>JAODXP020000022.1:18348371-18350871 GCA_027497455.2 Sardinella longiceps | reverse complement strand
ATGTGTGTGTGTGTCTGTGTGTGTGTGTGTGTGTGTGTGTGTGTGTGTGTGTGTGTGTGTGTGCGTGTGCGTGTGCATGTGTGTGTGTGTGTGCGTGGCTAAGCAGTACTCCTCTGATGGCAAGGCAGCTGCATGCCTCCAGCCCTGATGCAGATGTCTTAAAGCACCTAGTTTTGCAGGTTGGTGCTCCAGCTGCCAATCTACATGTACAAACAAACCACCCGGCAGTAAAGAGAGTAGAGCAGAACAGCAGCAGTGTGGGAAAACCCTTTAGAGGCAGCAGACCTGCACTCAGAGGGAGAGAGAGAGAGGGGGGGGGGTGCACCAGTCCCAACTTCCCCACTGTTATTTATACCCCTCATAAAGGCGGCCCGGTGAACAGAACAGGGTTTTGGGGAAGGGGACGGGGATATGAGAGAGGGAGAGTGGTTTTGAGTTGGGGGTGGGGGGGGGGGGAGCTTGAGAGTCATACATCTGTCCCTCTCTCACACACCTCCATTCTAGTGGCCATTGTGTGGGGTGAGATTTACGGCCAGCTGGCTTACGCCGGTTGTGGCGGTCGGTTGGTTGGTCGCTCGGTCAGTCGGAGAGGGATCTGATGTGCGTCTGCCATGGTTGATGTGGGGAGCTGAGTTGAGCTGAGCTCCAGGAGCCCCATGCACCAGGCCTCTCTCAGTGAATCATAACCCCAATGATTTACACTCAGCTCTGCCTCTGTGACAGCACTGGCCTGGTGACCAGCTGGCCCACTCTGGAGATCACACACTACACTACTCAGATGTCAGCAGCATGACACTGGGCAAAAATGAACCAGTGATTTTAATGGGGCATTGAAGCATTGAATTAGGCCACAAACAACTGCCTGAATGACTGACTGACTGACTGTCTGAATAAATGTATGAATGAATGAATGAATGAATGAATGAGTGAGTAGATGGATGGATGGATGGATGGAAGAATGAATGTATTGGATTGGTTGGATTGCAATTAGTGAAATAAACCAATGTACTTCAATAACATGAAGGATTGAATAATAACTGATAATACCGGTAGATAGAAAAATATTAGAAATTAAGTAATTGAGTAATGATTGAGAATAGGTATGTAAAAAGTGAAAAATTCTGGCCATGATTTTATATGATGTTGTTGACACATTGTGCTTTGTATTAAAGTGTTTTTATGTTAGCCATTAGTAGGGTGATTTTGCTTAAGACGCTATGTGGGACAACATTGTAACTGACAGTTTTACGATCGTTTCAACTGAAGTGTTAACTGGGCTTTGAGTGCCTTTTGGAGGGACTTTGTGAGTGTGTGTGTGTGTGTGTGTGTGTGTGTGTGTGTGTGTGTGTGTGTGTGTGTGTGTGTGTGTGTGTGTGATTTGTCCTTCAAACTCAAATTACTTTCATATTAGTACTAACAAAGTAAGATATCTACATGTTTAAGTTAACCAATATTGTGGATATGCGGTGAACATTTTACAATAGTTCAAAAAGTACATTATAGTCGGTGGCTGGAAAAAAAAAGATCTTCACCTTTGTGTGTACAGTTAGCCTGGCGAATGCCAAACTAAAATCACAAGTGATATTTAGTCTTGAGACGCACCTATTGCTTTTCTCGTAGCGGAAGCGTTGTTTACGATTGTCCAGGGACTGGGCGCTACGAATGTAGCATCTGTACATAGCTCAGAGCCAATACCAGAGCCACCACATGACGTAAAATGCAGTCGAGGGCCGTGCTAGTACCTTTTTGTTCTGTGATTGGATACCGAAAGCAGGCGAGAAAATTGGCCATGGTCACCATGCTGCTTTGCAGAGTGAAATGAAATAAGTGCGCAAAAGAGCATGGGAACTCCCAGGCTAGTGTAGAGTATGTGTATGTTTATCACAAATCCTCCACAGATCCATCAGAGGGAATGGAAGTGCTGCTCTACTGTTCCGTCCGAACTCTCTCTCTCTCTCTCTCTCTCTCTCTCTCTCTCTCTCTCTCTCTCTCTCTCTCTCTCTCTCTTTCTCTCTCTCTCTGTTTTCCCTCATCTCCGCTCTGGCCGGATCTGTCCTGCATTAGCCTCCCCTGCTGCTCTTTCATGTAAACGGCTTAAGAACCGCACCAAACACTCGCTCGTTCATCACGCTCGCTAGCAAGAGTGACGGCCTTAAATAAATTGTTTTGAACATTCTGTTTCTCCTCCCCTGGAGGTACAGCAGAGGTAAACACACTGCACTGGCTTGAATAATGATCTCTCACTCACACCAGCTCTCTCTCTCTCTCTCTCGCTCTCTCTCTCTCTCTCTCTCTCTCTCTCTCTCTCTCTCTCTCTCTCTCTCTGTGCTGTGACCACTGCTAATCACACACACTGTCCGTCTGCTTCTGATTATCCATAGCCCCCCTCAATTTAGGGCAAGGCAAAGGTCTGTCCTGATACCACCTCCCTTCAGGGTGTGCATGTGTTTAGGTGAGCACGTATGAATGGGAGAAGCTAAATGGGCGAACACAAGCAGGA
>JAODXP020000022.1:18325871-18343371 GCA_027497455.2 Sardinella longiceps | reverse complement strand
TTGTAATCCCTGTCAGCTGTCTTAAATCAGTGGATGATCCCTACGCACAGACATGGGGTAATAGGATGGGTCTGTGACGGCCAGATGCTTTTCTGCGCTGACGCAGAGCATGATTGAGGATACTTAGGTTGGATCAGTTTGCTCCATAATGGTCCGGCTGACTGGTGCATGATATGTCTTGGTTTCCTAAACAAGTTGAATCCTCTCCACTCACTGTTGTGTGTGTGTGTGTGTGTGTGTGTGTGTGTGTGTGTGTGTGTGTGTGTGTGTGTGTGTGTGTGTGTGTGTTGGTGAAAGCAACAGAAAATCCAAACAGAAGTTTATCCTATAAATCCATTATAAATATTATACATACTGTATGCGGTGCTTGTCAATTATGCATACTTTTATAACTTTTAACTAAAAAGAAAAAAAGTTTTCATAACAGTGATAACACATTCTTTTCAGTGTTTTGAGATGTGTGAATGACAAAGGCTAGTGTCAGGCCCAGCTGTACCCCTTGCACATACAGTATGTAAATGAGACACACGTTCCGCACATGTAGAATCGCTTCCCTATAAACCCCATGCAATGACTACAAGCCAATGAGTGCATTAACTACAAGGTATTTACAAAGGTTGATAACATAGAGATGAGTATTAAACAAATGGCACAGCAGGGATATAAAGGCACGTCATCACAAGACACGTCAGCCCACTTTCTTTTGTAAACATGCAGGGTGATGAGCTCAATAAAAATTGAGGCCTTGGTCTGACACTCTTGCGCAATGTCCCACAGCAGTTGCTCTACAGATTTCAACATTGTGTATACATTCTCTAAGGTCCTCACTTTCACCACTGTGTGTGTGAGACTGAGAGAGAGAGATAAATAGAGAGAAAGAGAGAGAGAGAGAGGGAGGGAGAGATAAAGAGTTGAAATCATGTGACCATCCCATAAACAGAGAAGTGAAATGGCCATGTGTGGAAGTAGGGTAGTTGCTAATAGCGCCTTTGGTCCTGTGTCGAAAGTGGAAAGTCATCTTCAGGATCGGCCTATGGTTTTCATACAAAGTGTTTCAGTGTTTTCATGCCAACAAAGCCTAACCGTCTCTCTCTCTCTCTCTCTCTCTCTCTCTCTCTCTCTCTCTCTCTCTCACACACACACACACACACACACACACACACACACACACACACACATTCTCTCACTTCACCTCTGGGCAGATACTGGTCAAATCGACTCCATATGACATCTCTCCTTAAGGTCACACTTTTCACCATGGTCCATCTGAGATAAATATTTACATTTCGAGCGTGTGTGTGTGTGTGTGTGTGTGTGTGTGTGTGTGTGTGTGTGTGTGTGTGCGTGTGTGTGTGTGTAGAGGGAGGGTCGGCTCTTTACCAATAGAGTAATTGCTGACAATGTGCCCTAGGACAGGTGAGGTCTTTGGGTGTGTGTGTATTTACGTGTATATGCTGAAGCCAAACAAAGCAAGCCTCTGTCTGAGTGTATCTTAGTTTGTGTGCTTATGTTGAAGATAATACTGCACTATCAACTCTGTCCTTAAGCATCCCTAACAACAGTAGCAATGACTCTCCGTCCATGTCAGTATCAGTGGTCAAACCTGATACAACTTGTTAGATGTGCAAAAGCAAAGATAAAAACGCTTTTGTTTTGTTTTGATTGTGGTAAAGCTAACTCTATATAAATGGCTTTCCTTCTCACTATCACTTTTCTTCTTTGGCACATGTATGGTAGAGGATTTTCTATTACCATTTTCAGGCTTTGAAATACACTGTTAATAACTCAGTTAAACACACAAGTGTAAAACCAACACTTTACAGTAAGCTGACGGCATGCAGATCACATGACTACTCATGAAGCACAACTTCAACTATTTTTCTTAAAACTTACCATATGCCATGCAAATTTTGTTGCACATCTTGAAAGAATTGGTCAGATTTACAATACAGATAAACCATGATAATTTGGCTGTAGTTTTCTCTAATGGGATTTTACAGGAAACAGACAAACTTGAATGTGTGTTATAGATCCTCAAAACGGGGCTTAACCAGGTGTACTTTATTTGCAAAGCTGATAAAGCTCAACTTTATTCACTGGTGGGTAAATGGTAACTGGCAAATTTAATAAATTTGCAAATCATATAGATAATTTAATAACAATACAAATTTAATTAAATCCTTAATGCGGGTCAGAACAATGATCTTTCACCACATGATTTAGTTCATGGGTAACTGAGTTTGTTGTTCATAGCTTGTCACTGACCACTGGGCCCAAGGTCTCAAGATCCGACACGGTATAATTTTTTTGGAGAGTGAGTTGGTCTGACGCCATATACACAATACCAGCGACTCAATCATTGCTCGCCGCTTCTGTCACACTTTAAGTTGTGTTATTTTACTTGCAAACACTGAATTGCATAAACATCCTGTTGTCTCTTGTTGCTGGTCCCTTATAATTTGAGAGTGTATTTCAGTTCAAGAGCATCATTTCCCATAATATAAGTGTTTGCATTCCGACACTACATGTGATGCATCTTGTTAAGGACGGCCTTTGCTTAAAAGGCCTTAAAATGATGGGTGAACTTGTGTGTAGTACAAAGCTTAGTCATTTAAAAGGTATATACAAAAGGTATATGTAGAACTTCATGTTGATGCTATATGCCCTCAGAGTCAGCTATGTCTTAAATATCCCAATATGTCAATCTTCCCATCAGCAGGCAGAGCAATCAGTTCCAGAACGTTCTTTGATTCACAGCTGCAACAATATGACGGCAGACGTCACTCCATGTGAAAATGCCATATGAGGACCTGAAAGAGCAGAGATTGTTCACTTCCAGTTGCAGGACAGGCCACTACACACTTCAATTTACCCTTAAAACACCCAAAAATGAGTTGTTCTTAATATTGATCATAATGTTTACATACCAAAGTTTATAAACAGCAATTATAGTGAGATGTCACTATAAGAGTGCTTTCATGATAAGTTTATGACCAAGTCCTGAATACACTGATACGTAGGACATGACTACCACCTGTTGGCTGTTCTCTTGCGCACACGCATACAGACTTCCACGTACCATAATTTAGTTTTTAATTCATGTTAGTGCATCCATCTACAAGCACATTTTACAAGTGTGTTTTATTATTAAAGAAAAAAAAAACAATTGTTACTATAACACGAGTTCTGAAAATGTAATAAGTGAGATTGTCTTAAAGGCCTCAGAAGGGGAGGGGGGGGGGGGTTCCAAGTCGATAGCCAAGTTACAAACCAGGTTAATTTAAGCCAAAAGAAGTAGTAAGCCTCATGATAGAAGAGTCTGAAGTGTTCATTGTCTTAACTCAAAAAAGCAGGCAGGCTACTGTATTAGAACGTTTACCAATTCCTCTAGCTTAACTCTACCCAGGTTTACCACCTACTAGGAACTCCCCCGGTCAGATAGTATACATGTAAAGACTGCTGAGATGAAGTTCACAAAACAAATTAGGCATTCATATTTGTCAAGTGTTAATGTCAACAGACAAGACTTGCTTCAAAAATCACTCATTCTGAATCAAATGACAAACAAGCAAGACAGAACACAGGCCCAACAAATCCTTAATACTTAGATTTCATTTACATTTGGTTTGCACAGGAGCACACTGCTAGTTTAAGCTGGGTGCTCTGCAACATCTAAATTACCAAACGCATTTATAAAGGTTCAAATGGTATGGTAGCGGCATATTAAAGCATGCCAAGTTGTGCTAATAAGCTGTACTCGGGAAGGGATGCAGGCATGTGCAGTGCTACTTTCATAAAGTTCGCCCAGACACAAATGTCAGGCTAAACATTAAAATTCACGCAATTTACGCAAATTACCTTATAACAGTATTTCATCTGTGGAATGTATATCCAATTAAAGCAAAATGTACGACAGGTTTCAAAGACAAAGACACACAGGGTAGGGCCGACATTTTTTTTCTCTCCAACAGATACAGTGCCACATGTTTTGCAGGCTGTGCTGTACTCGTTTTCTCCACAAAAGATGCATCCTTCCATTACGATAGTTGTAAGTGAAGAAAAAAGATATTAACTTTTCTTGATATGCAATTTTTCCCATGGTCTTCACTCTTCTGACGTTCAAAGGGAGTCTTGTTAACATTGTGAATACAGTGCACTCTTTCCACAGCAAAGCCAATGTCCCTAACACTAGAAGCAGGCTTGCAGCAGGACTCAACCACAGACTTGCTCAGACCTCTCACTGTCCCAACAGTTCTCACAGTCCAAGAGAGCCCCATGATGTCTCCTCATCGTTTCTCCAGCTTTTTGAACTTAGCCTCTGCAAGGTAACATATTAAGATGAATGGGAGACACCCAAAACGGCTAAAAGAAACACTACAGTTTAATCTAAGAGCAGACAACGCTCAACAGAGGTTCTATTGAAACACTTTTGAAAGCAAGTACTGTTGTAGCAAACCCCGCAATGAGTAATACAAACCCCAGCAATGAGTAATATAATGTGAATTGATTCAGATGTAATTCACAAAGAACAGTTTAATTCACAGGATGGACATTGCCATCCTCATGTGGACCCTGCAACACTCATAAAATATATATATAGGCAGACAGTGCCACCTTGTGGTGGATTATCAGGAGGTAACCTGAGATAGGAAGATGTTCAACTAATAATAGCATGCATGCAATGGATATGCATATAAATATCTGATATTTGTCAACTAAGCAGACTAAGCAGTGAACAGCAACAGAAGCTGCCTCATAAGGTGGTACAGGATGTCCTTAAAAGCAACAACTGTGACGTTACATTTAATAATTTAATTAGCCAACAAGATGCAAACTACTACTACTAAAACAGAAATACAGACAGCATAGTGTAAATACGTTCAGCTGTTGATATTAAATTGTTATTAATTGATTATGACTGTCAAGCATTTTTCCTAACCTGAGTCGATACATGTGCTGGACAAATAGAACTATGTGTTGTAAAACTGCTCAGGCTTGAATATGTAATAAAAAATATGCATAAAAGCACTGCAAAACTGATGTGGATCGCTTATAGTTTTGTAGTGAAAAAAATGCTCACCAAGCTTTTTGGAATATGTGTCCAGTTTGTAGGCTGCCTGCTCAAGTGCCGTCACTTGTTCTTCTATCTGGTTGATCTGGTCAAGGTATGGTTGTAAACTTGCATCTGAGTGAAACGGGAGGGGAAAAAAAGTCTGTTGAACATTGCATTTCGCCAAGTAGTCACAGAACTCGCTAAAGGCTTTGGTTTGCTTTGAAAGTTGCCACAAAGTAACCATATCCCTATCAAGAGTGTGCAGACTCTTATCTTGGCTAAAGGAACCCTACAGTAATGTCTAAATCTGTGCCTGTGCTGACTAAGACCAACTCACATTTCTGGTTGAGATCCTGCAAGTTGCGACTGATGTTTATCGATATGTCCTTCATCTCCATGTACTTCAAACTGGTGAGTTTGTTCATGTTTTCCAAGAGTTTGTAGTCCTCGCAGGTAGCTGGTGGAAATGATCAAGAATGGTTAATTAACATACAGTATAATAGCCAATAATGCATCATACAATCAATTACAGACAGTGTGCAGGACTACTATAAGAATACAAAGTATCCAATAACAATTCCCCTGAAAACCAAACGCTCATGACACCAAAGACACCCATGGCTAGCTTCTAGTTTTAGTCATACCCCATAATTTCTCCAGGTACAATCACAGACAAGTTTATGACAATTTAAAATAACCAGAGGTTGACCAAACTACTTCTTCTACAAAAAAAAACTATGCTTCATAATGTTCTGAGATGTTAGTAAAAAAAAAAACAATAACAATAACATAATCTTGAAAAAGTTGCAATTTTTAACTTGGCTGATGTTGATCAAAGAGGCAGGTTGTTCCATAATGTGAGGATGTGGGCCCAGTTATAGAAAAAGCATGGCCACCATTGCAACTCAGAGTACAGAGAGCAGTATCTTCTCAGAGGACCTCAGAGTTCTGGGAGGACAGTGAAAGTGCAGAAGTTCACTTATGTAAAGAGAAGCATGCCCATTTAAAGCTTTAGAGCTAAAGAGAAGAATTATGTTTACCACTCTTAATTTCACTGGTTAGGATAGCTAGAGTGGAGAAATATACTGTGTGCATTCTGAGACTTGCTGAGCAGTCTTGCAGCCGCATTTTATATAGTTGGGCTGAGTGTAACGGAGGCCAGCTAGCTCAACTAGCTCAGCGGTAGTACGTGTAAATCCTCATCACCCAATTCCATGGGCGCTTCTAACACGCTGAGTTAGAAGCTCTGGCTTTTAGCTCAGTTGGTTAGAGCGTTCCACTCCCACGGCGGGAGTTAGTAGTTTGCGGGGTGGCGGGTTTGAGACCCGTGTGCGGTGCGGACCGCCACCGGCCACATGCGCAAAGCAATGTAGGAGGAAGTCTTGTAAGTGTTTGGGTTTATATTTCATAACAGGTTCTTCTGTTTTTTGTTACATTATGTAAGAGATAACGTCTGCCAAGCTCCACCTCGCCCATTATTACCTTATATCGGGATACCTTGAAGGCTGCTATCCTGCTTATCACCCAGTTGCAACTAAAAGACGTATAGACGGTAAGCAAGTGTTTAAAACATAAAAAAAAACCATGTGGCTCCGTTTGAAAGAAGTTAACCTGTTCGGTTGGGATACTATTTTGAAAGAAGATCCACAAGGCTGCATTCTAAAGAGCATTGATAAGGAACGCTGGTGAAACCTTTTTACCCGACAGATGTCACAGGTGTCCTGTTATCTAGAAATAATGGACACCCTGACAGCCAATCAGAAATAACGGTGATAATTTTAACCAACTATCTTAGAAAACACGCTATAGTAGTGATTCACTCCTCAAAGAACACAACACTGATTCGTAATTGTTGGGGGCTTAGATGTCCCTAATCCAGGGAGATAGTTTAGTTTACAAAGAGAGCGCCAATATTATTGTGCCATGGGGAAATATTTACAATGTGAATACAAATGTTAACAGTTATCCCTTAGAATTATATCATTCACATAGCACCATTATAGTATATTCACTGGAGGCTCATGAATCAGAGGGACCAACGGCTTTCACTAAATGTCCAAACTTTCTAGGTCATAGGTTCTCAAACTGCAGCCCTCAGAAACATCTTTGGAAGCCCTCGTTCAATGTTGGGTCCCTAAATTGGCCCTCACGAATCAAAACTTTGCGAACCCCTGCTCTAGGTGTATTTCATGCTAATCAACTAAATACTGTTCGTATTTCTCCCAGTACATTGACATGAGAGTTAGTTAAACTAAAGACCAGAAATGTTACCTGTTAGCTCGCCTTGTAGAAAGATGGCCATTTTATCAAACATGTCTGTGCAGAGCTCATCAATATCAGGCTCTGCAGGCTCTACAGCCTCTTCAGCGGTTTCCACACTCCCATCATCTGCAAAATTGTTCTCATGTTAATTTAAGTTACACAATATCAGTCTCTGAAGAAGAAGAAGAAGAAGAAGAAGAAGAAGAAGAAGAAGATGATGATGATGATGATATGTGTGCAAACACATGTTAAGCTATTAGGAGAATGGCGCAGACATGCAATCCCAGAGGAAAACACAGACTCCCCCCAAAAAACACACACTTGGCCTTCTACATAGACATGGTGCTTTGAGATAGAGCTAACTTAGCTAACAAAAGAATAAGGAACACATCGGTAAATGAATGACCCTGTTAACTAGTAGACTGGTGATGTAACAGCCTGCTGGTTATAAATAATGTTCTAAAAAACAATTGAATGCTAAATTTCACGACAGAAAGGATTAACGTTACAAACTGATCACTTAACGTAACAGCTAACGACATTGTTTTGATGAATGGATGCAGACATGTTACTTACTGTTGTTGCTGCTCTTTTTGGAAACAGGTTGCTGGTTTTCAGCAACGCCTTCAGTATTAGCTTCTACCCGAGGATCTGGATCCATTTTCAAATTTAATGCTGATGGGGGTATGGGAGCTTTGGAGATGCTGTCCATCGCAGCTGCCTCTTCTCCAGTGGCGGCCATTTTCCATGTAAATAGTCACATGATCACATTGCTTTTCACGTGACACATTTCCCCTTTGTGAGTAAAGCAGTGGTAAAAAGAAAATAAAGAATTAAAAGAAAAAAAGCTCAGTTTCAAGTCAGTATGTGATTTTACTCATATTTTCAAGTGTTCCTATGAGTATATCTTTTGAGTTATGAGTTGACACCTTTCAGACTACATTGGCCAGATTATATAAATAGACATTTACTCAGTGTGCTCTTGAAATATAATAGAGAATTACATTATGTTGGTATTTGCAAAACTTCATCACAAAATGCATTAACTTTAGGTTGAATATCTGTTGGATTGGTTACAAGGGTGGGTCGAGGTGACGCTCCCTGAAGCTTCGAATACGTCGCAAAGAGACCCGCCCGCTTTCCACTCTGTTATGGGCATCCGTCGTGACAGAATACCATCGGACTGTAAACATGGCGGCGTGCACAGCTAGAAGTCTGTGCAATATACCACCCTACTAAGTCTATAGGATAAAACAATCAATTATGGAGACTGAAGAGGAGCAACACATGACAACGCTTCTCTGCATGGGCTTTCCGGACCCTGTTGCTATTAGGAAAGCCCTGCGTTTAGCCAAAAATGACATTAACGAAGCTGTTGCGCTCCTTACCAACGAAAGCCCCGGGCTTGGGTATGGATACGAGCCGATGGAAAGTGGGCCTGCGCCTGGATCGGGGCCCGGTGGAGACAGCGAGAATACTACTCGAACTGGGACTGGGGGATTTGATCCACCACCTGCGTATCATGATGTCGTGGAGAGTGAGGTATGATATCAAAAATCACATGTTGCCTACCGTTAGATAGTTTAGCAAGTTTTCACACGTTAACGTTAGCAAGCAAGGCAGCTAGCTATGTTTCATATCAGGGTGGAATCGGGCTGTCATGGATAGGCAAATAGGGAGGGAGGGAAAACCACGGCATGTTGCATGCACGGCAGCCCAAGCAACCTTAATTCACATGGTGATTTATGGTGCAGCTCAACTTTAAGAGAGCAAAACCGATTGCTCTCTGTATATTGTAATTGTATTTGGTTGTAGTTTATTACTTCTTTATAACGGTAGTTTATTAGCCCGCCAGGCATCCGCTTGGTTAGCTAGCTAGCACGTTTGGGGGAGGGGAAATAGCTGGCTAGCATTTAAACGTGTTAGCTGGAGCCTGCTAACTTGGCCACTTCTGTATGCACATCAAAGCAGCTGGACAGTTTGACTATCTATCTCATACAGACAACCGCTGGATTTACGGAAATCTAGCAACGACGTTATTTCAGTTAAAATACAAATAATTGTGATGCTGTTGTCGTTTATTAATGTATAGCCCGCTAGCGTTAGCGAGGTTGGTGTTGCTAACCTACACAGCACAGATACACCTCCCAGAGACTCTTTCCTTGCTAGCTATGGTAACCGTGTCTTAAATACCAGTATCTGTCAACCAGCGAAGCAGGTGTATATGGTGACCATATTTAGCTTTAAATACAAACTGCTGTCAAGTCATGGTGTATAAGTAACATTGTTTGATTACCTTATGTATGCGTATTTTAAGTCAGCCAGTATCTTTGCTAAGTTGGTCAGCTTCGCAGGTTATGGACAGTGTATAGTGGCTAAATTGAGACTGTGATTTAGCAGTTTTCATGCATGGCCATGGAAAACTCGGTATGATAACGTGGTACCTGACACGGTCAAAGTTTACCCCGAAAAAAATGGATGATTAATGCTGTACGTTATGGAACACGATTAACGTTACAGTGTGGAAGAGAAATAGGCTTCAGCATGTAGGTCTATGTTGAACCTGCGCATTGAGTGAGAAGCTTTGATTGAGTATCACTCGGGTTTAACCTATCTCTAGAACCAAGGAAAGAGAAATTAAAAAACGAATCGTGATAATCGAAAACCGTATATGAGATTTCAGACAAATACTCAATACCATTCCATTGATAAAGTTGTCGCAGTTACTGCATTGACAAGATGGCATGTTACGTTGCTGTTAAAAAAAAACCCCAAACGTTTCACCTCCAGATCTTGGATTATATCTCGCTATAGCCTACTGTCATTGCGTATTTTGACAAATTGTAAAAGCTCCAACCTGCGTTCATTTTTTTCTATCTCACAGTCTGCAGCAGAGGTGGGTATTCAATGTTAATTTAACCTTCTCTTTGCCACTTATGGGTTTGATTGGTGTTTTATCCCACATTTGTGTGAAGGATATGACATTTAACAGCCATTGAGACGACTGTCAGGGCGTTATACAGGCTAATGATACTAAGGGGTTCCTGGGTTAAAGATTGAGAAGTTATTTGTGCCCAAGCTGCACCTTGTACATTGGGAGACATTAGATTATTTTATTTATAGTATCCAGAGTTCAGTATCCAGAGTGCCACTTATTTTGTTTTGTGCACCTGCACAGCTGCAGAGATGGGCTCATGAAAAGACCGTTTAAGGCCTTTAATTACTTAAATAGGTAGGCCTAGCCCTTGACCATTTAACCTTCCCTACAACAGTGTTGTCTTTTATTCAGGATCCGCCCACTGGCACAAGTACTGACTCATTTCCCCATGCCAGTTTAAATAAAGTTGGTGTCACTCTGTTTGCTGGCTAAACATGTAGTCCTCTGTCAGCTGATTGCAAGGCTTTCCTTTTTTTTCTACAACAAGTTATCAATGACATGAAACAACATCAAAGGTGCTGTAAGTGAATTTAAACCCTTTGCTCTGAGTCATTGTTTATAAAATTACCTTCTGATCAGAATAATACTTGTTTGGGCAGACTTTTTTTTCTCAGCTTTCCCCGTGTTTAATATCCTGTCTCTACCCACCCACACAAACTAGATGCTACCAATAAATGGGCGTTGGCCTTTGAGTTCTCACATCTGTCAAAACCACATCAGTCTGTGACACATATGAGTATAATGTCATTAGCTGGAAGTGGTGTAGTCGAAGTACCGGCTAAACTTTGTGTTGGCACACAAATTATTTACCAATTTAAAACTAGTTTCGCTTTCACTTAAGAACAAAATTGAAAAGCACCCTCATACAGTTTTGATTCCTTTCGTATTTCGTCTTTGAGGTTGTTGTGGTGGGTTTTTTTTTCTCTCTCTCCCTTCACAATGTTTTGGTGACGTCGATTCTCCAGTAGACGGGGAGGGCCTTGCATGTGGTAAATTTGGTATGCTAATGACGGGATGGTGTGGCTAGCTGTTTTGCCAGCATCTGCTTCTGTTTGTGCCAGCGATGCATGTCACAGGTCATCCAGCCGCATGTTCCTGCCCTAAATATAGCCGGAGAAGTCACAGCGAGCCGGCAGGCTGGCCCTCGGGTGGGTCGGTATGCATGGTAACAGACTGGAGATCCAGTTACCGAACAGCACATCAGAGACACTGCACAGCACATGGGTGGGGGGATAGATGTTCACACACACACACACACACACATTCCATTTCAGAAATGCACGCACACACATAAACGGGCAGTACCTCAGAGACTGGAGCATTCCTGGAATATCATCCATAAACACGGGAGTCATCTCCCAAGGTGTTGCTTTCTGTTGTTAAATCACTACACCGATTTTATTGCCAACGCATTTCAAGGCTCTCTGTTGTAATATTGTGTTGTCTTTTAATGCAGTTGGCTTCAATACAAGGATTCTAATATCTCATCTCACCCTAATAAGGCACCATTGTGAGCAATATTGGCTGTAATCTTGCAGTGGTTTCTCCTCTGTTATGTAGTTAGATTGCTCCAGTGAATTCAACAGCAGTTCATATACACTGTCTAGACAATGGGGGCCTGCCATAATCTAATTTAGACTACCATGCTCTCTCTATGAACCAAACATATTTCAACCATATCACACGCATATCTAGGCTAAATTGATGTTTTAGTCTCTTTAGCTTGCATTGGTCTATTATTTCATCACTGCCAATTCCAGTTTACTTTGCTGTAGAAACAATGAACAAGAACTCAAAATCAGCACGTATTTGAATGTGCACACAGTCTCAGAAAACCCTGTGGGAGTCACTGTCCAACGTCAAAGATCAAAGATGCCCTCTTGAATGTGTTTACCAAGTTGAAGTGCGCAGCATGTTTGACCCTGTGACCCCCTCACAGGCCTGTATGGGGCCTGCAGCAGGGGCTCTCCCACTCCACACGTGTGGCAGAGAGGATGAGGTGAGGAATGTGCCACAGGCCTCAAAGCACTCCTTGCATTCTCGGTATGGACCAATAGCTGGTTTTTGTTTGTTTTTTTGACACTTTTTTTTTACCCTCTTTCGTGGAAAAAATGATCAGATTCCCTTAGACGTCCTCTCATTTCAGCACACCGGAAGCTGGAAAGTGAGCCGTCTAATGCAAACAACAACGCATGGTGTGTGGAGGCACGCGACTCTGTGTTTGGAACAACTTCCCCAATCCTGATTGGCTCCTTGGCCACATAACCCCCTCCGCCTTTACTGCTGCTGCTGCTGCTGCTGCTGTTACTGTTGCTCTGCAGCCAAGCTTTTGAACTTTGCCCCCGAGAAACGAGAGCGCTGAGCCTGTTTGTCCTTCTCCTCCACTCAGGCTTGCGTCACATGTAGGAATGCAGAAATGGGAAGCTAGTTGACATCTCTCAAGACTTGTTTGAGTTGCTCAAGTGCCACTATGACCTTTGCCACTGCAGTGCTTTCTTTGCTGGTGCATAGCTTACGCTACAAGCTGTAATTTTCCTAAGACTGTGGGAATGGAAAATGTATTGAAATTTATTCCACCCCTGTAGACACAGTATGTAAATGCTTAGCTTTATGTAGAGCTTTTTTTTTTTTTAATCAGTCACAAATTAAATAAGAGAGTAGAGTATTTAAGAACTACTCCATTCACCACATGCACTATATTTAACATAATTCAACAGAATGTATAGAAATGTATGCAATATCCATAACTTGTTAAACTTCAGTCACAATGTAATTTTAACCAGCATTACACGGACATGCATTTGTGCACTACTGTTAAAGGTCTACACATATAAGACAATGTGTGATGCAGTACATAAGACAAGCAATGTTGGCATCACACCGTGAAGGTTGTGAAGTCGAGCGAGTGCGTGCGTGTGTCATGCGTGGTCTGATTGTCCCAGCATTGTGTTGCAACAGGAGAGAGAATGTTTTAATGTAGAGAAGTGTTAACAGGCCAAACTAGTAGGTCGTATGACTGATCTGAGGTCGGATCCCTGTAGGCTCATGATGTCGCAAGAGCTCTATAGAAATAGCCTATGGGATGTTGGGGGAGAGAGAGACAAGTGGAGGCAGCGTGTTAATTAGACTGCATAAGGTTAGCGTAACCAGTAGCAACTCAGTGCGTCAGTGAGAATGTACTCATCTGCTTCCTGAGTCCTAGTGACAGACATTTAATGGCCAGGAGTTGAATGCATGCTGTGGTCCTCTTTGTGGATGTCTTTAGCTTTCTCATAATGAGTGCATTACAAGGTCACACACTACACAGACTCTCACACAGAAACACTCTTAGCAGTGCAGCTAAGCTGCCAGTCAGTGTCTGCAAACGCACATCCAGTAGAGTGTATTACATACCTCTAAAGCTAGGAACAGACTTCCGGACCTTATCATGGTCTGTCACCCAAACACAAATAGAGAGTCGTACCACGACTACTGTTGATTAGCCTACCTCAGATTACTAGCCTGGATGTTTCATCATATCAGTGGGTTAAAATCAGGAGGTCTGTTCCTGTCATGTTTGGTCCAAGTTCTTGGGTATGAACCAAAATGTCTGTGCACCACCTCACGCCTCTACTCTCTGAGATGCTGAAATGGTTCTTACATATGAACCATACCGGCGTCTGGCCTAAATTTCTGCAGCGCAAGCCTTTGTGATTGTGTGATCGCTTTCACCTTGTAAAGTAGTCACTGTTTGTGGTTGTGTTGGTGTGTCCCTGGAAGTCTGTGGACCGATGGGCAGGAAACTCCATTTCCCTCCCAGCAACATCTGCCCACGTCTTTAAGACCATCTGCCAGTCGACATCTGGACCTTTGCACACACTTTTGCTACACTGTAAATGAATTTGAGGAGGTGGTATGAATACATGTTCTGTGAAAAACATCCTTTTTTTTTGCTTTGCCTTTTCATTTTGTTGTTGCCTATTTCACATTGGCCATATCAAGTTTAATTTTTGCTAGTGGTGTTAGGCTATTGCACACAAGGGACATACATCAAGCGATGAATTATGGGATGCTATCTCCCTTTTATCTCAGCCTCGCCGTTCCAGGCTCTGCCCTGACATGAATGTTTTGAGGTGATGGGATGGCGGTGTGGACCAGAGGGATGATTCCAATCCTCTCATAACGCTAATGTGTGCTGCTGCTGCTGCTGCCTGCCGCTGCCGAGGCGTCTTTGCTGAGGGTCCCTACAGCTGAATCTTCTGAAGGGAAAGATCTGCCGTTTGCTTTCGCATGATTATGTAAATAATTGAGAGAGAGCTACATTCGTGCGTTTCCCCAGGGAGTTTGTGTTGTTGTGCACTGCTGTGCTGTTTATCTTTAGGGTGTGTGTGCGCGTGTATATCCGTGCCTGTGGTTTGTGTATGTATACGCAGGTGTGTGCATACATAGACTGTGTGTGTGTGTGTGTGTGTGTGTGTGTGTGTGTGTGTGTGTGTAGGCGTGCACACGTGTGTGCATCTGGTGGGTATATACACGTATGTGCATACATCGACTGTGTGTGTGTGTGTGTGTGAGATGGGAAGGGAAGGTGGAGAAGTGTGGGGGAGCTGGCAGCGATCAGCGATGAATCAGGCCCACATAGTGCAGGTGGTCCCTGCCACTGCTCCACAGCATACATAACGAGCTCCACACACACACACACACACACACACACACACACACACACACACACACACACAGCATCTCTGCACAGCGCCACACAGCACAGCTCCTCGCCACTCTATTCCACTCTCGCTCACCGTGTTAAGGATCGCAAGTGTAGACAGCTCCACTTAGAATGACTCCTCTGTTCCCATACATTACACAAACACTCTCTCTCTCGCTTACACACACACACACACACACACACACACACACACACAGTGTAGAAGACACTTAGTGAGGTTAGTCTGTTGGAGTTTTGTTTGTACTTTTGCTGATAGGCATTTTATGACTTCTGACAGGGGAGCGTGGAGAGATCTGAGCATGTGCAGAGCAAACAGGAAGCGCTTGCTTCAGTCTGGCCACCACAGCCACCGCTGCTGAAAGAGCCAATGCTCCACATTTTAATGGATGCATTATAGGTCCAGAAGCCACATGAAACAGCAGCAGTGATCAAAACAGCTGTGGCCCAACTGATGATGGTTGAAGTAGGCCTATTTAGCAGAGATGAGCTGATCCTAAAGCAGAAGACTGTGGCTGGTTCCATACCACGGTATTTTTAAATGATCATAAATGCTGTAGGACACAGGCCCTTGCTGTGATTTTTGTGACTGGTTGGTGATGCTGCACAAAATACACACACACACACACACACACACACACACACACACACACACACACACACACACACACACACTAATGTACAGTACACCTCTCCCCTCCTCTCCTCTCCCTACATTCCTGGCGCACTGCCTATCCGTAGAATCTCATTGTGTGTCTGTTGAGTCACAATGACAAAGGGAAAGCGCTCCACTCCCCAAGGTCCCCCTGGGATGCGGCAGGACGTTTTGTTGTTTTGTTTTGGTCGGTTGTTTATCGTTTATCGTTGCTGTTGTTGTTGTCGTTATGCCCATCCTCCCTGACAGTGGTTTATGGGGTTTGCTGGTTCCTTGATGTGCCACTCTCTCTATGCACATAATTACACACACAGATGCACCTCTGGAGCTGCGAAGCCACATGCTCGTGTTTCTGTCTACTTATTTTTTCCTTGCACTCAGCTGTTTTTTGACACACACACACACACACACACACACACACGAGTTCTGTTGAAGCACGGAAGGGGTAATTATAAATAGTGTTTGTGTGTCTGTCTGTCTGTGTACAGGGAATCCCACTTCTTTGCTTTGAATCCCACCCCTCAGGCTGTCACTGACCTTTGGGCAGGTTTGGAAGCAGGGCGGACGGCCAAGGAAAACACTCCCGTCACCCAGCAATTGGCTACACTGCCGGTTGCTGGCGTTCTCTTCAGACGGCAGGCTGGAAAATTCAGTGTCGCGATGTTGCATCGGAATAACAGATGAAATCTGCGGCTGGTTCAGACTGGTTCAGGCAGCCTGGTGAAAGTGTGGCTGTGCCTGTAGGGTCGGGTTTCCTCAGGTTTTTAGTGCAGTGAGCCCAGTATGCACACTTGTGTCCTGCCAGTTGTGATGTCACAACAGATGTTGATTAGCGTCTTTTCTTTTAATTATCATTTGGACTATAGGTTGCATTGCCGTACATTGGGGTGAGGTACAAGCAAAATAAGGTGCAAAGATCTTGGTCATAATTTCAGCCTAAATTTTGGAATTCGCTGCTTCATCCATTTAATTTTTTATGCGGTAGTAGTGTATTATCTGATCGACAATTAGCCAATTAGCCTACTCTCTGTAGATTATTTAATGATAATCCTGTAAGTAAACAATCATTGTAATGCAAAATCTCCTTGGCTATCAGCAATAATGATTTAATTCTATGAAGAAAACACTAATCTGCTCAAACAGACTTCCCCTATGTAATGGATGTCCTCAGTTGTTTGCATCAGGGGGTCAGGATTTGGCTGATTAGCTTCGCCAATTAGCATTGCACTTCCTCGTTGCCATTTTCCAGAAATGACATCATATCCGACTCCATTTGACATATGCTGATTGGTTAATACTGCACGTTCAGCTCATGCTAATGAGCTCCCTGTGCACATCAGGGGCGAATTCAACAGGTATAACGTTTTGTAACGTAACGTAACAGTTTCCATTCATACTTATGGGTGACGTAGTAAACGTTTTGTAACGTTAGGTCGTCTTGAAAACGCCACAGGTATGTGCTGCCCGGTGCCGCCCTCATCTCCGTTAGTAACATGGGCCCTCATTGGCCGAATGAAATGGAGTCGGAAGTGAGCTCCATGAAACGCCATCTTGACAAATGAAGATTTTGTTCAATTTTGGATTAATTCACTAGCCTAGCATTCCACATTGGGATGAATGGGAGGCGGGACTTAGTATGTTTCTCTAGGTTTATTAATACCTCCATGGTTTGCATGGTGCTTGGCAGTCTTGGAATAGTAGCCAATAGTAGCCCTCTGTGGTCTGTCTCATCCACACCTGGGACAACCATCAGGAAAAGTCATTAATCATTGGGAGGGTGAAGACTGATGCTGGAACACATGAGCTCTCCTCGTCTGAGGTGTGATTTTACAGTCAATGGGTGTGATGGAAGCTAATGCTCAAAAGCTAGATGCGTTTTTCCCCAAATAT
>JAODXP020000022.1:18308371-18320871 GCA_027497455.2 Sardinella longiceps | reverse complement strand
TCTGCAGTATTTGCCCAGATATTTATTGAGTTATCTAGTTATTTAGTCAGAGCCAGAGTTATCTCCTACCCTCTCCTCTTCTTCTCTCCCCCTCCACTCCTCCCCTCTCCTCTCCTCTCTTCATCACTCTCCTTCACTCTTCACCTCTCCTCCCCTCTCTCCCCTCTTCCCGTCTCCTCTCCTCTCCTTCCCCCAGCACTAGTATGGTCTCCTGGTCCATTTGCTCCGCTGAAAGACTCCTCCTTGTCTGCGTACTCTAAAGTGTCCTTGTGTTTGGTTCCTCCTCATGGGCCTTTGATGGCAGGCATTAGCACGCGGCGGCTGTGCCAGGCCGGATGTGCAGCCAGGAGGACGCGCAAAAGACGCTTTGATTTATCTGTGTGTGTGTGTCTGTGTGTGTGTGTGTGTGTGTGTGTGAGTGTGTGTGAGCACACAGTTGTGTATTTGTGTGTGTGTGTGTGTGTGTGTGTGTGTGTGTGCGGGTGTGTGTGTTTGGAATGAGTTTGGATTTGCATGCCAGTCAGATGACGCTAGCACAAGCCAGAGACTGTCTCACTGTTGCTCATGAGTGGCAGGGGACAGATGTGTCTCCACACTGAGTGAAGACGTGGTCTAACACTGGTTTCTGTGTGTGTGTGTGTGTGTGTGTGTGTGTTTGTGTGTGAGAATCTGTTCTTCATATTCAGAATCGCTTTCTGACGTTTTCAGAATACAAACACAGCGTATAAAAGCTTGAGATGCATATTGTGCTAAGAAATGATGTATGCACATGTCAATTATTTATGCTGTTGTATATTGTAGATCATTCTATTGTAACGCAGTTAGGGGAATGTATAGATATTTGATGGAATGTTGTTAGAGAGCTACAGCTTGGAGCCTTTCAGAAGATGGGCAGAACCAGAGAGAGAGAGAGAGAGTAATTTTATACCCAGACATCACACCCCCATCCTCCCTCCAGCCAGCCTCCAGTAGCCAGAGAGCAGGAGAGAGGGAAAGAGAGAACGAGAGAACCCCCATAGGAGAGAGTGTGAAAGAAGGAGGGAAAGGAAAAGGAAGAAACCTGGAGAGTTCCTGACTCCAGAGTGGGGGATGGTGAAGATAGGTGGGGGAGAGAGAGAGAGCGAGAGAGAGAAAGCGTGTGGAGAGGGGGAGGAGGAGGAGGAGGAGGAGGAGGGAGTGATGAAGAAAAGGAGGAGAGGAGGCGAGGAGTGATTCATTCACTCTCTCCAGGCGGAAACGAAGTCATTTGATGGCGAACAGAGGGGTGATTCATCAGAGGCTTAGAGATGCCCCCTCTCACCGCCGGCACGAGGGACAAAAGGGCCACTCGGCTCCTTCAGCTCTCAGTGTCTCTCTGTCTGTCTGTCTGTCTGTCTAAAAGAGAGAGAGAGGGAGGGAAAGAGTAAAGAGCGAGAGAGGCTTTAGCACGCTCTGCTGGCCTCTTTGCTGTTCTTGTTCATGCGATGACAAGTGAGTCACTCAGGTGACTTTGGTGCCCATGCACTTGCTTTCAGCACCTGCCACTCTCACGCTGTCCACACCGCTGACATTACTTGGACTGGGGGTTTAAACTGAGAAACATTGCGAGTTGGCCATTACAGTAGAGCCAGTGGTGTCATTAGACCGGTGAGGCGATTCATGTCCACAGTGCATATGTCACTCACATCCCAGGATTCCTGTATTTGCCCTCCAGGAGTCAGTTTTCCAAAAGTATAGTTGCTAACTAAGAAAGCAACTTTTCTGGTTGTGTAACGGATGCTAACTAGCTTACTTAGCTGGCAGCAGTACGTGTAAATCCTCACAACTCAATTCCTTAATGGGCGCTTCTAACCGCTGAGTTAGAAGCCTGGGATTTTAGCTCAGTGGTTAGAGTGCCCAACTCCCATGCTGGGGTTTGTTGTAGCTGACGGGGTGGCAGGTTCGAGACCTGTGTGCGGTGCCAACCAACTAAGTTTTTATCTGGGAACAGGTGACAGTTTGGTTTAGATGTCTTGTGTGTGTGTGTGTGTGTGTGTCATTGTTGATATGTATTATTTTAACGTAATATATGTATTATATTAACACATTGCTTGTGTGTTTGTCCACAGAGTGTGTCTGCCCTGGTCCAGCCCCTGAGTGTGTGTGCGGAGTATCTGAACTCCAGTCTGGTGCAGGTGAGCTCATCATCTCAAAACATATTGAAATGCCCTGTTGAAAAAAAAATAGAAATAATGATGTTATACATGTGTTAGAATGTAAGTAATAACTGATGTAAGAAATGTGTTATACAGATAGACTTGTCTTGCTTTGCCTCAATCAGCATAACCACACCACTAACAAAATTGGGACACCAACTCTAACTGATATTATTTAACACTGTACATTTTAGCCAAGTAGTTTTTTCTTTTTAATGTAGTGTTTTTGTATCGTGAATAAAACCAAGCCAATATATGCCTACAGAATATGCATTTAGGTGAAGACAACTAATGAGTTGCTGGATTCAGTCTTAAAACCACGTGGGGAAATAGACAGACATCCATCTGTTTTCATACAAAAATAAAGAATTCTGTAACTACTGAACCAAGTTACACTGAGTCTCTTTTAAATTATATCCAGGCTGCCTATATCTCCATTTCACTGAGGGTTAATCTTGTGTGACCAGCAGAAATATCATCATCATTCTTAGTCAGAGACAGATGTGTGTGACTTGTGATCTTGTATGATTTTTTTCTGCATTCAGCTGCTCACCCTTTATGATCTTTTTTTTTGTCATCATCAGCCAATGCTGGACCCTGTTATTCACAAGATGATCACCTACGTGCAGAATCTAGAGGAGAAAGACCTCAAGGATAAGGTAGGAAAACGCAGGACATGGCTGTGACTGCAGTGTATATTGGCTATTCCTGCTGTACTGTATTTAAATTTACCTCAGGATAAATAAAGTGTGTATCGATCCATCCTCTTATCCCATTATGTTCTCCCATTTACATCTCTCTCTCTCTCTCTCTCTCTCTCTCTCTCTCTCTCTCTCTCTCTCTCTCTCTCTCTCTCTCTCTCTCTCTCTCTCTGCCTCCTTCTCTCATGTTATTGGTCTTCAGCGTCTGGTGAGCATCCCGGAGCTCCTGTCTGCGATCAAGCTGCTGTGCATGCGTTTCCAGCGGGAGCTGGTCACTGTGGTGGACGACCTCAGGCTGGACATCCTGCTGAGGATGCTTAAGACGCCACACTTCAGTGCCAAGATGAACTCCCTCAAAGAGGTCTGCGTTCTTGAGTTTTAACACGCACACACACACACATACATACACACACTGTGGGCTCTAATTTAAATATCAAGGTAAAATGTAGCCTAGTAACAAGTCATATTTATTGAGCATAAGCACAAGATGTGGTGTATTTGGAATGGCGAAGTTGGAGCTGTTATTTGTCCTCAGGGGCATGCTGCTCATGCTATTTAGAATTGGTATTAATTAATTAAGCTTGTTATTAAATTAGTTTCTGATAAATTTGAATTGCACATTACTCGTCTTTTAAATTGGTTCCACTTTATTTGAGGTTTCTGTTTTCTGCTCCAGTCATTTGATTTATGTGTACCTTGTTTGCACATATGTTCTGTGCCCCCAGGCATTATATTGACATACATTTTCAACACATAATCAAGGACGTTCTATATTTATTAGCATCCTCGCTCAGGTTGTTGTGTTTTTCCACGCCGCCAGATATTTATAGTCTGTGCTTGTGACATACATTTATTAATGAAGCCAACAGGGCCTATGGCTACTGTAGGCTACAATTTTATAGCGGTGTGTAACCAGAGCATATGGACTAGTTGGTATAGATCTGTGACCACCCACCTCATCTCATGCCGATGTGTGTGTGTGTGTGTGTGTGTGTGTGTGTGTGTGTGTGTGTGTGTGTGTGTGTGTGTGTGTGTGTGTGTGTGTGTGTGTGGGTGTGTGTGTGTGTGTGTGTCTCCTAGGTGACCAAGCTGATTGAGGAGAGCACCGTATCTAAGACGGTGAAGAACGCCATCGACACGGACCGGCTGTTGGACTGGCTGGTGGAAAACTCTGTCCTCTCAATAGCCCTGGAAGGTGAGGACCTTTGCCTAAGACCTCTGCTAGCTTTGGTGTTGTTCTTGCAAGATTTAGTCATTTCTATGGCTTATGTACCCGTATCCAGGTATTTTACAAGTTTCTTTAGTTTGATCAGTGTTTAGATATCCGTTTGAGGTGGCTAACACTGTATTTCTGTGTACACAAAAGGCCCAAAAGGATTACTAAATATACCACATTCATGATCATGTGTAAATAAGTCCATAATTACTATTTATTATATTATATCTCTAGGACCCATAAATTGCCTGATAAACTAATAATAGAGTACATAACTAGAAGATTTGTTTTTTTAGATTTATTTAACATTGCTGACAAAATTAAGAATTAAATGTAAATTTAAATTAACATATTATTGGCAATTAGACATTAGATTTTAATTTTGCCTGTACATGGGTTAACTCTGTGGAATATATAGTAAACCTCCATAGTTTGGATAGCTCTGTTTGCTAAAGGAAACTTTGGCCAGGCACTTGATTTTCTCCATGCGCTTAAGCATTCACAAGGACGTGCCAAGCTTTTAATTGCTGTCAAATTTGCACGGCCGGAGGCCTCGTCTCGTATTGGTCCCCCTTTCAGCTGGCTTGTGTGGCTTTTACCCTGCGGCCACACACACAAACACACACACACATATACACATCCTACTGATGGCCTTGGCATCCCATAATTAGCTTCTGCCCTGTGTGTGTGTGTGTGTGTGTGTGTGTGTGTGTGTGTGTGTGTGTGTGTGTGTGTGTGTGTGTGTGTGTGTGTGTATGTGTGTGGGGTGTGTGTGTGTGTGTGTGTATGTGTGTGAGAGAGAGAGATGAGAGAGGAGTGAGCAGAGAGATGATAGAAGGAGTGAGTGTGACATGTGTGTGTGTGTGTGTGTGTGTGTGTGTGTGTGTGTGTGTGTGTGTGGGCTCTTGGGGGCTAATGAGTGCTGTGGCTGCTCCATCTGTCCCTGGCTCTGTAGTTAGTTGTCTGTTCCCCTCCCGTGCTCCTCTGTGGCAGCAGTGCTGTCTGAGGGGGCAGAGCATCTCTCAGTCCTCAGCTCTGGGCTCTGGGCCCTCCTGCTTGTGCTACTGAGGGGCTCCGCCACCTCTCCTCTCCTCCTCCTCTTCCTCTCTCTCCTCTCTTCTCTGAGCTCTGGGCCCTCCTGGTCCTGCTACTGCAGGGCTCAGCCACCTCTCCTCTCCACTCCACTCCTCTCCTCCCTCTCCTTCTAATCTGGGCCTCAGGCACTAATTTTTTTTTTCTTTACTTTCTTTACTTTTTTTCCCTCTCCTACTTTTCTTCTCTTCTCTTGATAGGTGTAAGGCCACCAAGTTGTTATCGGTTTATTGGTTGCTTGCTACTTTGCCATACTGTATTTCTCCTCTCCTCTCCTCTCCTCTCCTGTCCTCTCCTGTCCTCTCCTCTCCTCTCCTCTCCTCTCCTGTCCTCGCCTCGCCTCGCCTCGCCTCTCCTCAAATGTCCAGGCTCTGGTTTGAGTCTGTTATGAGGCACTCACACTTTTCTTTTATTTTTCTTCTTTATTGAGTATTGAGCTGTGAAGCCACCATATTTTGTGTGTGTTTGGTCTGCTTGTTTATTTGTTCAGCTCTCACACCTCTATCGCCTGACCTTTTCCGTTTTCTTCTCTCCTCCCCCTCAGAAGCTGTTTTTCGCTCTTTTGTTGTTCTTGTATTCATTAGTTCCTGTCCAAAGAGAAAAACTAATCATGTACTGTATGTGTTTGTTATACTTGTTTGGACTGTAGGTGATGGTGCTTTTTTTGTTGCCCTTCATCTTTCAAATACTTCTCTAGCTTGAAACATGCACGCTTCTGTTTTATATTCAGATGTGACTAAGCACTGACTCTCTCTCTCTCTCTCTCTCTCTCTCTCTCTCTCTCTCTCTCTCTCTCTCTCTCTCGCTGTCTCTCTCTCTCGCTCTCTCTATATCTATCTATCTATCTATCTATCTATCTATCTATCTATCTATCTATCTATCTGTTTATCTCTTTCTCGCACTCTCTCTCTCCCTTTGTGTTTGTGAATGGCAGGGAATATTGACCAGGCTCAGTACTGTGATCGGATAAAGGGAATCATCGAGCTGCTGGGCAGCAAGCTCTCTCTGGATGAGCTGTCCAAGATCTGGAGAATACAGGTGGGTGGTTGGGTGGATGGACCGACGCATGTGTCCTTGAAAACATCTCTGAAAGCGCAACACAAACACACAAAACACATATACATGCATGCATACATGCAGAAAATCACACAGACCCACACACACACACACACACACGAGCGCGCGCTCACACACAAGCACACAACACACTCATACTGATACCACCACCCCCCTCCCCAGCCATTCCTAAGCTTTCTATAAGACCTGAAAGCCCTCTGCTGTGAGTCATGCACATCTCCTATGCAAAGCCAAACTCTGGCAAGCAATAGGTGACATATTGCAGACTCACCTTTAGCATTACTCTTACTCATTTAGCAGTTCCTCACCTCAGGATGTTTTTAAAGGTCTTGCTTGTTTCGGATGTCTACTGCTTAGCAGACCTTGACTACCTTTGTTTAGCTTTTATTACTCCAAGCATGGAACTATTTTATTAATGATTTATTTACAATTTCTGCATTTTGCATGAGGCTGTTTTACTACACCCGCATGCAAATGAATTGTTTGTTTGTTTGTTTGTTTTCTCCCCCAGTGACATTATGTTTCTTTTCCTGAGGAGTAAAAATGTCCTACACAGGACAAAACAAGAATCTTACTTAAGAATTTTGCTCTCAAAGGCTACTACTATAATGAGATATAATAAAGACTTTCCTTGGATCTTGAAAATGCTTTGTTTGCGTAGACATTTGAAGGAGTGAACCGTTGTTTCTTTCTCCATTGTTAGGCAGCTGTAAACTGTCTTCTGCTCATTCACACAGGGATATTACTATTTAAAAAAGAAAATGTTGTGTGTCCCCGCAGGCTGGCCAGTCCTCCACTGTCATTGAAAACATTCACACCATCATCGCTGCAGCAGCTGTCAAGTTTAACTTTGATCAGCTTAGCCACCTTTTTGTTCTCATTCAGAAGGTAAGAAGTGTGTGTGTGTGGGTGTGTGTATGTGTGTCCGTATGTAGGTGCACATTTATTTGTGTGTGTCCATCTGTGTGCCTCTATGTCTGTGTGTGCGTACGCATCAATGTGTGTGTGTGTCTGTGTTTGTGTATCGCTGGGTGGGTGGGTGTGCAATTGTCTCTCTCTCCCTCTAAGCTTTGACCAGCTTAGCTACCTTTTTGTTCTCATTCAGAAGTAAGAAGTGTGTGTGTGTTTGTAGGTGTGTGTACAGTATGTAGGTGTGTCCATGTAAGAGCGTGCACATGTTTGTATGTGTCCATCTGTGTGCGTGCGTGTGTGTGTGTGTGTATCTGTGGGTGGGTGTGTGTGCAGTTGTCCCTTTCCCCCTCTAAGCGTTTCCCCCCTCCCTGTGCCAAATCCCCTAGGCTTTAATTAAAGTCTGTTCTAACAGTTAGGAGCTCTCATCAGGGCCTGTGAGACTTGGCAGGCCAGCCCAGCCACCTGGACCGCTCAGCACACGCTCCACACACGCTCCGCACTGCTACCTGAACCCCGCTTTTCCCCTGCTCTGATTACTAAGACACTCTGTGTGTGTGTGTGTGTGTGTGTGTGTGTGTGTGTGTGTGTGTGTGTGTGTCATTCACAGAGCTGGGAGGTAGAGAGTGATCGCGTTCGGCAGAAGCTGTTGAGTTTGATAGGAAGAATCGGTCGAGAAGCTCGCTCTGAGGCCACTACTGGCAAGGTGAGGGGATGTGTGTGTGTGTGTGTACTGTGTGTGGCATTGTAAAACAAATAAATTGTACATACAGTACATTAGAAATAAAAATGAAACACACTTGTGTGTGTGTGTGTGTGGTTTTATGGTTGTGTTTGTGCAAATACATTTATTTTCTATTTGCGATATGGCTAGGTGTGTATGTGTGTGAATACATGTCTGTTTATATATGTGTATGAATATATGTGTGTGTGTGTGTGTGTGTGTGTGTGTAGGTGCTGGAGGTGTTGTGGGAGTTGGCCCATCTGCCCACTCTCCCCACCAGTCTGGTGCAGCAGGCCCTGGAGGAGCACCTGACCATCCTGAGCGACGCCTACGCCGTCAAGGAGACCGTTAAGAGGAACTACATCATCAAGTGCATCGAGGACATCAAGAAGGTGAGCCGTCTCCTCCAACTTAAAACCCAATACTAGATCCATCCTCCATTCTCATTGAAGTGCTGAATTAAGTTTTTTTTCTTTTGCTTACCAAGGGCAATTTTATGGTCTGGAAAGGCCTTTTAAATAAATGATGAGAGTATGATGTTATACAGTGGTAACTGATGTTTGTTTTGGTGGTTAACTACCACCGTAAAACTTTAAAATGGCTGTTCCTGTCAACTCACCTCCCTGCCAGTGAGCAACACTTGCCAAAGCAAGGCGTATTTGTCTTGTGCAACCTTTTTTTATTTCCTTTTTCCTTCTGTCTAGCTGTCTCAGCTCTGTACCTCTCACTCTTTCAGTTGCGTTTTTGTCACTCCTATTTTTAATCTCTCTCTCTCTCTCTCTCTCTCTCTCTCTCTCTCTCTCTCTCTCTCTCTCTCTCTCTCTCTCTCTCTCTCTCTCTCTCTCTCTCTCTCTCTCAATTCTTACTTGTTTTGCTGCTCTGTGCCTTGCTCCTGATGGCATCTAGTGTATAGTGGTGGTTGTTGAGGAGAAAGCAGCCACCATAAAGGAATGCACTCACTCACCTCGTGTTCTGCAGACAGCCTCTCTTCCATTTAAAGCAGCAGCATGCCTCACTCTTCTCCCCGCTCTCCCCTCTCCTCTCTCCTCTCTCCTCGGGGTGTGAAGTGAAGGTGTGCACGCTTGTGTTACTTTCCCACTTCCACTCTTCTTTTTTTTCACTGGCACTCTCCCTGTATCCTTCTCTTTCTTTCTTTCTTCTTCCATTCCATTTTTCTCTTTCTTTCCCGGTCACTCACTTTCATTTTTTAACTCCTACAGACTCTCTCTCTCTCTATCTATCTATCTATCTATCTATCTCTCTCTCTCTCTCTCTCTCTCTCTCTCTCTCTCTCTCTCTATCTATCTTCTCTCTCTCTCTCTCTCTCTCTCTCTCTCTCTCTCTCTCTCTCTCTCTCTCTCTCTCTCTCTCTCTCTCTCTCTCTCTCTCCCCCTTCCCCCCGTGCCCTGTCGCTTCCTCACCTCAGCTGGTTTGGGGGGTCCCCACACAATGCAGTGCTTCAGCTCGTCTTATAATCAGCCTCCATCACCCAAGGGGGCAACTGAATGCAACTGTAGTTTATGTTTTTAGATGCATTTGCTGGACGAGACAAAGTCTTCCAACGAGACACAGGTCTCATTTCTTACTGGCTCCTGGGGCAAGAAGAAACCCAGCTCACTGGCCAAAGTAAGAGATGCTCCCGCCCACGGGGCCACGCCCAACCACCCCTCCTCCAATCAGAAATCACCTGACAGTGGGATTTGATCACACCAGGGACTTGTGATTTGGCAATTTGCCATTTTTTGGTGATTTCAATTTGCTTCCACTGCCTAGTATAACAGGGCATTAAACCTATATTTGCATTAAATAATGTTTAATTTAAATGATTGCTTTGAAAAGACTCTAAACAGGTTCTCTGAAATATTCCTGTATTATAAGACTTCATAAGACTTTTAAGAGCGTCATAAAAAGTATGATAGCATTTTATTTGAAGCTGTCTAAATAAGAGTGACATGATTTACATTGTATGTTAAAGTTGACACAGTTTAGGGCACAGACATTATTTAAAAAAAATCAAGTTCAATAACAACATTGGTAAACATCAATGAAGTGTCATTAATGTTCATGATGCGCATCATGTCATGTTAATGACAGGCTCATGTCACTCTTAGTAGATTGTACAATCCCTTCAAATAAAGTGTTACAAAAAACTCACAAAAGTCAGATAGCAATCAAATTAAACTATATTTAAATAAAATTGGAAACTAACTGTTGTTTAAGGGACTTTTCTTTTTCTAAAACAAATATTCTACAATTAATGATAACTGCTTTACAAATCTATCATTTTAAACCTCTTTCTGATGAAGCATCTGTTATCTGTAATGGTTAATACTGGGAGCAGTGCATTAGGGGGCTTTCCTTGGTGAGGTGACGGGTTCCCCTTCCCCAAACTAACACAGGTTTACTGGTCCTCCTCAAAACAGCAGAGCACATGCGCTCTCTCTCTCTCTTTCTCTCTCTCGGGCAGGAAAAGGCTATTAACATGGGGAAAGGTGCTAGAAGACATTACTGGAGCTCACAAAACTCTTGATTCTGTGTGTGTGTGTGTGTGTGTCTCTGCCTGTGTGTGTGTGTGTGTGTGTGTGTGTGTGTGTGTGTGTGTGTGTGTGTGTGTTTAGTCATCCCAGCAGAGCAACCCTCAGGCCGTGTGGGTGGTGCCAGCCCTGCGGCAGCTCCATGAGATCACCCGCTCCTTCATCAAGCAGACCTATCAGAAACAGGACAAGGTGAGCTCCTCCATTTAATCACACACATTCAGTATACAAACACACACACTCAAGTTTACATTCTCCACACCCACACACACACACACACACACACACACACACACACACACACACACACACACACACACACAGTGTGTATGACTTGTGAACTTTTTAAAGAGCCTTAAGTGGTCTTTGGAAAAATGCTACAAAAATACATTTGAAATGTCCCCAGAGCAAAGCCACTGAACCCTTCTGTCTTGTCTTCAGAGCATCATCCAGGACCTGAAGAAGAACTTTGAGATTGTGAAGCTGATCACCAGCAGCCTGGTGTCATGCCATCGGCTGGCCGTGTCTGTTTCTGGTTCCAACGGCCTCTCCGGCTCCACACTCGTAGACGGCAGATACACCTACCAGGAGGTAACACACACACACACACACACACACACACACACACACACACACACACACACACACACACACACACACACACACACACACACACACACACACACACACTGCAAGAGATGGACATATTTGCCATTTTTGCATAGCAGATTCTTTGCCTGATGTTAAAGCATACAGATCATTTGTGTGTTTGTTAGTACTGATTGCAGGCTAAATATTCAGGTAGTCAGTCATATGCAGTACCATTTCCCAGCTTATTCTCCAGTCTCTGTACCCCTGTAGTTCAATACGGACATACCAACTGTAACACTACTGAACCAACCTAACCATCTTCCTCCTCCTCCTCCTCCCTGTGTGTTCTCCTTTCCCTCTCTGCAGTATCTGGAGGCCCACCTGAAGTTCCTGGCCTTCTTCCTGCAGGAGGCCAGCCTCTATCTGGTCTGGAACAGGGCCAAGGAGGTGTGGGAGTGCCTGGTGTCCGGCATGGACGTCTGCGAGATGGACCGGGAGGTACTGGTCATCGCCAACATTAGAGCAAATTCCTCTAAAAGATTCTCACTCTGTCACTGTCTTTACCATTGTGTTATAATTGTACTAATAAATTAACAGAACATACATGAAAAATGATACCTGTATATTATACTATTGGTACCTAACCTGTGTGTGTGTGTGTGTGTGTGTGTGTGTGTGTGTGTGTGTGTGTGTGTGTGTGTGTGTCTAGATGTGCTTTGAGTGGTTCACTAAGGGCCAGCACGACTTGGAGAGTGACGTTCAGCAGCAGCTCTTCAAGGAGAAGATCCTTAAACTTGAGCCTTATGAGATTACTATGAACGGTAAGATCCTCACATCAACACTATGAACAGCAAAGGGAATGAAGGAATATCAATACTGTTAGGCGTGACCGATTGACTGTGGCTAACAGCCTCGCAGCACAAGACCGTAGCTGACTGACACACCATGCTACTCACCATGTGTTCATATAGTCTAGACTGTGTGTGTGTGTGTGTGTGTGTGTGTGTGTGTGTGTGTGTGTGTGTGTGTGTGTGTGTGTGTGTGTTAACTGTCTGTGTGTGCCTTCCACAGGTTTTAACCTCTTTAAGACCTTCTTTGAGAATGTGAACCTCTGCGACCATCGACTGAAACGGCAGGGAACTCAGCTGGTAGGCTTCCCCTTCTTCTCAACATCCTCCCATCCCCTCTCATCCGCTCATTGATTAGTTCATTTGAACATTTATCATTGGTTATTAACCATAGTCTATTTTTAGACAGATTTTATTATATTCCCTTCTTTTAGAATGGATCAGCCTTTGGCTGATGGCCTATTGTATTCTCATGCTGCATTCTAAAAAGTTTGTAGTACTCAAACTGAGTACTGAAAGGAGATGAGCGGAATGGAGCAGAATTGCATAGGAAGGCAAAGGCCAGACTACCTCCCACCCCATCCCTGGCCTTGTAACTTGTATGGCGGTGTGTGTGTTGAGATTGAGCGCTATC
>JAODXP020000022.1:18300871-18303371 GCA_027497455.2 Sardinella longiceps | reverse complement strand
TCAACTTCAAACTTGCTCTTCTTGAAGTTGAAATGTCCCAACCCTCATAAATATGTGCTCATGTTGATGCCCTTATCAGCTTTGGTGTTGCCAGGGTGTGCGTGTGTGTATGTGTGTGTATGTGGCTGTAGCTGTCTCTGTGTGTGTATCCCCAGGAGAAGTCTCTGCCAGGCGTGGTGATGGCTCTGGTCTGTAACGTCTTTGAGATGCTTTACCAGCTAGCTAACCTGGAGGAGCCCAGGTAAGATGCAGAATGTGGGGAGGCTGCTATAGGACATAGAAAATGCCCTGTGAAAGAACTGCATTTTAAAGATCCACATTGCATTGCTCATCACTCTGTGTGTGTTTGTGTGTGTGTGTGTGTGTGTGTGTGTGTGTGTGTGTGTGTGTGTGTGTGTGTGTGTCAGGATCACACTGCGAGTGCGGAAGCTCCTGCTGCTCATCCCCACCGACCCCGAGGTGCAGGATGCCCTCGACAACTTTGTGCCAAAAGAGTCCAGCGTTTGGAGCCACCAGGTAATCAGCAACCCATTGACTCCACTGAACCCCGTCAACACTGATATGAATATGCTACCGGATGTTGCAACTTTGAACCCAATTTTCCCCTTGAATGAATGATATTTTAATTTGGATGATGACGGCTGTCAGCTGTGAAAAAGGAAATGATCAAGACTCACAAATGCAGCTCATCATTACCGATATTCTTAATTCTAATGTTGTGTCAGGATAGGATAGAGCTTCACTTTGTCATGCCTGCAAAGAGCTGATTAGTGTTGAAGGCAATCAGAGGGGTAATTACCTAAGTCAGCGTGCCCTGGAAGCGCCGAGTCATGTCATATGATTACACAGGTAGACCTGCTGGGCGAGGTTGTGATGTCGCTCGTCTTAATCAGGTTTGAGGAAGTGTCAACAGTAAAAGCTGCCATGTTGACTCTAGATAAGCTGATGTGGATCCTACATGAAAGCATACAGAAGCTTTTAGCTTTTCAGTGTTTCTAGCCTAGATCAGTTTGTCAAGGTGGTGTTATTGTTGGAACTGTTATTGTTGGTAATGTTGTGATGGTTTTCTAACTCATCATTTTAGTGGGTGTAGACAAGGTGTTTGTTATCAAGGTAGACGCCTTAAATATAAACTTCTGTGAGAAACGCTGGCATTGTATTTGCTCATCTTGGCAAACACATTTTCAGTCGGCAGATTTCATTTTGGATTACGCTGGAGTCATTCTCGTATACCTGTTGTTCTCTGTCATCTTGAGTTTAGTAGTAATTCGGCGACTCAAACTACCGTAAATCAACAGACTCCCTCCCAGTATTTTGCACTTAAAGCTTCTTTTAGAAGGGTCTCTCTATAATATTCCCCATTTGTGTGTGTGTGTGTGTGTGTGTGTGTGTGTGTGTGTGTGTGTGTGTGTGTGTGTGTGTGTGTAGAAAACACTCTTCACGCTGGGCTCGGGCTCGCAGGCCTCCAAGTCTCCTTCTCTGTCCAGCAAGCAGCAGCACCAGCAGCAGAGCGCCGCCTCCATCTTGGAGTCACTCTTCCGCTCCTCCGCCCCCGGCATGTCTACCTTCAGGGTCCTCTACAACCTGGAGGTACACACACACACACACACACACACACACACACACACACACGCTCTCAAACTCATTCTCTCTCTCACACACACAACACACACACACATACAAGCACAAGCACAGATACAGCCCCACTCACAAATAGGCATGTGCTTATATGCAGATAAATTAAATTAAATAGAACTGATGCATACACACACACACACACACACACACACACACACACAGACACATATGTAGTGTTGCATAAATATTTTCTCCACAAACAAACGAGGGATATACATCAGACCTAACATCATATTTCTCAGCTTGAAATTCTAGCTCTATCGTGAATCCAGTTTCCTCTTAGATCACCGATACAGTGAAATATCTGTCTGATCCGTCTTCCCTTCCTTTCTCCTTGGGTGTTTGTCTCTGTCTCAGGTATTAAGCTCAAAGCTGATGCCCACATCAGACGATGAGATGGCCAAGACCAGTGTGAAGTCCTTCTGTGAGAACTTCCTCAAAGCAGGGGGCCTGAGGTACACAGCCATACTCAAACACAATCTTTATGGTACCTGAGAAACACCTAAGCGTTGTAATAAGTAACTGTGTGTGTGTGTGTGTGTGTGTGTGTGTGTGTGTGTGTGTGTGTGTGTGTGTGTGTGTGTGTGTGTGTGTCTCTAGCCTGGTGGTGAATGTCATGCAGAGAGACTCCATTCCCTCGGAGGTGGACTATGAGACCAGGCAGGGTGTCTACTCTATATGTCTCCAATTGGCCAGGTACTCCCATCTATCAATCATTACTTTTTCCTGTGTGCATACTGTATGTGTTTTTTTCTATGGTCAAACAAGTCCTTATCCTGTGTGTTTAAATTTCAATTTGTGTGGCTCCCCCTACAGGTTCCTGCTGGTAGGACAGACCATGCCCAGCATTCTAGACGAGGAG
>JAODXP020000022.1:18233371-18295871 GCA_027497455.2 Sardinella longiceps | reverse complement strand
GTTTACCACTGTGGCGTGTTTGGAAATACCACAGCAGGGCTCGGGGAGGTCAATCTAAGTCAACAACTGATCATTACACTGATCTAGTGCTTCTCAAAACGCCACATGCCTCAATAGCGGCGGAGGAAGCTCAGCTCACCGCCATAGTGGGTGCACACACAGCTGCAGTCTTGATAAGCTAGTGGGAGCCTCACCACATCCTTTGAGGTGGGAAATGAGGGAGTCAAGCCAGTCAATCAAGAGACAAGTTTACACAGTTACTGTCTGCATGTGGGGAGAGAGGAAGGTCACATGGTCATGTATCTTACATGCACTGTATGTGTCTAGTACGCACACTCTCTGTTGCTTAATAGTGAGTGTGCTAGAGTGTCTGCTCACATAGTATGCAGAGACGTGCGTACGGGCATACACTCTCAATACTGACCTTGCTACTGTCTTGCTTGTGTGTGTGTGTGTGAGAGAGAGAGGGAGAAACACATTCCAGTGATATCAACTAGAACAGCTAGTTTTAGCTGGAGGACAGGGCCAGGCCAAAAAAAACCTCAATGATGATTATAGAAGAGCTAGTTCTACTTGAAGACAGTGCCAGAGCAGAAACACTCTGGACTACATTTCCCAAAGCCTTCTTAAGGCTAAGTAGTTCTTAAGGGGTAGACATAATATAAATGTAGGCTAAGAATTTAAGAAGTCTTTGAGAAATACAGTTCCAATACAGTCGGAATCAGACTGTACGACTTTTAACTTGAAATGTGATAAATACAATTTTTTGCAAAGCAGCTTTTGAAATGACATTCACAATACAAACTAGAACTGTTTAGAGGCATAGTCAAGGTTGGAGGTTTGTTGTCAATGTGGCCGCCTTAACTATAAATTGCTGTGGGAAACCCTAAACATTCAAGAATTGCTTTTGTTTTTATCAGTGAAACAGTCTAGATGGCAATGAGTAGCACAGGGAAGGCACACAGGGATGTACTCTGCTGTAGTGTACAGTTTATGCTAGTCAACATATCCAGTAGATAACCAACAAATCTGTGGGTTTATTTTTTGCAGGCTTTCCTATCAATTGAGGATGACACAGAGAACCCTGAGGAGAGCGTGTTCTGTCAGGTCCAGTCTCTCTTTGGTCACCTGATGGAGAGCAAACTGCAGTACTACGTTCCTGAAAACTTCTGGAAGGTAATGTATGGATAATATGTCTGAATAACTGAATAAATGACTCAGTCCATCACTGTTCTCAATAAGCACTAAGCACTATCTTGGAAGCTGAAATAATAGTCCTCTGTAGGTCCAGCTTGTGTATACTGAATCTGATGGAGAGTTTTGTGTTTGTCTTGTTCCAGATCTTTAAGATGTGGAATAAGGAGCTGTATGTGCGAGAACAGCAGGACGCCTATGAGTTCTTCACCAGTCTGGTGGACCAGCTGGACGAACACCTGAAGGTATTGTGTACACACACACACACACACACACACACACACACACACACACACGCACACACATACATAAACACACACACACACACACACACACACACACACATAAACACACACACACATAAACACACACATACACACACACACACACACACACACACACACACACACACACACACACACACACACACACACACACACACACACACACACACACACACACACACACACACACACACACACAACCCCCACATCTGAGCAGCTGGTTTGGTGAGAAGAGCAAATGTTTTGTAACATCACCAGTGCAGACCACATAACCGATTTTACCTGATCGCTATCAACATTAAATCCCTTACGAAACTCTTTTCTTTTCCTTTCTTTTCTCCAGAAAATTGGACGAGAGCAAATCTTCAAGAACACCTTCCAGGGCATATTCTCGGACCAGAAGATTTGCAAAGACTGCCCACACAGGTGAGGGGAAGATGGGACACTGAGGGCCACTTTAGCCAGACATTTAGCTTTCAGTCATATGGTTGGTTTGTCCTAGATAATGTGTAATACAGAAATTTTATTACATATACATTATTATTAATCATTTATATTGTTCTGATTTCTGTGTTTGAATACTTCTTGGTAATGAAATATTTAACAATCAATGTATTGTTTTTCACCATGTAGTAGCTGAGTATGTATGGTAGTGATGATTTTAGGGACTTTTGGGGGGCCTGTCTGAGATACACTAGCTGACTCTTGGGTTGTGTCCACGGCAGGTATGAACGGGAAGAGACGTTCATGGCCCTGAACCTCGGGGTGACGTCCTGCCAGAGTCTGGAGATTTCTCTGGATCAGTTTGTCAGGGGAGAGGTGCTGGAGGGCAGCAATGCCTACTACTGTGAGAAGTGCAAAGAGAAGGTATGTGTGTGTGTGTTTGTGTGTGTGAATATGAGTGAGAGTATTTATTTGTTTTTGTATGTTTGTATACCTGTGTATGTGTACGCAGCAATGCATGCCTCTATGTATGCATGCATGCAGTGTGCGTGCGTGATTGTTGTTAATGACTGAATCTTCTCTTTTTCCGTTTCAGAGAACCACAGTTAAGCGCACCTGTATAAAGTCTCTGCCCAGCCTGCTGGTAATCCACCTGATGCGCTTTGGCTTCGACTGGGAGAGCGGACGCTCCATCAAATACGATGAGCAAATCCGGGTAAGAACCACACACACTTCCTGTACCCCATGCTTCCTTTCTGATAAAATAGAAACCATTGAGCAAAGAGATGATTCAAATCTTAAGCCATCTCAAGACTTTGATACAGAGAGAGAATACAGCTTTGATTTCTGCTGGTGACTGACTACAAAAGATATCCACTGTGAAATATTGACCTAGTTTCGCAAACATAGAGTTTCATTTGTGTTTCTTCTCTTGTTATTACACTGCTATGATCACTGAATGATCACTTCAAAGCTGTCTTGAAAGTCACACTGCCCAGAGTAATGGAAAGCTTGCTTGTAGTTATTGTCGGTGAACCATAACACTGATGGACCGTGACGGTTGTTTTCTCTGTGGTCTCTCTCTCACTTTCTTCTTTCTTTCTCATTCTCTCTCTCTCCCTCTCTCTCTCTCTCTCTCTCTCTCTCTCTCTCTCTCTCTCTCTCCCTCTCCCTATCTCTTTCTTTCTTTCTTTCTTTCTTTTTGTTCTCCCTCTCTCCCTCACCCAGTTCCCATGGGTGTTGAACATGGAGCCGTACACGGTGTCAGGCATGGCCCGGCAAGACTCGAGCGCCGACCACGGAGAGAACGGCCGCAGCGGCGAGGCCTCAGGTGGCTCGTCCCCGCGGAAGAAGGTCACCATCTCGGAGAACTACGAGCTGGTGGGCGTGGTGGTGCACAGCGGCCAGGCTCACGCCGGACACTACTACTCCTTCATCAAGGACCGCCGGTAAGCCTCCTCCGAGCCCCACGACAGTCAGCTGTAGCCAGCGTAGCCGGAGCCGTTCTCACCGCACTCGGGTCTCGAACTTGCCACTCTGTCAGCTACAACTAACCCCATGGCATGTGAGGGGAACGTTCTAATCACTGAGCTGAAAAGCCCGGGCGGTTAGAAGCAGTTCTTGAAGGATCGGGTTGTGAGGATTTACATGTACTGCCGCCAGCCTAACTCGGGCTTGTTGGCATCCATTACATGGACATATACAGGCCTGACTTTAGAGAACTGACTGACCGCTGAGAGTGGCTCTGGACACACACAGATGCACTGGCCTGTGTGAACCACTGCTTTAGACTGACTTTGTCTTATGACTACTTCAAGTCACTGCTTTAGACAGCCATGTGGTGCTCAATTGGTGGTGCTGGATGATATGTCAAGTCCTGTCCTTGTTGAAGCACAGGCAGATCTTTTGGTGAGGTCCAAGTGAAAAACCTGATTTAGATTAGGATTATTGAACATGGATCATTTAAGGTTAATAATGGTTGGAAGTTCAAACCTCCCCACCACACCACACTCCTCCCAAACCTACGCCGCTGCCTGCCTGCCTGCCTGTTGGGGGGAAGAATGTGAGCCGAGGGGGTGGGGAATGGGTGAATGGAGCGAGGGTGTTGTGCACACACCCCTGGTCTTGGCTGCTGGTTTTATGGAGGGGTATGCAACACTCACACCCTCAAACCAGTTCCAGATGTCTGGCACCCATGCTGGTGTAACTAATAATAATAATAAATAAAAACAGGCAGGCATCTGATGAATGCAGGACTGTGGAAACCCTCTGCAAAATTTTTGTGCCTGTCTCCAGAACCAGAACCAGATCCTGTTACAACTTTACTAACCTGGTCTCATAGTTTCTTGTTTTTCTGTCCACTAATGTGTCTGTATCTGATTTCCTTCCTCTTTGCTCTCTCCCAATGTCCACTCTCAGGGGCTCTGCTCGAGGACGCTGGTACAAGTTTAACGACAATGTGGTAGAAGAGTTCGACATGAACGATGAGACCCTGGAGTATGAGTGTTTCGGAGGAGAATACAGGCCCAAAGTGTATGACCAGTGTAAGTCCACCCTCTGTCTCTCTCTCCTTCCTTTCCAGATCTTTCTGTGTACAGAGAGGTATAGTGTCCTGGCATCTTAAAACGCCTAGATAAGTCTCAACAGTTTCATGTATCCACACAGGATGCATATACAGACGGTCTAAAAAAGCATGTAGTACAATGCCACTTGTGAATCAATACCACTGTCATCGTTGGTGCATGAAAGTGAGCTGCTACTGGGCAACAGACCTACTTATTATTAATCTATAACAGCTCAGAGAGATGTCTCTATGTGACCATCCTCAATACATTATGTCAATACAAAACCAAGTTGTATTTATTTTGTATTTATATTGTATTTATTTTATTTGTATTCATATTGTATTTATGTTGTATTTCTTTGGGCACTTTTGTAGCATTACACGGTCAAAACACATGATTGTGTAGGTCTCCACTTGTGCCACAGTAATGCCACAGTAATACCAGATGAACTCTTAATTCTGTGTATCTCCCATGCAGCCAACCCCTACCCAGACGTGCGGAGGCGATACTGGAACGCCTACATGCTCTTCTACCAGCGCATCTCGGACCAGAACTCCCCTGTCCTGCCCAAGAAGAGTCGAGTCAGCGTCATGAGACAGGAAGCTGAAGACCTCTCCCTGTGAGTGTCCATGGAGAAGGTCTTCACCACTAGTTATACAGTGGCTGGTTCATGTTGATGACTTGCAAAAAAAGAAAAAAAAACATAGGAACTAGTTGTGGTTGTTCAGATTGTTTATTGTTCAGCTGATATTAAAACGATTTGAAAATAAAATAATAAAATGTACTTTGAGCTGAGATGCGCTAATGCATTTGTAAGACACTGAAGAAATAGTCTTGCTTTGAACTGATAGAGAGACACTTTTTTTCTTTTACTGTAGAGTGATGCATTTTCCCCCCTTTTTTGTAACAACATGGATGTAAATTCTCTCCCCAGGTCGGCCCCCTCCTCCCCTGAGATCTCCCCCCAGTCCTCCCCACGGCCCCCCAGGGCCAACAACGACCGCCTGACCCTTCTGACACGTCTGGTGAGGAAAGGGGAGAAGAAGGGCCTGTTTGTGGAGAAGATGCCTGCTTGGATCTACCAGGTACATGTGTTTGCGTTGCTCACCACAGCCCTCTTCCTGTACTCACACTAGGAATGATGTTGATGCTGTAGGAATAATGTGATACGCTAGGAATGATGTTGGTAATCTTGGAATGATGATACTCTAGGAATGATGCCGGTACTCCAGGAGAGATGTTGGTACTCTGGGAAAGATGTTAATACTCCAAGAATGATGTTAGTACCCTAGGAATGATGATGGTAGCATCTGTTCATGTATATTATACAGGGTCAAGAATCTGCGGTCATTTGACAGCTCTTGTTTCAGTCTGAGAATGCAAAGCAAACATACAGTACATATGACGGTTAACAGACTAACACTGTATAAAACACTCTATTTCCTGCAAGTCTAATGCTGTGTCTTTTTGCTTTCAGATGGTGAGGGATGAGAACCTGCGCTTCATGAAGAACAGAGACGTGTACAACCCCGACTACTTCAACTTCACCCTCTCCCTGGCCTCAGTCAACGCTGTGAGTTTCTACCACTGCACTGGAAATGACTTGCTTTTTAACTTGGTTTTTATTCATTGCTAGAAATACAATGGAGTTTTTGCTTGCCTGATGCTCATTGGTGCTCCCCATACTGCCTGTAAAGCACCAGGAGGCAATGGGTAGTATTTGGTGCTCTACAAATCCAATTGAATTGATTGTAAAACTGCGTACCTCATCTTCCTCCTTCTCCTCAGACCAAGCTGAAGCATCCCTCGTACCAGGCCATGGCCACGGGCAGTCTGCAGCTGGCCGTCCAGTTCCTCTTCCACACCTACCTGCGCACCAAAAAGAAACTCAGGTGACCACCGCAGTAATTCTAAACCGAAAAAATTGCCAATTGGCATGCAACAATCATGAAGAAATTAACTGATTACTTGTCAAATTACTGTGTTTTAGTTATTAATTGGTCTTTGTGAGTCATGTTTGGCAGAAAACTGTCAAATTCCCGTTAAAGAATTAGGAGGTTGTTTTTTCTATATAGGAGAAATGGTCCTTGGTCTGAAAAAAAGTTTGATGCACTCTGTTGTAGACTTAATAGCCAATCAATCCAGAAATCGATTAACAAACTAATCAGCAATGGAAGTGATAGTTAATTATTCCCGTAATTGACTGACAGTCACAAGTGCTGCAGTTAGTGGGCAGCAGAGAGTAACGTCTGGGAAATAGGAAGTGACACTGACCCGTATTTGTCCTTTTTTGTCCCTCTTGCCCCCCTGTAGGGTGGACACTGAGGAGTGGCTGGCCACGGTGGAGGTGCTGCTGTCGAAGAGCAGCGAGGCGTGCCAGTGGATGGTGCAGTACCTGGTCGGGCCCGAGGGCCGGGAGACCATCAAGTGAGTGGAACTCTGGGGAAGATTCTCACGTGCCGCTGCTGTGCAACACTGTCAATCATGTACTGGCGTCACAGCATGTCATATGTTACACTGAAGCCATTGATGCAATGTGATGCAATGCAATGCAGTGGTCAGCCTTCGTCACACTTTTTGTATGTGTCACAAAGTATCAAAATATGGTTGTCTTAGAGAGAGCAGTTGGCTACTGGTGCTGGCACACATACCTATACACAGTATACCTATACCTAAACAAACACACACTACACTCACACATATACACACACACACACACACACACACACCATACACAGTATACCTATACCTAAACAAACACACACTGCACTCACACATACACACACATACACACACACACACACACACACACACACACACACACACACACACCTATAGACAGTATACCTATACCTAAACAAACACACACTGCACTCACACACACATGTGAACCCACAGACCCCTAAATCATCCCCCTGGCCCTCTTGCAATAGGGGGCTCAGGCCCCACCCCCTACACACACACACACACACAAACATAGATAGTGTCCCAGAGCGAACAACTCTCCAAGGTAGCCACTAAGCACTAAATCATTAGCACTTGTATGGGGTGTGGGCGCGGCGGTTCTCCTGCGCTCCTATTGGCCCAGACGTCTCGGAAAGTGGGCCCTGGCCCTGGAATGTAAACATCCTGAGCCAGGAGGAGGCAGGAGGCAGCCCGCTCCACCATTGTCGGAAGCCAAGATGGCAGAACCTGACTATTAAAACCCTAACAATGTCTGCAGAGAGCTAACGTCTCACCAGAGACTCATTCGATATGGGGTGGGGTGGGGTGGAGGACATCGACGCGAGGGTCTGTGGCTTTTTGCTTGTTCTTGATTGGCTGACAGAGATCGAACGTTGGGGCTGCCCTCCGATCACGCCATGCCTGTGTCAAGGCCAGGGAATGTGGAGGAGGGATTTTTTTATTTTTTTTTACGAGTCCCGACACCCCACACACACGCACACACATGCACAAGCGCGCTTACACACACACACACACACACACACACACACACTCACACACTCCTGCTGTCTTTCTGGGTGGCCCTTCTCTGAGCAGCAGCAGAGGCAGTTCCATCAGGAGAAATGAAACAATAGTGGCAGTGGTGGTTTTCCACTGCAGAGCTGCTTGCGTCTCTGATCTCCAGTCTCGTGTGTGTGTGTGTGTGTGTGTGTGTGTGTGTGTGTGTGTGTGTGTGTGTGTGTGTGTGTGTGTGTGTGAGCAACTGCAGATGATCTTTTTTTTTATCACAGTCAGCGTTGTGGTTCTCTTATTGCCAAGGTTGTTTACAGCAAAACAGTCCTGTTCTGCCATTGCTAAAATAAAGAGATAATGCAATCGAATTATAGTGGTTTGATGAATTGCATGTCTGTTAGTAATTCTTTATATTCTACTTATTTAAGTTTTTTTGACTTGCATCACTTCATTTGTTCTGTGGAAATCCAAACCAATGGCCTTTTAGTTGCCTAACATATACAGTATATGAACTGATGATTTATGTTGATTTACTAACCCAGTCACCCTGTGTGTGTGTGTGTGTGTGTGTGTGTGTGTGTGTGTGTGTGTGTGTGTGTGTGTGTGTGTCCAGGATCTCTCTGCTGGAGTGCAGTGTCCGTGAGGTGCGTGTGGTGGCGGCTAACATCCTAGAGAAGACGCTGGAGAGCGCCCTGCACTTCCAGGACCCCGGCCTGGACTGCCTGCTGGACTCGCTCCTCTCCCTGCTGGACAAGGACGTGCCCGAGAACTGCAAGAACTGCTCGCAGTACTTCTCCCTCTTCAGCAACTTTGGCCAGAGGGTAAGGGGCTGGGATGCTGTCTCATTTGCACTGACTGTGGGGTTTACACCTCGTAAGCACTATGAGTGCAATTCTGCCATTGACAAGAGATGATTAGAAATGGAAGAAAATATCTTAAAGCACAGAAGTGTTTTATTGCTTTGACCACCATGATTATACAGTCACAACATTTCTTCATGGAAAGCTCTTCATGGTTCCAGAGTTATGCGTGAAACACACTGACGCACAGACAGACGTTTCTTGAATTATCAGATAAGACTCCATTCTGGGATACTGATGGGGTCTGATCTGGCTAGAGGCGTGGCTGATTACCTTTATAATTCACTCATTGTTTAACTACTCATGGGATTAACTAAGTGTGTGTGTGTGTGTGTGTGTGTGTGTGTGTGTGTGTGTGTGTGTGTGTGTGTGTGTGTGTGTGTGTGTGTGTGTGTGTGTGTGTGTGTGTGTGTGTCTTTGTCTTTGTACATGCAGGGCGGTGAACCCTGTCAGCTGCTGCTAAAGCATGCTGCCTACCGCCGCATGCTCATCTTCCTGCTGGGACCCAACCGCCAAAACAATCAGGTACACCAGGGGGCGCTGCAGTCAATTAATATTGATGTCCAGACATTTACTATCCATTTCACGCTTATTACTGTATACTACTTCTAGCACTTAGTATGATGAAAGCCATTCATACATACTTGCTTGCTGGATAGAGTTATGTGTGTGAGTTGTGTTGTGAGTCATTTGTTTTCCTTTGGACAGAACCGGCGCTGGAGTTCGGCCCAGGCCCGCGAGTTCTTGCACCTGCACAACACGCTGGCTCTGGTGGTGCTGCACACAGACCTGACCTCCCACAGAACTGAGGGTGAGTGAGTGGGCAGGGGTGGGCAGGGGTGCGATCGGGGATTTGGGAGGGGACCGAACACAATAGAGTGACGAATGGTTCGAATGCAAATGTGAAGTGTTTGTTTGTTTATTTCTTTGTGGGGGGAGGGGATTGAATGATTGATTAACTGATTTTTTGGATTAAGCAGACCTAGAAGTCCAAAGCATAACATCTTAAAGTGATAACAACTTATTTCCAACATGGTCATTGGTCTTAGGATATAAAATTATATTAAAATTGTGCTAAAAATGTGCTTTGTGTGTGTGTGTGTGTGTGTGTGTGTGTGTGTGTGTGTGTGTGTGTGTGTGTGTGTGTGTGTGTGTGTGTGTGTTTGTGTGTGTGTTAATTGGATCTCTCTTCTCCTGCAGCTCCAGGAGTGTATAAGTATACCTCGTCCAGTAGCCCTGGTTCCGCTCCTCTCCTCCCCCTCCACCCAGACATCAACACTCTGCTCTTCAAACCCGAGGGACAGCCATACCTGCTGGAGGTAATATATACTCTCCTGCACACCTCAAACACTGCTGGGAAAAACACTGCACACTGCACACTTCATGGGTTCACCTGGTTCACCTGTACGTTACTTTGGATCTGTTTCACCTGTTGATTGATTGTATTAATGAAAGAAACAATTTATAAAAGATCGTTTGATGTTGAAGAGCCTCATTCATACATTCTTTTTTGTGTGTGTGTGTGTGTGTGTGTGTGTGTGTGTGTGTGTGTGTGTGTGTGTGTGTGTCCAGGTGATGTTTGCCATGCGGGAGCTGTCTGGTCCCCTGTCCTTCCTCATTGACATGATCACGTATTGCTGCTTCTGTAATGAGCCCTTCTCTCTAGGAGTGCTGCAGCTGCTTAAGGTATGACACGTACGCCACTATCAGTCAGGCCTTTATCAGTCAAATATAAACTCACACACCACTATTTGCCATTGAAAACTGTAGAAAAAGTGTTTAATCCATCCCAACACAGTGTTAACAAGTGAAGTGAAGGACAAACTTTTCGGCCCTCAGACCTTTTACACTTTTTCAGATTATTTATTTATGCATTTATTTATGTATGTATCTATTTATTTATTTATTTATTTATTTATTTATTTATTTATTTATTTATTTAAAGGAGAACTACTTTTCTAGAGGTTGTGGTTTACAACAGTGATTCAAGTAAAGTTTAAGGGGCGTTGTCAGGCTCAGTTGAAGCGGATTGTAATCTGATTTGTGACATGAGAGTTTTGTTGTGATTTCAGAATCAGCTGGAGACTGCCCCTCCACACGAGCTCAAGAACGTCTTCCAAATGCTTCAGGAGATCCTGGTCAGTGCTGCTGGGTTTTAACATTCAATGATGCTTTCAGTTCTGTGTGTGTCTGTAAGCAGTGATAATAGAGATTAAAGCAGGGTCATTAAATCTGTATCATTGTGTGTCTCTCTCAGATGGTGGAGGATCCTTTGCAGGCCAGAAGACTTAAGTTTGCATTTGAGTCTGAGAAGGGGCTGCTGGGTATGTATAGAGATGTGTGTCTTGCATCTTCTAAGAGACATAAATGCCTTCATGATACATTTGGAAAATTACCCTCATAGCTTCTGGTTAAACATATATCTCAAAGCATGCCACCCTTATGTTGACACCTCATGGAAAGTTCCCATAACCTGACCTCATCATGTCAGGTGTTGAATCGAGTCCAAATCTAACTCGTGCATTAATGGTGTCCCCTGTGCTCTCCTCTCTACAGCACTGATGCATCAGAGCAACAATGTAGACAGCAGTCGCTGCTACCAGTGTGTCAAGTTCTTGGTTACTCTGGCCCAGAAGTAAGGAGTTTGGTCTCTATTTGTTGGCATCATCGCACAGGTGTTTCACCAGTTGCATTCACTCAAATTCACAGAAAGTATCACTAATTGTGTGGGGTTTTTTTTTCTGTGTGTGTGTGTGTGTGTGTGTGTGTGTGTGGTGTTTTCAGGTGTGCTCCTGCAAAAGACTATTTTAAGGAGTTGTCTGGTCACTGGAGTTGGGCGGTTCAGTGGCTGCAGAAAAAGGTCAGTCAAGCATGGAACATCACAAGTCATCTTCTGCTTCACACATCACACTATGCATCAGTGACTTAGTGCAGTTTGTTTTGCTTCCGTAGTGACACACACTGTTAATCCTGACTGAGTTGTCTGTCTTGTGTTGTTTAACAGATGTCTGAGCATTACTGGACCCCTCAAAGTAACGTCTCCAATGAGACATCCACTGCCAAAACCTTCCAGCGCACCATTTCTGCACAGGTCAGCCTTCAACCACAATGTTTTCCACTCTGCATTGGAAAAAAAATACTTGACAACTTCTCCACACATGCTATCTATATTGTACATTGGATTTTGTGTGTGTGTTTGTGTGTGTGTGTGTGTGTGTGTGTGTGTGTGTGTGTGTGTGTGTGTGTGTGTGTGTGTGTGTGAGACATCGTCTGTGTGTACTGTATGTTAGTATGTTTTGTTTCTGTTGTGTGCATACTGTATGTCATGCTTCATGCTGAATTCCTGAAGTTATCACATGATAAATGAAGATCTATCTATCTATCTATCTATCTATCTCTGTATCTATCTATTTCTCTCTCCATCACTCTATATGATTATCTATTTATGGATTGATCTATCTAGGACACCCTGGCCTATGCCACAGCCCTCCTGAATGAAAAGGAGCAGTCTGGAAGCAGCAATGGCTCCGATGGCAGCCCAGCCAATGAGAACTCCGACCGCAGCCTCAGACAGGTAGGAGCGCATTTCCCCTATAGTCATTGGCCGTCCCATTAGAGATACTGTTGTTTACTATTGATTATGCTGAAGAAAAATAATGAGAAAAACCAAAACAAACCCTTGGCCTTGGTTTTCTAACGCGCTATTTCTTCTATGGGTTTATTCTGTTTCTCCAGGGTTCTGAGTCCCCTATGATGCTGGGTGACTCGAAGAGCGATTTAGAAGACGTCGACCCCTAACGGTTTCTCACAGCGTATATAGGGGTGTGATTATTTCTTTTGGAAAGCAAAAACAAAAAAGAAGAAAAAAAAAGAGAAAAGAAGCATAAACAATCCCTCCAATGGAGAGACATTGTGGCTTCAAGCAGCCAATCAGAAGACTGTTTGACCTCCAGCAGAAGACGGATTTAAAAACAGAAGAAGAAATAAAAACAACATGGAGGACCCAGCAGGAGACAAAGCAACACAGCCAATCAGAACACTGAACTTCTGTTGCCCCAGTGATGCTGGAAATGTTTTGGACCTTCGATGGGTCGACATAAACGGACACCATGCTGTTCTGGATCCGATTAATCACCAGTCACTATACCTGACCATTTTGGGCTACAAAAACACTTTGTTTTTTGTTTGTTTTTTGTTTTTCTTCAAGCAAAAAGCATTCATTCAGTAGAACACCAATGAATTCAGCTCGTACTGCTTATTTTGCCCTTTTAAATCTCATGCTAGAACTACAGGATGAAAACATGGTGCCCAGGGGCCTCTTTTTAAAAGAAAATAAAACAAACGGCAAATCTGTGTACATTTGCCAATGTAATTAAACAGATCCTATTCACGATAATGTAAAGATATGTCACAGGGGTAATTTCAAATGTAAAAAAAAAAAAATAATAATAATAATATTTTTTAAAGTATCCTAACGCTCTTTTGAGTGTCTGTTCAAAAGTGAAGAGGTGCTGCTTAGTTCCTCTCAATGCGAGGGGGAACGTAACTGGTGTCTTTCCAAAGTCCAACAATATAGCAAAGCCTTTTTTTCCCCCCTTTTTTTCAACCTGGTATTTGTTTAATGCACTTTATGGTCAATGGAAGGCAGTGAATAGGAATGGAAGATCACTGTATTTGAGACGCATACATATTATTTTTTTTCTTTCTTTCTTTCTTCTCTCTTCTTTGCTGGTATCAGTGAGGTTACGGATCGGGAGGCCTTTTTCCAGTTGGCTCTCTGCCTAGTTTGGTTTAAGCAGCTCTACTGCAAGAGCAGCAGATAATATTTCACCTGCCCCGACCCCCTTTAGCTCACCTGTATACCTGCCCGAGTACCTGAGCAACACTGCTGACACATCACCTTGTTAACCCCCCAGGACTCTGTATGTTGCATAGCACACACAAGAAAACGGCAGTGGTGAAAGAAAACTGTATTTGGCTGACCAGGGGTGGGAATAAGCAAAAAATAAGCATATATATATATATATATAGAGAGAGAGAGAGAGAGAGAGAGAGATGCATATAAATGAAAATATTCCAGCAAACCTGAACATCCTGAGGTTGAAGGAGTGATGCCATTATTGTCCCTCTTTGCCCCCATATTTGCCCCACCTGTACTGGAGTTTGAAGTGATGGAGAGAACTTTCCAGAGTGACGAGCAGCGACATGGACCTCCGCTGGATTGACTGATATTTTTTCTCTTTGAGTTGGGGGGGGGGGTGTCTTTGTTTTTTTTCTTTGTTTGTTTTTGTTTTTTTTATGGTTTACAAACATGGATGGAATGGTTTGAGTTATTGAAGGGATTTTTCTTTTCTTTGTTTTGTAATTTTTGGTGTTTCTATGCCTTACAGTGTCAGTGGAACGGAGAAGGGAGAATAGGCACTTTCTCATGCTTTACATTAACTTGGCAAAAGTGATGGAGTTGGGCAGAGCACTTCTGTTGAGACGGCTAAAACAGGGAGGCCAGTCGAGGTAACCATCATACCTCAATTCTTACAGGAAAGAAACTACATCCTCACTCTTGAATCACTTCACAGCTGGATTTATTTTTCATTTTTTACCGTTTTGATTTATTCTTTTGGCCTAATCACTATGAACCACCTCCCATCATGCAGAATACCCCACACACTTGTATCATACACTATACAAAGAAAGAGCTGCTTTTCATAACATGCCTCATGGCCTCATTTTGATATCTTGGACATCAACATGCCTCTCACTCAACTTCTTCGTCTTGTAGGGCATTTCTATGGCCAGAGTTTAGATTTAGTGTTTTAGGAGGACAAGTGGTAATCATATCAGAGGTCAGGAGAGTGTGTGCTCATTCTCTCTCCCTCTCACACACACACACACACACACACACACACACACACTGATACGCTGTCATAAGCTTGAACTGTTTGGTCTCATTCAGGGGTGGTGGATTTGCTATATGCCATTTTTTTTTTTTTTTAAGTTTACTTGAAAATTAGTTTATCTTTTTTTTATTTTTGTTTGTGTTGTTTGCCTTATCCTGCGCAGTACAGAGAGGGAAAGAGTGGAAAAGGCGTTCGCCCTAGAGTGCTGTCCACCAAGCCCTCAAGTGCCTTTACCCCAGATCACCATCACGCCACAGCTGCAAGTCTGTGGTCCTCCCTAACACACACAAAACCTTATTACACACACACACACACACACACACTGCTCCCACCATCACGTAGGTCATTAGACAGTGTAGAAACATGATTACCCAGTAGGTTAGGATTTTGAAGAACTTTGCCACAGACAGTTGGGTGCCAAGTGCTTAACAGAAATGAGTCAACTTTTCTTTATGTCCTGGAGAGGGTGCTGCTGCTGCTGCTGTTTTTATTTTTTGTTTGTTTTGTTTGTTTGCTTTGACAAGCTTCCTACTATGTTCTGCCCTACCACTGTTTCGTTTGTAAGTGCAAGAACCTGAAGCCTAAAACCATCATGAGTTCTCCCTTGTTCTTTTGTATGAATGAAGAACACAGTAACAGTTTTTGTTCTTTTGTCTTAACCAATCAAGTTCTCGAATGCTATGGAAGGACCAGAGCCCTTCTATGGCCCTGGGAAGGACATGTAGTAGTGTGAGGTTTTTTTTTTTTGTTTGTTTTTTAAAGAATTGCTTTTGTGTAATGAACCTCATTTGAAAGAGCGTCCTGTTGTCTGCCTCTTACCAGTGAATGTGTATTGTTTGTTTTCCCCTTCTCTCTTGCTGCCTCGCTGTCGCATGTGTATATCAGTGAATGTATGTGTGTTACCTCGTAATCAGGGTCACCGCGTGGCATTGGAACACCAAAACGCTTTCCCTGAAACAATCACCATTACAAAGTGTACATACCTTTCTGGACAAGCAGTCTAGCGTGTCAGAATGTTTTGAGGGTTTTTTTGGTTGTTTTTCTGAAAAGCTTTCTAGGACGGTGAGGCTAAAACTCTAAAGCGGTCACCGTGGCTTGCTCTCACAACCTCTCCACTGGCCACATTGATGTGCAACACCTCCATCTATACGATGCTGGTTCTTTCACTCTGCCCGTCAGAATGCACTTTCTTCAACTACATCTGTCACTGCAAATAGCTCAGTGTATCGCTTCCCGTGAACTTAAGGACATGAGATGAGTTTTCTTCTTATAGCCACATATGAATTCATCAGGCTTTATTTTTGTATTTTCCCCTCATTTGTAGCCAGTTGGTGGCTTTCTGGTGGTTGCTACTTTTCTTAGAATGAGTTTCAGTGCTCAGAGTTCACTACTGCTGTGCCTTGACCAGAGGCATGATTATTGTTATTATTCTATTATTTTTCCCTTTGACACACACGCACATTTACTTTCACAGACACGCAGATGACACCCCCTTATCCTCTGCTGTAAAACAGGGACAGTCTTGTCGCGTGGTCTGGCCCCCCCCCCCCCCCCCCCCATGCCTGTGTCAGCTGCAGTGATGAACCTCTCGTCAGTCTGAGCCAAGTTCAAAAAAATGAGTGTGCCAAGGACTAGGAGTTCCTCCCCGCCTCGAGACGGGTTCACGTGAGACTATGGCAAGCCGAATCTGCTGACCCGCTCAACTCTGTGATGAAGGGAAAGAGATGGATGTGAGAGGCCAGGGTGGATGAGTCACAACCAAAAGCGCTAAAGCCCTCATGTTTATCGCCTCTCATCTCCTTGTCTTTCTCTCTTTACTCTCTCCTTTTTTTCTTTCTTTTTTTTTTTTTTTTTTCTTTTTACTGCCCCTCTTGCGCCTGTAGTTCTTCTCCTCCTAAGGGTTCCGGAGGGTCTCCTGGATTTTTAAAAATCGGGTGAAGGGGAGGGGGTGGAGGCCAATACGGGTTTTTATCCAGTGCTTCAGTATCCTCGGCTTTGAGCATCCACCTATATGCTGGAAGTCTGAAAGTGCTGAAGTGACAATTCTGTTAATGCATGTTAAAACCGCGTTTTACTTTGTACATCAGAGTTTGATTATGGGAATATTTGATATAAAAAAAAAAATAAAACTGGAATGCACAACCTTTTACACCATGAGTTTTTGTTCTCGTTGAGGTGCCTTTTGGGGGCATTTAAAAGGGCTTGGACAACTTAAGAAAAAAAAAAGATTTTTAATATACAAAGATGTGTGTATACATAGCTTACAAAAATACACATTTATTTCGAAGCATTGCATGCATATATGACTTCCCTACAAAAATGATATATTAACCTCATCTTTAATGTTGGAGCATGCTGCCAGTGAACCACGAGTGGCATAGGCCACCATATTCCTCCATATCCATCATGGAAAGAATGAATAAATCGAAAGAGTTGATAAAGAGAACACACAAAAAATCCAGTGCTTGGTACAACGCATATTCTAGGTATTGTACTCTAAAGAAGTTGCACTGGTGGTGCTGTCCATGTCTAAAAAATAGGGGAAAAGTGGAACGTAAAGTCCAAAAACTAGCCGACACAACAACATCTTGATTTCAACAGAAGGCAGGGCAGAGTTCATATACATAAAATCATCAATATATTTCAGTGCCCTGATACCTTTAAAAGTTCCAGTCTCTGAATATAACACGCCAAATTGATGACTGAAGTATCGTCCTGGTGAAGAAACACGGGCGCCAAAAGAAGCATGCAAAGACTGGAGTGTAATTAATGACAAATGCATCGTGTCTTCCGCTTCAGTGGTTTTGAAACGTGGGTGCTCTAGCTCATCTGTTCCCTCTGGCTATTCCGACAGCAGATGGCCAGTGCAGTGGTGGCACCTTCTCCCACTCCGGAGCTACGCACCACGCAGGTATTGGCCCTGCTGAAGGAGCCGTGAGTAGGTGAGCCATGGGAGTAGGCACTGCAGCCTGTCAACGTCCAGGAGTCTTGGCAGGACACCTCCACCTGCATCCACATAACAGTGAAGGGGTCAGTGAATACGACAAAGCACTGTATCTCCCACACCTGCCTGACGCTTCTTCTCATACCTCCATCAAGCATCCAAGATGTCTGAAGCATATGAAGCAGCAGGATTTATTCACAAATTCATGAAACGTTTTGCAGATCCTACCCTGACTCCATTTATTTTTAATACAACTAAATCTTTGCTCTGATCTGAAGACAATCTAAGATGCCCAGACAGTAGCCATATTTTGATTTTTGAATCAAGTCACTGCCTTTTTTCTTTACCTGCTACAGAGAGTTTCATGGTCTGTTATAAGATCAGAGAATCCCTCATGCCAACACCTGAACAATCACTCACCTGTTCACGCAAGTCAGTTGCTTCATGTTCCTTTAAGTGACATTCAAAGTTTAGGCCATTGCAACAAGAGGCGTATGACATCATCCCCTCGCCTGAGGGGCACACCTTGTTGTCATGGAGAGGCTTTACAGTGTCTGATACAGTGCCTGACGATGAGTGGATGCTGCAGCCTGAGGTGGGATCACACCCACACACATAAACAAACAAACAAAAACATAAACTTCCCTTTTACATACACACACAAGGAATAATCCAAGCCTGGGCAAAATAAGGCCCGGGGGCCACATGTGGCCCGTTGAGCTATTTAATCTGGCCCATGGAGCATTCCCAAATTAGAATAATTTAGCCATGGAGACTTACTGTGGTTTATAGGCCTGTTTTATCAGATTTGTTGGAATACAAATCCCCCCTTTTAACCATGCATGTTACTGTAACATGTTCTCTGAAGAAAGTGGGGTTACTGGTTTGAGACTTGCCAATTGACCAGCATCAACCGGTTGACTGATTTGGCCCATTGGTCAACTCAAAACCCAAAATCCAATGTGGCCCTTCGGCCAAAATAATTCCCCACCCCTGTCCTAATCTATGGCATCAAGCACAGGGTATGGGTACAAGGTACATACGGTATGTATGGCTATAAATGAAAACAGTAGGAAATAGCAGCTCTGAACACAACTAGGGCTTGACGATGAGCATGATTATGGGTAGATGACTACTGGTTGTATCTCATGCCTTACCTGTGAGCTGGTATTTAGGGTCGGCACAAGCCGCCTCGACACCAATCTCTTCACTGGCACGGACCTGGCACCACGTACGGGTCCATGAGCAGCAACGGGCAACTGCATAGACCCCTTGCCCCCCAAGACTGTTGGTGGCGATACACTCCTTTACACCATTACGTTCCTAAAATAAAAGACACATAAAGACACAAAGAATATGGTATTTGAACAAGTTGATTAAATATTCATATCAGAAACCCCTTTGAATCTTTACTAATCTAATTTCCCTCTTTCAACTAGACTTCATGTATTGTCTGTTGTTCTCATTTTTGTTTTCTTTGACTTTCTTTATCCATCCACATTCTCTCTCTCTCTCTCTCTCTCTCTCTCTCTCTCTCTCTCTCTCTCTCTCTCTCTCTCTCTCTCTCACCTCTATTTTGTCTCCAGCTCGTGTTCTGCCCGGGGAATAGCTGGAGCAACTGAAGAGCTCCTCGTATTGGCGGCATCTTGTTACTGCCGTGTCTGATGCCAAGGTGCCCGACCTCTCTGACCACACCGAGCGACACAGCAGATCCTCTTCTGTGGCACACAGGCACACACACACACACACACACATACACACACACAGAGTCAATAGTGTTCAGCTCAAGCCTTGCCACTATACTGTGCGCCTTGACTTGACTTGACTTGACTTGAAGGATTTACCCGGAGTGAATCAACCCACAGCCCTGCTGTTTCACATTGCTAAGTGCTGTCAATAGGTATGAGAAATGTATAAGTTTAGTTTTCATATGTCCGTATCTGTTAGCATTAGCTGCAAGTTTGCATATTCAGTCTACAGTACGCCATACCAAATGCTGCTGTTCTGATAGCTACTCGGTAGCCTCCAGGAACAGGGATATGGACTAATTGACTCAGATTTTTCCTTTGTGGTATAATTAGCTATTAACTAAGTGTGTCTTGTGTATACAATAGAGTACAAAAAACCTGTGATGGTTGAGTCTGGTTCGGGTAGAGAGGCGACCATATTGGGTGTGGCCAGGCGGTGTTCTTGTGGGAAGCCCTCAGGGTTGATGGCCTGCTTGACTGAGTGCCTGAGGAGCATCAGCAGGACCTCAGCAGATGTGGCATTAGGCCTGGAGTTCAGAATCACTGCTGCAATGCCTGAGGGGATCAAGTGTTATATTCATGTAATTGTACTGTAACATGTCCTTGTAATATTAATTCAGTTTCATTCAGATAGTAATTTGATTTAATGTGTTAAGTGTTGCAAAATCTACCTGAAACCCAAGGAAAAACTAGCCACACATTATCATACATTAGAATCACTATGGGATGACAAAGGCTGTCTGGTAACACTTTCTATGAACCCAATATTCATAGAGCATTATAAATGCATTCATAAAGGGTTATAATGCATTCATAAAGGCTTTTAACTACTGAATTCAGAATTCATAACTGCTTATATGTTCTCATGTCTGTACAAGATAATGCTTTGTGACACATTTTTAAAAGTTTTAAAGGTTTATGAGATGGGCCTAACATTAAAATGCTTTATGAGTACAGTCATTAGAGCATATAAGTGTAATGTTACGAATGTTATGAAATTCTAATGTCAGTAGTTATAAGCCTTTATGAATACATTATAACCCTTTATGAATGCATTTATATTGCTCTATTTATACTGGGTTCATAGAAAGTGTTACTGGCTCGTTCTAGCAGTATTACAGAGTAGACTAGACAAGTCCAAGTGCCAGTAGTCAAATGAACACCCTTTTTTTGTATTCTTTGCCGCAAAACTCTTGGGGGGACTCACCAGCTACATGTGCCGCAGCCTGGGAGGTGCCACTCTTGGTAGTGAAGCATGTGGGGCACTCACTGGAGGCACTCACAATGTCATCACCAGGGGCAAACAGATCCACACAGCGGCCATAGTTGGTACCTGTGGTGCCTGACTTCAGGGGCTGGTCCTGCTGGTTAGTGGCTCCCACTGTAATCACCTAGGATTAGGCAATATTCATAGGGTTGGCATGAATCAATTCAAATAAAAGAACTTTATTTTTCCGTTAGGAACTTCACATGCGGAGGAGCAGGGTGTACATGGTTCTTCTTCTGACACATTGTTTTATGTATAATCCAACCATTGTAGCAATATTAGTACCCAGAATGGTGAGTGAGTGATTGAATAAATGGATGAATGAATGAATGAATGAATGAATGAATGAATTAATACAGTAGACGAATGAATGAATCAATGAATGTATAAGCCAGTTGTACTATTCGTGCCTATATAAGAGTGCCACGATCCTGTCATTAGCATGACATGACATAATGAAAGTTAATGACTAATCATGAAGTGTTGTTCTTTTTTTGATTATGTAAAGTTGACATTGTTTGGGGCGCAGAGACAAAATCGATACTGAATGACAACAATAATAAACATCAATCAAGTATCACTTATGTAGACACTTTCAAATAAAATGTCTTTTAAACAGATTTTATCTACAGTGTATTAAGCTCACAGTGGTGATGGGTTACCTCTGGTTCAGATGCGGGCGAGTATCGGCAGGCGTCGTCCTGGTAGTTCCCCGCTGCTGCGATCAGCACTGCTCCGGAATACACCATGTCCCTGCAGGCAGTGTTGAGGGTGCGACTGAAACCCCCCACAAATGGGAGAAGCACGATCAGTCGGCTCCGAGGCTGGGCCCGAATGGATGCTCTGATGTACTCCAGAGCTGGGGAGCATAATCAAAGATCTTTCATATTGACCGTCATGGGTTAGGGTGCTTTGTGGATATGCTGTTTGAAGGCCCCCCCCTCCTTATTTGCCCACAGTTCAGGAACTGAGCCTGCCTCCCTGTACCCACAAGTACAATCTGAAATATGAAGTATGATTCTTTGTAACAAGAGGTAACATCTTTTGTTATTTCCCTTACCTGCCAGTGCTCCAGAGACAGTGCCTTTGCCTTGACAGTTCAGCATACGCACACTGTTGATACTGGCCCCCCGGGCCACGCCCGAGTCCCGCCCACTCACCACACCAGCTATGTGGGTGCCATGATTGTCACACTGACTGGCCTATGGGAAAGCAAAAGGAGAGGATGCAAGGTGAGATGAGATGGTGTTAACTTATTTCAAACTTCTTCTCAATCCAAGTATGACTTTTAAACAGTCATCTACATAACTGTATGTTTGTTTAGTTTATAGGCAGTCTTCTATGTGAGTAGTTTTGCGGATTTCTGAACTTCAGCCACCATGACTGCATGCACAACCCTTATTCAGTCATCAGTCATGTGTGAAATCAAAAGAAAGTGAAAGGCAGCATTTTTTTTACAAAGTATTATACTGTGTAGATGCTTCTGACAAACGTGATCTCCTCTGCCCCCTGTTGATGGTAAGCAAGAACTGCAGTATGTCACCTGACATGAAATCATCTCTCACATTTTTCAGATAAACTGCTGACTGTAAGACAATTGGACAAGTGCCATTTGGGTACCCAGGATGAACGATATCCACAGACTCCATAAAGACTCATGTCAACATGAATTTTAACATAATTGTTTTGTTATCAAGCTATTTTGATCACTGACCTGTCTGTGAACCCGAACACCATCCTCATCAGGAACACTGTTGAAGTCAGTGGCCTCCACTCTGCCATCAACCTCTCGGTGGTTCAGCTGGATGCTAGTATCTAGTAGATACACTGACACCTGAGAGCCATCATCTATATGGAACCACACAGACACAAACAGGTAGACATTACCATAAATACATGCAAGGTAAGGATTCTCACCTCATTCTCAAAGCTCACACATCAGATTGAACAGGATTTGTGTCTACAAGTAGTGTACAGAATATCTCTCTCTCTCTCTCTCTCTCTCTCTCTCTCTCTCTCTCTCTCTCTCTCTCCTGTGTGTGTGTGTGTGTGTGTGTGTGTGTGTGTGTGTGTGTGTGTGTGTGTGTGTGTGTGTGTGTGTCAAAGAAAAAAGAAATGCATGCACTCACTGGGAGGGGTGTATTTTCCAGCCTCATGTTTGATTGGTACTATGCGGTTCAGATTCCAGGGTAAGGACTGGGCATAGACAGAAGAGTCCTCCTCGATGTACTTCACATGTGGCAACTTCACTGCCTATGTACAAGCACAATCACACAATCAATCATGGCACAAGAATACCAAATACTGCACGCCTTAATGCTGTAATATATCCTAATGCTCCGTGTACATTACCATATGCAGAACGTCACTGCTCATCTTCACAAGAAAGCCGTGAAAAGCCCCGGAGTACTTCTGGGTCACCTCTATCAGATATCCGCGTTTAGCTGCTTTAACTTGCAGCCTGCGGATGGTGCGATCCACATGGTTGTCGTGTGTTCCCTCTCGTAGCACAACTATATACTGACCAGGCATTCGCCATGCGTCCTGTGCGTAAAGGTGTTTTTTTTTAGCACATGTTCAACTTGCCCCTATTATACATAATCGTATAAGTTGAAAGGTCAGCTGAGGTCATCATTCACCCAAATTTTGTTTTATTTTCTATGCATTAAGCTACATGCAAAAATAAAATGCATTATTATTTCGTACTATCCGTGACAAGAATCATGACGACAAGAAAAAATCATAAAAACAAAAGACAAATTTTAGTTTGGGGGAATGAAATTTGTTTTATACCCTAGGTTGCTGTTAACATAGGCATGGTTAACCTACCTTATTACACCTGTAGAAGTCTGCGGACGGCTCGGTCCCGGACTCCGGCTGGCTATCATCCTGGCGAATCAGAGAGATAATCATCTCCTCATCTTCTGTATAGTCCTCTGTTGTGGATAAAGTAATTTGAACAAACGTACACAGCAAAGCACCGACTATCACAAATTCAACTGCGGCTCTCATTGCTCTGATTTTTAACTGTATGGATGCAAATACTAAAAGCAACTATTTCACAATAGATTATCATTTATGAAACAGTCCAGATACACTACTTTCTCAGTCATTTCATTTTGGCATTTAAAAGATTGATTTAAACCACTGAACTCCAACGTGGGCGAACCTTCAAGGCGGGGACTTATGACGTTTGGGGGGGTCACGCCACCGCCTTTGTATCGAATGATGTCTTTGCTTAATAAATGTCCTGAAAAGGATTCAAATTTCAGAGTTGCAATCACCAATGTTGTTTCAAGCCTGCGGCAATCTGCTTTGGCAGTGTTAAAATAGGGAGGCTGACCAACAAGCTTAAACTTGCATTTTATTTGAATACCGCGGTTGTCTTGTAGTTAGATAGGCTATCTGTTATCAAATGTGTATTTTATTTCTATGTTTTCTCGCCACATACATTTACATATTTATGATCCCTCTTTGGAAATGTAAGGCTATATTTCTCACTTTGACAGTCCAACGGTGCGACCCCTAGGAAGGTGTGCAACCAACTCACGCACGCCCAGGTGTGCTATCACCCAACGCATGAATGTGCGGATCCTCAAGACTTTGTGGTTCACTAGTCGCTTCTCTTGTTTAGTAGCCTAGGTGCGGAACTGCACTGTGTTGGCTCGCGCCCGCGGTTTTATAGTGCCTGGCATCTTATATGGCCTTCACGAATGTTCTAACTGCCTGAAATGCCTGTTTATCTTTTCTTATTGACCTTGATAAAAACAGCCATGATAGACATAGGCCTAGGGCTACTTGAAGATCAGAAGGAAACAACCACGTGCATGCAAAATCATATTCAGATGTCGTTGTCATTTTGGTGGAGCAAGAGGAGACAGGTAGCCTGGCGATGCCATCCTATCTCCGCATGTATGACATAGTCAACAGTCGCTTTCGCCCAGGCTAGGAGACAGGTGGAGCTTGAATTAAAATTCCGCACTCTACAGTGGGAATGACGAGAGAAGTTTGAGCGTCCATGGGATCATGGATGTATAAGCTAATGTTGCCCCCTGCTGGTTTCCTTGTTTTATTGTAAGCCGATGAATTATAACCAGATTTCACGTACAGTATAGCCTAAAGTTTTCAGACTTTCTGCAGCCCATGCCTTTTATTTAACCCCTCACTCCTTGTCGCATCATCATATTGTGTTCATTTTATAGCCTAGTTATAATATTTTCATTATGATAGCCTACAAAGTAACATCATGCTCTAAAGAGCTGAGATCTGTCAAAGTGTTTCTTAACCTTCCTAAATGTCTATATGAGTACTTTTATGGTGATTGCAGACTTGTGATATTAAGGGGTGATGACTGCTAGCAGTTTCAGAGCTCTCCTTTCACACAGACACAGCTCTGTTTGTCCCCAATCCCACACCACCCTTTGGTTTCCATGGGGACTGGTGCCAAGGTCAAGGGCTCTGTCTCTTATCACCTGAGAGCTACAGAGACACAGAGAGAGGGAGAGAGGGAGGATCAAACAGAAGCTCTAGCACAGCAGCAGTGGAAAATAAAAAAAACTCTCCATTATCTTTAGGCCAGACCAAAACCTTCTGTATCAGATGTTAAAATAAACTTTACTCAAGCAACATTGTGAAACTATTTTCACTTTATTTACAATAGGCTGCTATTTAATGGTTGGAAACTAAATAAACATAACCACGGGAGGAAACTATATTTTTAACTGCCGTAGCTGATGTCTGTGCCAATTAACATTTGTGTTTCTTCATGACCAGACAAAATGCATTACATTTTGAGCATCATGCTTTCCATCGTCAGCTAATCTCAAACGTCCCTGTAATAAAAGTTAAGTGTTGAGGAGATCGATGTCTCTCTGGGCTAATTTTAGGTAACACTATCTTTAAAGCATCAACATGAGTCAGTCACTGTCCAGCTCAGAGGTGAAATAGCAGGAGTCCTCCACTTTGCCATAATACATTTCTGTCTCAAACTGCAGCCCTTGAGAGCTCCTGCGTGACTGAGGAGTGCTGGAGTGAGGTAGAGGAGTCAGAGAAGAGTGAACGGTGACCATGGTGGATGCCATGCCGGTCGTCACAGCAGAGCCTCCAATGACAGATTTATCTTCTTCGCCATCATCTTCCTCATTGAGATTCGCCAGGGGAGCCTTCGTCAGTTCACTGGGTGTTGCAGTATATTACAGAATCATGTTAGGAGAGTACTGGACTCAGTGAGATTATGAATTACCCAAGATGGCACAGTGAAATGTCTACAATCACATTCAAGGCTCATTAAGGCAGACACAATCTGTATTTTAGAACATTGTAAGACAAAGTTAGATTGTTAGATATATACTTTGTTTATCCTACAGGAAACAGTCACTTCTGACAATTGAAAAATGCTTTTGCCGGGTGCTGTTTGTTATTATACGCTTTTGTAAGATTGACACAGATGGTGTGTGTGTGTGTGTGTGTGTGTGTGTGTGTGTGTGTGTGTGTGTGTGTGTGTGTGTGTGTGTGTGTGACTGTTGTTGTTTCTGTCTCATTTCCCTCCTCATCATCAATATTTCAGAGCTCCTAATTATATCATGCGAGATGGAGACCAGTGTCTGGCTGGGATGGATTGGATTGGCAGGCCGCAGACACTCATTATTGGACCTGACTGATGTCTGTGTAAATGGAAGATGAAGCACTGATGGCCTTTCAGGTGCCAAGCCTTCTCTTGGTATTGAGACTTGAGAATGCATTTTGTGATAAGATTTAGTGATACAGATTTTCAAAAAGTTGTTGCACTTTGAATCGTAAGTCATATCTTTACTTTTAGAACCAGGTGATGGGCAACTACAGGACTGTGGCAGCTACTATTTCGATTATGGCACTTATTGTGCAAGGGCAATGCTTTTTTTCTATAGTTTAGGTACCTCTATGGACAACTACATGATTGTGACATTTACCGTGCTTGCATTGAGAACTAGCACTTGATAGGAAAGTGGCATTTACTGTTTCAGTTCTATGAGTGACTTAGACTTTTTTATTTTTAAGATGTGTGGGCACACTATGAAAGGAATAGTTATTTTCATTCAGCGATTCTCTCTTTTTTGTTAAATGATTTGAATAAAAAACAGGTCTCTGGTCTAGATTAAGTCCTGATCCGATAGGATGCTGGGCCAAACTCAGTCCTCTCTGCTATCCAAAAAGCTATTGAGTCTGAGGGGAGAAGCTGATTGGGGTGCTAGCTAGCGTGTGACGTCTTTGTTTGTTAACTGTGAGGATCTCCAGAGCGCAGCGGGCCAGAGAGTTCACAGCAGACACAGGCTGGACACGCTCCATACTCAACCACTATCTTGGGCCTCCTACAGAGATTTCCCCTAACGGGCCCCCTGTTTATCATAATGAGTTAGAAACTAATGTCCCTGAAAAGAATGAGATCAAATCAAGGAAACAAATGCTTTCCAAATGGAAAGTATCAAGTTTCAAATTTCGTGTGACATGTTTCCTCTTTTGTGCATCACTTTGTATAAAAGGCACTTATTGCAATGACACAACAAAATCTGTCTTCTTAAAGATTCCTCTCAGAATCACATTCAAAATTCATTGGACACTGATGGTTATTTAATGTCATTCAGTCAACGCACCAGGAACTGATAATTGGAAGTGCAGGTCCCTCCTTCTCACTCGTCCAGATCTCTTCCTGGTTGGGTACAATGAAGGTCACCTGGAAAGACAAATGATGTAATTCTGCTTATTTCATAAGTACTTTGATATTTGTTATATTGCCATGGTCACATCACATATTTTCACATTTTAGTCATTGTCCAATCCATTCTGCATAGCCACATGGAACTTAACTTGACAGCACTTTTTTGTATCCATAAAGAATGATAACACACTCATAAAGGGTTTTTAAAGTATTCATAATGCCTTATATTGATTGACATAAGTTGACAATTCAAAACTATCAAAAGTAGTCATAGTTGTCAGTTATAAGGTGTAATGACGTTGTACGCATAACATAGAATAAACTAAGACTTACATTACAATGTAGGTAGGCTAATACTTTTCACTGGCATTATACTGTATCTTTCAATAGTTAGACACTTATATCTATTATTATAAGGCATTGCTAACTTTTTATGTCCTTATAATTCTTTACAGATGTAGTGTTACACTTCACATATTATTCCTTTCTCATGTGTTAGCTTATTATAGATTATGCCTCTTGTGTGACGACCCTACCTCACATCAAATTGTCCTTTTACTTACTTTCTGTAATTTTACTGTTCTTTTTCTTAAGTACACTAAAGCAACTACTTCTATGTATTAAATGCGCTAAATAAACAAGCTTGCCTTGACCTGCCTTTTGCTTTCATTTGACCTACCTTTGGGTAGCACTGACACATGCTCCAGATAGTGCCTATGGCCACTGTCAGCACCCCCATGGCACAGAAGGTGGCAAACACGTGAGGCTCCTCCACGCTCATCACAAACAACCCCATGGCCACCAACAGCATCCCCAGCACGATCAGCCCATACCGGTACGGCTTGTTCTCAGCCATTGGTCAGCTGGAAGAAAGATAGCTCCAGCCAGGCCAATACCGCCTAGTCCAAATGAGGTTCCCTCAGCATGGAGTCGATGGGAAAGACTGATGGTAAATGGTGTTTTTTCACTGCAGTGACAAATGTGAAATGTCCTACGATGACATTGTCCTCGTGGGATAAAGGTGAGAATGTTGGCTAGTGACCTGCCCAGGTGTGGTTGGTCGTTACGGGGGCCCAATGAAGCTAGAGTCCCGTCAGAGGGCTGTTAGCTAGAGGGCCGTTCCAGGTGTAATGAGGCTTAGCAGGTGACCTTGCCAAAGGCTTCTCAGTGCAACTTCTCATGTGGTTTCCCCATGTTAAGAATGGATAATCTCACTGAATACAAATTCAGTCATGTATTTATTCAGACAGTATCCATTACAAAATTATATAATATAAATGTTTGTAATGTTACAACATTTACAGGTAAGGAAACACTTATCATGGTGCAACAACATTCTTGGCTCTGACAAACACTACATTCACAAAAACAGACATTACACACATGCAATGACGCTCACAGATGACTTGTTTGGGTCCCTTTCAGATGGTATTTTCCAATGCTGACGAGTGAACAGTTATCAAAATCATCAAAGCGTAAGTATTCACTTCATTATGGTAAATGTTTGTGTATTCGTGACACACAAAAGTTCAGTGAACATTTTGCATCTCTGCCATGTAAACAACTAGGGTATGTTATCAAACCAGTAATGGCATAGATGTAATACCCCAAGGCCACATTAAAAGTAGAGTCATCAAAAAAGTGTCAAACCCTGTGCCAAACTTTTAAATCATGGTAAGAAAGCTATAGGCAGTGCCAGCTTATCACTGCCATAGTATAAGTGTAACCCCTGAAGCAATACTGATGATCGAACAGCACCTAATGCATAATGGGTAACATTTTATTTGAAGGTATCTACATAGGAGTGACATGAACCTGTCCTTAGCTTGGCATGACACATATCATGAACATTTATACCACTTTTGAATGTTTTAACTGGTGTCATTTGTTTTGGTATTTTTTGTATAATGAAGTGTCATGAATGTTCATGATATACGCCATGCCATGTTAATGGCAGGCTCATGTCACTTATGTAGATACCACATCCCTAACGCAACACCATTAATCCCATACTGTTATACTGTATACATGTACAGCACACATCTATTCGGTTTGTTCAGTTTTTAAAATACACATTCATTCCAATCATTGCTTGACAATAAATCCCTCCATGTAGAATAACATGTAGGTATCTTTACAAGGCACTCTGAGGCATAGTTAAGTACAGGTGCTGTAAGACATCTAAACAAACCTAATCCAGGACATGGCAAATGCTTCTGTGGGTGGGAAGCTCCCTTCCTATGAAGATCAAGCTCAATGGTGTTTTTGCCCCCAACGCCACCTTGGTGGCAACCAGTGATGGGGACTTGGACTCGAGACTTGGACTTGGACTTGACTTAAGTCGCTCATTCTGGAGACTTCAGACTTGACTTGGACTTGCCCTCAATGACTTGAGACTTGACTCGGACTTGAGCCTTGTGACTCGTGAACAATGTTCTTTTCACGGAAGTGTTTATTTCATTATTTTGTTTTTTTCTGATGTTTCTTATGGGAAAGCATAAGCACAATATTTCCTCTTAGGTGCAATGTAACTCATGCATACAACTGCATTCTAAATGTTCTCAGGTCTAACATTACAGCTGATTTGTCAATAGCAGATTGTGTGCATAATTATGTCCACCCTCACCCTGTCAAAGGGAATTTTTTTTTTCCAAGATTCAAAAAGGCTCGACTTGGGGAGAAGACTTGAGACTTGACATGGACTTGGGAGGCTCGAGACTTGACTTGAGACTTGACTTGGCATTGCGCCTCAGGACTTGGGACTTGACTTGGACTTGAGTACAAAGACTTGAGACTTGACTTGGACTTGGAAAAAATGACTTATGAACATCACTGGTGGCAACATGTCCAAGTGGCCAGAAATACACTTGCCGACCCAAGTGGAAAACAGGTGCACTTGAAAATGCTCTTCTTACATCCATTTGAAGTGCTGTTTGTCTGTGACAGCAATAAGAATATGAAAATGAACATTTTAGGAGCACTTAAAGTGGAACTTTGCAAGCACTGGAAAAAAAACAGCCAACTATCAACATAATTTTCATTTTGCACGACAATTAGTATAGAAAAAGCTTTAATAGCTTCAGCTCTCTAGTAACACCCACTCTTAATGCATCCAGTTGTTACAAAACAACTTAATGCACTCAGATACAGAGGCACTTAAAAAGCACATTTCTGGACCCTAAGCACATTTTTAAAAAGCACACTTTTTCGGCATTTCTTTTCCACCTGGGAAGGTCTGCTGATATTGCCGTTGAGGAGCTTGTGTTACAACCCATTATGTAATAACAACTCATGTAGTAAACTCATGACAAAATGTAATAAATTATGTAATAATTTATGTATTTTTAATAAACGCTGATTTTGTAATAAACTGCATGAAAACAATATGTAACAAATTCCCCCAAAAATTACATATTGCAGTGGTAATTACAAAATGTGGGGATATTCAATATTGCACGCACAAAATGCTGCAGCAATAAAATAAAAACTTATTACTTTTTTCAGGTTATTACATAATGTGGTTTCATTACATAATGGGTTGTAACAGCTTTCCACAATTTGGGCCACACTCATTGTCTGGCCTGACACAGACTTCCGACTGTCTGCCCAGTGTGCACTCTGTGTTGACATATTCTGTGACACTGGATTGTGTGAGTTACAATATCAACAACAAAGAGAGTAACATTCAGAACTGTGTATGAGAGTCTTTCCCCAAGCCTGAGTATATTTCATGGAGTAACATAAAACAGAGGTAGAGACCAGAAAATGCTACTTGGAACTAAAACCCTTTTTTGTCTGCTTGAAGGGCAACATTGATACATTCAGTCCAAATACTAACAAAGATGAAAGATGAAGAGGAATCCACTGTCAGGATCATAATCTTTCCACCTGCAAAAAAAAAACAGATGGCCTAAAGTGGATGAAGCATCTGTTAGTTCTCATAATTTGGGAGCGCAGATCTTGGAGAAGCCCTTTGCTACATGTATATCCCTCATCCTTTCAGTGTTGTGGTAAAACTCTGGTTCAGGCATTGCTATTCTTACCCACAAGGCCCAGTGAGGGGGCGGGAGTCATTGCCTTAGACATTCTTCACTTAAAACCCCATCCAAAGAGAGGCCTGGGTGGGGTAGGGTGCAAGGGAGGGTGCGGAGGGGAACATCATCATGGTTCCCAATGATGCCCCTGCATCCAATGGCACAAAGTGGTCACAGCAAGCAACTGGAGACAAAGCCGTCTTGTGTGCTCTTGCCATCAGGCTTGACACAGACAGAGAGTCATTCAGTCGGTCGGGTTGGTTGGGTCAGCACTGAAGCAGTCACGAGTTCTAGACCGGGCTCTGGCTGCCCTTCATGACCGTCTCGTAGGACGGCGGCGGCTCCATCTCCCATGGTGGGGGAGTCCGAGGGAGGCTCTGCTGACTAAGGTGGTCTGATAGGGGTGAGGGGGTGCCAACGGGCCTGACTCCTGGATCCTCCTCCTCAGCAGCCCGGCGGATCCGATCCAGCCTCCTAAAGGACAGGCAAGATCAGCAACATTAGTGTTTCTAATCAACTCTCCAGCCTCTTCTTGCACATCATGAAAATGCCAGTAGCTCGTTTTAAAATGTACTTTGAAAAAGTTATACCACGTCAAATAAAGTCTTACTATTATCATAATTATTCTATTTCCTCAGAACTATTCCTTTTTTTGGTCTTTTAAAGCTGGCAAACTATTAAACAATAGGGCTGTAACGATATTGTGTCGAATCGAGAAATCGTGATACGCAGAGTCACGATACTGTATCGTGATACAAGAGGGCAGTATGGCGATACGCCCTTTCAAAGTTCTGTAACCCTTCAGTCCAGAAAACAACCACATGATATGATGCAATGGTGCTTCCAAGCTTCAAAACAATATCATTATCATTTTTAAACCTAAAAAAAATATTAGTAGCCTCTTGTAACCTATTCTAGCCATAAACGATTATCAAAAAGATATATTTTTAAAAATCGTGGGGTGTATCGAACCGTAGGTCAAAAATCGTGATACGAACCGAATCGTGAGTTGGGTGTATCGTTACAGCCCTATTAAACAATAAACACCCCCTGTAGATAAAATTGTCAAATGAGCAAATATACACATAAAAGTTGTTCAATGTGTGAGCAGAAGACATTTTGTTCATTACACTTTATAATCAAATCATAGTATTCTAGATGGACCAAGAAAGTCTGACTGGTTGGTTGTATAAAACACTTATGGACAATGGCAATGCTTAACTAGAGGAATTTTGTTTACTTCTCTTCACAAACAAAAAAAGAGTGGCCCCGGCCTGCTGTGATCACTCCAGTGTGCTCATAATACAAACACAATTTCCTAAACACATACACACTCTTGCTCTCCCTCTCGCTGTGTTGCACAACAATTTGGATCAGAGTGGAAAGCAGACTTTTTTCTTTTTCTGTGCAGGAGTGTGCAAACAAAACCTCTGCACTCTTTTAGAGAATATAGTCACACACTTTTACCCTAAATATCACCCTTCCATATGCACATGAAGATAAGCATCTCTAAGCCTTTTCACAGCAGTTATTTCAGTAAGTATGCATGATTCAAGAAACAATCTATTCAAGCCTTTTTGACAAGCTTCTATCATAAAAACCCACCACTGACATGAAAAGTTTTTTTATCTGGCACACACCTCCTCACCTGTAATCAAATCGCATTGGCCTGACATCAACTCATAGTTGCAAAGTTCAACCATTTTTCAAACTGTTCAGAGTGCCACAGAGTTGGCGTGGCATGGACAAAGTCCTTTCCTTCAGGATGTCTGGATCTCATTATTACCAGACCCCTGTTTTCACATGCCAAGTTCCCTCACCCACTCACCGAGTCCCATGCCCGGCCCAGCTCTGACTCCGATGACAGACCGGTGGGCCACAGGAATTAGCCTGGCCAATAGCCGCCTTTGTCTCGGCCAGCAAGGACGTTAGTTCAGTTCCTCCCTGTGACGCTGAGTTGAGACTAGAGGGGAGGGGAAGTGAATGAAAGCGAAGGGGAAGAATTCTCTGCTTTAGTAGTCTCAGAGGACCACTAAGAGCTCCGAATGACTACGTTTTACAACTAAAAAACAGATCTTTAAAGACCTACACCAGACCTTTCCCCTCAAATAACATAAGACATAAACCCGAGGTAACGTTGCTTGTCCTAACATTGCTTGTCTTCCAAAAGCCAAGTCTCAAATCATTTGTACCTACTGTACAGTATCTCGATACTGTAGTGCTGCCAGCAAGACTTTGTTGACCTGCTTGAAGTACAGCACATACTCAATTTCCAATCCCCAGGCAATGCAAACGTTGCTCCAGTAGTGCAGGGGTGCTATTCTTGGATCTTTCATCTTTCATTCTTGGATCCTTGATGTTCTAGTTTGACTTTTCCATGTGTCCTAACCTCCTCAAAAAAGAACTTGTGGCTTGAGAATCGTTTGTTTTGTTTTGTTTTGTTTTGTTTTAAGTGGAAGGAGTTCCAGGAGCTTCCCTGAGATAAATTATTGTATAACTACGAGGTAGGAGTAGATCATACACAGAGCCCACCTAAAGTGGCTTTGTCATCCCAAAAGGTAAACAGAGAGTCCTGTCTCTTGCTTGACCTACTTCTTTCATCAGATATCCACTGTGCTTCTGCCAGTTTTCTCATGGGTATCAGGAGATGTATTAAAGATTAAGCTAATAATAAAGACAAATCAATTACAAAATACAGCGCATGACAAAAATCTGATAAGTACGGGTAGGGGAATAAAACAGTTTATCTCTGCAATTAGTTTCATACCTTTGAATGGCCATGGCTTGATGCGGACTATAACGGGTCCCAGTGCGAGGATGGAGCAAGAAGTGTCCTGGGACCGCTACATGGTCAGACTTCATGGCTTGGCAGAAGGCGTATACGAGGATAATGAAACCGAAAACACCCAAAAGGAACCCGACAAGTTGTAAAGGCGGATGCATTGTCACAAACAGTGACAGACCGATGGCTATGAACAGGGCGCCCCCGGTCATCACCATAGCGCGTAGGGATGGCATCGTCCCCGCATCGGGTTACAACATCTCTCCGCTCCCTCTGCCCTGCCAGCTTGGGGTTGTAAGAATGCGTGCGTCTTTTTGCGATCTTGTTCCAGCACGATCATTTAACTGACATCCTTGGTGAGATCTGCAGGAAGGAATTCATAAATGCATGTCTTTACAACGTGTTATCAGCTTGTTTGCCTATATCCTACCAATCCGTTACAGCCACATTGATAGGCAGAGCATAAGCAGAATGTAGCTCTCAATTCTGTTCACAACATCTGTACTGAAACATACTTGTTGCAGAAGCGCAACAGAAGTGAGTAATAAATAAGATCGGGTCTCGGATATTCCACTTACAATAGTAGAAACCGTCGTATGGCTTACCAATGTGACTAAGCTATTCTGAAACCTACACGTGGTTAATTTTAAAGAAGGCTGTACAGCATAGGACACAAAACTATATTGCCGATACCCACGCCCTCATATCCACACAAAGCGAACTGAAAGTGCGATAACCAAAGCCAGGTTACTTCAACTCGTCTCATACCGTAGTTCTTCTGCAGTACAGTGGTTGTAAGAAATTCCGCATTGTAGCCTAGCTTGGTGCTGCATTTCTCTCCCCATTCTTCAGTCGTTTCCCATTTTTCTGTTTGACTTCCTCTTGCTATTATTTGTGTGGATGGTGGGAGGAGTAGGACTACAGAATAGAAATATCAAAATACGCCCTCCAAAGCAGCGCCCACTGTTTGCGTACAGACGAAGATCTCCAAACAGCCCGAGCCTCGTTGCGAAGGCTGTCTGATTCAGGTTAACAAGAGGGGGACCAGCACTTAGTGCAGAAGCTTAGCGTATAAAGTTAATGATTTTGAATGTTTGTCCATGCCACTGTAGACGCGTGCTGATGTTGGATTAAGCGCATATGCTGGCATCCAGGTGCTGAGTTGGTAAGGGGTCACTGGTTAGTTGGCTACTGATTGAACACGCCTTGTTCATTTAGATCCTTTTTTATGTAGGCTATAAATTAAGGTGTTGAAGTGTATCCTGATATGAGGGTAGAGCTGACTTGGATAAAGAGTGGCAGTCCAACGGTTGTTAAAGTTAGAGCAACACTATGTAACTTTTCACTAACTTTTTTGTTTTGTCCCATATCCAAATGTATTTGGATTACATGTAGTTATATGAAGGGTGGATACACACAAGTCATTTCTGATTCCCAGATCCTATCCAGGATTTGCACTATGGGTGATGGGTAGGAACCACCACGAAATAAACATAAAAAACCTAATTGCACCATGGCATTATTAATTGCATTGCTATCAAACACCATTTAACATCATCTAACAAGATTTTGGGAAATGTTTGTATGGAATGGATTTCAGTGAGTTCAAATAAGAGGGCAATGGATTGTACCACACTAGATTTCTCCTTTAAGGATTCAGTTAATGGCCTTGACTCACTGGCCCTGAAAAATCAAGTCAACAGTGAGAAGAAAGCACATATAGATTCACATTTACATGTAGGCCTATGCATTTAGCTGCATGAATCCTTTCACAAAGTTTGAAGTTTATTTGAAGCTTTACTGTAAACTCTTGCAGTTGTTTCGACGTATCCAGTTTGATGAAAAATGCAATGCCCATAGCTTAAACATCATAGTAATTCATAGTAATGGTTTTCATTCAATCAGTCTTTTATGTCATATATGAGGTTAACAGACATAGTAGATCAAAACTCCTCTGCAAACATATTAGATGTTCCTGCTACAACCAATCAGATCTGTGAGTTAAAAAAAGAGTTGAAAGCAAAAGGGAAGAATGGAGATATCCCTCCTGCCCAGGCTGATAGATAAGTACCCTATAGTGCCCTACTCTATATACCCTAATGATAAGTAGTTATCACTGCTAATTCCTCTACTTTGGTTCACAAACAAATCCACATCCACATATTGGTGATCATTTTGGACACTGGTGTAGTTTAAAAAAATAACAGATTTGCATGGTATACCTTTTATTTAGACTGCCTTAAAAAATGTTCTTTCATTTCCCATTGCTACATTTCCCATTGCGTCACAATGATATAGTCACATTGCCAGCATTATTACATGCATGCAGAGACAACTAAACACTTTGAGGCACATTCTTAACGTCATTCTTCACGTCATTTAACGCGTCACATAATGTGAATGTGGAAAATGTGAGCAACATCAGCTTTCAGGTGTATCTCTTAGCATTATTTGATAAACAATACAGACCAAAAAATACACAATTGACACTTAGGTACAGTAAAAACACAATCACACACTGAATGGTATACAGTACATCTGGTAGACAATAACAGAGATATGCTTGCCATCTAGAAAAGAATAAAGGCCTCCAGTGGTTTGGAATGTTTTTTGCATTGCATTGCATTGTTTTTGTTTACTTTTGGCTACTCTTTGGTGTTTTGATGGAGTGAATATTTCTAATACATCACTGATGATTGCTGTAAGTGGAATTGCTGTAGGTGGAATAGGTGTATATTGTATGTGCTTCTAATATCAATAGGCTAGGACTAAATTATTTATTCATTTTTTATTTTATTTTATTATTATTATTATTATTATTATTTTTATTTATTTATTTTTTTTTGTCATTTTTCTCCACAAAGTTGAGATGCCTGGAAATCATTCAAGACACTCTCAGTCAGAAAACATTAAGAGTCAAGAAAACGGTGCCATTAGACCTCAAAACTGATCTCTCGTGAGCACCCAAAGAGAGGTTCGGTTGGACGGAACGTATCAGAGTAGGTTCTCCTCAAGTGCGTAGAACTTGTTGTGGTTCTAATGGCCACTTCATATGGTGGTGGTGGCTCCGGGCCCCAAGGAGGGGGGCTGAGAGAAGTCGGCTCCATTGGGGGATAATCAGATTCTTCTTCATAGCCCCTTCTACTCTCTCTGTCCACAGTCCTGAAATTAAAAAAAAAAAATGTAAAAACAGCAATAGGCTATATTGCAACATGTAATAGGCCTATTTAGACTGGTCTTTCTCAATTTGAATTGAACTGTCTTCATGAGATTATGCCATCATCTTTCTGGTAAATCCATGACTCTAGGCGTGGTTTCTGCTTATGATATTTATTTATTTATTTATTTATTTATTTATTTATTTGCCCACTGCAGCCAGAAGCAAATTAACACAACAAATAGGCTAAATATCGCCTTGATGTCATGTTAATTAGCAACATGTCCGTTTTCCATGCAGTGATTAATCAGAGCATGCATTAGGCTACCTACCTATGCGAGTTGACGGAGGGCGACACTGCGAGGTTGCTCCCGTGCGGTGGGGTAAAAAGGACCTGGCTGTAGTCGAGTGCATTATCGCTGCTATATCTCATTGAGTTTCTCTTTCCTTTCACTGCCCAGAAGAAGCCCATTACAAGCATAAATGCACCCATGGTCACACAGCAAATGCTGAACGCATTCTGTTTAGAGGATAGGAAAGCCGTGGACCCGCCGGTGACTGTGAGGAAAACTCCTATAACTATGGCTCCGTGGTGAAGAGATGGCATGGCGCTGAAAAGGTAAACAGATGGATCAGCGTCAAGTTTTACATCCATAAAGACAAAATTACCATTCGATGAGTTTTTTAATTAGCCTACTTTCACGTTGCAGCGATGTTGTCAAAGTTGAAAACTAACTGTTTTACCTCAGAGCATCAACCTTTTCTTCCAGGTTGGATCCCTCCGTTAGCCCTTTACGAGGCGTTCCATTTGACACCTCCACGTTAGCCTAAAACAAGGTGCTGTCGTTGTTGTCAGTAGCCTTTCTGTTAGTGATCCCAGTATCTCTCAAGAATGGCAAAAAAAAATCTCTTAGGAATGCCCCTCCCACAGCTCTGATGAATCAATTTATTAAGTTATGGAGAATCAAAGTGATTGTTGAGGTCATTGCTTAGTGGACTGCTCTAAATGCTTTGAGCCAGGCTGGTGAGAGTTCCAGAAATGTAGTAAGCCTAGGCTTTATGATAGGCCTACTTTGTACTTGATAGATTTGAACAGAATATGATCAGGTTGGTATTTGGGTGTTTTGCCCTGGAAAATAACACCTGCATTTCAAAAGCTAAGGCAACGTATTGGGACATTGTGGTAATTCCCAGACTAATTAGTCAGAAAAGGACTGCCTTGCCTCTGGTTTCATACTGCCCTAGTCCAACAGAAAGGTGGGTGCTGTAGCCTGTCTAATTATGTCTGTATGGTGTGAAAGCAGTTAGTGTCTCCTGGCACTTCTAAAGTCTCTCTAATTTACATGATGGCTTATGTTTGTTTCTACAGGTGTTTATCTAGGTGCTGTTCATTCCAGGTATTGGTTCATGGGAATATGCAGCCAAACTGATGGGGTCTATGGGACATGCTCCAGTTTTGTGTGTGTGTGTGTGTGTGTGTGTGTGTGTGTGAGAGTGTGTGAGAGAGAGAGAGAGAGAGAGAGAGAGAGAGAGAGAGAGAGAGAGAGAGAGGGCAACCATAACACAACCCATATGGAGAGTATATGACTCGGGGTATTTCCTTGTATTTTTGTTCTTGTCTCAAATGTTCCATGAATTTTTCTCCATATGCTCTTTGTCTTCATTCGTGACAGGAAATGGGAGTGGGAGATGGGAGAGAGAGTGTGGTTCGGAAATGAATGACCACAGGCTGATATTGAACCCAGGTTCCCATGAGCAATTAGCTCTAAATATGGCATAGACGCTGTAACGTCAGCATCAGTGTTTTTGATTTGTGCTCCCAGTGAGGTTTTTCATTGCGTTTCCTGTGTTTAGGCCCACTAGCTTGATGGATTAACATTGTTCAACTTCCATATAGTTCCAGCAATCGTCTGCTTCCCGGTGAGCAGGTACTTACTTTTTTAAACCAATCACTACTGTTTGGATGTGATGTATGTTACATGCTGGAACGCATCATTTGAGCGCAACGTCATCACTTTCCCTGATTGACAGCAGCGCTGATTGACCGGCGCAGTTTTGTACACGTCACACAGATTATGAATGACAGGTGTGCAAATGAAGAGGTTATAACAAAAGTGTCAAGTGCATGACTCTTTGAAGTTGTGATGCACAGGAAAAGATTTGTGCACCTGTAACAAAAGACTTGTGAACATTTCTAGGCCCTATTATGTGTTTACAATGGTGTGTGCAAGGTCAAGAAAAAGTATCTATGACTTCAAATTTTACTGTTTACTTTTGTGACTTTGTGTACACATGCAGAGTACTAAAGACATATGATTTGCTGTTGAGTCTGCAAATCTGGACAAACACCTAAAATGAGGACATCATACCTTGGTCCGGACAGAGGGCTGGAAAACAACACTAGCTAATCCACACAGTGCAGAGCCAGTGGAAACCTAAGCCTATAACATCGACCTGATGCAGTGGTGGTGCTAAATGAGATATTGATCTGAGACACTAGGTGGCGCTAGACTGTAGTCTACCCCATGGGATGTGTAATGTGCCTAAGCTGTATAAGCCTGCACCCATGCTAAGAATATATATTATCTCATTGATGGTCTTCATCACATAAGGATCTGGACAGAAGTGAATAAGATATATTTTAATACACGTTGAAATAATATGGTTGTTACAACATCTGTGTAACGTACACATGCATGCAGAATAGACAATGGTCATTTTGCACCCCCAGGCCATGCTCACACACAGTCCTTCAGTGACACTGGCCTCCTCGACAGTAATGCCAGGGACATGCAATCATGGGTGCACTGGAATGATCCTGATTCAGTTGTTTGAATACAGGGATCAATATGGGGTTGTAAACTTAAAAGATGTGACAGCATATCCTCAGGTTAGCTTATAAATAATGAATATGTCTTAAAGCGAAAATAAAAATAAATAAATAACAATGAAACTGGACATCTGATATTGATAAACAGAACATTAAAAAACAGATACTGTAATTGTGCTTACATGTCATTTGTTAAAGTAAAAAGGCCTCCTGTGATTTAGGTTGTTGGGCTAAATGTTTCTTCTTTGGTCTTCAACAGCTTTATCGTAAAAATAACACAGTTTGGTGGCATTTGGCATGTTTGGAGATGAGTTATATGAAAGAGTCTGCCTCTGGATTTTTTGATAATGCATCAACCTGTGGATTTCCCACATTCAATTTACCACAAAAGAACCTGTCTGACAATGGTTCCCCTGTTAGATCGATATACACATGCAAAGTATCGATCTAGATTAATAATCGATTTTTGTGTCCCTTTGTATTTCAGAGGCTCAAAATTGAATCTTCAGGGGTCCCAAACACTTGTGTTTATGTGACTGCAGTGCTTTGACAGGGCTATATAGGACTCCTTTGGGTGAGGTAGCAAGAACATTCTGACTGATGAGGGCTTTAGTGCAATTGACTAATGTAAGGTGAGTTATAATAAGTTAACTAAACCTAGGGTTTTGCAAATATAGTGTATGTGTTTTCCAGGGTTTATTTATTGACCAAATTAAGAATGGTTTGCTATCCCCACATGTTCAAATGCCACCATACAAATAAGCTACAGTATGAGTCAAGAAAGAGGGTACTACCAAACAAGTGTCAGTCTACCTGAATCAAGTAGATCAGCGATCAAACCAGACCAGATATAGGCTTGTAACCTGATCACAGTGCTGTTAAAAGAAACACATAACTTCAAGACACAAGACAAACAATGACTCCTCTCATCCAAAGTTAAAAACCCAGGGGGTAAAGTCAATTGTCTTTGCAGCCATTCGTGATGCAGGTCAATTTTACATATTTAAGCTAAAAGGACACTTTAAACATCTCAAGTAGAAACTTAGGTGGGGTGCAGGAATGTTAAGACCTTGAAACCTGTCTTGTATGTATCATGTATGGACTTATGCTTGCATCTTAATTCCAGGCTTGTGTATGATAGAAAGGCATTACAGGAGAATCGATCAAAAATGTCTTTCCAGAGGTTTGAGTCAACAATGACGCCATCACACCTCAAAGCTGATCTCTCGAGAACAGCCAAAGAGAGGTTCTGTTGGCCGGAATGTGTCGGAATAGCTTCTCCTGAGGTGAGTGGAGCTTGTTGTGGTTTTTATGGCCACTTCGTAGGGTGGAGGAGGCCCCAGGTCCCAATGAGGGGGGCGCCCCCTGCCAGAGGGGCTGAAACAAGTGGGCTCCATTGGTGGATAGTCAAAGTCCTCCTCATAAACTCCTCGTCTCTGTCTCTCCAGAGTCCTGAAATAAAAGTGAGTGTTATACATGTGCTATTTGTCAAATTAGTCCTGCTCCTCACCTACAAATCTCTCCATTCCCTTGTCCCACAGTACCTCTCTGACCTTCTCCATCTTGACTCTAAGTCTAGGTCCCTGCGGATCTAGCCTGACATAATACTGCTGTTCATCCGTATTCATGGTCTGGAGGTTCTTTAATCTGACGATTATTCTGCGGGGGGAGGGCATTCACTTCTGGTTTGAAACGATTGGACAGCTCGTCTAATCAGCTTCTCTTATTGGTCGGTTGTCTCTCTAATGTAAACACGCCCATGAATACCGTCCCCAGACCATGAATACTGATGAACATTCGTATTATGGGCGGGCTATGTCAGGCTACTGCGGATCCTGACTCTAAGTCTAGGTCCCTGCGGTCCTCTACAGACCATAGGGGACAGAGCCTTCTGTGTTGCTGCCCCTACTCTCTGGAACAGTTTACCACCCCACATAAGCCATGCCCCCACATTGAGGTCTTTTTAAAAAGCACCTCAAAACACAAATGCTCTCTGAGGCCTTTGGTCTCTAACTGACCCCCCTTTCCCCCTACTGTAAATTGACCTTGGGTACCTTGAAAGGTGCTATACAAAACAAAGCAATTAATTTTTTTTCCAGCAAAATATACAGTATAAAATTTGTAACTGGCTGTGAAAATTGTATGAGAAATTCTTTTTAAGCTTCTTGTCGACCACCAGATGGCAGTGGGTTCTCTAATGTTTACTGTAAAAGGATGCTTAGGAGTGGTTCCAAGTGCATCACAGAGGAGCACCCCCTCCTCTCTCTCGCTATCTCTCTCTCTCTCTCTCTGTGTGTGTGTGTGTGTGTGTGTGTGTGTGTGTGTGTGTGTGTGTGTGTGTGTGTGTGTGTGTGTGTGTGTGTGTGTGTGTACGCATGCTAGTGTGTGTGTGTGTGTGTGTGTGTGTGTGTGGATGAGAGAGAGAGAGAGAGGCAGAGAGAGAGAATTGACCCATCTTAATGGCTAAATGGTGCATCATCTTTCTACTAAATTGATAACAGCACTGGGCGTAGTTTGGGGGGAAAACAATATGTCTATATACATGTTTATTATACTGTACATGAAAACAAGTTGAAGTAAGTGCATTTCCCACTCAACTAAAATAATTAATCTGCACTATTTATCAAAATTACTGAAGTTTACCATTCCACAACAAGAGCCAACGTTACATTTGACATTGTGTTGTCTATTACCTTGTATTATTTTTAATCCTATCCCTCCATGCTCAATATAGGTCACCCACCTTTGTAAGTAGACGGATTGCGACTCTGGGAAGTGATTCCCGTGAGGAGGGGTGAAAAGAACGTGGCTGTAGTCGTGTGTGTACTCATTGCTGTAATTCACAGGAGTACTCTTTCCGTTCATTGCCCAAAAGAGACCCAATATGAGCATCACAGCACCAAGGACCACACAACACAAACTGAATGCCTGTAGTCTATTCTGACTGGACGGCAAGAAAGCTGTGGATCCACCGGTGATAATGAGCATCACTCCAATAAATATGGCCCCATGATGAAGAGAAGGCATTGCGACGCGCGGCTGAAGACCGGGCAGCTACAGGCGTAGTTCAGCCGATTTGTTGTCTTGAGTCAGTCTCTTCATCCATAGGGGGGCAACTTTTGTTGCGACAGATGAAAAATTATACAGGGTCTCTGTTCTTGAATGGTAGATTTTATTTAGCCATCCAGGAACTGATTTGTAGAAAGGTGCGAGAGAAAAGTTGTTTTAAATTCCCCTTTGCGCAAGGTTTATATATGCCTCTCCAGGGTAGTATAGATGCCTCTCCAGGGTAGTTCTGCCAGTTAAATTAACCTCTTCAAAGCATCGCTTCGAAGGCCTTGCGTTTTTCATGCACTGAAATTTCTCAATTGTCCTGACTCCAAATGTCAGCTCCTTTGCCTGCAGAGATGGGCTACGCTCCTCCGGGTCAGTCCATGGATGTGCATATTGATATATGAAAGGGAGCAGTCGCCAAACTCAACCCATTCATCGTCAATGTCAGTGGTCATCTCAGTGCGTCTCAAGAAAGCCCCTCCCATATGCCTCTGATGTAATAGGTTATTCATATGATACAGTAATTTTCAAAGTTAGCTATGGGGCTTATAATGCTTTTGTCCATTGGTCAGTCGTTTTATGGCTGTGGTTGATTTTTTTTTTTTTTGGGGGGGGGGGGGGGGTTAATGAAAACAGTGTTTCTATATATTCACACGGTTTACCTAAATAGACCTAGGCCCTATAGGTCTATCAAATACGAAAAAAATCATTATCGTCTTTATGATAAATATCTATGTCATTTCGCAATCAGGCGTACCTCGTTATCCAACTGTTGCATGAAAGTAATTATATCAGGAATCAGTGAATGGTGTGACGGCCTTTCTACAGCGTGATTGGATGCAGTGTGCAGACGCAGCTGGGGTTGACGCGACTTTGACCAATCAATGTAGAGCTAGGGAGGACTTTACTTCAACATCAGACAGGTTATGCTGTTCTAGTGTCAATTTCACCAGCTTCAGGTAATCGTAAGATTGTAACCACGGTTCGTTATTGGCAACGCTGCAAGGGTCTGTCACTTGTAGTCGTAATGTATTGAACAAAACGACATCCTTCGACGAGGCGTTATTTGACCTACAAGCATACAGCCAGCAGCAGACGGATATAGAAGGAGCTAGCGAACATTTGCCTTCATATAAAAGCATGGGTCCGTTACTGTACCTTGGCGGCTTAATCGTTTTGTTTCTGTTGTGGATCAAAGTAAAGGGTTTGGATTATGTTATAATTCACCAGCGCTGGATATTCGTCTGCCTCTTTCTTTTACCACTGTCCGTAATATTCGATGTGTATTATTATGTAAGAGCATGGATCATCTTCAAGATGTGCTCCGCGCCGAAACAGCACGATCAGCGAGTCAGAGACATTCAGAGACAGGTAAGGATGTGCAAATGTTCTACAAACGTACAAACTATTTTGCAAATATTCGCTTGGCACGACTAGCGGTATTTTACGCTGCGCAAAGTCCGGGCACTATGATTTCGTAAAGTCCACTCCACCTCTCGTTGGAGTTTCGACTCCTAATCCTCCACTTCCACGTGGGATTTATGAATGGTCTAGAACGAAAACAAGGATCTGTACAGTACGCTGGATCCGAAATTCCTTCCTTTCAGCGTGTTTTCTTTGTCGTCTACAGTCCCCCTACTCTTTCATTCGCCTGCACAGACATGTTATCATTTCTCATTCCTTTGATTGATTTCAATGTCCACACACTGGTTTTACGTTCAAGTGGACTATCCCTGTGAATTGTCTGATGAGAGACCTCAACTCCACATAAGAGCATAAAAGTAGGCTACAGCATCCCTCTATTGTGTTTTACCTTAGATACATGTTTCTTGTGAGTTCTCGGCTATGAAACCTCACAATGTGGTTTCCTTAGGATGGTGTAGGAGTAGTTGTTCAGTAGTTCAAGAGTTGCATGCTAGTCTGTGAATATGGTGAAGGCCCCCCAACTAACCAAGTAAGAAAATAATGCTGGTATTTATGGGGGTTCAGCTTACAGATAGTGGAATAATTATGGAATTCTTTGGGAAACATAAGCATTTCTTTACTGTATCTTAAACAGGGGTTGCCTTCAGAACATCTGTCTGGGGTTATGCATGAATAGAGCTCATACAGGGCCTGTTCTGTCCAAGTTCATCCACTACCTGGGATGTTGGAAGGCACCACTTTGTAGCAATTTACCATTGTTCAGATGTATTACTGGAATCTTTTGCTCTTCACATCACATTTTGATTTGATAGATATGTGAAAGGTGGTGTAACACATCATCATGTCCCACTACCCAGGCTTTCCACTAGTGCTGTGGATGAACACAGCATTGAAACAAACTGTAAATTTTGCAACGAAAGGGATTTTGCACTACAGTTTTGCAGAGGCCAGTCACTATGCTAGAAAGTTTACAAGACCGAATTAACTGTGTGTTGTTTGATTTTTTTTTCATTCAGATATATTTGTAGTTGAAATGTAGACTAAAGATTTCACTTAACCTTTACTTCCCCTACCCTCTGCCCCCTCCACCTACTACTACATAGGCCTAAAGGGCATACAGTATGTTACATTTCACCAACTTTAGAGGAGAGGCTAAACAAAAGTCACTACAATTTGATCTCGTGCTGTTTTTTGTACGGATTCCTTCTATTTAAAGCACATTGACACAGATGAACATAATGAATTATATTAAATCTTTTAGTCACAATGCATCTCTAACTCTTAATGCTGTGTGTTCACAGTTGAGACTTATGGTTTTTATTTATTGAACTTATAATACTAATAGCTTAATAACTTTAACAGCTAGTTTACTAATGTTTTATTTCTTACACCATTCAGCTTCTCAGCCTTCTCTATCACCCTCTGCTAAATGCATAGATGTAAAGATATGAGGCCACCAAGATATCAACCTGACCCCAGAATAACCTCCCTATCTGGCCTTGTAGGTGCGAGAGTGGAGGAAGGAGGGGGGAAAGACCCACATGTGCACTGGGCGCCCCGGATGGCTGACTGTGTCACTGAGAGTGGGCAAGTACAAGAAGACCCACAAGAACATCATGATCAACATGATGGACATCCTTGAGGTGGACACCAAGAGGCAGGTGAGATCAGAGAGGGTAAAAGTGGAGCAAGAGGTACAAGTTTGTTAAGTTCTGTGTTGTATGAGAAGGGTCAATCCCAATCTATGCAGACTAGAGTCGAGGTCTTATACAGGTATGTTGGTTGACTCAAAAGGTCCATGAAAAGTTTATTGTGACGTAACACATTTATGCAGACTGGTTATTCACGTTTGCTCCCATTGTTACGTATAATGCTGCTCTATCTTGATCAGTATTCTGTCATCTTAGATGAGACTGAAGTTCTCAGTATGAAAGATAATACAGTTTCATCCTCCTCATCTGATACAGATGCCTTCTTTAATGCCTTTTAACTTGGGTGTACTTATTCAAGGAATAAATAGATAAATAAATAGAAAGGTAGACACCTCACGTAAAAAAAAAAAAAATCATAGATGTCATGACAGCAGTGAGTTGGTGAGTATAAATAGTTCTGTACTTATATGGAGGCTTTTGTGTATGAATACACTATAGTTTAATATGCTCAAGACAAGCAAGAAATGTAGGATACTTTATATTAACTCCATTTTTCTCCCCAGGTAGTACGTGTTGAACCTTTGGCCAATATGGGTCAGGTGACCCATCTTCTCAATTCTATTGGTTGGACATTGCCGGTCTTGCCAGAGCTGGATGACCTCACAGTAGGTAGGCAGCTGTTTTGTTTTTATCTCTTTTTTTCCATCATATGGACAGACAGACCCTTATGCTGTATCATCAAGACAGTGATTGTTCATTCTCACCACCCCAGTGGTCCAGTCATAGACCATGAGTGCTAAACAATGCCACTGTTTTTATGCTGCACTGTACTATACGTAACTGTTAATGAATGTTACATTGCACTGGGATCTAAAGCACAATGTAAAATTTCACTTAGCCTTTCAGACAGCTTGTTTCGCTTCATCTCTTCCTGACAATGTTTCTTTTTCTTGGTAGAATATCCTCCTAAAATTGGTGCACTCAAGTTAAATGGATGCTGAACACCCAATTTCACTGTTCAGTAATGTGATTCTTGTGTGGTCGCTGAAAGCTCTGATGAAATCATATTAGTCATGACAAATGATGGCATCCCGAGGCAGCAGAAACTGGTCCAGGAAATGGCTTTTTTTTTTAGGTAGATGGGGAAAGAGGCGGTGAGCGGCAGCTCCCGGATCAGTTTCCATAAAGGTTTACTAGAAGGCAAAGCTTGTGCCCAATCTCCCGCTAATGTTTTCCAGCGATAGGACGGCAAATTCATTTGCTGGCCTGCTGAGGCCAACACCATGAAGTGCATGTAAAATGAGAGCGCAGGTGCTCATAGCAGTGCAAAAGTGTTTGCCTAAGCAATACTTTCCTCTTGGCAGCATGGCTAGATTTAATATATGATAAATCCCACAGGTGAGGTTATTGATTTTCTACTGTTAGCTGGCAGAAATAGCCAGTGGAATGTGTCCATACTAGGACTATGGTGTTCCTCATGCTCAGTTATATGCACAATTGGTGTGTGGGGGAAGAAAAGACACCTGCATAAGTAAACATTTTGGTTTGGAATTGTCATTTTTATGCTATCGTTGGACGCAAAAGTTTGCTTTTGATCCTACTTTTGATCATTTATATGGAGGAAAAAACAAACACCCTGTTTACTAGTCTCATAGAGTCTTAATAGATTTTTATAAAGAGTCAGAATGGCACTCAGTCTGTGTCTTCACCACCACCCTTGCAGGAGGTCTGGTCATGGGCACAGGGATCGAGTCGTCCTCACACATCTATGGCCTATTCCAGCACATCTGTGTGGCGTATGAGCTGGTTCTGGCAGATGGCAGTCTGGTGCGATGTACTGAGGTGAGTGGCTTTTGCCCTCGGGGACCGCTGTCCAGGGTTGGGGTTGTGTTGATTTAGGGTCTTGTTTGAGCTGCCTCACTTTTTCTTGCCTTATTACTTGAAGATGGATTTCTTGAACACACATATTCAACACACAAAAATGAAATATTTCTGCAAGCCACTAGTATAAAGTATAGTAGCTATATTAAAAGTAGCTACACCCTAATGTATTCATATACCGTATGATCCTTGCTTTCATCACATGTCATGAAGACCATTGGCCTGAAACATCACATTTTTTAGTAAAAATCTGGGAGCAAAATTGGTGTTGCGGACTTTCTTACTATTTGATATGATCTTTTCTTGACCATAGGTCTACTTTAGTGTTCAAAAATGCTTGTATTGTATATATAAGGAAGTGTGGACTACTCGTTGGCTGTTTGAACAGCAAGATCACAATCCCCTTCCATGTAGGACCAAGCTGGCCCGCCTGCTTACAGTACCAGTATCTTTTGCCCTCACTCTGGAGGTTCAGAACTCAAGCTCTCCCCCGACTGTGTATCACTGAGATTCTATCCCCGTGCTGAGGACAACCAATACCCCCCATGGGTTATCACAAAGAAATCAATCCTCTTCCCTTAAGCATAGTGAGACACCCCTTGAGCTGAGCTCCCCCAGTAGATCCAGTATCAGGTCTTTTGTCAAATGCTTTGAAGGGTATATGTGCACATCCCTATTGATTATGATGAGATGGAGAGTACATTTATTGATTTATCTGAATACTATGCTTATATCAGGTTCCCCTAGCACAATTCTTAAATAGTATTAAGTGTTTTTCATAGTAGATGTATTTAATAATAATAATAATAAAATAATGAAGACAGTGTATTGAGTTTTTTGAAACGTCTTTGGTTTCTCAGAAAGTGAACACTGCTATATTCCTGTGGAATATATAGTCCTGGGGAACCATAAGTATAGAAATATTCTAAGGATTTTGGTTTCACATAATGTTTCCACACAGAAAGAAAACGCTGATTTGTTCTATGCGGTACCATGGTCCTGTGGAACCCTGGGTTTCCTGGTCGCTGCAGAGATCCGGATCATTCCAGCAAAGACGTGGGTGAAAATTCGCTACGAGCCCGTGCGTGGTCTAAATGCCATCTGCCAGAAGTTTGCCGCTGAGTCTGCCAACAAAGAGAACCATTTTGTGGAGGGCCTTCAGTACTCCCTGGACGAGGCAGTGATCATGACTGGTACCATGACCGATGAGGCAGAGCCAGATAAGGTGACTATAGGCTGACCAAGCTGTCAATTAGATTTTAAAAAGCTGATGTTATTGTTTATGCCCCCACCCTTTTTAAGAGGACTGGGGAGATGTTACATTTTTTTGTTTTACATTTTGTGTGTTAAATTTCTGTCACTCTGTCACTCCTCAGACCAACCGCATTGGGCTCTACTATAAGCCTTGGTTCTTCAAGCACGTGGAGAGTTTCCTGAAGGCGGACCACACGGCTGTAGAGTACATCCCTCTCAGGCATTACTATCACAGACACACACGCAGCATCTTCTGGGAACTGCAGGTATGAAGCTCTAAGCATCGACTTGCCTCTAAACATTACAGTGTGCTCCCTGAAGTCCGCAAAGCTAAAAGCATGGGGAAGGCATTACTTCAGCTAAACATAAGAGTATAACTTCATGCTTTTACTGTGTGGACAGTTTTGTTTTTTATTTTTACACTCCATCATAATAACATAGTCCATAATATTATGCCATTTTGTTTTATAAATGTGAATCCACGTATTGTCTGTTTTATTTATACCAGCCATTTGTTGCATGAAAGGGAATCCATGCAATGTCTGGGTTTGCACAATCATCTGATAACCATTGATTATACAATACCGTGAAGATGTAATGGTTTTATTAGGGTTTAACAGCATTATGGATTTCCAAGTGCTGCTGTCCCTGTTTCTGACGTTGTTTTCCATGATGGATTGGCACATTGGGGTGCATTTGTAGTGTTTTTGTTTTGTGTCTATCCTTCCTAATTTATTTAGCTGTTTGTTTTGGCGTGTGTGTGCTGGCCTGAATTAAAGAACACTCTCAATCCATTTGTGCGTTAGAGGCTCTCCTTCGTCAACGGACCCTCTGATGGGGCACTTCAGATGTCTTGCCTCCTTCCCTACTGTGGCATCAGCACTAATGCCGTCTCTCTCGCTCTCTCACTTTATCTTGCTCTCTCTCTCTCTCTCTCTCTCTCTCTCTTCTTCTCTCTCTCTCGATGCTATTAGGAAACAGGAACTCATATGAGGCTTGCAACAAATTACCAACCCCCCCCCCCCCACACACACACTCCACACACACACACACACACACACACACACAAACCGCACTCACAAACACACACCCCAGAGTATATAAAATTGTATTATAAATTATGCAGATTGTTTTTCTGGCAGAACAGTCATTTGTGGTGTGTGTGTGTGTGTGTGTGTGTGAGAGAGAGAGAGAGAGAGAGAGAGAGAGAGAGAGAGTGAGAGTGAGAGAGAGTGGTGTGTATTTGTATGTGTTAGCGCACACAAGTGCATAATCACAAGAGTGCCTGTGTGTTGTTGACCCCAAAAGGACCTCTTAACTGCTCGTTATATTCCAGTGACTTATGCTTGTGCTTTCATCCCTTCAACCCACTGAGCATATACTCCTTCCGTAGCACTAAGATTACAGAGCAAAAACACTACAGTCATCCTCTGGTCAGGAATATCGATCTCACTATGCCTGATGGCCTTTCCTCAAACCCTTTTTCCCCTCTCCTTTTTCTGTCTCCCTCCCTCTCTCTCTTTCTCTCTGTCTATCTTTCCATTCTCCCAGGATATCATTCCGTTCGGAAACAACCCCTTGTTCCGTCTGGTGTTTGGCTGGATGGTGCCTCCCAAGATCTCGCTGCTGAAGCTGACGCAGGGCGAGACCATCCGCCGCCTGTACGAGCAGCACCACGTGGTGCAGGACATGCTGGTGCCCATGAAACACCTGCAGGCTGCTGTCTCTCGCTTCCACGAGGATATCAATGTGGGTCCTTACTACAGAGAAGCTAACACACTCACACACACACACACACACACACACACACACACACACACACACACACACACACACACACACACAGAAACGGCAAACTTAGCTTTCTGTTTTACCCATGTATACACAAATACAAAGTGTAATGTGGACAAAGTGAAACGTATTTCTTTTACAGTAATAGAAATATACTGCTACACAGTAAGTACTGTGTGGCCTATACTGTACGTCATTGTCACATCATAGGAAGTGGGAAAGGTTGGATGAAAGGAAACTATATGCACATGATGAAAAGTCAATTGTGCTATAAGTATAAAGTAACTTAATGTCACGTATACTCATATTTATTTATTTTGATTGATAGCCACTAACTGTGAAAAAAATTCCAAATCCACTTCAATGAATGTGTGCATTGACCTTTGGCTGGGTATGCATATGGTAAGGCATTCCCACTAAAACCTGGACCTGATGTGTTGTGTTTTCTAGGTGTATCCTCTGTGGCTGTGTCCATTCCTACTGCCCAGCCAGCCGGGTATGGTGCACCCGAAGGGTGACGAGGACGAGCTGTATGTGGACATTGGCGCCTATGGGGAGCCCAGGGTCAAGCACTTTGAGGCCCGCGCCTCTACACGCCAGCTGGAGAAGTTTGTGAGAGAAGTGCATGGGTGAGTTCAATCTACTGTAGAGATGATTGACCTAGTGATGGGGCAAGCAATGCTGAGTAATGTCAATGTCATATTTGTTCATGTTTTTGTTTCTTAAGTTGGGAACAGACCTACCAACTTTCTCAGTCTTTTACTAGAATGTGATTGAGTGAGGTAAACCTATAGACTCCATGCGGGGCGAATGTTTATGAGCACAAACCTAACAACTGAGTAGTCAACATATTAATGTTACAGTTGGTGACCATAGAATGAACTAGTTAAGATAATATCAAACACGTTTGGTCTTAAGTAGGCCGATTCACAGCTTAAGCAGACACCACCAGGTTGTTGCACTGTACATGATGTTTAAACCAAAGACATAAAAACCCATGCTGATCTGCGAGTGATTTGATTTTGCTTTGAAGTTCAGTAATTGTGAAGATAATGCTGAATGTTTCCATTTTTTTTTACATATTGCTTATCATTGCTCACCCTTTTCAGCTTTGAAAGAATATGTGGATACTGGTGTACAGTATAATGCAGTATATACTTTGTAAAAGAGTGGATCTAGATGGATACATGTGGCTGAATGGAAACCTTGCGACTTTTGACCACTTTTATAATGTTTTTTTATATATATAATTCTTTTCAGATTCCAGATGCTTTATGCTGATGTCTACATGGAGAGACAAGAATTCTGGGAAATGTTTGACGGAACCCTGTACCATAAACTCAGGGATGAGCTGGATTGTAAGGGTGCCTTCCCTGAGGTGTTTGATAAAATCTGCAAGTCTGCGCGACACTAATTTCCACCCTGACAGCAACTGTTAGAGCACACAAAGTGACCCATCTATGAGCCAAGCCTTGTTCCAGACCTCAGTGATGTTGTAAAGCTCACAATACAATACAGTCTTTAATCCTATGGACCATATATTTTTTACAAATATATTTTTGAACCATCTAGTGTTTATAATAACTATAGAGCCATTTTGATAGGATTGACAGAATAGATAAAATTGTAGATTATCATTAGATTGCATAATGATTATCTTTATTTTTGTCAAGAACTTCATTAGATCTGTTTATATTCTGAAGGGCTAACAGCCCCTCAGCCATCTACCAATTTCAGTATACCAGTACATTATTATCTGAAATCCTATTATCATTTCTTGGCTCACCCTCTTTACATACACTGTTGAAGCTTGAAAACAATTTCAAATCTAAGAGATTTCTCTGGGAAGGGTTGCAGCACACAAACACAAATGAATGCTTCCTATTTCCCATACAGACACTCTCTCTCTCACACACACACACACACAGATTAATGAAATATTTTCTAATGTGTGTATTTAAGCACATTTGGTGCATTTTTATTCCAGGATGCCTTTCTTCTGATTCATTCATCATAACTCGGTGAACAATACTGTGAAATAGGTATGTTTGCAATAGTACAATAAAAGTCTATTACATGTAGGTTGAACCCTCAAAGCTAGAATACTTGGTTAAACCAGCAATGGGGTAGTGTTTAAATCTGGGTTTAGCCAATAATACCTACCATTCCTTTGGAGTTATTTGATGTTTTTGCAGAACACAAAACTGTTAGTTACTGTTAAGTACACTGTTTTATGTTGTATTTGTCCCATGTTAAGTGAATGAATGTCACTAGTTCCACGGTACTTTATCAATGGAAATTGTAAAAGAAATCAACTTGTCTTTTCAAGCCCTCCATCCATTGGCATAATATTATTTTGTATTCAACTCTTTAAAGTAAATACAAAATTCAATACATTCCACCTAATATTGCGATCGGCTTGTTCCAAAATAAACATCCTTTGTTTTCTCTTTGAAGGCCTATGCTTAATTTGAGTGACTGCTTTTGAGTCTATATTCTAGTAGGTACAAGCTATTTTGTTGAGTAACTTTGAGTGTAAAGACAAGCAGTTAACAAATAAAACATCATTTTGAAATGCTAAAAACCACTTGTATCAGATGTTCATGTCAATGATACATTGATGCTTTCAGTTTAAATTAATGTTTTTTTTTTGTTTTGTTTGTTTGTAATACTATTGTTTTATTTGTTCTGCACGAATGTTAAGTAATAAAACCCTGAAACTCTGATCTCCCGTAGTAATCTCTGATCTCCCAAGCAATCCCCAACTCCTACAGTATTTATGGAAGAGCTGTGGCTTACTCTAGTGACTGCACTGTAGCCTCCATACCATATTTATGTTCATGTGCCTACATACAGTACATAGACCCAGGATCTGTAATAACCAGTCTAATCCTAATTCTATCTCCAACCTATTTACAGCCTTTTTAAAATACCTATAGTTTTGTTACTATTATGTTTGTATTAAGTAAATATTTTTATCCAAAGCGACTTCCATTTGTCAAGTTTGTTCTGAGTCAATATCCCGCTAACCCATAACAGCCAGAATTCAAAGCTACAATTTCCAGGCTACCAACATGCAACCCAAGTTCCTTATTCGCTACACAACCACTGTCCTACCTCTACATACTGTAAAGGCAAACACACAGAATACATCAATAAAGAGCAACACTTCAACAGTCAGTTGTAATGAAAAAAAATAGACTCTGTACTCCCAAAATATAAATGCAAATTTCTTGTTGCCCTGTGTCCAGGACCTTTGGTCCTCCTGCTGGACCTTGACAGAGGCAGTCTGTCTGTCCATATGTGCTTCAAGCGGTCGCTGCGAAAGCTGTTCTTGCCAAGCCTATATTGACAGGCCTTAGTCTTTCCCTGTCAAAGGAATGAAGGCTTGCTGTAACTCATATCAGAATCAGATAAAACACATAACCAGATAACAGGCCCATTCCATTCAGTACACTTTTTTTTTAAGAATGCCAAGTATTCAGTCATACACTAAAATGTAGGCGTATTGTTTAACCACATTGTTTGCCATTATAAGGTCAGCATGTGAGTTTGGTCTGTTTTTGTCCAATGGACACACACACAATGTATGCATGCATTTTGTCTTACTGTATGTATTTGTCCCTGTGGGAGTTGTGCAGATATCTTTGTGACTTGGAGTTGAAGATAGATTGGTGACCGCTGATGTTTTTTTGGCTATTTTCCATGACGTTGTAATTGCCTGGCCCAATAACACACTGTTTGGGGGCACATCAAAATATCTATAATTGTGTTTGCAGACAATGAGTCTCTCATTTGCACACTTTATATACAACATAATAAAACATGTTCATGGAATACATTCACTTCATTTTAAGATCACACTGTTTTTTTATAAGGCAAGTCTTGGTTGCATCTCTCTCCCCTGACCTTTTTCATAATGACAAGGATGAGCCTATTGTGGACCTTGTTCAAGAAGTTAAGGGAATCATTGGGCAAGGGGATATGTGGGGATTGCCTTATTTGAGAAGAACAGCCAGCATCAGGATCTTGCCAAGGCAAAATAAGGATGCAACCTACACTAGCATCCAAATTCTTACTGGGGAAATGAGTTGAAACTAAAGGGGACTTTTTCCTCATCGTTTGAGTTTTTCTAATCGTTTGACTAATTTAAACACATACACTGCACTTTTTATTCTAGAATGCAAAACATGTTTCTACCTTAAATCTGAACTGGATTTTTTTGTTTAAAGTCATGACTAAAATTGAAACATTTCAGCCATGCACAGTGGTTTTCATTACTAACACTTACACTAGCCAATATGCATGGGATCTTTTACAAGACTTTCATCCTTATCAGTCACTCACATGGTCACCACCCACCTGAAATCTTTTTGTTTTGTTGCTGAGCCGGGAGGCAGAGGAGAGGAATGGAGGGGATGAGCGATTCCCTGGGCGGCTAACCGGAGTGATGTCATACCATCCTGGGCCTGGACACGTCTGGGGAGAATGGGGAAATAATTTCTCCAGCTTACCAATGCTTAATGGTTAATAATTACCTCCCGCAAGTGAACAACAACAAGCAGTATGGTGGACAGAATCATTCAATCTGTATGGAAGAGACAACATGGCTAAATTTGCCATTTACCATTTACATTAAAAACATGTACAGTAGACTCCAAAACGAAACTAGACCAGGAAATGAATGGTGAATGGAATGCATCTTTATCTCACATTCACACACTCACTCCAACATTCATTCATTCCGACAGAGGCTTCCATATAATGAACCAACCAACACATCAAGTGCAGTTTAGGGTTCAGTATCTTGCTAAATAAGACCTTGAGCTTTATGGACAGTTCTACCAAATATCATGGACTACTGAGCTCTGCTTTAACTGCTCTCTGGTTCTACTGTCTACTAATACCTTGGTGTCACAAATCACAGCCAGTGTGAAAAGTAACATTCCTAAGCAAAGGCACTATGGTTTGCTGCAGCATACTCACAGCAGGTCTCTTGCAATGGGACGGAGTGCTGTGGAAGATCCTGTTGGTGTGCACGGCAGGATACTGCTCCAGAGTACCAAACACACCATACTTCCGCTTCTCTGGGGCTTCCAGATCCCCCCCGAACTTGGGCATCTCTCGGGTGTACTGCCCTGGGTCCAGATTGACTATTTTCTGTGAAGACAAAGAAGCAGGACGTTTACAGGACATACAGGGCATTTACAGGACAGTCTCAGACTAACAACTTTGTCCCCTTTAATTACCGGATCAGCAAAGTAGCCATAGCAGAGTGGTTTGTCCCTTGGTACAGTGGACAGATTGCAGGGGCCTTTCTTCCCTGTGTTGCTGTCCAACAACAGTTCGGTGAAGCTCTTTATGTCATATGTGTCTGGGCTCAGTCCAACATCCTGACAGACAAAAACATTCAACAGGTTAAAAAAAGTGGAGTTTGGTGGGGGGGTGAGGGGGGGTGAATGGTCTTGTCCATGACTTTTTTGTTGTATGCATTGTTCCAATGTTTATTCTGGGACTATGCACCAATTATCTTACCTCACTCACGTCAGATGATGCGCTACGTAGCTTGGCGCTGCATCTGACGTGAGTGAGGTAACCAATTATCTTGAAATGCTTTGAAAACTGAACTGGCTTGCATAAGGCCCTAGACATGGCAAATGTCTTACCAGCCTGCACCCTTTTCAGAGTGCGCAAAACTACTGCTGTGATCACTTAATTTGTGACTTAAATACTTTTTGCACAGGCTAGAATACAGGAGGGTGTCAGTGTCTGGTGGTTACCAGTTTGCTGTCTGGAAAGCGTTCCAACGCAGAGCCAAAGATTACAGAGGGCTTGGTTCCAGCTGACTTTACCCTCTTCTCCTCCATGGCTGACCATGGAACACCTCCCTTACCATAGGTCCCAGGTCCAGGCGTGAAGCACTGAAGCAGATATATATATATATATATATATAGAGAGAGAGAGAGAGAGAGAGAGAGAGAGAGAGAGAGAGAGAGAGAGAGAGAGAGAGAGAGAGAGGTGACTTGTGACTTGTGTGTTCATCAGCATGGAGACACATGGATTGCACTGAAAATACATGCTCTGGGAGTGCTAGGGGTGTGCTTTCAGAGCTGCTGCCCCATTGCCCAGCTAGTTGTCCATTACTAATGCATCAAAATGATTCTTTGTCTCCATCATGTGGTTATCTTGTGAATACCCGTGTTTCTCGAAATCTCTCCTCCCTGGAATCACAGACGCCTCTGATGCTGCCTGGTTTTTTGCTCAATTCCTCAATGAAGTCACTGGTTTTGTAGGTACCAGGACCCACTTTGGTTTTCTGTGAAAGAACAGCAAGGTGCATTCTTTGTAAGCAGAGGTTTTTGTACTGTTTGACCCACTAAAACTATGTGGGCATGTGGAATGGATATATCTTAAATTCCTTCCACAACCTGTGAATATGCTCAATGTAAGATCATTTTCTCAGTTCTTTCCCATGAAGGACATTGTGTCCCCTTTTATAATTCCATCAATACAAAGCTTTGGCTTGTAATACACCCCAACCCTCAACTCTCACCAGGAGGTGTTTGTTATCCCAGGCTTCCCTGTAAAGAAGTCCAGGCATCTGGGCATGACAGGCAGTCTCCTGTGCCCTTTTCCAACCTGGGCCCTTAGCTCTCTCCTGAACAGCTTTTGGACCAAAGTCACTGACATCAGGATTATACGTACCTGGCCCAAGGTTTCTCTCCTGTGAAACACACAATTTCCAATAAAAGAAAGAAAGAAGGTAGATAGGTCTTTATGAGTAACTTGATTTTATGAGTGTAGCTTAGCTGTAGAAGCTTAAATGGAAAGATGAAATGTTTGTTTTTGTGTCTTCACCGATTCACTTGTCATCTTTTTGCAGTAAGGTATCTGAGTGTAGGTTCCCACCCTCTTGTTGGCTGGGTGAACAGCTGAAACATCGAACCTGGTAGACAGAAAATTAAATTTCATTTAAGAACATGCCACCTTATGATAATAATAACAATAATAATAATAATAATAATAATAGCCTAGTTCTTATGGCTTCATCCACCGTAGCTATGTATGATACCCTTTTTTGCCACCCTTAACTCAAAAATACCTGGCGGCCTGTGTCCCAAACGGAGCTCCCTTAAACTTCTTTTCAGCCATCCTTTTTACTCAAACTGGATCATCTACAAGAGGGACTGTTTAGTTGATATGTGTGCCCATGACAACGCTGACGTATGCTCAATTCATAATGTATTAATGATCTGTCTCTTGGAGACGAATAGTGGCTCTGTTCTGCAAAAAATAAATTACCTCCCCAAGCTTTCTCTGGGGATTGTCAGTGTTCTTTTAGATTAGGTAGCCTCTGTTCTTGCTTGGCGTTGTTTCTTATGCTTAATGCATCTTGAGTGTCATATGTATGCTAACTTGAATAGATATTTCACAGTCAATAGGGGTTCATAAAGTGCCATTTTAATTTTCTAGCTCGATTCTTCGAGAAGCCCACCATAAAGTTTACCATGTTCTATAGGAAGTCTTTATGCAAAAGTGGATGGGCTACATTCTGCTGTCTGACCACTTGGGGTGGTTATTGTAGCAGCTACATGTTGGCAATTGTAGCAAGAGTTCCAGTTGACTTCTGCGTTGAAGGCAAGCAGCCACTCAGGTCGTTCTTTCGTGACTCAAAGCACCAATAAGAAGTTAGCTACTTGGGGAGACACGTCGGGAAACGCGTCCTGTTTTACTCTCTGTTTTCGTGCTCAATTCGAGAAATATTTAGGTGAGTCAGATGTTTTCATGCATTCTTTTCTTGTCTACTTAAAATCAGCTGCGGACTGGCTGCTTGTTGCATAACAGACTCTCATTATTTGGCTTAGATGACCGTATAGCCTAAGTTGAGTCAATGCGCAACTTCCATTTCGACCCCTAAACTCAACTCACATAACGTTAACCTGTTTTTAAAATCACATTTGATGACTCATTGTATTCCAGATGTGTAGCCATATAAAATGCTAACGTTACGTGCACTGCACTGTAGATTTGTATCTGCTTTTAGGTTAAGCTGGCATGCATTACTGTTGGTTGGCTTGCGTTATGGAAATGCTCGCTCGGAATTATTTTCTGTTGTAACGTTAGAAATATTTTGTGGGGAAAACTCTTGACGTTCAGTTCAGATGTCTTTACATGTTGCATGAAAAGTTCATCATTGTTGCAGTGAAGGTGACATTGACTAACGTCTTTCAGTGGCAGCATATTCGGTACTGCTCGAAGTATCAGCTATGTTTGGGGTGTGTCAGTTTACTTCGCCAAATTCAGATAACTAACGATAAGTGAAGTTGAACCCGAGGCGGCAGAATCTTGAGGCTTGCATGCATGCATGCGCCCTAAGCTCAGTGGGCGTTTAGACTAAACGCTAAGGTATAGGCCTTTAATCACCGACACATTTGATGTTCCTAATTTTTACATAATCGACTTCATATCCCATTTAATTGAATTTCAGGTGGATGCAACAATTTCAGTCCTTGCCGCGCTCACTAGGATGTAGGTGAAGGGTTAAAGACTCCACCTTCCCAGTCAATAGCAAATCGAAGGCGTACATTACGCGCTGTTTGGTCTGGGAATGTTATTGCGTTGATTATGAATTAACTTCTTACAAACCTCTACGTTTTGAGAAACAATTAGATAGGTATATGTGATTGTTATCGATTAATATTTGTTATGGATTAACATTAACCTTTGTCTTAACCTAGGGTTTAGCTACAACCAAAGCGAATCGGCGTGAAAAGGGAGCCAGTAACGGACTATAGTGCCTGGAGGCATTAACGTTATCATTATGGCAACTGACCGGGACCCCACAGTCACGGCCAAACTCCTGCACCTCATCTTCCTCTCCACCTTTTGGGGGATGCAGATATGGGTCACATTCATTTCTAGTGAGTTGAATGACATACATTTTCAGTGAGTTCATTTGCTAACTAAACGCACCTCCACAAGTTGTGATTAACTCTAATTGTTTTTATTTTAATTTCCCCCCAAGGCTTCGTGATGGACAACAACCTCAATAGACACACTTTTGGATTCATCCAGAGTCGTCTATTTCCATTCTACCATCATATTGGTTCAGCATGTGCCTTCTTCAATCTGGCTATATTTGCTGTGTACCACCCCAGTGATCTTCTGGATGAAAAGGAAGCATTCCAGGTAGGAATCTTATTGTAATTTCAATGGCACATTTACCCCTGTAGCAGACTGTATTACATTTCAGGATGTGTCAGAATGTTAGTCCTTAGAATATATACAAAGCTCTTGCTCTTTAACTCTTTTAATAGCATAAAAGGGGAAAATGCATGGTGAGTAGGGTAAATATATTCCTCTTGTGAATCAGTGTAATTTCATCATTCTTCATTCATTCATGAAGAGTATAGCATGTCTACTTAAAGAATGTGTGTGTGTGTGTGTGTGTGTGTGTGTGTGTGTGTGTGTGTATATATATATATATATATATATATATATATATATATATATACACACACATATATATATATATATATATATATATATGTGTGTGTGTGTGTGTGTGTGTGTGTGTGTGTGTGTGTGTGTGTGTGTGTGTGTGAAAGACCTTGTAAAAGAGGAAATCTCCCAATCAACTGACAAGGGGCTTATTGAGATGTTGGGAGGGAGGTTTACTAACTTATACAGTACATGTTCTATATGCACAGCCAGGCTAGCTGGCATCCCTTACAAATGGATCCTGGTGACTTAAGAAATCTACTGCATTTGTTTTTTGTCCTCCCTGGCTGCTAATCTTTTCCCTCAAGACTGTATTCCGCTACTTGAATATGCTCTTTACCTTCTTTTGTGTCTTTATGGTACATACAGATCTTCATATATTTTGTGTGTGTGACGGTGGCTGCCATCAATGCCCAGTGGTTTGGTCAGATGACCTCTGAGATCATGGCCGATATGCACCTCATCGAGCAAGCCTGTGGCCTGGGCCAGGATATTGGCCTCTCTTCCAACCGCGAGGCTTACGCCAAGCTCTGCGAGTCCGACCCCAAGTACAAGAGGCTAAGCAACCGCCTCTGGCTCTACCACCTCCTGTCATCTCTGTGCAACCTCTGTTGCATCGTCTGCAATGGCTACAGTCTGTACTACCTGGCTGAAAACCTTTCCGCCATCTGATTCCACAAGAACTGTCTCCCTGGTGATGTGCTTTAACATCCCATAATGCAATGCAACATTCATGTGTCCATGTAGGCATCAACTCTTTCATACACTCAGGTACCTCTGATGCTTGCAATGTGGAATTCTTTGACACCTTTTATTTTTTTTAATGCATATATTTACACCAATATATTTATGTGTTTATTTTTTTTATCTTGACTGTATCCTGAACACTCTTTCTTGACAATCCAAATGTTTTTGAGCAGAGCCATGGAGAGAGATGTTTTCTCTATCGCTCTGGGTTTTGGTAGGCTGCTGCATGCTCTGTGAGTGACAGTTTAATGCTGATTAATATGACCAGCTGTAGCAACTGCCCTTTGATTATGAACAAAGGGAATATTTGTTTGTTTGTTTGATTGTTTGTCCATGATGACACTATGATGGTATGTTTCTGATTTTGAAAATGTCTTGCCATGCTAAGTGCCTTTTGTACAGTATGTTAGAAGCCCAAGTGCTAATCATTGACTGTTCTCTTTTTGGATGCCCAGTCAGTGTACTTTGACTGTCGTTCCATAGAGATTTAACCTTTCACCTGGAATGGTTGGTTGGTTGTGTTCCACTGCCATTCTTACATGACACAAACATGCACACACCCACTCACACAGACACACACACATACTGTATTACAGTGAGCTACTGCAGGTGATTCGTCGATTTTTGTTACGTTCTCATGTTACTTCTTGCTACACTCCATGTGATGCGTTAGTTCTCAGACACAAGCTGCTGTCAGTACATGTATACCACTCTCTTTGTCTTTGTGCCTAAACTAGAACCCGCTGTGCCAGTTTCCCACTCTGTCTCTCTCTCTCTCTCTCTGTGGAATGCCGCCATGCTTGTTACGCTGGTGCTGTCAAGGAGATCCTCACTCTGGCCTTGACAATCAATCAATGTTTTTCTTGTTTCTGTGGAGGGTCGTTTTTTTTCTGACCAGTTGCAATTCACCCTCTACACATTTGAAACTGTTGTCAGTTACTGATATTATCAGTATAAGCATTTGTGAAGTGTTTGTTTTAACCCTCAGTGATGTTACAAAATTAGGCATCAAAATTAGCTTTCAATGTGGAAAACAAACA
>JAODXP020000022.1:18187165-18189665 GCA_027497455.2 Sardinella longiceps | reverse complement strand
GTTTAATACAACAATTAATTTTGTTTCGTGTGTGTGTGTGTGTGTGTGTGTGTGTGTGTGTGTGTGTGTGTGTCAGAAGGATGGGTAATGTACTGCAGTAGTAGTAGTAGTAGTAGTAACATGTTCATGTGCCTGTGTGCCAATGTGGCTCTTTGCTGTAACATAGTCAAATACTGTATGTGTCTCTTGGCCTCAGTTTGGTTGGCCACCCCTGATGTACAGTACAGACCAAAAGTTTGGACACACCCCCTCATTCAATGCAATTCATTTATTTCCAGGACAATTTATATTGTAGATTCTCACTAAAGGCATCAAAATTATGAATGAACACATATGAAATTATGTGCTTAACAAAAAAAGTGTGAGATTATCACAAACTTTTGGACCTGAACCCGATCAAGATGGTTTGGGGTGAGCTGGACCGCAGAGTGAAGGCAAAAGAGCAGACAAGTTCTTAGCATCTCTGGGAATGAATAACTCTTCAAGACAGTTGGAAAACCATTTCAGGTGACTACCTCTTGAAGCTCATCCAAACAATAAAAAGAGGACAAAGCAGTTATCAAAACAAAAAAAGGATACTTCGATGAAACAAGAATGTAAAACATGTTTTCAGTTATCTCACACTTTTTTTTATTAAGTACATAATGCCACGAGTTCATTCATAAGTTTGTTTATTTTGTAGATTGTCACTGAAGGCAACAGTCATGAAAATAAAGTAAATAATTTAATGGGAAAGTGTGTCCAAACTTTTGATCTGTACTGTAAGCTTTCAGAAAATATAATTATGGGATGTAGTTTCCCCTTCATGCTTCAGAGACTAACATGTAGTTATGTATATTTCCCTATAAAATCCACAACCAATCCCACTGATTTCAAAGGGAAATTAGCTTCTTCTCCCTATATTACGCCACATAGACATCTGGGCATACAGTATGAAAACATGAATGCAATTACCTTTCCAGAAATGTATAATTTAGCCTACATGATCCCAAAACAATCCCTCAAAATGACATTCCCAACTGGACCAGGCCTATTTGTGCGTTTTACCCTTATTTTATTTCCTTGTTTACCTTCAAAAGAATTGAAATGATTGTCCACTCTTAACCATTTTCTTTTAATGTTTGATAATCATGAAAACCCCTGACAGGCTTGTTATCTATTTAGCTTCGTCACACTTTACCGTTACATCAGAGACACTTATATGGGTCGAATTCAACAGGCGTAACGTTTTGTAACGTAACGTAACAGTTCCCATTCATCCCTATGGGTGACGTAGTAAACGTTTCGTAACGTTACGTCGTCTTGAAAACGCCAATGGTTAAATGCTCCACGGGCGCGTCTCCGGCAGCAGCCAACCTCCTCAGGCTGCACTCATGACACCGGCGGCACCCTCTAGTGGAGGCTTTGTGCACTGTAGCCAACCTCCTCAGGCTGCACTCATGCAGAGCTCTATATACGGATCTGCTCTCATGACGCCCTCTAGTGGAGGCGTTGTGCACTGCAGCCAACCTCCTCAGGCTGCACTCAAGATTCAAGATTCAAGATATCTTTATTACTTCTCATCATAGGTTTGAAGCCTATAAAAAGAGTAAAAATTCTTGTGTTTTGTCTCCTCAAAAAGATAAATAAATGAAAGGTGTGTGTGTGTGTGTGTGTGTGTGTATGTGCAGTGCAAAAAAAAATGCCTTATTGTCTTCAGCATGAGTTCAGCAGTCTATTAGCTTGGTGAAAAAAGCTACTTTGGAGTCTGGTAGTGCGAGCTTTCAAACTTCTATACCGTTTGCCAGACGGTAATAGCTCAAATAGTTCATGGTTGGGATGACTAGGATCATTCAAGATTTTTTTTGCCTTCCTGATGCATCTTCCCTCAAATAGCTCCAGTATGGAGGGTAAGTCACAGCCGCATATGGTCTGTGCTGTACGCACAACTCTCTGAAGTGCTTTCCTGTTGTATTGAGAGCAGTTCCCATACCATGCGATTATGACACCGGCGTATGACCATCTCTAGTGGAGGCTTTGTGAACTGCACCAGCAGATACCGGGACCTTCTCCTTCTCCTACCCGCCCGTTATATTAGCACCTCTTCCTCTTCTCTGTACCCCCAGCTGCAGACTAGCCCCTCTCCCTACTCTCACACACACCCACACACACATACATACATACACACACACATACATACATACATACACACACACAGTGTTCCTCTTCTCCAAGTGATCAGAAGTGAAGTGACTGGACAACAGAGGCAGTGTAAATAGTGGACTGGTGTGTGTGTGTGTGTGTGTGATCAGAAGTGAAGTGACTGGACAACAGAGGCAGTGTAAATAGTGGACTGGTGTGTGTGTGTGTGTGTGTGTGTGTGATCAGAAGTGAAGTGACTGGACAACAGAGGCAGTGTAAATAGTGGACTGTGTGTGTGTGTGAGAGAGAGAGATCAGAAGTGAAGTGACTGGACAACAGAGGCAGTGTAAATAGTGGACTGGTGTGTGTGTGTGTGTGT
>JAODXP020000022.1:18179394-18187065 GCA_027497455.2 Sardinella longiceps | reverse complement strand
GCATGTGTTCTCTATCTTACTAAACACACCGTATATGTTCTCCATCGCATATGTTCTTTACCTTACTAAACACACAGCATGTGTTCTCCAGCTTACTTAACACACCGTATATGTTCTCCATCGCATATGTTCTTTACCTTACTAAACACACAGTATGTGTTCTCCATCTTACTAAACACACCGTATGTGTTCTCCATCGCATATGTTCTTTACCTTACTAAACACACAGCATGTGTTCTCTAGCTTACTAAACACACCGTATATGTTCTCCATCGCATATGTTCTTTACCTTACTAAACACAGTATGTGTTCTCTATCGCATATGTTCTTAACCTTACTAAACACACAGTACGTGTTCTCCATCTTACTAAACACACAGTACGTGTTCTCCATCTTACTAAACACACAGTACGTGTTCTCCATCTTACTAAACACACAGTACGTGTTCTCCATCTTACTTAACACACAGTATGTGTTCTCCATCTTACTTAACACACAGTATGTGTTCTCTACCTTGTAGTACTCCCAGTAATCAGGCTCATAGCCCTCAGGAATTTCAGCCAGCTCTGCCTCTCCTGAAAAGAAGAAAAGAAAAGAAACATCACAAAATATTAGACAAATAAAAAGATAAAAGATTCAACCTAAATGACCGGTGATTTCTTAGTAGTTAATGATACATTTTTGATCTTCATACTGGAGTGGGAATATGTTTAGTGTGTGCGTGTGTGTGTGTGTGTGGACATCGCCACTCACCAATAAAGACGTTGACAAACGTGACCAGAACTGCAACAGGTATTCCGGTCAGCAGAATGTAATATTTCTGAAAGAGAAGAAGAATCCAGAGAATAAACTGCAGCTGGGTGATAACAGACAGAACCATCAATGTGAGATCAAATCTGTTTGATAATTAATCAACTGTAAGTAATCTTTGGGAGGTAATATTTCAGAGACAAATGTTTCCAGCCAGAGACTGGGGTAAGTGTGTTCCAAACCAAACAAGGTAAACGTAACGTTACTGCTGCTTGACCATGAGACTGGGATAAATGTAACGTTACTGTGCGTGTGTGTACAGTATATGTGTGTGTGTGTGCTTGACCATGAGACTGGGGTAAATGTAACGTTACTGTGCGTGTGTGTACAGTATATGTGTGTGTTTGTGTGTGTGTGCTTGACCATGAGACTGGGGTAAATGTAACGTTACTGTGCGTGTGTGTGTGTGTGTGTGTGCTTGACCATGAGACTGGGGTAAATGTAACGTTACTGTGCGTGTGTGTGTGTGTGTGTGTCTGTGTGTGCTTTACCATGAGACGCAGGAATCGTCTGTCGTAGTAGTCGGAGGGCTTGACGACGAACATGCTTTTACCGTGGCCATGACGGACCAGCGCTGGAAGGGAAATCAGTGTCATAAGGAAGCAGAGATGCAGTCGTGTTTGGATTATTATGCTAAATCACTGGATTATTATGATCATTCACTGACAAACACTAACTTTACAGATTATTATGCTCATTTACTGACAAACACTAACCTTAGGGATTATTATGATCATTCACTGACAAACACTAATGTTAACATTAGTTCACAAAACCACCCAGGGGTTCTCAAACTTTACTTTAGGCATGTCAATGCATCTGGCATACTTGGCAGTGCAGGCGCAGTGTAGTAGACCCACTGATGTACTGTGTTGTGTAGTTTGAGTGTAGTAGACCCACTGATGTACTGTGTTGTGTAGTTTGAGTGTAGTAGACCCACTGATGTACTGTGTTGTGTAGTTTGAGTGTCATAGACCCACTGATGTACTGTGTTGTGTAGTTTGAGTGTAGTAGACCCACTGATGTACTGTGTTGTGTAGTTTGAGTGTAGTAGACCCACTGATGTACTGTGTTGTGTAGTTTGAGTGTAGTAGGCCCACTGATGTACTGTGTTGTGTAGTTTCATTGTTATTCCTGTTGTTGTGAGTCACTTTGGATAAAAGTGTCTGCTAAATGCATAAATGTAAAAAAAAATAATCCTATGAAAAGTGTTTAAGTAGTATTTCTGTCTCAATTAGGCAAGTATGTCATAACGTTAACAAACTTACACAGACCCCCCTGGCAACATGCTGCAGACCCCAGTTTGAGAACCTGAACACCCTTTATATAGCCTAGTTTGGAAAGCTTAACTTACTGTCCAAGATAAAGTGTGGACATGTTTAAAATTCAATTGGGCGAAATGCAGAGACCACATTTCTCTCACGGGACTAAAATGAATAATGTCAGTCTGCTTAAATTGCCAACAATCAAAGTTCACCTCATAAGATATGAACTGACAATCGGTGTCGGCAAAAAGTAACGTTACAAGTAATACAACATGATTTAGACCGGATGACCTATAAATGCCAACGAGGTCGTGAGACGTCAAATCAGTCAGTAATGATCAGTAACGTTAACGAGTCTGTAGGTCAGTACCGGATCAGTCTGTCGGTAAAGACAGCTAGGAGAGAGAGATCTGTTTTGGCTCGATGGATAGTAGACCTCCATAGACTAGCGCTAGCACATTGCTAACTCCACAGCACTTGGGAGGACTGGCAAGGTCACGTTCAAAACAAACCTCCATTGCAACTCTTTCTTCGGGGGTTTTATTGTATATACGACACTCACCCTTCTCTGTCCGTAAAGCTGAGCCAGAAAGTAAAGTCCCGACGGGAACGCCGCGTTTTAAAGGATTGAGTCTAGCTGCCAGAGCGGCAGCGGACCGCAGGACGCTCATGCCGACCATCGCTTCTGTGGGCGCACTTCCGGTAGAGACGCGATATGATTGGTCCTTTTCTCACCTGGGACGCCCAAAACACCATCTTTACTGTGGGAAAAGATAAAATGCCTTTAGCAAGTTTTTTTTCATGATGTCAGTAATTTCAAAACAAATACTATCTATTATTCTAAATAAATAAATAAATATTCTATATTAGAAAAAAGGTGACAGAGAAAAATATTAAAACATTAGAGGTGCATCCTCGTTACAAAGGAAGTCGTCATCGTCACTTCCGGTCGACCAGTTGCAAAATGGCTGCGACCTCTGCAGGGCGCATTGCAGGTCTATGCAGGCAGTTCCAGCGCTGTATATCAGTATCTTCAGCTTTAAAGCAGACACAGTATTCTTCGTTCAGATGTCTTAGTCAACAGGCAGAAAGGTAATGGCTCATAGTTGTTTTAATTCAAGTTAGTCTGATGCTTTGCTGCCTGATATGAAATTCGCTTGCCGTTAGCATCACATTAGCATAATATGGAGCTCAGCGTTGAGGGGGTTGAGCGGAGCAGCAATCAAAGATATACATGTGTTATAACTTAAGACATCTTTCAGGTGAAGCCATCAGTGTAAGACGGGTTTTCTGTTTCAGGCAGAGCTGGTTTGCCCCAGCCGTGCGGCCGGTCCACTGCCGGCTCTTCCACACGTCACAACACCGGAACGGGCTGGATGAGTTCTTCGACCTGCCGGAAAACTGGGGCGAAACCACGGTCAAGTCTGGTACGCATGCCGGCATGGGGTCATATCTGGGAGGGGCGGGGTAGTTACGTGACAAACCTGGGTAAATTAAGCTGGAAGTAGTGGTAAATCTCGACTTCTTGTTCTCTTAACTAAGCAAAGCCTGCAGGCTCCTCTATTAGCTGGCTTACAACTTCCTCTAGGTTAACTTACCCAGGCTTATCACTTAACCACCTTCTTGGAATAACCCCCTGGTTTACAACTTCCTCTAGGTTAACTTAGCCAGGCTTATCACTATCAGAATAGTTTGACTGGATCTAAAGTTTATAATGTGTGTTAGTGGGTAAATAGAATAGTTTGACTGGATCTAAAGTTAGTTATAATGTGTGTTAGTGGGTAAATAGAATAGTTTGACTGGATCTAAAGTTAGTTATAATGTGTGTTAGTGGGTAAATAGAATAGTTTGACTGGATCTAAAGTTAGTTATAATGTGTGTTAGTGGGGATGCAGTAAAGACGGGCTGAGCTGTGTGACTGTATTGACTGTGAGGTTTCTCTAGGGGCCCCATGGACCGCCAAACAGCTGAGGGCCAAAAGCAATCAGGACTTACACAAACTGTGGTACGTCCGAGACACACACACACACACACACAAAACAGCTGAGGGACAAAAGTAATGAGGACTTACACAAACTGTGGTACGAGCTGACACACGCACACGCACACACACACACACACACACAAACTGTGGTACGAGCTGACACACACACACACAGGATCACAGCCTGAGAGCAGAGGGGTTGTTCATTAGATGCTGAGTCTCTTAACACAGGTGTGTGTGCGTGTGTGTGTGTGTGTGTGTGTGTGGCAGGTATGTTCTGCTGAAGGAGAAGAACATGTTGATGACCACTGAACAGGAGTCCAAGAGGCAGCGATTACCTATGCCTAGTCCAGAGCGCCTCAAGAAGGTACACACACACACACACACACACACACACACTCCTCATCTCACATCAGCGATTACCTATGCCTAGTCCAGAGCGCCTCAAGAAGATAACACACACACACACTTATGCCCAGTCCAGAGCGCCTCAAGAAGGTACACACACACACTCATCTCACATCAGCGATTACCTATGCCTAGTCCAGAGCGCCTCAAGAAGGTACACACACACACACACACACACACCTATGTCCAGTCCAGAGCGACTCAAGAAGGTAACACACACACACACACACCCCTATGCCCAGTCCAGAGCGACTCAAGAAGGTAACACACACACACACACACACAAACACACACACCTCATCTCACATCGTCAGGGTGGTGAGACTTGAGTAAGTGCAGACCAGTCCTTCATAAAAGTACTATAAAGTGTGTGTGTGTGTGTTCGTGTGTGTGTGTGTGTGTGCGCGCTTGTGACGGGCCTCAGCAGTGCAGCAGAGGGAGGGGGCTCTGTGTGGTGTGTGTGTGTGCGTGTGTGTGTGTGCAGGTTGAGCGCTCAATGACGAGGTTAGACTCAGTGGTGCAGGAGAGAGAGGGGGCTCTGTGTGTGTGTGTGTGTGTGTGTGTGTGTGTTTGATTGACGTGCGTTTGTGTGTGCAGGTTGAGCGCTCAATGACGAGGCTGGACTCAGTGGTCCAGGAGAGAGAGGGGGTTCTGTGTGTGTATATATAACGTGTGTGTGTGTGCGTGTGTGTGTGTGTATACACAGGTTGAATGCTCGATGACGAGGCTGGACTCTGTGGTCCAGGAGAGAGAGGGGGTTCTGTGTGTGTATATAATGTGTGTGTGTGTGTATATAACGTGTGTGTGTATACACACAGGTTGAGCGCTCGATGACGAGGCTGGACTCGGTGGTCCAGGAGAGAGAGGGGGCTCTGAGGCTCCTCGTTACTGGACAGGAGCGGGGACGCCCCGGGGCATGGAGACGCGATATGTTTGGACACGTCTTCTGGTGAGGAGAGACACACACACACACACACACACACACACACACACTCCTGCTGTCTGCCACGTCTAACCTACTGTATGTCTTTGGCCTTGTTCTAGGTATCGCTACAGAGAGCATCCCATCCCCTGGCACCTCAACACTCGCTACAAGAGAAAACGCTTCTACACACCTGCCTTTGTGGAACCCTTCATCAGGTAAGAACACTCAACACACACCTGTGTTTGTGGAACCCTTAAGAACCCTTAACACACACCTGTGTTTGTGGAACCCTTAAGAACACTCAACACACATCTGTGTTTGTGGAACCCTTAAGAACACTTAACACACACCTGTGTTTGTGGAACCCTTAACACACACCTGTGTTTGTGGAACCCTTAACAACCCTTAACACACACCTGTGTTTGTGGAACCCTTAAGAACACTCAACAACACACCTGTGTTTGTGGAACCCTTAAGAACACTTAACACACACCTGCCTTTGTAGACCCTGATGTTTTTATATCAAATTCAGGGTTTGGGGCCCCAAAACAATTTCAGCTCCGTATTTCACTTTACTTCCCCATTGATGTTGGACACTACACAGCTGTCATCCGCAGCTCTCACACACACACACCAGACCCTAGACCCTGTGCTCTCTCACACACACTCACAGCTCTTCTCTCTGTGTGTGTATTCATTTGGATGACCTGTGTGTGTGTGTGTTGCAGGCAACGGCGTGAGAAGCTGCTGAGGTCTAAAGTGAGGAAAGCTCAGATGGAGAAACAGCAGAACAAGAGACTGGCTCAACTCTTCCCCAGATCAGCAGCACACACATCATCATCATCATAACACACACATCATCATAACACACACACATCCAGAACTCTTTCACGCAGATCACTACACACACACATCCACACCCACACACACCCTGTGGTCATACCCTTCAGAGCATCACACACACACACACATCCTGAGGTCATACCCCCCAGAGCATCACACACACACACACACTCTTCTGGAGCACATCAGCAGCCCGGATGAGTATCTTCAGCGAACATGACTCTCCTCCTGGAGACACTTCACAAGCTGATGGAAGAGAAGTGTGTGGGTGGGTGGCCCACAGCTGATGAAGTATGTGTGTGTGAGACCCGCAGCTGATGGAAGAGAAGTGTGTGTGTGTGTATCGCAGCTGTGAGCTGTGTGTGGCCCGCTGCTGATGGGAGAGAAGTGTGTGTGTGGCTAAGGGTGTGGTGTGTGTTGGCCAAGGGGATGGAGTTGAGTCTTTAGAGCCCTGACTATGTTGTTAATTAGAGACTACTTGTTGTTGTTTGTTGACATGATTCTGTGCATCTAAATAAATAAATAAACCTACTGTAGGTTACTTTTGTACAGTATTGCTTTTGGATGCTCATCTGTGTCAAGTTCCAATGCAAAGACATGACAATAAAACGGTTTATTTTTCAAAAAGACAAACAGTGACATCACAATGCGGCTTCAGCCTGATTGACGGGTCATGGCCCCGCCCCTTTCTGCTTCCCCAATCATCTCTACTCCTCCCCCCCGAAAGCGCGGAAGACAGAACGACTTGGTTTCGTCAGCCGCACTCGCAAACGATCAGATTCTCAACCAAATAAGGAGATATATGGCGTCTGATGCAATTAAAGTCCCAAATGAGAAGAAGATGGCGTTGGTTCGGTTAGGGTTGGGTCGGGTCCGGTGCGGATAAGAAAATAGTGGATCAGTACCAAAGGTTGGAGAAGACAGGGAGGACTGAGGACTGGTTTGGGTTGGGTTCTTAAAAAACTATAAAATGGCGTCCGAACGCCTCCTGGTGCTGTTCCTGAGTGCTGTGTGTGTGGCTGTGTGGCTGTGTGTGTGTGTGTGTGTGTGGGCTGGGGGATGTTGGGCGAGCAGAGAGGTTTGTTGAGTTTTTAAAGGCAGTCATCATCGTCATGGCGATCAGGGACACTTCCGATCCACACACTGCTTCCCGCCCTCCTCGTACTCCTGCTTGGAGATCCACATCTGCTGGAACGTTCCCTGGAGAACACACACACACACACACACACACACACACACACACACACACACACCTCAGTGACCTTGTCCAAGACTAGGCGACTCCCATACATGTACTCCACTGACATTAGAACTCTTCTCCACAGAGTCATTTGCAGGCCCAAAAGCAGGAAGTGACGTACCCTACCACTACTAGGCTCTCAGTGAGCAGTGTTGGGCAAGTTACTGCAAAACTGTAATGCGTTATTTATTACTCG
>JAODXP020000022.1:18169394-18171894 GCA_027497455.2 Sardinella longiceps | reverse complement strand
TTGAGCAATCAGCATACAAACACATACACCAGCCTGTCACAGGTGAAAGTAAACGGAGCTACACACACACACACACACACACACACGTGTCTCTGCAGGGAGGAGAGGAGATTGGGATCAGTTTGATTGTGTGTGTGTGTGTGTGTGTGTGTGTGTGTGTGTGTGTGTGTGTGTGTGTGTGTGTGCGCGTGCGTGCGCTAAAAGCAGCATCCATCCTCTCATCACTAGAGCTCCCGCTGGTGCATCTCCATCCAGGCCAGGACTCCAAGGACAGGGGGTGTGTGTGTGTGTGTGTGTGTGTGTGTGTGTGTGTGTGTGTGGTCCCGCTGGTGCATCTCCATCCAGGCCAGGACTCCAAGGACAGGTGTGTGTGTGTGTGTGTGTGTGTGTGTGTGTGTGTGTGGTCCCGCTGGTGCATCTCCATCCAGGCCAGGACTCCAAGGACAGGTGTGTGTGTGTGTGTGTGTGTGTGTGTGTGTGTGTCTCCATCCAGGCCAGGACTCCAAGGACAGACAGCCCATAATGATCTCCACTGCCAGGGAGCGTCTCCAAGGAAACCAGCCAATAATACACTTCTCTCTAAGGCTCAAGATTTCTAGAACATTCTCCTGTCAATCATGCTTCTGCCCTGACTGGCGAACACACACACACACACACAGAGAGAGAGAGAGAAAAGGATGGGAGACGTACTCATGCCTTTTTAGAGCAAGGGGTGGGTGGGGATATGACTTCTATGCGCTCACGTGGCGCGCGCACACACACACACACACACACAAATGCCTTTTTTGAGAGGGGACATGACCTCCATGCTCTTCCGTGGCAAAAACACACACACACACAGGGACGTACTCATGCCGTTTTTGAGGGGGGACATGACCTCCATGCTCTCCCGAGGGACGCGTAGCTGGTTGGTGTCGATGTAATAAGTGGCGCACACACACACACACACACACACACACAGGGACGTACTCATGCCGTTTTTGAGGGGGGACATGACCTCCATGCTTTCCCGAGGGACGCGTAGCTGGTTGGTGTCGATGTAATAGGTGGTGCCGCTCTGTTTGGGCTTCTCGCCGTCCGTCTCCATGGCAACGCTGCCATCCTCACGGTCCAGCGTCACTCCGATCACCGTAGGGAAGTCCGCCTGTCCACAGACAGACACACGCACACATTAGCCAACAACCTCTTCACTCTCACACACACACACACACACACACACACATTAGCCAACAACCTCTTCACTCACTCACACACACACACACACACACAGATCAGCCAACAACCCTGAATTCTGACCCCGAGATGACCCTCGCCAACGGATGGAAACTTAAACCACTAACTCCAATTGTTGATCAGATTTCTCCAACGTGACCAAACATATGGATCTGTCAATCATTTATCCATCCATTCTGAAGACCCCCCCCCCCCATAGGATCCAATAGCATGATGATGATGATCTGCCCAACACGCAAAACTCCCAGTGTCTGTCTGGACTCCTGAGATGGGAATGAGAGAACCAGGGCTGCGGAGGGGTGTGTGTGTGTGTGTGTGTGTGTGTGTGTGTGTGTGTCCGTGCTTACCTTCGGACAGTCTTCACCCGCGTAGCCCGCACGCACCGTGTAGGAGCCGATGTCAAACACGAGCGCTCCGACCTCATCTGCACAATAAACAAACACACATCACACACACGCCATACACACACACACACACACACACGACATCGTCTGCGGAACTCAAGTCTGCTGCAGTTAACGGCTTGCAGCCCAAAGTGAGCAATCAGGCTTAGGATACTTCATCAGTTAAGCAAGGAAATAGGATACACGTGTGAATTATATAATGGTAACACCTTAAACGTTAGTGTAATAAATAGCAATATTTAAAGAGTGAATTATGACAGAAAACACCCTGCACTACAACAGTTTCATGATAACGACATTGGCAAGCAGCTGCTAGCGGATAGCTATGTTAGCTTCTCTGGTGCTGCATTACATTTCTTGGTTTGAATGCTTTGAGCATTAGTTTGTGCAAGCCATATCAATACTCTACTTCACGTTAACGTTAACTTATAACGCACATTCTGTGAGCAGCAAAATAGACTCATTTAATGCTCTTCCTGTTGATCAGGTTAGCCTAGGGGTTAGCATAGTATGCTAACATAATAAGAGACACTGGGCCACTAAAACGTGGCGCGCTCATTCATTTCGCTCGCATTCCAGAATCATACTTACCGCCTCCGTACACGCCGCCACTCATCCTCTCTTCACCGGAAAACGGAGATCTTGCACTAGGTTGGCAAACTTTACCGGCAAAAAGGACCTCAAAGCGGCGAACCTTAAATCACAACAAAGAAATGAATTAAAATTGGTCAACCTAGAGCGCGCATCCGTCTACCGCCCTCACAGCCAATGATGTGGAAGTATTTAGAAAGCACCGCCTCTATCGCTCCCACAGCCAATGACGTGGAGGTATTTAGAAAGCCCCGCCCACTGCCTTGCGTCAC
>JAODXP020000022.1:18150269-18151794 GCA_027497455.2 Sardinella longiceps | reverse complement strand
GTTTTGTACATATGAATATAACATGAGGGGGAAGGACGACAACTGTTTAGTGAAGACAGAGAAAGTTTAGTGTTTTGATTTGTTTTTGAAAATTGAGTGAATGTGGGCTCTTCGGAGCCACAGAGAAGCTCTGGTGCCCCTAGTGGACATTTCTGTACTGGAACAGCCGCTTTATGATAGGCTTCTGCTGAGGGGCGTGAAGGTGTCGTCATTTCCGGATGATGAGAAGCTAGGGTAAAGATGGCTGCTGTTATCACACTGAGAGGTTCATTCACACTTGTGAGACGTTTGGTAGGTTTGCACGATTTATGCATTCACACGTGTTACTGTTGCCGCTTCCAGATGCATGTTCACCGGCCGCCAGGTTTCAAAGCCGATGATAAAATGCAACGATGAGTAAGTGACTCGTGGTGTTACTAATAGTCCGGCATAGAGACTAGTGAGCCATCGGCGTTAACTTTAGCAGGCTAGCGAACTCGCTGTGCTGTTTGCTAAGTTAGCGTTTTACCCACTTCACCTGCATGGAATAACGTTATTTGCCCAAAGTTAGACATGTGCGTAGATGTGTTTCTCTGTGGTAACGTTAGTTGTGATTTGCAGGGCTCCTTTTTATTCCTGCTAGATCAAGTCATCCCTTTTACTATGGACTCCAGGACCCCCGTTTAACTTTGCTTTTGTGGCATCAAAGTTCTTCTTGTAAACACAGACGTTAATTTTACTATCAACTATAACAGCCAACTTGTCTTGTTGTAAACTATAATGTAAACCAGAAGAACAACGTCTCAACACGAGTTTTCATGTCGAACTGTCATTGAGGAGGTTCGTGTTGATGATGGGGCTGCAAACTTTCAGCTTCACATTGACATTGGTCGCCCAGCCGGCATAAACATGGTCACCGCGGGCAGAGTTGGATTAACGTTAGCTTGCTTTCGGGTGGGCCAGGGTTGGAGTTATACCCACCCTGGCACACAGGCTGCGTGGGGGTGTCCAGTGAGTGTGCTCCGAAAGCTATGCTCTAATGTCAGTGTTGATTGTATGCCCTTGATAGGCATCTGCCCCCCAGGTCAGACGGTACTGCTCACGGGTTCGGCCGACCCGACCCGACTCACGTCCCCATGGCTACTCCATCACAGTCCCGACTCCCCACCGGTACTTCAGAACCAGCAGCGGTACGTGTCCATTTCGTCCTATGCTAAATTTACCACCTATGATTGTCTGGGATGGGGTGTTACGTACAGGGAGACAATACTTGCTTTCTTTTGTCCTTCTAGCCGTAGCAGGACCGGTCTTGCAGTTCAAGCTATCAGATATCGGAGAGGGCATCCGGGAAGTCACGGTAAAAGAATGGTAGGTATTTTGTCTTATTAGAAGAGTTTCCTTGAAAGTCAAACGGCACCGCCGCAAACACCCACTAGGGGCGCTGTTGTTCTACAGTTGCCAGAGGCGTATACGGCTCTGACAGTTGCATTCCTGGGAGTAAACGGGTTCACACACTCTGCTGTGGGAATGCAGCCTGAGCAAATGA
>JAODXP020000022.1:18140269-18145269 GCA_027497455.2 Sardinella longiceps | reverse complement strand
TTTGTGTGTTAAAAAAAATCTAGAGTTCTACAGTTCTATCACTGTTGTTGTAAGTATTCTGTGTTAACTATGTTAGAGTTCTGTTACTGTTCACTGTATTATTAGTGCACTGTGCAGTTTAATATTTGCCCTTCCCTCACAGCTCACAACATTGGCTTGGCCATGTACACTGTTTAATGTGTGTGTGTGTGTGTGTGTGTGTGTGTGTGTGTGTGTGTTTAGGCAGCTCATAACATTGGCTTGGCCATGGACACAGCTCAGGGTCTGCTGGTTCCCAACGTGAAGAACGTTCAGATGCTAACAGTGTTTGAAGTTGCTGCTGAACTCAACCGGCTGCAGAACCTTGGAACAGCAGGCCAGCTCGGAACCGCTGACCTCACAGGAGGAACCTTCACACTCTCCAACATCGGATCTGTAAGTCAGATTCTGCAGTCATTTCACATGTGTCTGAGGAAACGCATAGTGCTAAAGAGCAGCATGCTAGCACAGCTATAGTCAGGGAGCAGCATGCTAGCTACACAACCGCTAGAGTTAGGGGTAATCCCTACATGTGACTTGTCACAAAATCATAAACATAACTTACAGAAAAGCCATCGTGCAAAAATAACCCAAAAATAATGCACACAAATTATATACAAATAAAATAAATACAATAAGACCTACAGATGGCACTTTTTTATATCAATATTTTGATAGATTGGGATTAGCTCATATCTCCAAACCTACCTCAATCCAAACCAAAACGCAACAGGAAGGAGGAAGAGGAGATAGGGAAACATAAGACAAGGGGGGAAGGAGGGGCTACCAGGAACCTCTAACAGTATCAGGGTACCATAGAAAACTATATAGACTAGATCTTGTGCAATTATACATTATGCAAAAGGGAACCTTTCAACCTGTTACACTAGCTTAACTACCGCTAGAGTTAAGGAGCAGCATGCTAGCTGAAGCACAGATAGAGTTAAGATGCAGTGTGCTACTGTAGCTTGCTAGTTAAGGATTAGCATGCCAGCTGAACTAATGGAGTTTGTTAGACTGGAGATGATTGTACACATGTATGTTCATGTTCTCTCTCTCTGTGTGTGTGTGTGTGTGTGTGTGTGTGTGTGTGTGTGTGTGTGTCAGATCGGAGGGACCTATGCTAAGCCAGTCATCCTGCCTCCTGAGGTGGCTATTGGAGCTCTGGGGAAGGTTCAGGTGAGAGACTAATCATTATAAATTAATTAATTCATTTAATTTCGAATTAAATTATTAGAATAAATTAAAATAAAAAAATTAGAATCCCGCACACACCCAGTGTCCTTCCTGCCCGTGATTGATTCTAAAGCGTGATTCTCTGGTGTAACATATAGAATATCTAAACCAGGGGTCGGCAACCTTTTTGCCATGGTGTGCCATTTAGAAATGTTCATATTACTTAGTGTGCCACTCGGTGTCGTTAACTACGTGAAATTAAATACTGGTGACAGATTTAGATGGATATGGACATTTAATGCATTTAGCAAATGTAATTGCACTGTTTTATCCTCACAGACTTCAAGGATTTAGAACACCCATGTTTCCCTCTCCCTCTCTTCCCACTAGATAACAACCATATAGGCAACAAATTCACAAAGTAGACCTGACATCCAAAATCTGACAGTAGTAGTCACAGAGCCTACTGAAAATGGAACTGATGAATAATAACACAGATTGAAAAAAAAAAAAAAAAAAACATAGGTCACATAAAGTAACTTAATTAACAATAACCTGCCAATTTGAAATAGGCATGCCTTGCCTTGTTAGAAAATAAATGTTTGGCCTAATAGTCAATGTGATCCCTGGTCTTCCCCTTAAATGTGCGGTTGGTAGCCTAATTGGTCTCTTTAAGTTGGACACATGCTTTCGCTGTCAGACGACTTCGGGAGGGGCAAAGGACATAACGTTACTTCATGTGTATCTGTTCACGCAGATAGGTTGATCCGAACACTGACATTAAAGCCAGTGCGATATAGCCTGACATAGCCCGACCATAATATGCCTACTGTTGATGAACATTCGTATTATGGGCGGGCTATATCAGGGTAAGTGCGATATTGCGAAGACAGTTGAACTTTTCGGTAAAGATGCCCAGCAGATGTAGGCGATGTTGACCCTGCGATGTGTTCTGTAAGTTAATTGAACACGTAGCTCTGTCAACTTGCTCTCACCCAAAATGTTGAGTTCTTCAACTCAATCATCTGCATTTCACATGTGCCCAAATCAATTTCATGAGCCAAATCAATTTGAAGTCCGTGATCAAGAAGTCCCCAAAGCGCTCTGCGAACTCTGACTGAAGCTGGCGCATGTATTCGCAGATATGTGTCAATGTGGTTGGAAGTATACAGCCTAAACTCCCTTGTGTGTTCCAGGCATATCGCATCGCTCCCATCTCGCCTGATCTTTGAAAGTCTTTTCACGCTTTGTCTCGTAATGACGTCCAACATTGTATGTTCGACACACAACACTTTCAAAACACAAAGTGCACACAGCACAATCCTTCTGAGAAATTCTGCGGTCTAGGAGGAGTGGAAGGCCCGACCTGTCGGCTTCTCTGCCATCTATGCAATGCATAAAGGGGGCATTCGTGTGAAAAATAAATATGGGGACGGGGGGCGCTATTGCTGCGTAAGGCCACGTGCAAGGTAGGCTAAATGACATTTTCAGGCATATGTCTGAACATTTTTAATTTTTAATGTATTAAATTATTAGGGGTAGTGCAACGTCACGCGTGCCACTGGAAATTCCTGGCGTGACACACTTGCGGCACGCGTGCCTAGGGTTGCCGACCCTGATCTAAACTAATAACTTAGTAATGCACACACACACACACACACACACACACTACCCTTCGAACCCACACACACACCCAGTGTCCTTCCTGCCCTGGAACATTGATTGATTCTAAAGCGTGATTGTGTGGTGTGCAGGTGCTGCCCAGGTTTAACGCGCGTGACGAGGTGGTGAAGGCGCACATCATGAACGTCAGCTGGTCGTGCGGACCACCGCATCATCGATGGCGCCACCATGTGTCGCTTCTCCAACCTTGTGGAAGTCCTACCTGGAGAACCCGGCCACCATGGTGCTGGACCTCAAATAAGAACTCAGAACTTTACCCTCAGAACCCGACCTCTCCATTCCCGCGTCCCACCCCCCATCCCCACCATGGTCTCTGGACCCTCAAACAAGAACTCAGAACTTTACCACTTAGAAACCCCCCCCCCCCCCCACCATGATCCTGGACCTCTAATAAGAACTCTGCCCCTTGAACCTCCCCACCCCCAGACCCCTGTCCGCACACCAGCCCCCCCGACCCCGACCCCCGACCCCCGACCCCGGTGTGTGTGCTATTGACCTGACTGATGACTGATGACTGTTGTGGGGGGCGGAGAGCTGGGCAGCACAGACAGACGCATTCATTCTCAGCCAGTAGAGACTCCCAGCTAACTGGCATTAGACGACCTCAACCCTGACCCCCGACCCTCGACCCCTGACCTCGACCCCAGTGCCCACCACCAACCCCTGACCCCCTCACCCCCCAATGCCTTACTGATTACTGATGTAGAGTGGTTGATTGGCTGCACAGCAGAGAGCCTATGGTGATGCTGACTATAAGGAACTATAAACATATACACACACACACACACACACACACACACACACTACAGTAAACACACAGCCCCTCTGGGCATGCTATGTAGCACCTTGGAAGCCTTTACAGTTGGAGTCTCATACATATCTAAAACACACATACACACACTCACACACCCTAAAGGTTTGTTCCTTTGGTCACATAAGCTACCCACACACACCTGAGCTGCTGTCTGTAGATCCGGCTGAGCTCCGGCCCGAGTGCGGCCCACTGCAGTCTCCGTTGGGCTTCTCGGCTAGTGAACCTCAGACCGTGAGCCTTCTTTCCACTTTCCTGCTCTTGGTTCTGGGGTGGTTCCACAAGCCTGAAAAGGTTCTTTAGTTCCCCTAGGGTGAGGATGAGGGTTGGCAGAAGTCAAGTTCTCAGACGGTTCCCCAGATCTCCTGCAACCATACGACCTTCTAGAACCATCTCCATAGCAACCACTGGCTGTTTGGGGTTCCTCAGAATGTAGAACCATCTCCATAGCAACCACTGGCTGTTTGGGGTTCCTCAGAATGTAGAACCGTTTCTAGACGGAACTACAGGCTGTTTGCATTTCTGAAAATGTAAGGTTCATTACTGCTGTTCCAGACCTCCAACCTGTGCACAAAATAGTTCCTCATCAGAGTGGTTCTAAGGCTAACCTTTCAAGGTTCTTGTGGAACCGAATAGAAGAACTGTTTCCATAAGTGCATCTTTTCGCTCTGGGTTTGGGTGGTGCTACTTTCTAGAATGAACTAAACTGCTTTTGTTTGCTGTTAGGTGTTGTCTGTGTCTTTGAGAGTATCATGTTAAGATGGGATGCCTTCTTTGCTCCTGGGTTGGCTTGCCTGTAGGAGAAATGTACTGTAAGCTAACTGCTATTTAGGGAACTCATTGCTATTGGCAGAGAAATGTGTGAAACTTTTTTTTTTCACTGTTCTGCTACAATGGTCACTGGTGTGTGTTACTTGTGTGAATGTGTGTGTGTGGAGACAGGAAAAAACTTTTAATAAATTTTGATGTTTCTGTGATTTACACGGTGTGTTGGTGAGTGTGTAAGCGAGAGACTACAGACACCAACTGGGCACATGCCTCATACCAGCTCATACCTTTTGTTTTAATCTTCTTCTTTAAAGCAGGGAATTTTAATAATTCATGAAGTAAAAGTGGCACTGTTAATATAAAACCCGGCTCTGCGCAGGACATTCCTGACTTGTGTGGATAATGGTTCGTTGCTGAGGTCTTTTGGTTCCAGAGCACTGACGTAGATCACCGTTTGTAAGCCGCCCAGCACATTAATTCGACTAGTCACAACCCCCCTGAATCCCAGAGGACATCAGACGCTCCTGGCCTGGGAGGCAACACG
>JAODXP020000022.1:18120610-18128110 GCA_027497455.2 Sardinella longiceps | reverse complement strand
ATTTCTTTTATTACATTACTCACACTACAGACTCGTAAGGCAGCTTATTTTCAGAAATAGTGCAAATAACAGTGCAGTCAATTAACAATATGAACATAAACGGGCAACAGTGCAATCATCAAGAACGAGATGGTGAGGTGACCGGAGCAGGATCAAGGAAGGTGCATGGCACATCGGAGTTGCTGGGCTCAGCATTGTTCTGGGGGAACAAGACACGACATGACATTATAGCATGCACTTTTATCCATTATAGAAAAATACAAATAAATACAATTTCTAAAGAGACAACGCGGCATTTTCGCGTGCAGTGACTCATTACTCCAACGTAAATAACGGCGATTTTCCCCATACGGCGTTTATATCAGAAACAACTACACATTGCCACCATCGTAACCTCACACAATAGATCAGTTATCACAATCTAAAACGGTTAAAACAGTTAAATTATGGCAAAAAAAATGCTACTTACATTTGTGTTCTTCTCTTGTCGGGCGCCGCCATTGTAAAATGTTTCGCGTTGCCAGGTAATCGCGTTGTATTCTGGGAAATATCTCGTACCCCTCCAAACGGAGTCTGCCTGTCCGTACCCCTACGTTTCGAGGGCTACATAGCCCTCCCCCTTACCCCTACCCCTCTGCCTTAACGAGTATTGGGATAGCCCTACCCCTACACGTGAACGCGCAAAACGGAGGGGTAGGGGTAAGGGGTAGGGCCAAGGGGTGAATTGAGATTGGGCCATAGTATGAGGCTGCTGCGGCTGCAGGGGCCCCCTCCCCCACTCCATAATGTATCCAACTGCTGTAAAGACTGTTAAAGACAGAAAGGCATACAAGCACAAGCTTCTTAGGGAGAATCCAGAGACTCTAATGGCTGATTATACACAAATAGGAGGCAGGCCTACAATCTCAAACCTGCTCCTCTTTACAAATGACTGTAATGCCTGGCACACAGCCATATGTAAACATTACAAGTCCACAAAAAGACATGGAATATGCAATGGACGACAAATTCAAGTCAGAGAGGAGGGAGACAGTGACCCGTTCCTTACAGTCAATGTGTACCACAATGGGACAGTGATGTTTCAGGGAAGTGAGGCATCCCTAAAATCTGTCCAGGAGAGTTTTAGCACTATCAGACCACTTGTAGATGCAGAGAAACAGACAGAAGAGACACACAGCCCTGCTGTTGTCACACACAGAACCAGCTCCAGTGAGGCTCCAGAGGGGGAGGAGCCATGCTTATGTGACACACAGCTAGAGCAGTCAGTAAATGAAATCAGAGAGACCCTCTCACTACAGGAAATAATGCTTATAGAGCTTAAAGAACAGATGCTGCCAAACACAACATCCAACAGTGAATTACAGCACATCGAAGCTCAACTCTGTCACCTAAAAGTGACATTTATGTCATATATAAAGCAACTGTGGGAAGAGATAAGAGAAATGGAAAGAGACAGAGAGAGCCTAAATGGACAGCTGAAACACCTGAGAGAGGAACTATTTATAAGAGATGAGGCAATGCAAGTGTTCAAAGAGCAGATAGATCAACTGACAAACAGCAACAAGAAACACCCCAGAGCATCCCCTACAGAGCCAGCTGCACCCCCCACCCCTCCCAGCACTGTACTCCAGCAACAGCATGTCCAGAGGCCCACACCGCAGCAACAACAACACCACTGCCTCCAACTCGGACAGATGCCTCTACCACAGCAGCAACATCACTGCCTGCCACACAGACAACAACAGCACCACTGCCTATCACACAGGCAAAGGGCCCCACCACAGGAGCAGCAACATCAGCACCAGTGGCAACTGGGACAGCAGAAACACCACGCAGGCAGGGGCCTCCATGCATGCCTACCATGCAGGCCGAGGCCTCCACCACAGCAACTGCCGGAGCCTCCACCACAACACCACCTACCATGCGGAGAGAGGCCTCCACCACAACACCAACGCCTGTCACAAGGGCAGCAACAGCTCCACCGGCCACAGATGCAGATATAGTCATCCTAATTGACTCAAATGGGAAATTCATAAACCCAGAGCGACTCTTCCCCACCCAAAAAACTGCAAAGCTCTGGTGCCCAAAAACTGATGACGCCCTCCAGCAGCTCTGCAAAAGTCACCTCGGTGAGCCCAGCCACATTATTATACATGTGGGCACCAATGACCTCAGGACACAGCAAGAACGCGTGGCAGACTCAATAGAAAAGGTGGCACTGAAAGCAACAAATACATTTCCCACATCAAAAATTGTGCTCTCCACCCTCCTACCAAGGACAGACTTTCATCCACAGACTATACAAAAAATTAACGCAGACATAACCCGCAGATGTGCCTTACTGCCAAAAATCCATGTGGCTCACCATCCCGATCTCAACATCCACAGCCTCCATGACCACGTCCACCTTCATAAAGATTGGATCAGTGTATTTGCAAAAACACTGAAAGATGCTGCCCTTGGAAGAGGCCCCAACAGTCCCTTTGCACCACGCCACCAACAGAGAGGACATAACCAGATACATCACACCCCTAAAGACGACCTACCATCCCAGCACAGGACCCAACAAAGCCGCGACCAACCCCATCGCCCTGTGGCCCGCCACCAAAGCCGACACTCCATAGCTCAGCACCGAACCCAACGTCACACTACGGCTCGTCACCACCCCCGACCTCCTATGGAACGCCACCAGTCCGGACACCGTGAGCCCAGGAATCAACAAGGCCAACACCAACCCGCATACCATGTAGGCCAGCACCCAACCCAACCCCCTAATCCTCATCTCCACGGGGCTCACCGGCAAAACCAACACCCCGCCCCCCAGGATGCTGTGTCAAGGAACCTGAATCCACAAGCCCAACACCAGCATCACCAGCACCAGACTCCATGGTCAAAATGGACAAATGAAAAGGAAAAGACCTACGCCGCTGCACTGAAGGAGCCGAGCAGCAGTCAGAGCTCTGAGCTGAGAGATATTAAAGAACTCCTCAGCTTCATATGCACACGACTCATGGGCTGATCGTGAGTAACTGAACAAAGTATCATTTCAACATATTACTGAAAAAAAAAAAAAAAAAAAAAAAAGCTTGTTTCCTTTTAGACATGTGAAGAATTTGTTAAATTTGTTCATTTAGCTCAACTTATTATTGTACATTCATGAAATCCTTTACCGTTACACTATGGAATATTCAAGGCATTCATTCATCCACTTTCGGTTGCAAAACCAGAATGGTAGAATTTCAAAGAAATATTTCAAACATTGACATCATAATCTTACAAGAGACATGGCGCAGAACTGATGAGGTCATACCTAGTCCACCAGGTTATAAAGAGATAGCAATCTCGTCCATAAAAAATAAAGGAATAACCAGAGGGAGAGATTCAGGAGGCATTGTAATTTGGCACAAACAAGAAATTGATAAATACATCTCAATAATAAAAAAAGAAGACTCCCACATTTGGCTTAAAATTAATAAACAACTTACCCAAACAACCAAAGATATATTTATGTGTGCTATATATATACCACCTTCTGAATCTCCCTACTACAATGAAGAGATTTTTGACACTATCCAACAACAAATTAACTACTTTCAGGGCCAAAGGAGTGTGCTAGTATGTGGAGACCTGAATGCAAGAACAGGTTCTCTCTCTGACTATACAGCAGACAATGGCAATACGCACATATTTGGACAGAGCTTCCCACAAAATATAGTTAATTCCCAACGGAGCAGCTCTGATAACCAAGTAAATAAAAATGGAAAATTACTTATAGAACTCTGTCAAGGTCTGGGCCTTTATATTATAAATGGTAGGGTGAGAGGGGACTCTCTTGGAAGGCATACTTACAGTTCACCTCTTGGCTGTTCAACCGTTGATTATATGATCACAGATTTAGATCTATCCACTTTCCGAGCATTTACGGTCAAGCCACTTACACCCTTATCAGATCACAGTCCAGTCACTTTATATGTCAATCGAACAGAAAATACCATACAGGAACAGCCTAGTAAATTGTATGACACTAAAGAGAGCTACAGGTGGGACAAAAACAGTAAAGAAAACTACCTCACGGCCCTTTGTCATCCTAAAGTGTCCTCACTAATTGACAACTTTCTTAGTAGTAGCTATCCCTATGATATACAGGGCGTAAACCAAGCTGTTGAAAGTATAAACAACATTTTCAACCATCTGGCAGAGATATCCTCCCTTCAACATAGTAAAAAAAGGAAAAATGTTAAACAAGGTAATGAAAAATGGTTTGATATAGAATGCAAAAATATGAGAAAAAATCTAAGACATCTATCAAATCAAAAGCACAGGAACCCCAACAGTAATGAGTTACGTCTTACATATCATGAGGAACTAAAACAATATAAAAACACAATCAGAAAAAAGAAACAACAATATGTGGAAAACCAATTACAAATGATAGAAGAATCACTCAATTCTAATTCCTTCTGGGACAACTGGAACTCACTATATAAAAAGCGCCATGATGAACCAGCCATACAAAACGGTGACGTGTGGCAAAACTATTTTGAAAACCTATATGGCAAAACAGACAGGAGCCATGAACAAAATCAAATATTTGAAAAAATGACCATTATGGAGAATACAATTGGAAGATTCCAAAATCAACTAGATTTCCCTATTACTGAAAAAGAACTATCAGACAAACTACAGACCCTGAAAACAAAAAAAGCAAGTGGACCAGATGGCATACTAAATGAAATGCTAAAACACTCTCACCACAAATTAAGATTGGCAATACTAAAACTGTTCAATTTCATCCTAAAAGTTGGTTATTTCCCTGACAATTGGAACAGAGGACTCATAACGCCCATATTCAAGACTGGAGAAAAATCTGATCCAAATAATTACAGAGGCATTTGCGTTAATAGTAACTTGGGGAAGGCTTTCTGTAGCATTATTAACACAAGAATAATGAATTATCTTATTGACCACAACAACCTGAGCAAAAGTCAGATTGGATTCATACCAAATTATCGAACGACAGACCATATATTTACTTTACATACTATAATTGACCAACAAATAAACCAAAACAACTCAAAAGTATTTGCCTGTTTCATAGATTTCCAGAAAGCCTTTGACTCTATCTGGCATGAAGGCTTGTTCTTAAAACTTATTGAGAGTGGTATTGGAGGAAAAACATATGACATCATAAAAACAATGTACCTGAACAACAAATGTGCCATTAAAATTGGGAAAAAGCAAACAAAATACTTCAGCCAAAGGAGAGGTGTTAGGCAAGGCTGTCCTCTATCACCGACCCTTTTCAACATTTATATCAATGAACTAGCAAATCAATTAGAACAATCAGAAGCACAGGGTGTTACCCTTTACGACTCCAAAATTAAATTCCTTCTTTTTGCTGATGATTTACTTTTGATCGCGCCAACAGCTCAAGATCTACAGAAGAACCTGGATGTGCTACAAACATTCTGCCAAACATGGGCCCTGTCTGTTAATATAAAAAAAACAAAGATGATAACATTTCAGAAAAGAAAATGTCACGGAAACAAATATATCTTTACCCTGGACAAAACCAAAATTGAACAAGTGTCAAATTATACTTACCTTGGGTTAAAAATTACATCAAATGGAAACTTCAGCTTGGCCGTGAATGAATTAAAGGGAAAGGCGAGAAAAGCTCTCTATACCATCAAAAAGGCTGTTCAATTCGAAATACCAATTCAAATTTGGCTAAAAATATTCCAGTCTGTGATTGAACCTATTCTTTTATATGGCAGCGAAGTATGGGGTCCTTTGATGAAGCAGGATTTTGACAAATGGGATAAAAACCCAGTCGAAACCCTTCATGCTGAATTCTGCAGGAACATCCTCAGAGTCCAAAAACAAACACCTAACAATGCGTGCAGAGCTGAACTAGGCCAATATCCTCTTTTACTCAAAATTAAAAAAAGAGCTGCCAAATTCTGGCAACATTTAAAAACAAGTGACCCCACTACCTATCACTTCAAAGCCCTTAAGAGCCAAGAATTGAACATTGAAAAGAGTCCCCTCACCCAACTGATTATCAGGCTCCAGCAAGAAACCAACAAGAGCTACCAACCTGACATCCTATCTGTAAGAATAAATACAAAACAAATTATTGATTCACAAAAAGAAATATATGTGACACATTTGATTGAAACAACACAAAATCAGAGCAAATTACAGAACTACTTGACCCTGAAAAGAGAATTTAAATTGGCAAATTATCTAACAATGGTAAAAGACTCAAAATTAAGAAAAACACTAACAAGATATAGGCTCAGTAATCACAGCCTAGCCCTTGAAACAGGCAGGCACAGACAAACATGGATACCAAGAGAAAACAGGTTGTGCTTATATTGTGATGAAAAAGAAATTGAGTCCGAACTGCACTTCCTCACAAGCTGTCCAAACTATACAGAAATTCGCTCCAACTTTTACCCCAAATTTCAAGCGCTATATCCAACATTCTTAGAAGTAGATGACCTGGACAAAATGAGATATTTGCTAGGAGAGGAGGAAGATTGTGCAACACTAGCTGCACATTATGTCTACACCTGTGACAAAAAAAGAGGAATGACCACACAGTGATGCGCCTATGAATGCAAATAGTTCACAACCATCAAATACACATGCACACAGACACACACACACACACACACACACACACACACACACACACCACACACACAATATTACACAATATTTGCTGTGCATCCATGCAACAATATGCACTTATGTCCGAATATGTTTGCCTGTAAAGTGTACAACATACAGTGTATATACATTACTATAATACAACATTTTCTATGTTTTTGTTTATTTACAAATCATTACTATTCTTTTGTCTTCCAAAATGTATATTTGTTTTATATTGTACTCTTTATTGTTGTTTTTGAATGCTTTGGCAATGCAAAATATGATTTATCATGCCAATAAAGCTAATTTGAATTTGAATTTGAGAGAGAGAGAGAGAGAGAGAGAGTGTGTGTTGTATAGTACACTTATCCACACACACAAAAGGAGAGGAGGGGGAGAGAGAGAGAGGAGAGAGAGAGAGAGAGAGAGAGAGAGAGAGAGAGAGAGAGTGTGTTGTATAGTACACTTGTCCACACACACAAAAGGAGAGGGAGGGAGAGAGAGAGAGAGAGAGAGAGAGAGAGAGAGAGAGAGAGAGAGAGAGAGAGAGAGAGAGAGAGAGAGAGAGAGAGAGAGAGAGTGTTGTATAGTACACTTATCCACACACACAAAAGGAGAGGAGGGGGAGAGAGAGAGAGAGAGAGAGAGAGAGAGAGAGAGAGAGAGAGAGAGAGAGAGAGAGAGAGAGAGAGAGAGAGAGAGTGTGTGTTGTATAGTACACTTGTCCACACACACAAAAGGAAAAGAAAAGTAGTGTGTCTGATGTCTGTTGCCATGCCAACCTAGTTTTCAGTGCAATCTAGTTTCTCTCCAAGCTTAAACACACACACACACACACAC
>JAODXP020000022.1:18110610-18113110 GCA_027497455.2 Sardinella longiceps | reverse complement strand
GTGTGTGTGTGAGTGTGTTTGCGTGAGTGTCCAACATGTGCACGTGTGTGTGTGTGTAAGACAGACAGACAGACAAACAGAGAGAGAGAGAGAGAGAGAGAGAGAGAGAGAGAGAGAGAGAGAGAGAGGATATGTGTGCGTGAGTGCGCGTGTGTGTGTTTGTGTCGGGCATGTGCACATGTGCGTGTGTGTGTGTGTGTGTGTGTGTGTGTGTGTGTGAGAGGGGGGGGGGGGGTGTGTGTGTGTGTGTGTGTGTGTGTGTGTGTATTACCTCATAGTGTTCATATTCATTAACATCGAAGGTCTCAAACTGGAAGAAACCATGCTGTAGAGCCTGAAACACATCAAACAAAACACACACACACACACACACACACACACACACACACACCAACACGAACACACACACATATAAATACACAACATACAACACAACAATGGGGACACAGCCTATCTGCTCCTTTCAGTGTAGGTAATGGAGTAAGACAAGGGGGGCTTCTGTCACCAGCACTGTTCAATTTATACATGGACAGCCTCTCCAAACAACTGGGGAGGTGTAGGACAGGATGTCTGATAGGGAACACTGTTTTAAACCACTTGATGTACGCAGATGATCTGGCTATTATGTCCCCCAGCACTGTAGGGTTTCAGCAGCTTCTGAATGTGTGCACTGAGTATGGGGTTGAGTTTGATGTACAGTACAATGCAAAAAAGAGTGTTGTGTTGATATGTAGAACTAAGGAGGATCGTAAAGTGCTCTTTCCAACGTTCTATCTATCAGGGCAACCAATATGTTTATCAAGCAGTACAAAATATCTTGGTCACATCATCACTGACATGTTGGAGGATGATGCTGACATGTTTAGGCAGAGACGAATGTTGTATGTCCAAGCAAACATGTTAGTAAGAAAATTTCATTACTGTTCTGATGATGTGAAAGTTAGCTTGTTTCGTGCCTACTGTACTCCAATGTATGCTGCTCCATTATGGGTCAGCTACAAAAAAGAGACTCTGCGTAAACTCCAAGTGGCATATAATGACTGCCTGAGGATATTGATGAAAAAACCTAGAGGTTGCAGTGCTAGTAAACTCTTTTGTGACTCAGGACTTAGTACTTTACAGGCTCTCTTGAGGAACCTAATGTTTAAGTTCATGTGTCGTCTGGATAAGTCTGTAAATTGTATTATAAGGATTCTCACAAACCCCAGATACAGTTCTGTCCGATATCAATCATATCTGTGGAAGCATTGGTATGGCTGCCTTTTAAGACTGTCATGACTGATAGTATGTTTTTATATGCTTATGCATTACTGATTGTTTTCTCTTTCTTTCTTCTATTTTTTTATGAAATGTATGTTGTATGTGTCTCTATTGGGCCCAGAGCCTGTAATAAAGTTTAATAATAATAATAATAATAATAATAATAATAATAATGTCTCTATTGGGCCCAGAGCCTGTCATTCACCTTATGCAGCCCCGCCCCTTTTTGGCTTTTTTTCTTCCGTGTTTGCTCTCCGATTGTCTTGGAACTTCCGTTAGACGCTGCCTCTCATTCAAATCAACGTAATTTTCATGAAATACCACGATCACAAAACTCCTTATTGTAGCCGTAGAAACACACTTTTTACTGCTGAAAACATAATTTTTCATCTGGCGACGAACTGTTCTAACTATATTGATGGATGTAGTGAGCACAACTTCATAATAAGACCACTTATATTAGACCGTTAAAACACCAAATATCACAACGCTAAGTCAATGCGTTGCTAGACCGGATGTTGAATGACAATCGTCATGGCAGCGCCCATGTTTACCCGCTGAATAAGGTGAATAAAGTTTAATAATAATAATATGAATAAACACACACACAAAGCCATGCAGTGAAATCAAACAGAACATACACACAACAACAACATTCAGTATACTGTACACACACACACACACACACACACACACACACACACTCTGAAAACTTTTTGGAGTATACAGAACATGGACAAACACACATACATACACACACACACACACACACACACACACACACACACACTCACCAACTGTGTGCTGTGTTTTGGCAAGCTGGTGACAAAGCTGTCAGTGTTGTGACGTGTGTGTGTGTGTGTGTGTGTGTGTGTGTGTGTGTGTGTGTGTGTGTGTGGAGGAGAAACACAAACGGACAGACAGACAGCTGTGCTCCACTTAACCAATTATGACCACTAAGAAGCCCCTAACGAGCCCCTAACGAGTGACAGACAGACAGACAGACACACAGACAGACACACACTCCTCTCCTCTCCTCTCCCACAGCAGACGGAGGTTCATCCAGCTTCCAACCACCCCAACATCCCTTCACGTCTGTGTGTGTGTGTGTGTGTAAGCATTCTATCACCCCAACATCCCTTCACGTCTGTGTGTGTGTGTGTGTGTGTAAGCATTCTATCACCCCAACATCCCTCCACGTCTGTGTGTGTGTGTGTGTGTGTGTGTGTGTGTGTGTGTG
>JAODXP020000022.1:18088110-18090610 GCA_027497455.2 Sardinella longiceps | reverse complement strand
AGGCTCCCTCCCTCTCTCTCTCTCTCTCTCTCTCTCTCTCTCTCTCTCTCTCTCTCTCTCTCTCTCTCTCTCTCTCTCTCTCCATCTCTCCCTCCCTCCGGCCCGTGGTAGATGGGAGTTTGGTGGGCATGTGTGAGATGGTGTGTAAGTGTGTGTGTGTGTGTGTGTGTGTGTGTGTGTGTGTGTGTACACGTGTGTGTGAGATGAAGGCCTGGATCTTGTGACTACTTCATGTCTCAAACCTCACAGGCTTCTGGGACAAAGAGAAACCATCACACACACACACACACACACACACACACACACACACACACACACACTCTCTTCTCTTCCTAAAGTCCCACAAAAGCCTTGTTTCTCTCTCTGTCCTTTGCGAGTCAAAATAACACACACACACACACACACACACACACACACACACACACTGTCCTCTGTGAAGGGCAGCTCTGCTCTGAGTCTGTGAGTCAGGCTCCATAAGCAGGCCAGTGATTAGGACACGGCACTGAAGCTCCTAAATAACACACACACACACACACACCAGTGTTGGGGTGTGGTGGGACAATGCACTGGTGTGACAAACAGTACCTGTGCACATCAGCTGGGCTACTCCCTCACATTCTCTCTCTCTCTCTCTCTCTTTCTCTCTCACACACACACATACACACACACACACACACACACAACCACCAGAGACGTCATTAGTGGGAAATTATATATGTGATCATGAGACATGGCTTCAACCTGACGTCTGGTGTGAATGTGTGTGTGTGTGTGTGTGTGTGTGTGTGTGTGTGTGTGTGTGTGTGTGTGTGTGTGTGTGTGCGCGAGAGAGAGAGAGAGGGAGAACATTCTCCTGATGTTTTTGCTCCAATACCTGCATACTACAAGGCTGCATTCCAGCGCAGAGAGAAACTCCTCATACACACACTGGCCTGACAGACAAACACACACACACACACACACACACACACACACACACACACACACACACTCACCTTCAGCTTCTTGTTGAGTTTACAGCAGTATCTGTACAGCATGGCCAAGTTCAGGGGTCCAAAATCTGCATAGAAGCTGCAGACAAGAGCAGAAGTTATTATCAGAGGAGGGGTATGAGACAAGAGCAGAAGTTATCAGAGGAGGGATATGAGACAAGAGCAGAAGTTATCAGAGGGGGGATATTATGCTGATGCTGAGTCTTAGGATCTATCTGCTGTTAAAATGCTTTAATAATCTTTTATCGGCAGCGGAAATCTGTGCAGAAGCAGCAAAACCGGGAAAGATTATGACGGGACATGGAGATTATGTAATAACCTCAGGAAGACCCCATCGCCACGGAGAACAAAACAATGGCCTTGTTAATCACACTCAAATGCTGTGTGTGTGTGTGTGTGTGTGTGTGTGTGTGTGTGTGTGTGTGTGTGTTAATCAGACTGAAATGGTAAATAACAATTAAACGTGTTGCATAAGAGCTCGGAGAAAGAGGGGGACCGGACAGGCAGGCTACAGTAGCGCGCGGCTCTGGCGGCTACTTGTTGCAGATGCACGGGGAAGGCGCGGGGCAGAAAGAGAGGTACCGGTAGTAAAGAAACACCGAACTTACTTTTCGTACACAAACTCGTCATCGGTGCTGAAGTAGTGGGTGTTGGTTGTGCTTTTGGGCTTGCTTCTTAATGTCGCAAAATACAGTCGCTCTGTGAGGGAGCAAATACAGGTTATTGTGAGAGCAAAATAACACCAGAGTTTCTTTTTGTGTCTTTCTGGGCGAACTGTATGAAATTAATCTCATTTAGCCCACCAACAGCTGTAGCGGGCCTATCGAGTGAGTGTTTATTCATTCCCAGACTTAACAAACAAAAACAGGCATAGTGGCGATCATTGCTGGTCTTTGAAATGGGTCTCAGACATGCAGAACTAACGTGAAGGTTCCTCTAAGTTCACAGACAAATCAGTGCGGGCGAGACTCCAGGACAGGATGTATTAGTCTGAGTGTCCAAGTCTCCCGCTACCGCTACCGTTAACATCCGTAGCCTTAACTTAAGTTCCCCTTACCTCTTATAAACTCGGAGGCTCCTATCAAATCATTGTCGTCTGCCATCTTAAACATAGTTGAAAGAATAGCAGTGTGTTTCAGGTGATCGAGAGTCATCGATAAAAAAGAAAACACCAAACCACCTTGATATCTTCGTGATGATTTAAAAAATACAATAAAAAAAAAGTCTTCCGTGAGGCACAACGGATAAGTTCTCGGCGTGCGTGAGCTGTGGGCTATCGCCGCTACATGAGCTTTGAAATAAAGACGGACCTTATTTCAATTTTCGTGAAGAGCACTTAAAGTTTCGAGGGCACATTCTTGAGCTCCTATCTATCTATCAGCAGGTCTCTTAGAACACGCTAAGCATCCGATTCGCTAGTCTCCAGTCATGCTACAAGGCAAAAACAGCTCGCAAACTCCCTAGACTACAGCAGTCGACTCGAGATCTACAGCCGCCCAAAGCTGCCT
>JAODXP020000022.1:18060610-18065610 GCA_027497455.2 Sardinella longiceps | reverse complement strand
AAATGTAACTCCAGGTAAGGGGGTTGAATAACCAATTTTCATAAAGAGGTGAACTCTCCCTTTAAGAACGCTTCTGACCGCTGAGTTGGAAGCCTGGGTTTTTCAGCTCAGTGGTTAAACCATTCGACTCCCATGCTGCAGCTTACTTCTAGGAGGTGATGAGGTGGCGAGTTTAAGACCCGTGTGCAGTGCCAACCGGTGTTGGCTACACTCACATTCTGAGTGCATACCATGTTCTGGGGTAGCATAGAACTCTACACATACTCTAGCGCAGGGGTGGGCAATTATTTTGGTCGAAAGGCCACATTGGCGTTTAGATTTTCACTAATGGGCCGGGTGTTAACCGTCAACCGGTTGATGCTGGTAAATTGGCAAGTCTCAAACCAGTAGCCTCACTTTCTTCAGAGGACATATTAACATGCATTGCAGGGTTAAAAAGGGGGATTTGTATTTCATGACTACAACAAATTTGATTTGATTTAGATCTATAAATCACCTTGGCTAAAAGATAAATTAATCTTCTTTGAGAAGGCTCCGTGGGCCGGATTAAATAGCTCAGCGGGCCACATGTGGCCCCCGGGCCTTAATTTGCCCAGGCAGCCTAGCAGTAGCAAATTGAATTTGCTCAGCGAGTACGTCTAGGGACGAGCCATAGGTCTGACCTCCATTATGTCTGAGCTGTTTAAGCTCTATGTTGTATTCAGACATCGTGGTGTTTAGCCAATCACAACATTAGATCGGGACAGGGAGTTATTGGGCGGGATTAGCATTGTTTGAATCACTTTTTAGAGTTTTGTGTTTGTGTGTATTACATTTTTTGTGTGTGTGTGTGTGTGTGTGTGTGTGTGTGTGTGTGTGTGTGTGTGTGTGTGTGTGTGTGTGTCTGTACCTTGAGGGTGTAGTCGATCTGTGGTGCCATCTCTGCGTTGGTGCCTCCCTTCAGACACAGTTCAGAGGGTCCCTGACCGAACAGCGCACAGGGCAATGATACCTGCATCAGCAGCGTTACACTCCTAAACACACACACACACACACACACACACACACACACACACACACACACACACACACACACACAGATTACATACACAAGTCCATGTATGGAGTTATGAAAGAGACAGGGATTTAAGGCTGTGCTATGTTATCTCTCTCACACACACACACACACACACACACACACACATGGCTAACGCTTACGCTTACACACACACACACACACACACACACACACAGGCTTCATATAGCTATGGTAACAGCGTGTCCGAGTCAGTTGCTGTAATCGATAAAGCTCATAACGAAGAAGCGATGCCTGGTAATGTGTGTGTCTGGTAATGTGCGTCACGTGCATACATGCGTGGGCCCGGCAAACCGACTAACTTACCCCGCAGTCTGAGTGTCCGCGATGTGATTGCCGCCCTTGATCTTCCCGGGAGAGAGAGTGACTTCCGTGGAGCCGATAGCAGCGCCCTCCAGGCTGCCTTCGCACATGTCCCGCACCAACTCCAGCCCTGTCAGATGCTGAGGCCTGGGAGGAGGGGGCACGCGGGGAGGAGAGAGAGTGTGTGTGTGTGTGTGTGTGTGTGTGTGAGGACACGCGGGGAGAAGAGGAGAGAGATTGTGTGTGTGTGTGTGTGTGTACACGCAAGGAGGAGACAGTGTGTTGTGTGGACACGCGGGGAGGAGAGAGAGAGTGTGTGTGTGTGTGTGTGTGTGTGTGGAGTGTGTGTGTGTGTGGACACGCGGGGAGGAGAGGATTGTGTGTGTGTGTGTGTGTGTGGACACGCGGGGAGGAGAAGAGAGTGTGTGTGGACATGCGGGGAGGAGAGGAGAAGGGAAGGAGGGAGGGAGAGTGTGTGTGAGAGAGGGGAGAGGGAGAGGGAAAAGGGGGGGGGGCAACAATAAAGACAAAACGTTCGAATTTACATTAAGATTGAACATTTCAGCGGCACCCCCCCCTCCAAACTCAACCCATCACAGCGCATCAACAGAGAAGCAGCGAGCAGCAGCGCATGTTGAGAAGATAAACTTTGATCGGATCGTACCCTACAATATATTTAAGACAAAGCCTTTATATAATCAATGACAGCTACACGCATTCAATGTTGCCCCCAATAAGACAAAGTGTTAAAACAAACTCGTTAAAATAATAAAACTGATAAACGCTTCCAGAAGAGAATGTCGTAGCCATGTGCTTTGGAGTTAACTAACAAAGGAGCTCATGCAAAATGGATGAGCGGCGGCTTTGGGAGTGAAAAAAATAAAAACAAACTGATGTAAGAACACACACACTCCCATACGGGCTCGGTGAAGGCAACACACAGCCTGTGAAATTAGGAAAGGGTGGAAGTAGCGAATCGAGCAGCGCCGATTCCAACTTTGCTTTGTTTTGCGATTCCCACAAGTTCTCTCTGAGGAGGGGAGGGGGTGGAGGGACCGGGCCCACAGTGCGCCAGACCGCCGCTAGCAACTTTCATAGCCGGCTGAGATTTAGCTTAGGAACCCACGGTTCTGTACCTTCACAACATACACACACTTGTATTTACCTTAAACCTGGTGTGCTTCTGCCAGCCCGTATTTTGTTTATTTTGATTGACGTGCCGTGGATGCAGCTGAGCGCAGCGGACAGCCTCAGAATCTGGCCTCCCTGTAATAACAGCAATAATATTACACACACACACCAGCGCACCGTTAGATGGAGGAGAGTTGGACAAGGAGTCGCAGCTCTGCACAAATATCCGTGTAAAATAGGACTGTTGAGCTATAATATTAGCGTATAACTTAGTTGTGTAAAAACAGCCTACTCACTCACCCCCTCCATTACGCTTCCGTCCATTTCCAACGCTGTTGCGGCCATTTTTGTGAGAGAAAGAAAATGACCAAAACTTGTCCACAGTCTCACTCTAGAAAGAGTGCAGAAGCGCCGAATCCCTGCGAGAGGAGAGGATGCTCTGGTCAGCTACGCTCGAGAAGGCTGACCTCCACACGGCAAAAACGATGTTAGCCGGTAGCGGTACGGCAGCTGAGCACAAACAATACTGAGAGAGACACAATCGGCAACTTCCCAACAGTCAATGCGCAGTGAGATCAAGTCTCGTCTGCGCAGCACCTAACGAAACAGCCTTGGGCAAAACACTCTACTATGTTCGCTTAACGCACCTACAGTCCGTAAGTGATAAATAAATGTCTAAATCGGGCAGGATGACTCAGTTTGTGAGGTAAGCGCGCTACTCCTGCAGTCTTCTTGCCATACACTGCAACGCCAGATAGCTATGCGCATGCGCAGATGTAGGCCAACATGACGCCGCTTGTGGAGTGGTAGCGCATTGTTTGAGAAAGTTTCAAGCTGATATGACTCGCATCTCTCTTTCTCTCTCTCTCTCTCTCTCTCTCTCTCTCTCTCTCTCTCTCTCTGCAGTGAATCAGATTGTGTTGACCCTGCACCTCCATCAAAACTCATGGCTCTGTAACTCAAAGGAAGGGAGAAAGATCTTTATAGTTTTAGAGTTTTATCATTTTTAAACTATGTCATGTGATTTAGCATAGCACTCCCATGCTTTTATCCCGGGAGAAGTAGGACAGGGGCAATTATTAGCCTAAACATGGCAGTGATGCACTGTGGAACTACAAGAGAGTTCCTGTCTTTTACCATTGAAAAATGACCACATATTTATTTTCCAATGCAATGGCCATATTAGCTACATCTACTCACTGAACTGGGTCAAAATAATGTAGGTTCTTCATAGACATAATCATTAATAATCAGGAGATCTCGGCCTAACATTAGCTACTGTATCTTACTGTGATCACAACCTGTTGACAGTTTAAAGGAATAGTTCACCACTTCACCTCTTTATGAAAATTGGTTATTCACCCCCTTACATGGAGTTACATATGTGGGTAAAAGATTTTGGTGCATGCGTTGGCCTTGTCTGGCAGCCCCAGTTTTACCTTTAGCTTAGCATAGGAGCTGGAAAGTAAAGTTGCCAAAGAGTTGCTATTTGGCATCATTACATTCCAGTGCCTATGCTAAGCTAAAGGTGAAAATTGGGGATGCCATACTAGGAAAATGCAAGCACTGAGACCAAAATGCTTTTACCCACATATGTAACTCCAGGTAAGGGGGTGAATAACCAATTTCCATAAAGAGGTGAACTATTCCTTTAAAGGAAGGCATTGTCCACGGAGGCAACTTTTAACGCTTTACCTTACGGTCCTTAATCATCTTACTGTCTATTAATTAGCTTCACACACATTCAGCGAACATCATCGAATAGCATGAGTGTCAGGCCTACTGTATGTTCTTTATCATCAACAGGCTGAAACATGCATGAGAGCACAATGAAGAGACATCAGAGTCAGAGCAAAACTTGTAAAGTTGTAAAGTATCTTTGATTTAAGTCCACAAATAATACAGTTTTGTACATATGAATATAACATGAGGGGGAAGGACGACAACTGTTTAGTGAAGACAGAGAAAGTTTAGTGTTTTGATTTGTTTTTGAAAATTGAGTGAATGTGGGCCTTCGGAGCCACAGAGAAGCTCTGGTGCCCCCTAGTGGACATTTCTGTACTGGAACAGCCGCTTTATGATAGGCTTCTGCTGAGGGGCGTGAAGGTGTCGTCATTTCCGGATGATGAGAAGCTAGGGTAAAGATGGCTGCTGTTATCACACTGAGAGGTTCATTCACACTTGTGAGACGTTTGGTAGGTTTGCACGATTTATGCATTCACACGTGTTACTGTTGCCGCTTCCAGATGCATGTTCACCGGCCGCCAGGTTTCAAAGCCGATGATAAAATGCAACGATGAGTAAGTGACTCGTGGTGTTACTAATAGTCCGGCATAGAGACTAGTGAGCCATCGGCGTTAACTTTAGCAGGCTAGCGAACTCGCTGTGCTGTTTGCTAAGTTAGCGTTTTACCCACTTCACCTGCATGGAATAACGTTATTTGCCCAAAGTTAGACATGTGCGTAGATGTGTTTCTCTGTGGTAACGTTAG
>JAODXP020000022.1:18050610-18055610 GCA_027497455.2 Sardinella longiceps | reverse complement strand
AAAGATTCCGCACTTCGGTTACTGTGACGAGATCGACCTGACGCAGCTGGTGCGCTTGAGGGCGGAGCTTAAAGGCGTAGCCGAGGCCCGAGGCGTCAAACTCAGCTTCATGCCCTTCTTCATCAAGGTAGGCCAGACTAATCAAACTCAGAATCAGAATCATCTTCATCAAGGTAGGCCAGACCAGTCAAACTCAGAATCATGCAGTTCTTCATCAAGGTAGGCCAGAGTAGTCAAACTCAGAATCATCTTCATCAAGGTAGGCCAGAGTAGTCAAACTCAGAATCATGCAGTTCTTCATCAAGGTAAGCCAGAGTAGTCAAACTTAGAATCATTTTCATCAAGGTAGGCCAGACTTATCAAACTCAGAATCAGAGTCATCTGATCAGATGAGTCAAACTCAGAATCATGGCAGACCATGCCAAAGCCAGGTTAATCTTGCGGGAAAAATAAAATATTTGGCCCACTGTTGAAACCAGATTGCATGAACTCCAGCAGTCAGTATAGGCAGGATGGAAGGCTAACAACATTTCCAATTTGATATTTGCGATACGAACATTTGTATTAAAGAATCCCCCAGGCTTCCCCGCAAGGATCGAGTATCAGTGTTGTGACCTGCAGAGCAGAAAGCGTTTGCAGATTATTATGCCCAAACCGGTCGATTAATGTAGATGGAATCAGCCAGACATCGGAAGTCAGAAGTCAGAATCGGAAGTCAGAATCGGAAGTCCTCCATCTACGGATTAGTCAAACTCAGAATCATCCAGTTACAGCAGACTAGTCATACACTCTGAGCTGACTCCGCAGTAGTCATTTCTATGTGATTGATAATCCGTGTGTGTGTGTGTGTGTGTGTGTGTGTGTGTGCTGCTTTGAACAGGCGGCATCTTTGGGCCTTCTTCACTTTCCTATTCTCAATGCCTCAGTGGATGAATCCTGTCAGAATATCACATACAAGGTCAGCAATGTGTGTGTGTGTGTGTGTGTGTCTGTGGCTCCTGGTGTGTGTGTGTGTGTGTGTATGTGTGTGTGTGTTTGCGCGAGAGATTTCATATATTTACATTTTTACTTCTTCTGTAATGTTTGTGTGTTAAAAAAAATCTAGAGTTCTACAGTTCTATCACTGTTGTTGTAAGTATTCTGTGTTAACTATGTTAGAGTTCTGTTACTGTTCACTGTATTATTAGTGCACTGTGCAGTTTAATATTTGCCCTTCCCTCACAGCTCACAACATTGGCTTGGCCATGTACACTGTTTAATGTGTGTGTGTGTGTGTGTGTGTGTGTGTGTGTGTGTGTGTTTAGGCAGCTCATAACATTGGCTTGGCCATGGACACAGCTCAGGGTCTGCTGGTTCCCAACGTGAAGAACGTTCAGATGCTAACAGTGTTTGAAGTTGCTGCTGAACTCAACCGGCTGCAGAACCTTGGAACAGCAGGCCAGCTCGGAACCGCTGACCTCACAGGAGGAACCTTCACACTCTCCAACATCGGATCTGTAAGTCAGATTCTGCAGTCATTTCACATGTGTCTGAGGAAACGCATAGTGCTAAAGAGCAGCATGCTAGCACAACTATAGTCAGGGAGCAGCATGCTAGCTACACAACCGCTAGAGTTAGGGGTAATCCCTACATGTGACTTGTCACAAAATCATAAACATAACTTACAGAAAAGCCATCGTGCAAAAATAACCCAAAAATAATGCACACAAAATATATACAAATAAAATAAATACAATAAGACCTACAGATGGCACTTTTTTATATCAATATTTTGATAGATTGGGATTAGCTGATATCTCCAAACCTACCTCAATCCAAACCAAAACGCAACAGGAAGGAGGAAGAGGAGATAGGGAAACATAAGACAAGGGGGGAGAGGAGGGGCTACCAGGAACCTCTTACAGTATCAGGGTACCATAGAAAACTATATAGACTAGATCTTGTGCAATTATACATTATGCAAAAGGGAACCTTTCAACCTGTTACACTAGCTTAACTACCGCTAGAGTTAAGGAGCAGCATGCTAGCTGAAGCACAGATAGAGTTAAGATGCAGTGTGCTACTGTAGCTTGCTAGTTAAGGATTAGCATGCCAGCTGAACTAATGGAGTTTGTTAGACTGGAGATGATTGTACACATGTATGTTCATGTTCTTTGTGTGTGTGTGTGTGTGTGTGTGTCAGATCGGAGGGACCTATGCTAAGCCAGTCATCCTGCCTCCTGAGGTGGCTATTGGAGCTCTGGGGAAGGTTCAGGTGAGAGACTAATCATTATAAATTAATTAATTCATTTAATTTCGAATTAAATTATTAGAATAAATTAAAATAAAAAAATTAGAATCCCGCACACACCCAGTGTCCTTCCTGCCCGTGATTGATTCTAAAGCGTGATTCTCTGGTGTAACATATAGAATATCTAAACTAATAACTTAGTAATGTACACACACACACACACACACACACACACACACACACAACCCTTCGAATCCCACACACACACCCAGTGTCCTTCCTGCCCTGGAACATTGATTGATTCTAAAGCGTGATTGTGTGGTGTGCAGGTGCTGCCCAGGTTTAACGCGCGTGACGAGGTGGTGAAGGCGCACATCATGAACGTCAGCTGGTCGGCGGACCACCGCATCATCGATGGCGCCACCATGTGTCGCTTCTCCAACCTGTGGAAGTCCTACCTGGAGAACCCGGCCACCATGGTGCTGGACCTCAAATAAGAACTCAGAACTTTACCCCTTAGAACCCGACCTCTCCATTCCCACACCCACCCCCCCATCCCCACCATGGTTCTGGACCTCAAATAAGAACTCAGAACTTTACCACTTAGAACCCCTCCACCCCCCCCCCCCCCCCCCACCATGATCCTGGACCTCTAATAAGTACTCTGCCCCTTAGAACCTCCCCACCCCCATCCCCTGTCCGCACACCAGCCCCCCCGACCCCGACCCCGACCCCGGTGTGTGTGCTATTGACCTGACTGATGACTGTTGTGGGGGGCGGAGAGCTGGGCAGCACAGACAGACGCATTCATTCTCAGCCAGTAGAGACTCCCAGCTAACTGGCATTAGACGACCTCAACCCTGACCCCCGACCCTCGACCCCTGACCCTCGACCCCCAGTGCCCACCACCAACCCCTGACCCCCTCACCCCCCAATGCCTTACTGATTACTGATGTAGAGTGGTTGATTGGCTGCACAGCAGAGAGCCTATGGTGATGCTGACTATAAGGAACTATAAACATATACACACACACACGCACGCACGCACGCACGCACGCACGCACGCACGCACGCACGCACGCACGCACGCACGCACGCACGCACGCACGCACACACACACACACACTACAGTAAACACACAGCCCCTCTGGGCATGCTATGTAGCACCTTGGAAGCCTTTACAGTTGGAGTCTCATACATATCTAAAACACACATACACACACTCACACACCCTAAAGGTTTGTTCCTTTGGTCACATAAGCTACCCACACACACCTGAGCTGCTGTCTGTAGATCCGGCTGAGCTCCGGCCCGAGTGCGGCCCACTGCAGTCTCCGTTGGGCTTCTCGGCTAGTGAACCTCAGACCGTGAGCCTTCTTTCCACTTTCCTGCTCTTGGTTCTGGGGTGGTTCCACAAGCCTGAAAGGTTCTTTAGTTCCCCTAGGGTGAGGATGAGGGTTGGCAGAAGTCAAGTTCTCAGACGGTTCCCCAGATCTCCTGCAACCATACGACCTTCTAGAACCATCTCCATAGCAACCACTGGCTGTTTGGGGTTCATCAGAATGTAGAACCATCTCCATAGCAACCACTGGCTGTTTGGGGTTCCTCAGAATGTAGAACCGTTTCTAGACAGAACTACAGGCTGTTTGCATTTCTGAAAATGTAAGGTTCATTACTGCTGTTCCAGACCTCCAACCTGTGCACAAAATAGTTCCTCATCAGAGTGGTTCTAAGGCTAACCTTTCAAGGTTCTTGTGGAACCGAATAGAAGAACTGTTTCCATAAGTGCATCTTTTCGCTCTGGGTTTGGGTGGTGCTACTTTCTAGAATGAACTAAACTGCTTTTGTTTGCTGTTAGGTGTTGTCTGTGTCTTTGAGAGTATCATGTTAAGATGGGATGCCTTCTTTGCTCCTGGGTTGGCTTGCCTGTAGGAGAAATGTACTGTAAGCTAACTGCTATTTAGGGAACTCATTGCTATTGGCAGAGAAATGTGTGAAACTTTTTTTTTTCACTGTTCTGCTACAATGGTCACTGGTGTGTGTTACTTGTGTGAATGTGTGTGTGTGGAGACAGGAAAAAACTTTTAATAAATTTTGATGTTTCTGTGATTTACACGGTGTGTTTGTGAGTGTGTAAGCGAGAGACTACAGACACCAACTGGGCACATGCCTCATACCAGCTCATACCAGCTCATACCTTTTGTTTTAATCTTCTTCTTTAAAGCAGGGAATTTTAATAATTCATGAAGTAAAAGTGGCACTGTTAATATAAAACCCGGCTCTGCGCAGGACATTCCTGACTTGTGTGGATAATGGTTCGTTGCTGAGGTCTTTTGGTTCCAGAGCACTGACGTAGATCACCGTTTGTAAGCCGCCCAGCACATTAATTCGACTAGTCACAACCCCCCTGAATCCCAGAGGACATCAGACGCTCCTTGCCTGGGAGGCAACACGTAGACTGCCGTAACGGCCCGTTAGTTTTAGTATTTGGTAACTTTTAAAATATTTAAAAACCGTCTTTGATCACTTCTGGGCCTTTTGTTAAATTCCTTCTGTTTGAAACCTTGACCAAGAAAAAGAAGACAAGTGTGCGCTAAATTCTTAATTTAAATTAAAAAGTTAACTTTCGCCTGGCAGCACCTCCAATCTGGTGAAAATCAGTATGCAGGAAGACAAGCGCTCCGCAAGGCAGCAGACACAGCACGATGCGCCACGGAACGGCAAGTGCAATTCCGACACGGGACACCGAGCCAGTGGAATGCTGAGGTTC
>JAODXP020000022.1:18038110-18040610 GCA_027497455.2 Sardinella longiceps | reverse complement strand
GTCTTATGGAGGGCATGGCTAATCTCAGGTAACGCTGCTCAGGTAACACTCCTCAGGTAACGCTCCTCAGGTAACATCCCCAGTCTTATGGAGGGCATGGCTAATCTCAGGTAACGCTGCTCAGGTAACACTCCTCAGGTAACATCCCCAGTCTTATGGAGGGCATGGCTAATCTCAGGTATAATACTCCTCAGGTAACCGCCTCAGGTAACCGCCTCAAAGACATCCCCAGTCTTATGGAGGGCATGGCTAATCTCAGGTAACGCCCCTCAGGTAACACATCCCCAGTCTTATGGAGGGCATGGCCAACCTCAGGTAACACTCCTCAGGTAAGCCACATCCCCAGCCTTATGGAGGGCATGGCTAATCTCAGGTATAATACTCCTCAGGTAACGCTCCTCAGGTAACACATCCCCAGTCTTATGGAGGGCATGGCTAATCTCAGGTAACACTCAGGTAACGCTCAGGTAGCACTCCTCAGGTAACACATCCCCAACCTCATGGAGGGCATGGCTAGTCTCAGGTGAGCCGCTCAGGTATGACAGCCTCAAATAAGACACAGGTAACGTAGGTTTAGAGGGAAGGAAAAGAACAAAAAGATCTTCAACTCACTGAACAATCAGAGATTAAAACATCAGATTTATGTCTGAGGGCATGTTAAGAATGACCCTCCTAAAAGTAGCTATTTAAAACATTCATGTTAAGAATGACCCTCCTAAAAGTAGCTATTTAAAACATTCATGTTAAGAATGACCTTCCTTAAAGTAGTTATTTAAAACATCAGATTCATGTGTGAGAGCATGTTAAGAATGACCCTCCTAAAAGTAGCTATAAAACATCAGAATGTTTAGAATGACGCTCCTAAAAGTAGCCATTTCTGTGGGCAGGTTTGTGAACTTCCGAGACAATCCTTTGACGTGGGACGTGACGCTTCCGGAATGTCCGGCAGAGGTTCCGGAGGAAGAGGACGACCGGGAGATGTTTGGACGGGACTTTATGCACCTGTACATCAGCGAATCACGCAAACGAGGTCTCGCAGCGCTCAATATGCACCTTGTGCTTGGATGAGAGACTAAACACACACACAATCCTGAGAGACTGCAGAAACAAATTACTGTGAAAAATATTTTTAATTCTATTTTATTTCCTGTTTGTGTGTATAGTACAGTTGTGTTGTCTGTGGAGGTGTGTATGACATGCTGAAGTGTGTGAGCAGTTGTGTGTTATATCTGATGAGGAGTGTATTCTGAACAGTCGTGTGTGTTGAAGTGTGTATGCTGATTGTGTGTGAGGTGTGTATTCTGAACAGTTGTGTGTGTTGAAGTGTGTATGCAGTTGTGTGTTATATCTGATGAGGTGTGTATTCTGAACAGTCGTGTGTGTTGAAGTGTGTATGTTGATTGTGTGTGAGGTGTGTATTGTGAACAGTCGTGTGTGTTGAAGTGTGTATGCTGACTCTGTGTGTTGTGTGTGTTGCAGCCACGTTTACATCAGTGCTGAACGTGACGCTGGAGGGCGTGAATGAGACTCCGCCCCCCTCATGACTGTCCTCCGTGTTGGCACTTCCTGCTTCCTGTCAGGTGGCCATGTCCTCGTCTTGCACGGCACTTCCTGCTTCCTGTCCCGCCTCCATGTCCCGTCCTGTGCTTCCTGTCCTGTTAAACTACTGTCCCTTTAAGCTCGTATGTCAGTAAATACAATGTGTGTGTCTGAGGGGATTCTGTTGTATTTGGGGGGGGGGGGGGGGGGGGGGTCTGTGTGAGTGTGTGTGTGTGTGTGTGTGTGTGTGTGTTCTATAAGTCTTGTCCATTGTGTCACGCCAGTGGCTAGTCTTTTCTGATGGCGTGGCAGACAGTCACACTGTAAACAACAACAGCTAGAAAGATGGCCGACAAATAAACAGATTGATTTGCTCCTGCTGGGGAAGGACTGGCTTTGTGCAAGAATAAAAACAAACTAAAACATCATTCGGCAACAACGCCGTGTCCACTGCTGATGACGTCACCGTGTCCACTGCTGATGATGTCAGGGTGTGGCTGGTTGCTGCGGCAGTGGCGCCCCCGTGTGTCCAGGGCGGGGAACAGCGGTGAGGAGCACGTTCTCCAGGGAGACGTCCGGAGTGGTGTAGTAACTCAAACTGGCCTCCAGGCCGCGCTGTCTCAGGTAGTGGACCCGGCCCAGGTCAATCAGGAGCTTACACAGACGACCCACACGCTCCCGCTCCTTCACACACATGCTGCCACAGGGAACACACACACACACACACACACACACACACACACACACACACACACACACACACACGTGTCATGACAAAAAGCACCATAGAGAAAGGACTGCTTCATTTTCTATCCAATCAAATCTTGCTTTTTCTGATCTCTTGAGCTTCTTCCCTGAACAACTTCCAATCTTTAATACAATAAAATCTTTACTAAATGTGCTATTTCAGTGTTTTGGGGGGAAACTATAGCCTGGGCGAAAGCGACTGTTGACTGTGTCA
>JAODXP020000022.1:18023110-18033110 GCA_027497455.2 Sardinella longiceps | reverse complement strand
CGCTTCGATTTTACGTCATGCGTTGAAAGCTAATCAGCGCGCGCGGCGTTCTGTAGCTGCTGGTTGCCAGCGGCAACAGAGAGAACAAACAAAAAATCACTTCAGGAGGAGAAACTAATCACACACCCATATAGATTCCAGCGTACTCGATAAGTTGGCTAACCAAAATACTCACTTTACAAAAGTTTTTGTGTCCAGATTGTAAGCGAATTGGACATGCAAATAGGATACTTAGATTTTTTTTAAGAGAACGTTTGTGAGTGACGTAATCTTCGTAACTTCCGGCCTTCAACTTTCTACCACAACGGCCATTCGCGGGACAGAGGCGCCAAACTCGAAACATTTCAGAGATTTAGAAAACGAGAGTGTTTATGCGACTTATTTGTACACTTTGAGGAATATGAAACAACGATGACGGAGATACTATTCAACAAGAAGTTACAAGTGCATGTGAAATGTAAAGACAGCGATGACAGGTAACGATGATTTTATTTGTATGTACTCTGCTAGCCTCTTAGCACGAAGGCTACCAAGCCCATGTTATCCAATGGGCTGGCTAATAAGCTAACGTTCAATCATGGCAGACTTTCTTTCACCAACAGATGTTAAAGTCAGTACAACAATGGGCACCATGTATGAAACGCTCAATGTTTTGATGCTCACAATTTCTTTTACATTACAGGCGTTCCACAATCCGAATCAGTGTTGAACTTCAGTTCACGAGTAATCCAATTCATAAAAGGGTAAGTTAATCGCTTGCTTCTGAAAATCTGTGGATCATTGTTTTATGCATTTTGCACTCGAATAAGTTAGTATCCGAAATACCGCATTTATCTGAACAACCCCATGTCCATTACAGCCTAAAAAGATGCTAGACCTCGATGCTAATTTTGAGCTTTAAATATGGCGTGTGAAGGAGCCTAACGTTAGCTATGTGCATGTATGTCCATGTATGTTGTTTATTAATTCTGTAGGAGCTGCTTGTTCGCCTGACGGATGATGCGGACATGTACTTCCTTTACAACCTCACCATATCGGAGGAGGATTTCCAAAGGTGCTCAGCGTTCATTCTGCTTAACTTACTACACAGTAGAGTGTGTTTTATGTGTGTTTTATAACATTACAGCAGATGCTGTCCAATGGCAAAAGCCTACTTGAAAGTAAAAAAAAGGCCTTTTTCCTATGAAATGGGACACATAAGCTAAACGGTCATTTTTGTTTGTGCAGTTTGAAAGTGCAGCAGGGCCTGTTGGTGGATTTCAGCTCGTTCCCTCAGAGGTTCACAGACCTGCTGGAGCAGTGTCTGATTGAGCAGGACAAGGACAGCCCCAGGTAAACACACACCTGTAAACACACACCTGCCACGCAAGTCCACCACCTTTCAGAGGCGTTAGTGTGGCATTAGCATCCCGTCACTCATGTTCTGTGTGGAGAACTGAGCCGGTTCCTCTGGTTCTCTTCCCTGCAGGTTCCTTCTGCAGCTGTGCTGTTCTGCGTCGCCTCTAGACCACGGTCCTGCCAGTCTCAATGTGGTGGAGACCAACCCCTTCAAGCACCTGACCCACCTGTCACTCAAACTGCTCCATGGCACGGACCTTGAGATCAAGAAGTTCCTGGCCTCCTGCCTCGCCACCATGAAGGTCAGATCACACACCTGTACCCTTACCTGTGTAGATCAGTCACCTCTGCCCTTACTCTGTGTGTGGATCACACACACCTCTGCCCTTACCTGTGTGGATCACACACACCTGTGCCCTTACCTGTGTGGATCATATGCCTCATGTTAGTGTGGGATGATTGTAGGGAAGTGTTGTGTTGACTCTGTTAAGGTTATGTGTGTATTCAGATGCTATGCGTGTGTTTTATTCAATTCTTCTGTGTGTGTGTGTGTGTGTGTGTGTGTGTGTGTGTGTGTTCTGATTGACAGGAGGAGAAGCAGCAATTGGAACAGAAGCTGAAGAAGACTGAGGAGGATCTGTCACGACAGCTTAGCTTCACCCAACAGGTAGGGGTGTGTTTATGAGTGAGAGACTGTGTGTGTGTGTGTGTGTGTGTGTGTGTGTGTGTGTGTCACGACAGCTTAGCTTCACCCAACAGGTAGGGGTGTGTTTATGAGTGAGAGACTGTGTGTGTGTGTGTGTGTGTGTGCGTGTGTGTGTGTGTCACGACAGCTTAGCTTCACCCAACAGGTAGGGGTGTGTTTATGAGTGAGAGACTGTGTGTGTGTGTGTGCGTGTGTGCGTGTGTGTGTGTGTGTGTGTGTGTGTGTGTGTGTGTGTGTCACGACAGCTTAGCTTCACCCAACAGGTAGGGGTGTGTTTATGAGTGAGAGACTGACTCTGTGTGTATTCATTAATGTGTGTGTGTGTGTGTGTGTGTAATGTAATGTTTATATCCATTAATGTTATGTTAATTCTGTGTGTGTGTGACCCCTGGTCAGACTCTAGCGGAGAAGAGTAGGGAGTTGGACAAGCTGCGCTCAGAGTGGACGACCCAGACCAGCTCACTGTCCAGCCGACACACACAGGACCTCACAGCAGAGCGCGAGAAAGCCCTGGAGGTGAACACACACACACACACACACACACACACACACACACTGTCCAGCAGACACACACAGGACCTCACAGCAGAGCGCGAGAAAGCCCTGGAGGTGAACACACACACACACACACACACACAGAGAGAGAGAGAGAGAGAGAGAGAGAGAGAGAGAGAGAGAGAGAGCCAGCTCACTGTCCAGCAGACACACACAGGACCTCACAGCAGAGCGCGAGAAAGCCCTGGAGGTGAACACACACACACACACACACACACACACCCCCAGACCAGCTCACTGTCCAGCAGACACACACAGGACCTCACAGCAGAGCGTGAGAAAGCCCTGGAGGTACACACACACACACACACACACACACAAAATAGCAGTTCTATCTTTGTGTGCTCCCATGTGAAATGAATATGGCCGTGTGTGTGTGTGTGTGTGTGTGTGTTTGTGTGTGTGTGTTAGACCCAGATGCGTCTGCAGCAGCAGAATGAGACGTTGCGGCGGGAGCTGGAGAGTTCTCACCTGCGGAGTACAGAGCAGCTGCAGACTCGACTGGCAGAGATGGAGGCGTCTACTCGCGACCTCACCGACCGACGCTACCGCAACGAGGCCTCCATACGAGACCTCAAGGCCAAACTCACTGGGGTAGAGGAGGTGAGTGTGTGTGTGTGTGTGTGTGTGTGTGTGTGACCTCACCGACAGACGCTACCGCAACGAGGCCTCCATACGAGACCTCAAGGCCAAACTCACTGGGGTAGAGGAGGTGAGTGTGTGTGTGTGTGTGTGTGTGTGTGTGTGACCTCACCGACCACCGCTACCGCAACGAGGTCTCCATACGAGACCTCAAGGCCAAACTCACTTGTGTGAGTGTGAGTGTGTGTGTGTCTGTGTCTGTGTGTGTGTGTGAAGGAAAACTTGGAGTTGTTTTGGGTTGAGATAGTTTGTTGCGTTAAATGTCTGTGTGTGTGTGCGCATGTGTGCTTGCATGCATGTAGTGAGTGTGCATGCATGTGTGTGTGTGCGCATGTGTGCTTGCATGCATGTGGTGAGTGTGTGTGTATGTCTAGTTAATGGATATGTAAGAGGCTACATTTGGCCACAGTATGCATACCTGCATGTGTGGAGCGTACCTTTATATATGTATGGATCTTTGTGTGTGTGTGTGTGTGTGTGCAGGAGTGCCAGCGGGCGAAGCAGCAGGTAGCGTCGCTGCGTCGTGAGAACGGAACGCTGGATCAGGAGTGTCATGAGAAAGAGCGTCAGCTCCACCAGCTCAGCACACGAGCCGCCGTACTGCAGCAGGAGCTCACGGACAAGGAGCAGCTACTCACACGCACACGGGACATGCTCGACGCCACACAGCAGCAGAAGGTACACACACACACACACACACACACACACACACACACACACACACACACACACACACACACACTGCAGCAGGAGCTCACGGACAAGGAGCAGCTACTCACACGCACACGGGACATGCTCGACGCCACACAGCAGCAGAAGGTACACACACACACACACACACACACACACACACACACACACACACACACACACTGCAGCAGGAGCTCACAGACAAGGAGCAGCTACTCACACGCACACGGGACATGCTCGACGCCACACAGCAGCAGAAGGTACACACACACACACACACACACACACACACTGCAGCAGGAGCTCACGGACAAAGAGCAGCTACTCACACGCACACGGGACATGCTCGACGCCACACAGCAGCAGAAGGTACACACACACACACACACACACACACACACACACACACACATGCACACAGCAGGAGCTCACGGACAAGGAGCAGCTACTCACACGCACACGGGACATGCTCGACGCCACACAGCAGCAGAAGGTACACACACACACACACACACACACTCCAGCAGGAGCTCAAAGACAAGGAGCAGCTACTCACACACACACAAACAGTCTTACTATTGTCCTTTAAAAAATGTGTGTGTGTGTGTTTGCAGACGTCGGTGGAGGGCAATGCTGAGAGTAAACAGCTTCAGATTGGGAAACTGGAGACCACTGTCAAGTCCCTGTCTGAGGAACTCATTAAGGTGAGAACTATAGAACTATAGAACCACAGTCAAGTCCCTGTCTGAGGAACTCATTAAGGTGAGAACTATAAGAACTATAGAACCACAGTCAAGTCCCTGTCTGAGGAACTCATTAAGGTGAGAACTATAAGAACCACAGTCAAGTCTTGGTCTCGGAGCGGTTCGTTTGATGTGTGAAAGTAAACCGACCTCGATCTGACCCAAACGCAAAGAGTATACTGTATGTTTTTTGGACTTAACTATCTTCTGTTGTCAAGCATCACGGGATAGACGGGCTAAAAATGGTCTGCTCTCATAGCGCAGAGCAGATTTAACTATCTGTTGTCAAGCATCACGGGATAGACGGGCTAAAAATGGTCTGCGCAGAGCAGATTGAAACTAGGCTTTAGCTTTGTCTTCTGGTGCAGCCTGACGTGTGTCTTTTCCCTCACAGCGGTCATGCAAGCAATCGGTGCAATCCAAAAACTAAAGCATTTTCAAATGTTGCGTTGCGCCTGGTGTTAAAAATAAACTGTAACGGTAGATGGAGCTAGAGAATTCAGGTTTTTCCTAAATAGCCTTTTTCATGTGCTACTTCCAGAATAACGTGACATTTCTACAAAATTTGACTTTAAAAGAGTTGCTGAATACAGCTTTGAGAAGCTGCAGGAGGATGTGATGGCTCTGCTGGCACAGCTGACTTTGTGTGTGTGTGTGTGTGTGTGTGTGTGTGTGTGTGTGTGTGTGTGTGTGTGTGTGCGCAGGCCAACAGCATCATTAAGAAACTGCAGGGGGATATTAAGGGTCTGCTGGTGAAGCTAACTCTCTGTGTGTGTGTGTGTGTGTGTGTGCAGGCCAACAGCATCATTAAGAAGCTGCAGGGTGACATAAAGGGTCTGCTGGCGAAGATGAAGGTGAAGAACGCAGTGACGGTGTCCCAGGAGAAACTGGTGCAGGAGACCACAGATAAACTCCAGCACACACACACACAGCTGCAGGACGCACAGGCACAGCTCAAACAACGGGACGAGGAGGTAGGGTCTGTGTGTGTGTGTGTGTGTGTGTGTGTGTGTCTTTGTGTGTCAGGTAGCTCTCTCAGGTGTGTGAGGTCAGGTAGCACCTTGATGTGTGTAGAGTGAACTGTGTGTGTGTGTGTGTGTGTGTGTGTTGTCAGGTGTGTAAGCTGAAGGAGCAGTTGGAGGCGACGGTGCAGAAACTGGATGAGAGTCGAGAGGTGCTGAAGACCAATGAGAACGGTAACTCCGCCCCCCTCTCCTAGCAACTAACTCCGCCCCCTTCCCCCTCTCCAAGCAACCACATTATATAGCACACCACTGTGTGTGTGTGTGTGTGTGTGTGTGTGTGTGTGTGTCTTCCTGACTCTGAATCTGCCTCTCTCTCAGTGATCACGTGGCTCAACAAGCAGCTGAATGAGAACCAGTTGTCACGGAAACCAGAGAATGTGGGCATGTTTGAATCACCGCCAGCCCACTCCACGGGGGTGGGGCTAAGGATGGGCACGGCCTCCAGTAATCTGGTAGATATGACTTACCGTGTGTGTGTGTGTGTGTGAAAATTGTTCCAATCAGTGTGTTGTTGATTTGTGTGTCCCTGTGTGAAGTGTCAAATTCCTGGCTAAACTCGTTTTGAGCAAGTTTCCCATAATCATGAGTGCTGTGGAATTCTCTCCTCCTCTCCTCCCCTCCCCTCCCCTCTCCTTTTCTCCTTTCTACTCCTCTCCTCTACTCCTCCTCCTCCTCCTCCCCTCCCCTCTACTCCTCTCCTCCCCCTCCCCTCCCCTCCTCTCCTCTACTCCTCTCCTCCTCCTCCTCTCCCCTCCTCTCAGTTGGATAGTCGGAGTTTTGTCCCGTCTGGTCATGTGGGGTACCCCTCTAGTTCCCCGTCAGGTTTGGGGTTCCCCTCGTCCTCCCCGTCTGCGCTGGGGTACCCCGTCACCTCCACGCTCAACTCCAAACACTCCGGATCCTTCCCCACACACGCAGCAGCAGCAGCAGCACGGCCCTTTGGCCTTCACAACCAGCCCTCTGGACCCAAGGCACGCAGCTCTTTCTCTTTCTTTCTTTCTCTTCTTTCTTTCTTATTGCTTTCTTTTTCTCTCTCTTTCTTCACAACCAGCCCTCTGGACCCAAGGCACGCAGCTCTTTCTTTCTTTCTTTCTTTCTTTCTCTATCACTCTTTCTTTTGCTTTCTTTTTCTCTCTCTTTCTTCACAATCAGCCCTCTGGACCCAAGGCACGCAGCTCTTTCTTTCTTTCTTTCTTTCTTTCTTTTTGTCTTTCTTTCTCCATTCTCTAAATTCTTTTCTCCTCCCTCCCTCCTTCTCTCCTCTCCTTATTTTGATCTCTCTCTCCTGGTTGCCCTTATGGTGTTTTCATTCTTTCTTACATATGTGGGTAAAATAATTTTGGTCTCATTGCTTGTGTTTTCCTAGTATGGCATTACCAATTTTCCCCATTTTTTTTAGCTTTAACTTAGCATAGCCGCTGGAATGCAAAGTTGCCAGATAGCAATTCCTTGGCAACTTTACTTTCCAGTGACTATGCTAAGCTGAAAGTAAAATTGAGGTTGCCAGACCAGGACAACGCAAGCACTGAGACCAAATTGCTCTTACCCACATAATGTAACTCCAGGTAAGGGGGCGAATAACCAATTTTCATAAAGAGGTGAACTATTCCTTTAAAGGGGACTAGACTGTATGTTCAGACCGCAAGCGATAAGTTGCCAAGCATTCTCGAAGACTCACAAGAAACATTGCTTGGCACAGCAACAAAACGTCAAAGTTGCCCATGACGTTGCATTCTAACGTTCCATCCTGCTTCTCACACTGGGAAATCGATATTCTGATTGGTAGTTGCCAAAACGCATCATAGCTCATTGCATAAAGTTAACTGAAGTTTAACTTTCTCATTTTCTCCCAAGTTTTGTCGCCCACCACACCTGCCGCTTTTGTTGCCGAAGTCGAAGTCGCTCGTCTCCATGCATAGTCAATCACTTCTGTTGCTTTTGTTGCCGAAGTCGAAGTCGCTCGTCTCCATGCATAGTCAATCACTTCTGTTGCTTTTGTTGCCGAAGTCGAAGTCGCTCGTCTCCATGCATAGTCAATCACTTCTGTTGCTTTTGTTGCCGAAGTCGAAGTCGCTCGTCTCCATGCATAGTCAATCACTTCTGTTGCTCGGGTCGCTTGAATCGCCCACCACACCTGCCGCTTTTGTTGCCGAAGTCGAAGTCGCTCGTCTCCATGCATAGTCAATCACTTCTGTTGCTCGGGTCGCTTGAATCGCTTGAGGTCTGAACGTAGCTAGAGGGCTGAGTTTGTTCAGCTTAAAGGAGAATACCGGAGTGAATTCAAGCATAGCCCTGTTTGGATCAGAGATGTATAGTAACGAACTAGAACTACTTAAAGGAAAATACCGGAGTGAATTCAAACATAGCCCTGTTGAAATACCTTGCAAAATGCGCTAGTTGGCGAGTGGAACAAAATAATTTGGTACAGCACAGAGCGAGTGAGAACGCAGAAGCGAACAGGCACTTTACACTGAATCAATGGGACCTGACTGTTGGAAACCGAAAGTAAGATCTGAGGTTACATTGACTCAATGTAAAGTGTTTCGCGTTCGTGTTAGGTCTATGGTGTTCGAAATTCTTTCATTTCATGCGAAGGCTCGTGCAGCAGGACTATACTTAAACTTACTCCGGTATATTCCTTTAAAAGGGATTATTAGTGAAAACACCCTAAGGTCAGCAGGACTATGCTTAAACTTACTCCGGTATATTCCTTTAAAAGGGATTATTAGTGAAAACACCCTAAGGTCAGCAGGACTATGCTTAAACTTACTCCGGTATATTCCTTTAAAAGGGATTATTAGTGAAAACACCCGGCCTAAGGTCAGTCATGGCGTAAGGATAGAATGGCTCTGATCCTTTTCTATTGTCTTCTCTCCTCTCTTCAACTACTGAGCTGCAGCGCTCTGTGCCCTCTGAATAACCGTGTGTGTGTGTGTGTGTGTGTGTGTGTGTGTGTGTGTGTGTGTGTGTGTGTGCAGGTCCAGTTCAAGCCTGCTCTGTCTCCTGTAGAGAGGAGGGATGGGAGTCCTCCGGTTACACGTGTGCCTCTCGCCAACAAAGAGAAGTGAGTCCCTCTCTCTCACACACACACACACACACACACACACACACATTAACAGTTACTCACATGCCTCTCCAACAAAGAGAAGTGTCATACAAACACACACACACACTCATTACAGTTACATGTGTGCCTCTCTCCAATAAAGAGAAGACACACACACACACACACACACACACACACACACACTCTAACAGTAACGTGTGCCTATCCAACAAAGCAAAGTTAAGTGTGACACACACACGCATGCATCACATTCACTGACGCAGTGCCTATCCTGTGTGTGTGTGTGTGTCTGTGTGTGCTGTGTGTGTGTGTGTGTGTGTGTGTGTGTGTGTGTGTGTGTGTGTGTGTCCAGTAATGATCCTGTAGGTCTTGACTCCAAGTACTTGGAGCGGCGAGACGACAGCATCCCCCTCCGTGGACTTCTGACCAACATGAACAAAGGTAACAACACACACCTGCACAACAACACACACACACACCTGCACAACAACACACACACACACACACACCTGTCCAACAACACACACACACACCTGTCCAACAACACACACACACACCTGTCCAACAACACACACACACACACACCTGTCCAACAACACACACACACACACACACCTGTCCAACAACACACACACACACCTGTCCAACAACAACACACACACACACACCTATCCAACAACAACACACACACACACCTGTCCAACAACACACACACACACCTGTCCAACAACACACACACACACCTGTACAACAACACACACACACACACCTGTCCAACAACAACACACACACACACCTGTCCAACAACAACACACACACACACACCTATCCAACAACACACACACACACACACACCTATCCAACAACACACACACACACACACTGTCCAACACACACACACACACACACACACACCTGTCCAACAACAACACACACACACACACACCTGTCCAACAACACACACACACACCTGTCCAACAACACACACCTGTACAACAACACACTTTTGTGCCACACATACCTGTAGTTGAGTGTGTGGTGCCTAACTGTTGTGCTCTGTGTGTGTGACTACAGAAATGCCCAAGTCCAAACTGGGAGCACCGCTGGTCTCCGCCGCCCCCTCCGCTTACTTCCCAGGGTGACCCGCTTTGACCTCTAGACGACCTTCGCATCAACGACTCCACCCTACCCACTACACCCACAGCAGGATCATGGGATTCACACACTGTGTGTG
>JAODXP020000022.1:18021151-18023010 GCA_027497455.2 Sardinella longiceps | reverse complement strand
CCCCCGTGTGTCCAGGGCGGGGAACAGCGGTGAGGAGCACGTTCTCCAGGGAGACGTCCGGAGTGGTGTAGTAACTCAAACTGGCCTCCAGGCCGCGCTGTCTCAGGTAGTGGACCCGGCCCAGGTCAATCAGGAGCTTACACAGACGGCCCACACGCTCCCGCTCCTTCACACACATGCTGCCACAGGGAACACACACACACACACACACACACACACACACACACACACACACACACACACACGTGTCATGACAAAAAGCACCATAGAGAAAGGACTGCTTCATTTCCTATCCAATCAGAATCTTGCTTTTTCTGATCTCTTGAGCTTCTTCCCTGAACAACTTCCAATCTTTAATACAATAAAATCTTTACTAAATGTGCTATTTCAGTGTTTTGGGGGAAACTATAGCCTGGACTGTTGACTGTGTCATACAGTCTGGCCCAACCAATTGGAATAGGTTTCCGTTTGAATATGACGTATTCCCTCGCCTGGCTCTCAAGCCTACAACTTTCGCTTTCAGTATTAACAGTATTATCGCAAGTTCTGATCTATTTTGACATAGTGGCAATAAATCCTTAAGATCATGGATGCTAATGTCATGTACCAATTTTGTGAATGTAATTCTAAAGTGGGGGAGAGAATAACAAACGCGTCCCTATCACTGACCTCAAAAAAAGACTACAACATTTTGAGACATCGCTCTAAACTGTGTGCTGATTGGCTAAACCGTAGAGTAACCGACGGAAAGGCGGGAAGGGGGGCTTGGACCAGACTATGTGCGGAGATAAATGTTTAGCGGAGCTACGTAGGATGGCATCGCCAGGCTAGGGAAACTCTGGCATATTTCTGGACTAATAAGACAGCAGGGAAAAAGGGAGAATCTGAGGTGGCCCAGTGAAGGAGCTTCATCACGCCGATAAAAGGGCAGCGTATTCTGTGTGTGTGTGTGTGTGTGTGTGTGTGTGTGTGTGTGGGTTTGAGAGTACAGTATGTGTGTGTGTGTTTTGAGAATGTGTGTACAAATGTATGTGCAAATGTGTGTTTGAGAGTGTGTGTGCAAATGTTTGCTGCTCCACTCACCTGTCCAGGTTTGGTCCACTCTCTTGCCCTCCCTCGTGTTCCTCCTCTTCCTCCTCTTCCACTACGGTGCCCCCTATGGTGCCCTCTGCCGTGTCTTTGGTGCCCTCTGCCTTGCCTCTGTGCCCAGTGCTGGCGTCCCTCATGCCACATGTGGCCCAGCTGGACATGCGCTGGAAGGCCCCAAACTCTTCCGCCCCGAGTCCGCGCTGCAGGAAGAACTCTCTGCCCACATAGTGTCTCCAGTCACAGCGGTGGTGGCAGCACAGGGCGATGACCACGCCACACACACGCGGCTGACCACCCCCCTCTGTCCTGCCTACATCTGCCTCACCCACTCTAGTCCCGCCCACTTCTGTCTCGTCCAATCGGGTCCCACACACTTCTGTCCCGTCCAATCCAGTCTTGTCTTCACCCACTCTGACACGCTTACTGGGCGGCTCCTCTGCAGCAGCAGCTGCATCCCTCTGGTCACTTCTCTCCAACAGACACCGCAGAGACAGATCTGGGGGGGGGGGGGATGAGGAGGAGAGAAGGAAGAGGGGGATGAGGAGGAGAGAAGGAAGAGAGGGATGAGGAGGAGGAGAGAAGGAAGAGGAGGAAACGGAGAGGAGAGGTATGGATTGATAAAGAGTCAAACATCAAGAGACTGGCTTAACATGATGGATGTGAAGATTATGTGCACACAGCTACAATAGGAGGAGAGAGTGAGTGAGTGAGTGAGTGAGTGAGTGAGTGAGTGTGTGTGTGTGTGTGTGTGTGTGATATTTATATTTACC
>JAODXP020000022.1:18008651-18013651 GCA_027497455.2 Sardinella longiceps | reverse complement strand
CATGTGAAATGAATATGGCCGTGTGTGTGTGTGTGTGTGTTAGACCCAGATGCGTCTGCAGCAGCAGAATGAGACGTTGCGGCGTGAGCTGGAGAGTTCTCACCTGCGGAGTACAGAGCAGCTGCAGACTCGACTGGCAGAGATGGAGGCGTCTACTCGTGACCTCACCGACCGACGCTACCGCAACGAGGCCTCCATACGAGACCTCAAGGCCAAACTCACTGGGGTAGAGGAGGTGAGTGTGTGTGTCTGTGTGTGTGAGGGAAAACTTTGTTGTTTTGGGTTTGGGCAGTTTGTTGCGTTAAATGTCTGTGTGTGTGTGCGCATGTGTGCTTGCATGCATGTGGTGAGAGTGTGTGTGTGTGTATGTCTAGTTAATGGATATGTAAGAGGCTACATTTGGCCACAGTATGCATACCTGCATGTGTGGAAGGTATCTTTATATATGTATGGATCTGTGTGTGTGTGTGTGTGTGTGTGTGTGTGTGTGTGTGTGTGTGCAGGAGTGCCAGCGGGCGAAGCAGCAGGTAGCGTCGCTGCGTCGTGAGAACGGAACGCTGGATCAGGAGTGTCATGAGAAAGAGCGTCAGCTCCACCAGCTCAGCACACGAGCCGCCGTACTGCAGCAGGAGCTCACGGACAAGGAGCAGCTACTCACACGCACACGGGACATGCTCGACGCCACACAGCAGCAGAAGGTACACACACACACACACACACACACACACACACACACACACACACACGCTGCAGCAGGAGCTCAAAGACAAGGAGCAGCTACTCACACGCACACGGGACATGCTCGACGCCACACAGCAGCAGAAGGTACACACACACACACACACACACACACACACACACTGCAGCAGGAGCTCACGGACAAAGAGCAGCTACTCACACGCACACGGGACATGCTCGACGCCACACAGCAGCAGAAGGTACACACACACACACACACACACACACACACACACACACACACACACACACACACTGCAGCAGGAGCTCACGGACAAGGAGCAGCTACTCACACGCACACGGGACATGCTCGACGCCACACAGCAGCAGAAGGTACACACACACACACACACACACACACACACACACACACACACACACACACACTGCAGCTGGAGCTCACGGACAAGGAGCAGCTACTCACACGCACACGGGACATGCTCGACGCCACACAGCAGCAGAAGGTACACACACACACACACACACACACACACACACACACACACACACACACACACACACACCTCCAGCAGGAGCTCACGGACAAAGAGCAGCTACTCACACGCACACGGGACATGCTCGACGCCACACAGCAGCAGAAGGTACACACACACACACACACACACACACACACACACTCTCACTCCCTCTCACTCCAGCAGGAGCTCAAAGACAAGGAGCAGCTACTCACACACACACACACAAACAGTCTTACTATTGTCCTTTAAAAAATGTGTGTGTGTGTGTTTGCAGACGTCGGTGGAGGGCAATGCTGAGAGTAAACAGCTTCAGATTGGGAAACTGGAGACCACTGTCAAGTCCCTCTCTGAGGAACTCATTAAGGTGAGAACTAGTTCTATAAGAACCACAGTCAAGTTCCTGTCTGAGGAACTCATTAAGGTGAGAACTATAGAACCACAGTCAAGTATACTCTATGTTTTTTGGACTTAACTACCTTCTGTTGTCAAGCATCACTGGATAGACAGGCTAAAAATGGTCTGTTCTCATAGCGCAGCGCAGATTGAAACTAGGCTGTAGTTTTGTCTTCTGGTGTATTTTCCCTCACAGCTGTCATGCAGGCAATCGGTGCAATCCTAAGACTAAAGCATTTTCAAATGTTACGCTGCGTCTGGTGTTAAAAATAAACTGTGGAGCTAGAGAATTCAGGTTTTTCCTAAATAGCCTTTTTCATGTGCTACTTCCAGAATAACGTGACAATTCTACAAAATTTGACTTTAAAAGAGTTGCTGAATACAGCTTTGAGAAGCTGCAGAAGGATGTGATGGCTCTGCTGGCAAAGCTGACTGTGTGTGTGTGTGTGTGTGTGTGTGTGTGTGTGTGTGTGTGCGCAGGCCAACAGCATCATTAAGAAGCTGCAGGGGGATATTAAGGGTCTGCTGGCGAAGATGAAGGTGAAGAACGCAGTGACGGTGTCCCAGGAGAAACTGGTGCAGGAGACCACAGATAAACTCCAGCACACACACACACAGCTGCAGGACGCACAGGCACAGCTCAAACAACGGGACGAGGAGGTAGGGTCTGTGTGTGTGTGTGTCTTTGTGTCTCAGGTAGCTCTCTCAGGTGTGTGAGGTCAGGTAGCACCTTGATGTGTGTAGAGTGAACTCTGTGTGTGTGTGTGTGTGTGTGTGTGTGTGTGTTGTCAGGTGTGTAAGCTGAAGGAGCAGTTGGAGGCGACGGTGCAGAAACTGGATGAGAGTCGAGAGGTGCTGAAGACCAATGAGAACGGTAACTCCGCCCCCCTCTCCTAGCAACTAACTCCGCCCCCTTCCCCCTCTCCAAGCAACCACATTATATAGCACACCACTGTGTGTGTGTGTGTCTTCCTGACTCTGAATCTGCCTCTCTCTCAGTGATCACGTGGCTCAACAAGCAGCTGAATGAGAACCAGTTGTCACGGAAACCAGAGAATGTGGGCATGTTTGAATCACCGCCAGCCCACTCCACGGGGGTGGGGCTAAGGATGGGCACGGCCTCCACTAATCTGGTAGATATGACTTACCGTGTGTGTGTGTGTGTGTGTGTGTGTGTGTCTGTGTGTGAAAATTGTTTTAATCAGTGTGTTGTTGATTTGTGTGTCCCTGTGTGAAGTGTCAAATTCCTGGCTAAACTCGTTTTGAGCAAGTTTCCCATAATCATGAGTGCTGTGGAATTCTCTCCTCCTCCCCTCTCCTTTTCTCCTTTCTACTCCTCTCCTCCTCCTCCTCCCCCTCCCCTCCCCTCCCTCCCCTCCCCTCTCTACTCCTCTCCTCCTCCTCCTCCTCTCCCCTCCTCTCAGTTGGATAGTCGGAGTTTTGTCCCGTCTGGTCATGTGGGGTACCCCTCTAGTTCCCCGTCAGGTTTGGGGTTCCCCTCGTCCTCCCCGTCTGCACTGGGGTACCCCGTCACCTCCACGCTCAACTCCAAACACTCCGGATCCTTCCCCACACACGCAGCAGCAGCAGCAGCAGCAGCAGCAGCAGCACGGCCCTTTGGCCTTCACAACCAGCCCTCTGGACCCAAGGCACGCAGCTCTTTCTCTTTCTTTCTTTCTCTATCACTCTTTCTTTTGCTTTCTTTTTCTCTCTCTTTCTTCACAATCAGCCCTCTGGACCCAAGGCACGCAGCTCTTTCTCTTTCTGCATCTTTCTTGCTTTATCTAGCTTTCTTTCTTTCTTTTTCTCTTTCTTTCTTTCTTTCTTTCTTTCTTTCTTTTTCTCTCTCTTTCTTCACAATCAGCCCTCTGGACCCAAGGCACGCAGCTCTTTCTCTTTCTTTCTTTCTTTCTTTCTTTCTTTCTTTCTTTTTGTCTTTCTTTCTCCATTCTCTAAATTCTTTTCTCCTCCCTCCGTCCTTCTCTCCTCCTCTCATTTTGATCTCTCTCTCCTGGTTGCCCTTATGGTGTTTTCATTCTTTCTTACATATGTGGGTAAAGAGTTTTGGTCTCATTGCTTGTGTTTTCCTAGTATGGCATTACCAATTTTCCCCATTTTTTTTAGCTTTAACTTAGCATAGCCGCTGGAATGCAAAGTTGCCAGATAGCAATTCCTTGGCAACTTTACTTTCCAGTGTACTGAAAGTAAAATTGAGGTTGCCAGACCAGGACAACGCAAGCACTGAGACCAAATTGCTCTTACCCACATAATGTAACTCCAGGTAAGGGGGCGAATAACCAATTTTCATAAAGAGGTGAACTATTCCTTTAAAGGGGACTAGACTGTATGTTCAGACCGCAAGCGATAAGTTGCCAAGCATTCTCGAAGACTCACAAGAAACATTGCTTGGCACAGCAACAAAAGGTCAAAGTTGCCCATGACGTTGCATTCTAACGTTGCATTCTAACGTTCCATCCTGCTTCTCTAGAGGAGTCACACTGGGAAATCGATATTCTGATTGGTAGTCGCCAAAACGCATCATAGCTCATTGCATAAAGTTAACTGAAGTTTAACTTTCTCATTTTCTCCCAAGTTTTGTCGCCCACCACACCTGCCGCTTTTGTTGCCGAAGTCGAAGTCGCTCGTCTCCGTGCATAGTCAATCACTTCTGTTGCTTTTGTTGCCGAAGTCGAACTCGCTCGTCTCCATGCATAGTCAATCACTTCTGTTGCTCGGGTCGCTTGAATCGCCCACCACACCTGCCGCTTTTGTTGCCGAAGTCGAAGTCGCTCGTCTCCATGCATAGTCAATCACTTCTGTTGCTTGGGTCGCTTGAATCGCCCACCACACCTGCCGCTTTTGTTGCCGAAGTCGAAGTCGCTCGTCTCCATGCATAGTCAATCACTTCTGTTGCTCGGGTCGCTTGAATCGCTTGAGGTCTGAACGTAGCTAGAGGGCTGAGTTTGTTCAGCTTAAAGGAGAATACCGGAGTGAATTCAAGCATAGCCCTGTTTGGATCAGAGATGCATAGTAACGAACTAGAACTACTTAAAGGAAAATACCGGAGTGAATTCAAACATAGCCCTGTTGAAACACCTTGCAAAATGCGCTAGTTGGCGAGTGGAACAAAATAATTTGGTACAGCACAGAGCGAGTGAGAACGCAGAAGCGAACAGGCACTTTACACTGAATCAATGGGACCTGACTGTTGGAAACCGAAAGTAAGATCTGAGGTTACATTGACTCAATGTAAAGTGTTTCGCGTTCGTGTTAGGTCTATGGTGTTCGAAATTCTTTCATTTCATGCGAAGGCTCGTGCAGCAGGACTATACTTAAACTTACTCCGGTATATTCCTTTAAAAGGGATTATTAGTGAAAACACCCGAAGGT
>JAODXP020000022.1:18006401-18008551 GCA_027497455.2 Sardinella longiceps | reverse complement strand
GTCAAGTTCATTATGTTTGGATTTTAACTTTCGCTGGATTTTTTTGGAGAGTTGTAAAACTATACATTTTTGAAAACTGTAATGTATTAGCAATCAGAAAAACAATGTTTCCATTTGCACAGGTGTCTGCATGGCGGCCATCTTGGATTTTTCAAAATGGCGTCCAAAAAAACTAAATTTTGACATTTCTCAGCTTCTGAATAAGCTAGAACACTGATTGTAACTGCTAAACCTACATTTTCAGGGACAAGGAATCCAATGGCACCAACATAAATTGGATAGGTCTTAACAAAATGGATTTTAATACAGAGTTTTTCTTTTTATTGATTGTTTTACAGAGATACGCGGGGGTCAGCTCTATGTTCCCACAACCTTATGTTCCCACAGCTCTATGTTCCCACAGCCCTATGTTCCCACAGCTCTATGTTCCCACATTTGTTAGGAATTTTTATTTTTCACAGAATTTTTGGAAATTAGGCCCTATGTTCCCACAACCCTATGTTCCCACATTTCTTAGGAAATTTGGGAAATTGGGCCCTATGTTCCCACAGCCCCATGCCCCATTACAAAGATTTTTTTTAAAAAAAATGAGACCAATATGCAATATGTTCCAATAAGGGCATGTTCACACCAACACAGGTAATATTTATACAGTTAGCCCTTCCGTTCACATTAGAATGGAAGATTCTGAAAATGAAAATGATTCCAAAAATGATTGCTGTGGTCGATTTCAAAAATGATCGCTGAGGTAGATGAATATAAAATCGTTGTGGAATGTGGATGCAAAACGTTCTGAAAACGAGAGTGGATGAAGATCGTTTTCATTGCGAATATAAATCTAGGCAGCACAACATAAAAGAACCCTACCCTTACCCTAAACCTAACCCCACTTCCTGGAAGGCACCATTGAGGGCAAATAATACCAAAGATCGAATCTTGCTTGAACTTACATAGGGGGTCTACCAGGCAGGGGTAGAAATGTGGGACTATAGTACCTGACTGAAGAAAGAAAGAAAATAAAACTCTTAGAAATGTGAGAATATAGGGCTGTGGGAACATAGGGCTGTGGGAACATAGAGCTGTGGGAATATAGGGCTGTGGGAACATAGAGCTGTGGGAACATAGAGCTGTGGGAACATAGACACGCTCCCCATACGCGCATGGTCAGTGTAATGGAACGTTACACATAGGAAGGATCATGCCCTTTTGACAGTCTCTGCACCTCATCGTCATCATCACCATTGTCATTTTCGTACGTGATGTCTTGAGAGTCTTCATCATTCTGGCAGTGGCTGCCACACTGACAGAGATCTGTACAGGCTAAGTTCTATGTTCTGCAAGAGCACAGAGGAACAGTCTGATTTGCACTGACATCTCACCATCTTAACAATGGCTTTTGGAGTTGGAAGGACCTCTGTGGTGGTAGGTTTTAGCTGACCATCTGAGTCTTTGAAGTATCCAACTGTGGAACCTGCTGAGCGATGGCTGCCTGTCCCCACACCCGTGTTTGGATATGGACTCTCAAGATGTGCTGTTTCAGAGCACCGATTGTTGGAGAGAGCTTGTCACCTTCTGCCATGTGTTTGCAGAAGAGATGCCAACGTAGGTCAGGGATTGTCTTGATGCTGATGCCCTTGGGTGTGTAGGCTGTACATACAAAGGTAGCCAGTGTTGAAAGCATTCCCTCTGTCATGTCCTCCAGAAGCATCTGCAGAGCACTGATGACATCCTCATCAGCTTTGAGGTAAACCTGAAACCATGTTGCCTTGCCTATGTGAGAAAACCTCCCAGTGTTGTCAGCCCCTGTGAAAGCAAGGAAGGCAGGCAAAGCCTTTGCTCTTTCTGGACTTAGAGCTCTCCACAGTGGTTCAATTTTCACAACACCAGATGCCATAGAAATGGAATTGTTCTTCAACAGGACATCTGTGTCTGGTGAGAAGAACACAAGCTGTGCATCAGGTGGGTTTCGCTGTGACGCCAGCACTGCCTGGTGGATCAGGAGTGTGCAAAGAGCAGGTCTTTGTTGCTCCTTGTGTGCCCAGAAGCAGATGTGATGATCAACTTGGAGGATCCCATGTTGTACTCTAGGATTATGGCAGCAAGGTAGCTGAGATCATTCTCGTGTTTGACACCTACAGAGAAGACTCTCT
>JAODXP020000022.1:17983901-17991401 GCA_027497455.2 Sardinella longiceps | reverse complement strand
GTTAGAAAATGCGGTGCCGAAGCAAAACCAATCACACCACTCTTTCCTCTGACGTATGTGACGCGAAGGGAACTGCTTGAACAGGACTGAGAGCCGTTGGAGCTGCTCAAAGTTGATTGGTTCTCGACCAAGGGGGGGTAGTTCCCCCGTCTAGGGGAATTCAGAAATCCTGCCCGATCAGCAGCTGGCCAGACCTGCGACAGCAATGCCGAAGGTGTTACGTCACTGGGAGGCCGTGCCAGGCTAAGGCCAACCCAACTCTGGGTCGTTATAGCCACACTAGCCCAACACTGGGTCATTGCTGCTAACGGATGGCAACTAGCCTGGGCTATCTGGTGGCAGTATATGGTAAATCCTCACACCCCTAGACTGCAGAATGCTTCTAACTGCTGAGTTGGAAGACTGGGGGCTCATTTATCGACTGTATTTCCACACAGGTCTGTGCTTAAAAGGTGCATACAATCATCTCTGTGCAAAGTGTGAGACTTATGAGGTGTTGGATGATGATTCTCACAGCGTATATGTTTCACTGTCTCATGTTTCACTTTATTGATAATTACCAAGCCAACTAATCCAAATAATCTGAGACAAACACGAGGAAGTATTATTTGGCTAAAGTATTATTTGGCTACATAATAACGTGCATTATGTAAGGCAGGGAGTGTTTTCAGTGGGCATGATAATTGTGTCCACAACCAAGTGTTTGAAATCTACCTGTGTGAGATTGGGTCATTACCTCTAACCCAACTCTGGGTCATAATAGCCAGGCTAACCCAACTCTGGGTCACTACTGCCAGTCTAGCTGAGAAGCCTCTAACCTCACTCCTCTGATGCAGCCTGAACTAACCATTCCCTTCACATACATGCAGTATGAGTGTCTCCTCCAGCTCCAGTCATTATAGTTACCCCCCCCCCCCACACACACACACACACACACACACACGCACACACACACACTCCCTTTACATACATGCAGTATGAGTGTCTCCTCCAGCACCAGTCATTATAGTTGCCCCCCACACACACACACACACACACACACACACACACACACACACACACACACACACATACATACAGTACAGTATGAGTGTCTCTTCCAGTCCCAGTCATTACAGCCCCCCCAACACACACACACACACACACACACACACACACACACACACACAGTACATATGAGTGTCTCCTCCAGCCCCAGTCATTAGAGCTCCTTACTGAAGGAGAACGCAGGCTGAGATTATCCAATCAACTTTCACTCAACCAGTGACCCCCCTCACACACACACACACACACACACACACACACACGCACGCACGCACGCACGCACGCACACACACACACACACACACACAAACACACACACACTCAAGCCTATCTCAACTAATGACAGGTCAACAGAAGTCAATTAGCCTGCTTCCCGCAAAAGCTTTCCATCAAACGGCATGTCAAGCATGGGTAATGGAAAATACATTGTACTTACTGTACCTAAGCCACAAAAAGCTCACAAAGACTAATAAGGATGACTATACTACCTTTCTTTCATTTACTAAAGACAAATACAAAATAAAATTTTGACTGATCAAATCGCTAATAAATAGAGTGAATTTACCATGAGTGCAAACTACTGCTCACTAGGCTAAAATAATAAAATTATATAATATATAAAATAATATAATACAATATAAAGAAATTAACTGGATTTTTATTTTCTATATGTTCTATCGTTGGTTAAGGGCGGCAACTGTGTTCATTGTGTGAATGATAAGATTAGGCAGATTAAGGCTACTGTGCAGAAAATGAGTGTTGCATCTTAATTAATTTATTATCTTGTTTATGCTCAGAGAGATGTTTCTACGTGTTGTGTAGATTTCACATGCCTGCAAATGCACTTTGTGTACCTGATGTAGCCTATTTACATGCTTCCATGTTGTAAGGGGAAAAGGGATGGGGGGTTGGTTTGGTATGGGGTGCAATGTGTGTAGTGTGAATGTGTTTATGTTTGTGGTGTTTTTGTTTTGTCTCTTAGGTCATTTATGTTATAATTATTAATAATGGCCTATCATGTGTTGCTGGACTTGGACCCCCTCGAAAATGAGATCGTACATCTCAATGGGGGCTATCCTCTAATAAGCTTGAAACTTGAAAACAGAAGTTTCAGTACATAAAACTTATGACTAACTTAAGTGATGACAAAGTTTTGAATTTCAGTTTGTATGAATAGCCAGCAGACTGTTCTGTGACTGGTTCCCTATTTAAGAGCTAATTTGCACTAGGAACCTGGCATTACCTGCCATTTTGTCACTCAACGTTAACGCTTGAGAGTGAATGATCAAATTGATGTTGTTTCTCTGTTGCGATCTTGCACCACAGTCGTCAAAAATGGTATGTCCACAATAGGGATGTTTTCTTTCAAATAAAATGTTCCTGCTTTATAAATGGTAGTCGACCTCAACTCGGTATTGCAATTATTTTTCACAATATCCGTAAAATCTTTGGGAGGTACTGGGTCTTAATTGGGGGGTAAAATACCCCCCAGTACCCCCTGTAATTCCAACTATGTTCACCAGTAGCACAGATCAGGAAAGTTTCATTTTTCTTCAGAGCCCGCACGTCGCTCTCAATGTTGACCAAACCAAACCAAGTAATATATATGAAGGAAATGCACTGCATACCTGACAAGAAAATCTTCAAGATCTGGAGGTTGGCTTTTTCTCTCGACACCAACTCTTGAGCTACGTCCATGCGTAAAGTCCCCTACCGCCGCCGCTGCCGATGCCGGAGGATGACTCTTGTGGACCGACTGTCTGTCTGTCACCGCCGGCGGCTGCTGTGTGGGAATGTGATGATGAGGGAATTGCACTCCGCTAAACTGACTAAACTTTCTGTAGGCTAAATTCTACTATGGTCTCTCTCTTGTACTGTAGATGGAGGCGATAAGGTTTTGTCCGTCCTGTCCAGTCCTGTCACGCGCCGTGGGGAGAATGCGCCCCTGTCCGGTTGACCGGATGATTTAGAGCAGCAGCGGGAGACCGGAGGAGTGTGTGTGTGTGTGTGTGTGTGTGAGTGTGAGTGTGTTTGCGGGAGATGGGAGGAGTGGAGGGTGGAGGCAGGACCAGGAAGAATTTTCAAAAATATCTCCAACTCTAAACTCTCTCTTCTGATCGTGGCCACCCGTATTCTGGAGCTCAAGAGGCCATTTCGACAAGGCTAAAAGTAAAACAAGGAAATCCTCAAACCGCCAGTCATTTTGGCGCGGTTCATGGAAACTCCATTTGATGGCATTTATTCGCTAAACCGTCTCAATATCCCTTTGAATCCGACCTTAAACATCTAAGCCATTTCTTGTCAAAGCAGTTTAATTAACTACCTCGGCTTTGTAGTGATCTTTTAAGAGAGAGAGAGAGAGAGAGAGAGAGAGAGAGAGAGAGAGAGAGAGAGAGAGAGAGAGAGAGGGCTGTTATGGAAGCGGCTCTCTAGCGCAGTTCCAGTGGGAGCACATCTCAGATAATTGGCCCCCTGTTTGCGAAACAGCGCGGCTGATAAGGAAACAATTAGGCTGTCAGCAGCGGGGCAGATGGCGGTAATGGAGAGTTCTGCTTCTTCTTGAAAAGCAGAAAAATGCCTCCTCATGTAGTCTGTTTCAGCAGCGGCGCGTACTCAAGCCAGCGACACACATGGGAAGAACCGCTCACACAGTTAGGAAAGCTGTTAAGAACGGGCTTTATGGCGATAATTACACGGCAGTCACTCTAACACAGAGTTACTGAATCTAGCTGATCCGGAGCAGGAGCAACAGACAGTCGCGGGACAAGGTCGGAGAATCGGGTTATCAAACACCAGACATTTCTAAGTGTGTTCATTGCACCCTTCATCTTTTTAACCGAACATTCTTGACTTTAATAGCGGGGAATGTGTAACCCAACTGTAACAGCCCAGGCATTGGGGTGAATCATCCCCCCATCACAACACTTAAATTGAAGCCTGATGTTGTTGGGTGAACGTTAACGTTCCCACGAGCTGTCAACTGTAAATCAAACCGATGACCATCTAAGGAACCCCCTGTAATGTGCGCAGGCGGCGGCCTCTATGTTGCGCTTCAAAGCGCGGGCTCCTAGTCGGTATTAACGGCACTAAACCCTGATCTGGCCTCCGGTGAGAAGAGCAGCAGAGCAGACAGAAGCGGAGCGCGAGGAGCAAGCAGGGCCTCTCTCCACGCGCCCTAATGGGAACTGGGGGGAATAATGTGCGATCTATCGCACGCTGGAGTAAGCCTACACAACACCATAAAAACAGCACATTACAGTGCTCTCTCTCTCTCTCTCTCTCTCTCTCTCTCTCTCTCTCTCTCTCTCTCTCTCTCTCTCACACACACACACACACACACACACCTCTTAGAATCACACACTTGAGAGATGCTTAGAATCTGTGCTGTTTCTTGCAACTATTTTGCTGTCTGTTTTATTGCTTCAGAGGGACAAGGAGTATATATGGTTATGGTATGCACATTCCAGCAGGATCTCACACACACACACACACACACACACACACGCACACACGCACACACGCACGCACGCACACACACACACACACACACACACACACAGGACATCTGTGTTATTGCAGGGATAACTGAAATGCACTGTTGGAATGAGACATTACCATAAAACACAGACAGTGTGTTTCTGCGCTGCCCCCCCCCCCACTCCACACACACACACACACACACACCAGACAGACAGATAGAGAGATTTTTGCTTTTGTGATCAAATTTTTCTATTACTTCACTTCAATACAACCATACAACACACAACGTGTAGTATAATACAAGTCAAAAGAAGAACCACAAAATAAAACATACGAAACAAGAAACAAAAACAAACAAACAAACACAACAGACAGAGAGATAGATAGATAGACAGACAGATAGATGGACTGTGTATTTAGTTACACACACAAACAAGGGTCACTTCACTTCGAGGGCCGGACCCGGCCTGCTGGCCACTATTTCAATAGTCCTGGCCTACAATGTCGCTTAAGTGGACCGCACACCGGCTCCGACCGCTGAGCACTCCTCTTCCAACATTCTATTCCATTGTTTTCAATGCAACCCCACACACCAGCGCCGAACCCTTCTGCCGACAATTGTGAATTTTGATTGAAGTCTATTTTGTCGGAGCCGTCCATTGACATCCATTGTTATTTCCACATGCTACTGTGCTAGCTTCATTGCGAAATTGTCGAATTCGAAAGTGCTCTGCAATGCTGTCGTTCGGTGCCGGTTTGCGGACGGCTTTAGTGCGCAATTTATCTTAGAGACAGACACACACAGACAGCAAGTGAGACAGAGCTTGGAAACGGATGATGTCACTCCTGCCTCAGGCTTTTAACGGCCCATCAGAAGGCTTGTGTTTATAACAACTTTATAACAACCCTTATGTTTATAACATGTGTATAACATGGCTGTTTGTGTCAATAGGAGGCTCAACCAAGTGGACATGGTTTAGAGAACAACCTGCCAGATTATTGTGGAGAGTTTACAATATCTCAGAAACAATGGGCAGCCCACAGACACACACACACACACACACACACACACACACACACACAAACAGAGCAGTTCACAACAGGTGCCAAAACCACCACATTTTAGATAAATTCACAAAAAATATGCTCTCTCTCTCTCTCTCTCTATCTCTTTCTGTCCCAAGGGAGCCTTTTGCGTAAATGTCTGGTTATGAATGTTGAGAAATAGTGTTGGACCGGCAGCTGCGCCCTGTGAGGCACTATGAGATGCATGCCCAAGTGTAAACTCTCCTCTTGTGTTGTGGCCTTATACAAACAGTGTGTTCTTCATTACACACACACACACACACACACGGTCAACACTATCTGCAGTATGTGGTTGGACTGTTGAATGTTTTTAGCTGTTGTGTTTTTTTTGCTCCCCATTGATTGACAGCCCAGGTGTCCAAGCGTTGAACACACAATATATAAAACTCTCCAGATGGAAATGATGGGAAGGAATAGGTTTATAGGTTTTGTTTAAAAAAATAACAGGACACCTGTGGTGACATTTAATGTATATGAGACATCCATTTGTAGGAAAGTAGTAAGTGAAGTTGTGCCTTGGTTCAGAGAAAGAAAGGCTTCCATCCTCAGCAGAGAGTGTGCAGCTAGCCATTAGCCTTGCAGCTAACGCCACGGAGGAGACACCACAGGGAAATGGAGGATGGAGGGATATCTTTCAATCTTCTTCTTCCTCTCTTTTCTTTTCTTTTCTTTTCTTTTCTCTTTTCCTTCCCTCTCCTTTTCTGTTCTCTAATCTCCTCTCTTTAGGCAGCTGCCAAAACACACTCACACACACACACACACACACACACACACACACACACACACACACACACACACACACACACACACACACACACACACACACACACACAGGTTCTGCCTCATTTCCTTCTCAATCATTTCATTGGCTTTGCACCTAATTTAATTAAGGTTTGTCTGGCAGAGAACTACGGGCAGCCAGGCACCCGGGCACACACCTGCTGACACACACACACACCTGCTGCCCCACACACACACACCTGTTGCCCCACACACACACACACACACACACACACACACACACACACTGCCCCCCCACACACACACACACACACACACACACACACACACACACACACACACACCTGCCCTACACACACACACACACACACACACACCTGCTGCCCCCGACACACATCTTCCGCCCCACACACACACACCTTCCGCCCCCAACCCCCCAACCACACATCTGCTGCTCCCCACACACACATGCTGCCCCACACACCCACCTGCTGCCTCCCACACACACACATACACACACCTGACCTCACACACATGATGCCCAACACACATACACACACACACACACACACACACACACACACACCTGCTGCCCCATACACACACCTTCTGCCCCATATTGTACACACACCTGAGCACACACCCACACACCTGACCACACACCTACTGCACCACACTCACACCAGCTGATCTGCCTATACACTGTTACGGGCAAGTCCGTATGACGCCCCCTGGTGGTCCTGTTTTCTTTTTGTTTGTTACAGGCTGGCGTGGGTGTGGTTGTCCTGGTCGGGGTCAGGTGACCAATTAATTGTAATTTGCCCCGGCATTTAAGGATTGCCGTGAGGAGGGTCGGGGTTCCTCCCCTCCGCCAGCAGCGCATGCATTTGGATTTTGTTTGGCGTTTTCCACCTACCTGATCTACACGACATTTTTGCTTTGTTCCAGCGCATTTATACTGACTATCATTTCATTGCACTACATTGTTTACTTTCCTATGTCAATTTCATTTACTTTAATAAATATCTTTTATTTAAAAACTTTATATCCATGTGTGGACTCCCCTCAATGTTACAGGCCAAAACGAGCCTTGGTCCGTATTAACACAAATGAAATATTGGACATATACTGTATATTGAAGAAAGTATA
>JAODXP020000022.1:17968901-17971401 GCA_027497455.2 Sardinella longiceps | reverse complement strand
TCTGCTCCTCCTCTCAGGGGCGTTTCCAACATTAAATGCAGGCTGTAGCTTCTTTGCAGTGTTTTAAAGGAAAATAGCCGAGTGAATTCAAGCATAGCCCTGTTGAAAGAGCTTGTTAAATGCGCTATGACTTGTTTTCTGACCATACATTTCCTCAAGTCAAACTATGTTGGATCAATTATTTTGCAAATGAGCAAGTGATAAAATAGGCCAACTGGAGGATATTTACTGGCTCAGGACATTTCATCACATTTATAGACCATTAATCATGGGGGAATAATTGTTGGTTTTATTTTATTTAGTCTATCCCTGTAGTATGCTTTAGTCACAACTACACAATTTTACCAATGAAAGAATCAAAATGGCAGATAGCCTGATAGATAGACTGATGGTTGATAATGAGATGCAGACCTAGACCTAGTATAGATGTCTAGCCATTAAAAACATTTTATAACCCATTTTTTGTTGGAAAATACCTAAACTGTACCGTTACCTTGGCCCCAAAACCGTGATACATACCGCACCGTGGACAGATTGTACGTCCCTACACACACCCATATAGTACACACACACACACACACACACAGTACACACACTCACATAAAGTAGTACATACAGTACACACACTCACATATAGTACACACACACACACACACACACATAGTACATACTGTACAGTACACACACTCACATATAGTACACACACACACACACACACACAGTACATACAGTACACACACTCACATATAGTACACACACACACACACATAGTACATACTGTACAGTACACACACTCACATATAGTACACACACACACACACTCCCATACAGTACCTGCATACACTCACAGGGATTTATGTTGTCTTGAACACAAAACACATTTTAGCTTGATGATGAGGCTGCTTCTGAAGACAGTGGAAATCCAGACTGTTATTTTTAGCAAAACTGGAGACTCAACAACATTCTTTGAAACCCTTTAATTAGCAGAGACTATGTATGTGTGTGTGTGTGTGTTTGTGTGTTTTCACACACAGGTGAAAAACGAAACACTGAGGGAAATTACAGTAATTAAACAAGAGTGTGTGTGTAAGCTCTCACAGTATGGAGGGGTTTTTGTGTGTGTGTGTGTGTGTGTTTGCAGTGCACTGACTGTGTGATTAATTGGTTTTTAACAAGCAGGTTGTGTGTGTGTGTATTTTTGGGCCACATGTAAGTGTGTGTGTGTGTCTGTCTGTGTGTGTGTGTGTATGCGTGTGTGTGTGAGTGAGTGTGTATGTGTGTGTGTGTGTGTGTGTGTGTGTGTGTGTGTGTGAGAGAGAGAGAGTGTGTGTGTGTGTGTGTGTGTGTGTGTGTGTGTGTGTGTGAAATAATGCAATCAGAGCCCTGTGTTTTCAGACAACATTTTCTTTAATCCAAAGTCAACATACAGTATCTACATACACAGTGGCTTGTTTTAAACCAGTTATTGTTTGTCTCAGTTAGAATTAACAGTTTGAAAGCAATAGCACTTACAGGCCCTCTTACAAAGAAAAAACATCTTGGTTTTTGACTTTTGTTTTGTTTTGTTTTCTCGTTTTTTCTTCCCATCTTTTTTTTGTTGTTGGCGCTTTTCTGGAATCTTCCATTTAATGTCCCTCTAGGTTAGAACACACATCCGGGGTTTGGCTGCAGTAGACGGTTCCATTCGTACACACACACACACACACACACACACACACACACACACACACACACACACACACACACACACAGAATTGCCCTCTCTGATTGGATAAGCCAGAGCGGGCACTAACAAAACCTTTTCTGATTGGTCAAGTTCTTGTTTTGGGGTCTATCAGGGGGGTGTAACATAGAGTCCCAACACTGCAGGGGTGGTGGGGGGGGGGGGGGTGCTTCAGGGCGCACACACACACACACACACACACACACACACACACACACGTACAGATACAAACTGTTTGAAAATAAAGAAGAGAAAGCGGGCGGTTCTCTTTGTGGCGGTCCAGAGTGTTGCAACCCATTCACACAGCCCTGTAGCACCACCTAGGGGAGGGGAGGGGAGTAGAAGAGGGGACAGGCTGGAGGTGGAGAGGGCCAGTGCCTATAGCACCCCCTAGGGGAGGGGAGGGGAGTAGAAGAGGGGACAGGCTGGAGGTGGAGAGGGCCAGTGCCTATAGCACCCCCTAGGGGAGGGAGGGGAGTAGAAGAGGGGACAGGCTGGAGGTGGAGAGGGCCAGTGCCTATAGCACCCCCTAGGGGAGGGGAGGGGAGTAGAAGAGGGGACAGGCTGGAGGTGGAGAGGGCCAGTGCCTATAGCACCCCCTAGGGGAGGGGAGGGGAGTAGAAGAGGGGACAGGCTGGAGGTGGAGAGGGCCAGTGCCTATAGCACCCCCTAGGGGAGGGAGGGAGTAGAAGAGGGACAGGCTGGAGGTGGAGAGGGCCAGTGCCTGTAGCACCCCCTAGGGGAGGGGAGGGGAGTAGAAGAGGGGACAGGCTGGAG
>JAODXP020000022.1:17921401-17923901 GCA_027497455.2 Sardinella longiceps | reverse complement strand
GCCGTGCGAGTGATGACACGATGTTCTCCGCCATCCTGACACGAGATTCGGAACTCGTAGCTGCTGTTCGCCTGCAGGCTGCCCACCAGCGTCTTTAACAGACGAGCGTCAACGTCCATCTTCTGTCGGTTATACTCAATCTGAGATGGGAAAAACACACACACACATAAACACACACATACGCATGCAGAGAGAGAGCGAGAGAGAGAGAGAGAGAGAGAGACAGAGACAGAGAGAGAGAGAGAGAGAGAGAGAGAGAGAGAGAGAGAGAGAGAGAGAGAGAGAGAGAGAGAGGAAGAGAGAGAGATTAGCGAGAGAAACACTCAAACTGGTGTAAAACCTGTCTTAAACAAGGTCTGAGGAGTGTGCATATGTGAGTGTGTGTCAGAGATGACTTTTGACTGTGTGTGTGTGTGTGTGTGTGTGTGTATGTGTGTGTGTTTGTCCCTCACCGAACATCGATATGGGAGACGACTCTCTGAGAACTTCCAGGTGAGAAGCACCGTTGTCTTGGTTACGAACTTGACGGTGAAGTTCCTGGGGACGTCTGTGGCGTCAGGAGCAGAAAAGAGAGTGTGTTAGAAGCACACACACACACACACACACACACACACACACACACACACACACACACACACACACACACACACTCGCGATCAGAGGTAGACGTGAAGAGAGGTTCTGAAGTGCTTCCCATGGTGTCCTCGTTGCAGTGAGAGTGTTGCAGTGTGTGTTTGCTGTGAGGGAGCAAGGGCACGTTAGACTCACACACACACACACACACACACACACACACACACACGCAACGACACACACAACCAGAGGACAATAAATGACACACAGCCCAGAGGGTCTCCATAGTAATGCCATCAGAGACTGAGCCGGGCACACACACACACACACACACACACACACACACACACACACACACACACACACACACACACACACACACACATGCAGACAGTATCGAGTAGTGCATCAAGGGTTTACCACATGCCACAAACCAGATTAGGGGTGTTTGGGGTTGGGGGGGTTGGGGGGGGGGAATCCATTGCACCAAAAGCGAAACTTCAAGACAAACTCACACAGCTGAGCATATAATCCCATAATCCCTAATCCAAGAGCTGTCTAAACGCAGGTGTGTCAGGTGTGTGTGTGTGATTGGTTGCTTGCTTGTGCTTGCAGAGTGACTGGGGGTGTGTGATTGGATGAGTGAGTGAGTGTGCAGGGCAGCAGTGACCAATCAGCACTTACCTTGAGCCTGAGGAGGGCGGGGCCTGACTGACTGACTGAGACTTACTGTGTACTTACTGTCTGTGGTGTGTGTGTGAGGGGCCAGTGTCCACCGTGAACACACACACACACACACACACACACACACACACACACACACACACACACACACACACACTTACTGTGTACTTACTGTCTGCGGTGTGTGTGTGAGGGGCCAGTGTCCACCGTGAACGCACGCACACACACACACACACACACACACACACACATCTTTTTCATTTGCTTGTTTTTTAGAGGAAGAGAAGAGAGCTTCTGGACCACACCTGGCCCCGAGCTGGCTCAGATACACACACACACACACACACACACACACACACACACACACATACACTCACACACACACACACACGTGCGGTGGACCGGTGCCGGTCGGTGTCGGTGGATGCGAGTCCTACCTGATCCCAGAGCTGTAGTGCGGTACTGGACGGGCGGACTGAACGGACCCGGACCTACGCGCGTGTGCGCACGGATTTTGATGTCATAGGCGGAGTTGGGTTTGAGGCTGTTCAGCGTGTAACTGGATTGGCTGGCGGGCAGAGATAACTCCGCCCCTGATCCTGATCCGGCCCCCTGGGGGGCGTCGGCCTCCTTGTACGCCAGCGTGTATTCCGTGATGTCACCGTTCCGCTCGGCCAGCACGGGCGGCGACCAGGCCAGCTGGACGGAGCAGCACGTGACGTTGGCGCCGTCGGCGATGTGCGGGTAGCCGCGCGGAACCTCCTCAGGTACCGTCAGCTCTTCGCTGGCCTCCTCGCCGAAGCCGCCGCGGCTCTTAGCGGACAGGCGGAACAGGTAGGTGGCCCCGCGGTGGACGTTGGTGACGGTGTACTCCCGCTCGCTCGCCGTGAACTCCAGCGTAGCGAGCGGACTCACGTCCTTACGGCCGAACTGCAGCCGGTAGCCTTGCACCTCCACGCCCGGGCCCAGCACCGCCGGAGCCTCCCAACGCACCAGCGCCGTACTCGCCGACTCCTGCCACACACTCAGGGACGGGGCGCCCGGCACTGACACACACACACACACACACACACACACACACACACAGAGAGAAAGAAAACACAAAGCAGAAGGACATTTAGCCATCAGAGAGCAGTTAACTTTGCACAAGTCACCTCGAAAGATGCCACCGCTGGGAATGCACACACACACACACACACACACACACACACACACACACACACACACACACACACAAGCTGAC
>JAODXP020000022.1:17881401-17883901 GCA_027497455.2 Sardinella longiceps | reverse complement strand
AAGAAAAAAAAACAAGCACTGAAGAAGGAAACATTTCATGTTTAAATTAGCAGCTACAATCTGAGGTGGATTTCAAAAGGCTTCGCCTCTATTGCTGATTCCAAATGTCCTACATCAAAGAGACGTCTGCTCCGCTAGGCTAGCTCTTCTCTGCGCTCATTAGCGTTAGCCCCTGTGTTTGTTTGTTTGTTTGTTTGTTTGTTTCACTTGTTTCTCTCTTGTAGCTGCTAATTTCTGATGCCGCTGACTAAAGCAAAAGAAGATTTCACACACCAATATTACCACTTCATTTCAAACAGAAAAACAAAGAGACACACACACTTTGAAAATATACTTTTCCAATGGAGAGATACATTACACACTTTTGTGGACTGCCTTGTTGACATCCAAAGTTCACCCTAAGTCCCCTTTGTGATGGAGTTCTTGTTGATGCACAGGGTGCTCCTTACGTGACTCATTACCAAACACAATTCCCAAACACAATTCCCAAACAATCCCCCTTTATACACTCCGGAATATTTTAGGCAGACTTGGGAAATTCCAGAGGGTCAGAGAGTCATTTATTTTTTAATGGCTTTGTTTGATTTGATTTGATTTGATGTGATTTGATTTGGGTGTTTTTTCCATATTGCTACCCTATTACTGATGTATGTATGTGTGTGTGTGTGTGTGTGTGTGTGTGTGTGTGTGTGTGTGTGTGTGTGTGTGTGTGTGTGTGTGTGTGTGTGTGTGTGTGTGTGCTCTTGTGTTGTGGGCTGCTGTTGTGTGTATTGGTGCTGCTGGCTGTTCTAATGTGTGTGTGTGTGTGTGTGTGTGTGTGTGTGTGTGTGTGTGTGTGTGCTGCTGGCTGTTCTAGTTTATCTGAGATCCAGGAGACAAGCAGCGGCAGCAGCAGCAATAATGAACACTCTCTGGCCTCTTTTATCATCTAAGGCCTCTTAATCATTTATGGGAAACAAAGTTATTTGGTTCACAGCGTGCCTGTTTATGTGTGTGTGTGTGTGTGTGTGTGTGTGTATGTGTGTGTGTGTGTGTGTGTGTGTGCGTAAGCGGATGCAGGCTCAGCAGTGATGACGAAGCTCCTTGCTAGCACAATATGAATTAAATATGTCTCTACTGACTAGCCTTCACAGCTAGTTATGCTAATTAGCTGGTTATATCAACCAGCTAGTTATGTTAATCTGCTAGTTATTTTACAGTAACCAGCTAGCTATGCTAATCAACTAGTTATATCACCAGCTAGTCATGCCACTCAGGTATATCAATCAGCTAGCTATGCAACTCAGTTATATTAACCAGCTTGCCATGCTAATCAGCTAGTTGTATTACTGGCTAGTTATGTTACTGTAATCAACTAGTTAGCCAGCTAATTATGCTAATTAGTAAGTTATATTACCCATCTGGTTATAGTAATCCGTTATTTAGACTATATTACTGTAACCAGCTTTTCTAATCAGCTAAACCAAGGAGACTACAGCCTACTGCCATTTTGGCTAAGAGACAGGAAATGATGTAATCTTGAATGCATAATGTGTGATGTGTGAGTTTCTGGGTCTTTCTATCATACAGATTTTCTGTTACTGTGGAAACTGACCAGAGGTAATTCCATCTGCCTCAAAGCCTACAGCCTTCATCAGTAAAGAGCAGTTGAGAGGTTTTTATGTTAAATGTGCGACATGTTTAAAACCCGTCAGGTGTCATTTCCGTGATACTTTGAATAATTCTCAACCATTATTGAGCTGTTTTCACTCATGTTGAAGAGTTCAATTGTTTTACCTGCTTACCAGTCGTTGGACAGACTTGCACCACCTTACCTGTTTGCCACCCATTAGGCTTGGACATAGAGCACTAACCTTACCTGTTTGCCACCCAATAGGCTTGGACATTAATGTGCAACTCAATGCTATTTTAGAGTAAGAGAGAGATCTTTGGACATGAGTGAGACTCTGCATATTTAAAATAAGAAAGAGATCTCTAGAGTAAGATCCTGTGTCTCTACCATGACAGAGAGAAACTCCACACTCTTCCTCTAGTAAAATACCCCCCCCCCCCACACACACACACACACCCTCCCTCACCCCCGCTGCTTAGCATGATGCTAACTCAGTTAGCAGCTACACTGATGAGATTAGCAACTAGCAGTCAGTAAGTGGGGCCTACCCATAGTGTGTGTGTAAGCACACACACACACACACACGTTCCCTAACACACCATCTCTCCCCCCTTCTCTGCTGAAGGTCGGACACAGGTTATAGTGCAGAGGTGGGGTGGGGGGTGAGGTAGGCTAGTTGTCGTTGATGTTTCCGTAGCGACAGGCTTCCTACCTCGCACATACAAGTTGGCAGGGGAGGAGAAGCGAACGCCCTCCACGTTAGACGCCACACACTCGTACTTCCCCTGATCCGTCTCCTCGCTGTTCTCGATCTGAAGCGCACCTGTGTGTGGAAACACACACACACACACACACACACACACACACACACACGAGAGAGAGAGAGAG
>JAODXP020000022.1:17868901-17871401 GCA_027497455.2 Sardinella longiceps | reverse complement strand
TGTAAACTATCCTCATCTCCCCTGTGTGTGTGTGTGTGTGTGTGTGTGTGTGTGTGTGTGTGTGTGTGTGTGTGTGTGTGTGTGCCAGACACACAGGGGCACAGCCCTCAGCTAGAGGTTAATGCTGACCCTGAACATGAGTCTGCTGAGCTGTGTGTGTGTGTGTGTGTGTGTGTGTGTGTGTGTGTGTGTGTGTGTGTGTGTGTGTGTGTGGGACTAAAATGCCTCGAGGGACATTGAGATCTACATCCATCATAGCTAGCTGTCAGCGAGGGAAAGTGAGTATGTTCTCCCTGCAACCTTGTGTGTCTGAGTGTGTGTGTGTGTGTGTGTGTGTGTGTGTGTGTGTGTGTGTGTGTGTGTGTGCACGCCTTGGGTCCCTCCTCTGAACACAAAGAGCTCCTCTGTCCTGCAGCAGTAGCAGTGTGTGTGTGTGTGTGTGTGTGTGTGTGTGTGTGTGTGTGTGTGTGTGTGTGGTGCTAAAAGAGTCGAGATGTTTTGCCTGTTTCTTGGTCTGTTGTGTCTAAACCACCCTGAAGCTTAGGGCTGATAGAGGCTTCAGAGAAAGCATATGGCAGATGTCACACACACACACACACACACACACACACACACACACACACACACACACACACAACCTGAAACTTTGGGCTGACAGAGGCTTCAGAGAAAGCATGCGGCACACGCTGCGCTGTCCAAATACACAGCACAGAGATGGCCAAACCACTGCTGCCAGACACACACACACACACACACACACACACACACACACACACACACACACACACATACATTGCATTTACCGAAATGCAATTGAATTTCATTTTATTTCTTAATTTCATTCTTTTAAGTTTAAATCTGCCATTAAGGCACAGCTGTCCCAATAGACTACATTACCCAAGAGCACATGGGGCAGATGGATAGGGGAGGGGGTGTGGTCTAATGAGGCTATCTATTGCACAACAGTGAAAGGCCTAGTGGCCCAGACCTCAAGAATCAGGCAAAGCACTGTGGGTAGGGATCTGTCTGTCTTGGAGTTTGTTTGGCGGAGTGTTTGCAAGGTTTGAGGCTTTAGGGGTAGGGATTAGGGATTAGGGGTCAGAGATTAGGGATTAGGCCAGGGGAAGTTAGGAGTTAGGACACAAGTTAGCCAGAATAAACCAGATTCACCCTCCTTGACTAACCACGACAAATGGAACTCAGAGGACGAGCGCTCACACACTCAAAGGGACGAGTACACACACACTCAAGGGGACAAGCACACACACACTCAAAGGGACGAGCACACACACACTCATAGGACGAGTGCTCACACACTCAAGAGGACGACCGCTCACACACTCAGAGAGCTAGGTAGTTAATCAATGCAACAGGTTTTCATTAGGGAGATGGAGTTCTCATTTAGTCTGATTCTATGGACTATTATGGGCTACGAGCCTCCAGCCTCAGAGATCCACTTGATGACTGTTGCCAAGGGGTGGTGAAACTGGCCTGTTAGGGGTAGCTGAGGGTTAATGGTTAGAGGACTGGGGGGAGGGGTGAAAGGTTAAAGGTTAAAGGTCATATATGAGGCCTCTTTTGCTGTGGACCAGACCTGGTGCCGTAGGGAACTGAACCAGGCCATATTCGGGCCATTAGGACGGGTTATACTGGGTTAGGTTAGATTAGATTAGAATTAGATTAGTTGAGATTAGATTACGTTTGATGAGGTGAGTTGAAAGCTGGAGTTTGACAGACAACAAAAGAAATAAAAGGGATTTTAAAGAAACGTTTTTTTCACACGCGGCCAAGAAGCAGAGAAGAGAGGTTTGTAAAGTTGCCATTTTTCCAAAAAAGTAGCATATCCATGAGCGTTCCAAAAAGAACGCAATTTTCCATGAACGTTTGTAAAGAAGCGTTTTTCCCATGAGTGTTCAATAAGTTTCCATGAAGGTTCGTAGAGAAATAATCTTCCATGAAGGCTTCCAGAGAAATGATTTTCCATGAAGGCTTGTATAAGCATTTCCCACATAGTAGCGTTTTTCTGTAAGTGTTTGTAAAGTAGCGCTTTTCCCATGAGTGTTCAAAAAGTTGTCAGTTTCCATGAAAGTTCGTAGAGAAATGATTTTCCATGAAGGCTTGAATAAGCATTTCCCACATAGTAGCGTTTTTTCCATGAGCGTTTTTAAATTAGCAAGTTTCCGTGAGTGTTTGTAAAGTAGCGAGTTTCCATGAGCGTTTCGTTAAGTTTTCTGAGTGAGTCACCTGATCTCAGCTCCGTACAGATGGTCACACAAAGAGCATACTCACCTTTACTTTCCTCCAAGGATGACAGCACACACACACACACACACACACACACACACACACACACACACACACACACACACACACACACACACACACACACGCATACGCACACACACACAAACACAACTACAGATACAGTTGCAAGGTCAATACTTATCTACCTTTCTTTTTCACTCTCCATGACATACAGCCACGTGGGCAGTCAAACACA
>JAODXP020000022.1:17838901-17843901 GCA_027497455.2 Sardinella longiceps | reverse complement strand
TACAGTTGATAAGTTCTGGAGTTATGAAGCAAGGCAACACTACGCAAGGCAACACTGGGCTATTATATCTAACAAACAGCTGCAGGTCGATTGAACACGAGTGACCGACTTGACAACCAGAGGAGCCCCAAAGGATGCAAACACATGTAGGCCGACTCAACGTTCATGGTAACTATTAGTCATGGTGTAGCCTACGGTGCACGGTAAACCATCAATTAAATAAAATATATAGACTGGCATTCGACTGTTATTGCAATACTGATACAGACCAGTTTACGTGATGGTAAAACAATGACAACGCTTTTGATTTAAGCATCCGTTCGAGACATGCAAGTCCTCATATTTTTTTGCTTCACCGGTCCTCCACGAAATTCAGTAAGGTGTTTCTTTCGCAGCTAATGTTAAAATGTCCGGTTACTTTGGGAATAGGCAGCAATTATTGCTTCTTTTTAACTCTTACCTGTTGTAGTAGACATGGCCTAACCGGCAGGCGGGAACCAGATCCCGGAGACAGTCTTTCTCTCCCTTCCTCACACACACGCACGCACACACACACACACACACACACACACACACACACACTTGTATGTTCAATCCCAGAACTATTAAATGGTATCACGAAAAGCAAGACCTGTCGCAGTGTCCAGTGTTTAGCCATCTCCTCCACGGTCAAGAAGGCGCAGTCATCATCAATGGTTGGGCGTGTCCTGCCGACTGCCGTGAGAAATAATGACACAGGTTATTGAATGCCACTTTTCACAGTGGCCTCATTTGCAATTAGATGAGATAGCCAATGCAAAAGTATAGACTTATGGTCTTTGTGCGCCATAGATCAGAATAAATACCTGCAGTGTGGTAGTGGTACATGTTATAAGATGCTGAGCCCATTTTACAATATTATATATATGCCTTTTAATGTATTCAGACAGAAAACAATGCTGACGACAACAGTTATTTATCAGCCTTTTTACAGTACAGATTTATAAAGTAGGCCTACCCCCTTCTTGCCACATGGTGGAGCTATTTTGTAAAGATTGATCCTATTTTACCACACAGATTACATAAGAACATGTAGGTCTACAGTGAGTGTCATTTTCTCCATATTTTGCATAGGGCTACTGTTCAAGGGAGTCCCCAAACTTGCTACTCAATGAAAACTGCTACTCAGCTTACTTTTATTTCTACAAAATCTCCTGGATGATCATGCCAGGGCACCATTTTTGCAACGTTTCAAATAATAAGATTAACAAAATAACTATAAGAATATTAACTTTGCCGATACAGTATAAACCAATGACATGTGGCAGACAGTGGTCACTATATGTAGTTAATGTCTCTTTATTAGATAGCATTATGAAGTTATTCAGAATAGCCAAACTGAAGCAGCATTTTTTCCAACCATGTGTAGAAATCTCTTTCTCCTTTAAAGGCTGTGCTTCAAGGGAAGTTTTTCATGTGTGACTTCCTTTACTTTCATTTCTTGAGAAACGTCAGACATGACAGAACCCCATTCAAAGGTTACAATATAGATGTTGCAATGGGATGGCCCTGAGATATAAGCATATTGTTAAATATGAGCCTGTCTTATTCTGTACAATAACTATTAATATCACAACGTCCACTTGAAACCACAACAATTAATCAGGTTTGTGGATAGTGTAAAACAACTTTGTTTTACTTGGTTTCTATCTCACAGAATAATTAGTGTCGAGCACATGTCTTGTTGTGTTGACCTAATTAATTTACGACATGGAATAAAGATAGTCTTATGAAAATGAAGGCAGTGGCTTATATAGAGAGGTTCACCGTAAGGCTCTGAGCACATTATTTATCATCAACGCACCATTGCAAGCTATCATGGCGTAAGTACACTACTTTATGAAAATATATATTTATACATGCCACTAACTATTTCTGTACATAATATACTGTAACACACCGTTCAGTGCGCTGTTAGAGAGAGAGACCACACTACAGGAAGAATACCAGAGCACATTGGGAATGTATCAGGAAGAACACACAAAGGATCAACACACCCTTTGTCCCAAGAGACTGAGCCAAGATCATCAAAATACCTGAACGGCCAGCCTACCTGCCAGTAACAAAAGTACCAATAGTGTTTTTGTTGTTGTTGTTTGGCCTAATTATCTTGAGCATCGTTAAGTAGAGCTATCTCATGATATCCTAAGATGTCATGATTATTCAAAACATCCTTATACCCACAGTATGTATTTTTTACCACAGTATGTATTTTTTATTTGGAAATGAGACAAACCCCTTCCTTGTTATTCCTTTATGGTCTATTTTGACTGATATTTCTATTTTGGTGAATCGAAACTTAACACCCTGCTCTTGTTTTGCCTGTCATTTAGGGGTCAAAGTCATGGACTTTAGTGTTTTATAGCTGATGTGACGCGCTCTCCAGGACTATTTATTGGAGTTTTATGGTCAGTGAGCACTTAGAGGAAGATACTTGGAGAATACAGAATATCATCCGTCACTTCACTGCCACGACACTGCAAACCATGGAGTAAGTAAAATTTTGCTATAATGACACGTTATTACACAGCATTGCTTACTTTTACTGGCATGCATTATACTTGGTTTGGTTACACATACTGTAGATATATACTGTAAAGGACAGTCGTCAATGCATTATAGTATGCCCCCTCTTCCTCTTTCCTTTGTATGCGGAATAAAGAAAGAATGTGAGAAATAGATTATATTTATCTGTCTACAGTATATCTATAAATGTTGGCGCTGGGCTTATGTGGGGATAAACTAGCATTGTATGGAGGAAATCTCACTGCTCACATCGGTCTCCTGGACCATAAAAAGAACTTCTTTATTGGCACAAGCGCATTTACACCAACATTACAGTAAACATAGTGCGCATGACGCATAACATATGAGATCACACATTTAACAACAAATCTGTGTCTTCTCGTCTTTTTCTGACTCTCTACATCTCTCTCTCTTCAGCTCATTACAGACTCATCTGAAGAAACGCCTGGAGAGGCTTGAGTGCCACTTCACCTGGAACCTGAGTGCCAATAAGGGCGTCTTGGAGACTTTGAGGGGAATTCGTGATCGTGGTGGTTGTGCTTGGGAGGGACACCTGTTCAACCTACTGGCTTATGCTGTCTACGACATCAGCAAATCTACAGAGGAGGCCCTGAAGTACCTGCAAAAGGCTGAGGTGATACTCAAGCAAGAAGCTGAGGGGAGAGGACCACGGCTGCTGGTGAACCAGGCTAACCTGGCCTGGATGCACTACCATCTGGGGAAGCTGCCAGAGAGTGAAGCTTACCTGGAGAAAGTGGCTCAACTTCAGAAGGATTTCCCTGCCCCACCAGGCTGTGACCTGCATCCAGAGGTTTACGGGGAGAAAGGCTGGACTCAGGTGAAGTTTGGGTATGATTTCAAGAGAAAAGCCATAGCTAACTTTGAAATGGCTCTTAAGGGAGAACCAAATAGGAAAGGGTGGAATGTTGGCTTGGCTTTGGCCAAGTATAGAGCTCATTTTGAGGGAGGTGATGAAAAAGTGAAGGAAGAAATCACAGAGCTGTTAAAGTGTGCGAAGAGAATGGATCCAGATAATCTTTGCATATCCAGTCTCTACTTAGTTGCATTGGGAAAGCTTGACAGGAAGACAGATGAGTCTATGAAGGAGGCCTACCATGTCATTAAAAACATCAAACCATATGATGATGGTTTTAAGGACATTTTCCATTTTTTCCGTTTCTATGGTTCACCTGATAAAAATATAGAAATGGCAGAGCAGTTTGTGAAGGACTACCCCGGAGAGAAAAATGCCAAGCTACAGCTGGCAGTCTGTTATAGAAATAAAATTATTAGATCACGGAACATAGATCAGGGGTTATTGAGAAGAGCTATTGAGATTTACGAAGAGGTCACAGAGCTAATGCCCTCTTACATCAGGTCTGCATTGAACCTTGCAGAACTGTATACCACATCTAAGAACATTGAGAGAGCAGAACTTATATATGAGAACCTACTCGGTAAGGAGGAAGACCTAGAGCCCAAAGATCTTCAGCTGCTATGCGTTAGATATGCAAAGTTCCTTCATCGTTATAAGAAATTGATTTCCAAATACGTTGATTACCACATGAAAGCTGTAGAAATTGATGTTGACACTTACGAGAAAAAGGGCAGCATTAAATTTCTTGAGGAAATTGCTTCTGATCACAGTAATCCGAGATACAGAGAAATCAGAAACTTCCTCTCAACATTTAAGAACCGAGAATCTAGTAATTAATCTGCTCCTTACGGTACTAGTAGCCTGATAACACAATATTTGGATACAAGGACTGTTTACAGTTAACAAATAAATTCACATAATCATTAATTAAAATCATTAACGTTTAGAGAGTAAACTGTAGTGGACCAGTGATCTGATGATATCTAATTTCCTCCCAGTAGTGAGGCACTGGCCGTGGGTCATACTGGCCAAATCCCAGTGAGCCAGTAAACCATAAAAATAAACATGTAGTCTCTGACCTAATGCAAACTCTCTGTGTTCACTCTGTCTGGCATTATCATATGGCCGCCCATAATGTACATTTTCATGTATTTCATTTCAAACATTTAAAAAAGCATGAACTGTCTGCTATGCATATTTCTCTGTTATAATGTTATTTTTCATTTTTACAGTCATTTTACACCTTGTTCATGTGAATTGTGGTAGGAATTGTGTGGCCTGTGAAGGATAGAAAGTATTAATGCACTGTTCTTGATACACTGTGTGTTTTACATGCTGTATGTATGACAATAAAACTTTGAATGCATAATGACTTTCTGTCTGCCGGAGTTTGTTGAAGGGGTTATGCGTATGTGCCACAGAGCTAATGTGTGTGTGTCTGTCGTGTGTGTGTGTGTGTGTGTGTGTGTGTGTGTGTGTGTCTGTGTGAGATCATTTTCAGTCTATCCATCAGTCTATCCTCTATGTTTAGATGTGTACAATAATAAAAATAAAAACG
>JAODXP020000022.1:17808730-17811230 GCA_027497455.2 Sardinella longiceps | reverse complement strand
CAGACACACACACACACACCTCAGAGGAGCGTGGGCCTCATAGTCCCTAATCTCCCCACATCTCTCTCCTCTAGCCACACACACACACACACACACACACACACACACGCGCACACACACGCGCACACACACACATCTCTCTCCTCCAGCCGGTCCATCCCTTGAGGGGGTATCAGTTCTAATCAGGATTATCTCTCTCTCTACACACACACACACACACACCAACTTACATACACAAACACACACTTGCTCATATACACACACATGTACTCTTACACACACAACTTCATTTTTTATTTACATTTTTCCAATGTAGCAGGCTTTGAAGTGAAAAGGGGAAGTATATGCAGGAGAGTGGGTTCACTCGTGTGTGTGTGTGTGTGTGTGTGTGTGTGTGTGTGTGTGTGTGTGTGTGTGTGTGTGTGCAAGAGAGGGGGTGTTTGTCAGGAAAGTTGGCTGCAGATTTCCTGTGCTTCTGTGGATGTCTGCAGGTTTTGTTTTTATCTTACTGCTGTGTGTGTGTGTGTGTGTGTGTGTGTGTGTGTGTGTGTGTGTGTGTGTGTGTGTGTGTGTGTGTGTGTGTGTGTATGTGTTGTCTCACAGCATCTCTAACACTGCATGTTAGGCCGAGTGTGTCTAAATTTAGAGGCTGTACATACAGGGATGTTTTTTAAGTCGAAACCGAAGTATTTTCTTCCTACACATCTCCCTTCAGTGCTAGCCTGGGGTCCCGTGTGTGTGTGTGTGTGTGTGTGTGTGTGTGTGTGTGTGTGTGTGTGTGTGTGTGCACGTGTCCACACCCTCGTCTTGAAACTGAGGTGTAGAATGAGGGGCATGGCTGTTACAAGGCTTACATATGAACAAACTCTTATTTTATAACTGTGCGTCAGCCTGTGTGTGTGTGTGTGTGTGTGTGTGTGTGTGTGTGTGTGTGTGTGTGTGTGTGTGTAGAGAGAGAGAGAGAGAGAGAGAGAGAGAGAGAGAGTGAGAGACAGAGAGTCTGTCTCCCTCCTGCATCAGTATGCTAAGAGTATAAATGTCTGTGTGTGTGTGTGTGTGTGTGTGTGTGTGTGTGTGTGTGTGTGTGTGTGTGTGTGTGTGTGTGTGTGTCCTCCCTCCTGCATCAGTATGCTAATAGGAGCGGGTGGAATTGCTAATTAAATCACAGCTAATATACCCAGGGGCGACTACCTGCTCCCCATCCCCCCCACCCTCTCTCTCTCTCTCTCACACACACACACACACACACACACACACACACACACACACACACACACACACACACACACACACCGTGTTTGACACAGGGTAGGGTGAAGGTAAAAGAAGGAAAAAGGGGAAGTGTATATGATGCTGTGAGAGAAAGGCTACTTCTCACTCTGTGTGTGTGTGTGTGTGTGTGTGTGTGTGTGTGTGTGTGTGTGTGTGTGTGTGTGTGCACTCATGAGAAATATTCCCTTTCTTCCAGCTTGAAAGACAAGCTTGTAATTCAGCAGAGACAGAAAAACAAAACTGCACTTTGCACTGAGTGCTTCCCCTCTCTCTCTCTCTCTCTCTCTCTCTCTCTCTCTCTCTCTCTCTCTCTCTCTCTCTCTCTCTCTCTATCTTTCTCAGTCTACTTTCTCAGCTCTCCTCTTACTTCATCTTTCTCTCTCCTTCTACTTCACTCCATCCCTCTCCATCCCTCTCTCTCTCTCTCTCTCTCTTTCTCTGTCTTCTTTTTCTCTCTCTCTCTCCCTCTACTTCTCTCTCTCTCTCTCTCTCTCTCTCTCTCTCTCTCTCTCTCTCTCTCTCTCTCTCTCTCTCTCTCTCTCGGGTCTATCAGCCCAGTGATGCAGTGTAATTTCGGAGTCCAAACGCAAGTGAGAGGGCCTGGCCTTTGAAGCACACTACTCACTGGCTGTGCTTGTGTGTGTGTGTGTGTGTGTGTGTGTGTGTGTGTGTGTGTGTGTGTGTGTGTGTGTGTGTGTGTGTGTGTGCTTATAATTAACGGGGGTTGCTTCTGCAGGCTGACAGGGAATCATTCACACACCAGCAAAGCTCTCAATGTGTCAACAAATCCAGGCTGTATGCTCTCCAATACACACACACACACACACACACACACACACACACACACACACACACACACACACACACACACACACACACACTGTGAAGCAATGCAGGAAGATTGACATAACCACATAAAAACATCCCAAGCAAACACATCAGGAAAACACATCACCACAGCTATAACACACACACACACACACACACACACACACACACACACACACACACACACACACACACACACATCACAGAGATCTCAATAGCTAAACATCAAGCCAGGCACTTAGGATACGAGAGCGCTGAGCTATGAGGCTGTTCGTGTATGATGTTGCTAGGATACAAGCGGTAAACTATGAGGCTGTTTGTGTATGATGTTGCTAATATACAAGCGCTAAACTATGAGGCCCCTGATGTATGATGTCACTAGGATATGGGACCACTAAAC
>JAODXP020000022.1:17798730-17801230 GCA_027497455.2 Sardinella longiceps | reverse complement strand
ATCAATATCCGCAACAGCCAATCAGGACCGCGCAGAAGACTGGAGTTCTATTCTATCAGCGCTTAGCAGAGTTCTTGGAGAGCCATAAACTGTCCCAGGCCATCAGTCAAGCTCTATTAGGGACAGTCGCTCCGAATAAAGACAGTGTGACATTAGTATTACTAACTCCAAGTCAAGGTTTTTAGCTGTGGGCAGGGGCGGAGGGGCAGGCGGGCATTATGGAGTCCCATTGTGGCTCTCAAAGCCTTTATTCTCCGTGTGCCCCCGAGGCATCGTTTTCATCCTGTTTCTAACCGTCGGCTAGCTTTAAGTTAAAGCGCTGGCTTAGCGCTAAGCTCGATACAAAAACCCAGTTAGACTGACTGTTGCTGAGGTGATTTTTATTCATAAGGACGGGGCTGCATAGTAACGCCTAACGGTCACGGCAACCACCAACGGGCCGCTTGCAAATCTCAGGTCTTCAGTCCCGAGAGCACCGAGTGCATGCATGGCGAAATAGTAGAGCTACGGCCCATGCGCACATGGACGTGATTTATAGACATGTTCGCCCTTAATAAAACAATGATGTCTTCCAGGATTTTTTTTCTCCAAAAAGCAGGGTTGATTTTTTGTCAGCAAACACACAACTCGGACTTCCACATCTTCAAAAAAATAATTGGTTTGAAACCACAAAAACAACAACAAGCGTCTAAAAGCAAACTTGAGACAAAGTTATTTTGCCTCCACCGCAGTAACACTTGGTCGTGTCTTCATACAGTGGGATTCGTTACATTCATCCTTTCATCAAAAACTGATACTCGGGGGGAAAAACACAGACGAAATCAAAGAGCATTTTAACAAAGCTTCAAAATAGCCCAATTTGTTCAAAGAGGTAAAAGTGTAGCGCCAATACCACTTATTGAATGAGCGTGTCTGTGTGAGCACTGATTTGATTTCATTCTTTTTTTATAAAGTCGCTCCTTTCAGCTCCTCAACTGGTTGACTTTTTAAACTCTTAAACACTTTTCAGTAAACAACAGACAGCACGGAGAATAGTAAGCTCTGCGAATAGCTGCTCCACTGAACGATCGTTTGTCTTTAAACTGAGAGTGGTTATGTTTTCATCCTTGGTAAAAGAAAAAAAAAACACACACACACAAATACACACACAACAAAAACAAGTAAAAACTTACTTTCCAAGCGTGCAAGTCCTGAGCGCCCCCTCCAAATGAACCCTTTACGGAGGAGCAGATGTGGGCAGACTTTCTATTCCTCTGCTATTCCTTCCAGAAACGGTCAAGTCGCCTCCATTAACGGGGTACAATGCCAAGTAGATCCCTGCTCACCGACCGAGAGAAAAAAAATCCCGTAGGAGTGGAGAGGGTAAAACTCCCGTTATCCCAACAGAAGCGCGATCATTTTGAGTTGAAATGCATTCCCGTGTGGAAACGCACGACAGCACGGCATCTGTGCGCGTGGAGTGATCCGGCGGTGGTAAACTCTTTTGGAGTTAACTAATAATATCCGAACTGTACGAAGACACACACGCCGCGTCCTCGGCTTTCTTTCGGCTAGATTTGGATTCTTTTCTTCAAAGTCCACCTCGCTCAGTTCGGCTGGGGGTGGGGAACGAACGAGAGAACGGGGGTGTCGGGTGCCCCCCTCGTTGAGTTCTCGAGAGCGAACACAAGTCCAGCCTCTCCGTGCTCACGTGACCGCGCTCCGGTGAATGACACGACAGAGTGGAAGCAGATGAGTGTTTGAGCTCGAGCGTTATTTGAAACCCATGCGCAGCCCCGCGGAGAAGCCGAGTGGAGCGAGGGAGGCTGGGTCAGGGCACGCGGGGGTGGCCGCCCGGTAGGGGTAACGGGTAACGGGTGGGGGGCAGGGACTCGTCTCGCACACAGATGCTTTTCTCTCTCTCGCGCAGGTTTAAAGTGAGACCGAGCTGGACACGGAAAGTGACCGCTCTTATATTGCATGTTCAAGTCGAATACATTTAGGGAAATTAAAACTTTTCAGGGATCTTTTGGGCATTATGTGACAGTGTTTTAAAAAACTTCTAAATAATATATATTATATTATCATATTATAAATTATTATTATATTATATTATATTATAACAGTGAGTCTGACTGACTGAAATTTTATTTCCATCTTTTATTTCCATCTTCCACCCTACTAGCCCAAACTGATGTAAGATGAAATAGGCCTAGAACTTTTTCAATACTACTGACCTGTTAGTTAAAGCTCAAATGAAGTGGAGGCTAACTGGACTCCGGTACGAGGATAGGAATCCCCTCTTCTCTAACCTGAGGCTAGGCTAGGACCCTGGTGTCTCTAACTGTGTCACACGCAGAACAGAAACAATAGAATGAGCATGTGCAGAGGGCAGATTAATGTACTGTGTGTGTGTGTGTGTGTGTGTGTGTGTGTGTGTGTGTGTGCAGATAAAAACACTGTCCATGATAAATATGCTAAATTACTGCTGCTATGGAGGTCACAGCATTCTCCAGCTTGT
>JAODXP020000022.1:17773730-17776230 GCA_027497455.2 Sardinella longiceps | reverse complement strand
CATTGCTCTATTCTAGCTTCCACAGTTAGCCTCCATGTTTAGGCTAGCTAGACCCTTAGCGCTAGCGGCATGGCTCTATTCTAGCTTCCACAGTTAGCCTCCATGTTTAGGCTAGCTAGACCCTTAGCGCTAGCGGCATTGCTCTATTCTAGCTTCCACAGTTAGCCTCCATGTTTAGGCTAGCTAGACCCTTAGCGCTAGCGGCATGGCTCTATTCTAGCTTCCACAGTTAGCCTCCATGTTTAGGCTAGCTTAGCGCTAGCGGAGAGTTATTATGCACAGTGGAGGCCTTATCATCCTGATGCCAGAGAACAGGCCCCAGCTCCACTCTAATCGCTCCACACGGGAGGGGTTTGCCGGAGCAAGACCTGAAAATGAGCTTTGAAGAAGAAGTGTGTGTGTGTGTATGTGTGTGTGTGTGAGAGAGAGTGTGTGTGTGGGGAGGATGTTACTGATGACTTCCCCCCGTCCAGGGAATTTGGTTTTCAAAACAGGGAGAAGTGCAGAAGTGCTGATAAGGACACCACACACATACAAAGCAGCAAAGTCTTAGACAAAGCTGTGAGCTTTAGTCTCCCTGTGTGTGTGTGTGTGTGTGTGTGTGTGTGTGTGTGTGTGTGTGTGTGTGTGTGTGTGTGTGTGTGAATGCTAGCCTTAGTCTTACTCGGCGTGAGTATGTGTGTGTGTCAAGAGTTCATAACACGCATGAGTGTATGTGTGTTGAGGGGGATGAGGGTTGGGAGACAGTAGAGCTTTGCCCTGTGCCTACACAAACACAAACACATACACACACACACACAACACACACACACACACACACACACACACACACACACACACACACACACACACACACACACACACACACACACACACACACACACACATATTTCATTTTCCTTGCTTTGTCTGTATGACCACACCCATGTTTTATTTTATGTTTTGCTGCCCATATTATGTATGTGTGGGTAGGTGTATGAGTGTCTGTGTGCGTGCGTGTGTGGCTGTGTGTGTGTGTGTGCGTGCGTGTGTGTATTCGTGTGCTGTACTGTTCTTTTGGTGGGGTGTGGCAGGAGAGGAGCACAGTGTATAAGCCAAATCCTGCCCTCATGGGTGCATGTAGATGTGTGTGTGTGTGTGTGTGTGTGTGTGTGTGTGTGTGTGTGTGTGTGTGTGTGTGTGTGTGTGTGGGAGAGAGAGAGAGAGAGAGCAGACAGGGGCAAATTAGCCCCCCCCCCCCCCCATCCCAATCCCTTAATGAGGATGAGTTCAGTAAGTAACTCAACTCTGCCTCTCAGTCTTAAGCCTCACAACCACACACACACACACACACACACACACACACACACACACACACACACACACACACAACCAGAATGAAAGTTTGGCCGGACAGCGCCGCAAATATGGAGCTTAATCTGGATGAAATAAACAAATAAATAAATAATTTACACACACACACACACACACACACACACACACACACACACACACACACCTCCATCTGTCAGAAAAGAAGGGCACTTGACTATCCATTCTCTGGCCTGATATCCTTTCATTCAACCTGTGTCTATATGCGCGCGCGCGTGTGTGTGTGTGTGTGTGTGTGAGAGAGAGGCAGAGTGTGTGACAGAGACATGTTTAAAGTGAATCACTACATTCACGTTAGTGGCCTATGCAACTATATTCTGTAATCACCTCAAATTCTACTTTATTCATTGTCACTGATTTATGAAATGCACACACACACACACACACACACACACACACACACACACCCCAACACAGCGACACACAGACAGACACACACACACACACACACACAGAGAGAGAGAGAGAGAGAGAGAGAGAGAGACACACACACACACACACACACACACACACACAGACACACAGACACACACACACATGCACACATGCACACACAGACACAGACACACACACACACACACACACACACACACACACACACACACACACACACACACACACACACAGCAGAGTGGTGATTCTGCTGACTGACAGGGACTAGAGTGCAGTGTAGTGGACTATGTCTGACGTTTCTGTCTGCTGAAGTGCTCTGATCAGGCAGTGTGGGAGCACACACACACACACACACACACACACACACACACACACACACACACACACACACACACATCCTGCACTTCTTCCTCTGTTTAGCCTCATCTACGCCTCAGCCTCTTTGTCTTCAGGAGTGGAGCTTTACACACTAATCAACCTGTCACATTCACAGACACACACACACACACACACACACACACACACACACACACACACACGCGAGAGAGAGAGAGACACAGACGAAGAGAGAGAGAAAGTGAGAGAGAGGGGGGGGGTGAGAGAGAGAGAGAGAGAGAGAGAGAGAGAGAGAGAGAGAGAGAGATGAAGAGAGAGAAAGTGAGAGAGAGGGGGGGTGAGAGAGAGAGAGGGAGACAGAGAGAGAGAGAGAGAGAGAGAGAGAGAGAGAGTAAAAGGG
>JAODXP020000022.1:17738730-17746230 GCA_027497455.2 Sardinella longiceps | reverse complement strand
CTGGGGTGCACGAGGATCTTAGGCCTTCTGTGTCTTAGGGCAACATTACTACCGTCCGTGTCTATGACAGCCAAGCCTACATGTATGCTGTGAAGGCGAGAAAGAAACGCCGTGAAACCGCAACCAACCGCAAGCGCTACCGGGGAAAGAAGGAATCTGTAAAAGTGACTGGTGACATCAACGCCCCAACTAATAAATCACAAACGCTCGTGTTGTTGCGCATGCAGAGCCCTGGCGGGAACGGACTTTGATGACTTATGCGATTGAAAACAACACTTTTCTTAATTGGATGTCTACTGAAGGAGGGCACACACACACACACACACACACACACACACACACACACACACACTCGCATTGATGGGGAGGGAGGCGGTCGTGCTGGCTGCCGGTGGAGAGGTCAGAGCTAAGCGAGGCTCGCGCCTTCTTCAAGCTCAGAAAAACCGCGCAAGGCGCGGCACTGTTTGTTCACGCGCTGGTGACTCCCTAACCGATGATAGCTGAATATCTAATTGCATTATTTAGTACATTTGATATTTTAGTCTTCACTGCAAGGCACTGCTCTTTGATTTTGCTTTTCCTATTTGTCAGGCATGGCGACACAAATCCTAAAGATTTCATTAAAAAAGTAAATTGTTTAGGTCTGTAATTCATTGCCAAATAATTATCCAAAATAATAATTGCGAAATAATAATCCTTTATCTTCATGTGTTTAGCACGGAGATTTACCGGGAGATGGTTGAGGCTGATTGACGCGTAAATGAGATACCACACACACACACACACACACACACACAGGATGCGAGTTTGAGGCGTGGTCGCGGTGGGAATCTGCTCTGCGCGAGCCTGGGCGCACATGCCCATCCAACTACACGGGGAGTGAGCTCGTGAGATAGCAGTCATATCCCGGACGCCTCCTGAGCAGAGCGAGCAGTCACTCGTCCCGGGTAATAGAGGAATCTAATCTACGACAACATCATAAACAAGATTACATTACGGGAGAACCTGCATTACATTATGCCAGGCGGCAGGCCATCTCTCGCAGCCATAATAAAACAGCGATGATAAGGAATCATCATAGGTGCCGCCGTGAGAAATGAACTAAAGGCAGAACAGTCCCGAACCGACCAGATTACACACAACTGTTCCCTTTTATTTGTTATATATCACTGCAAAGCTATTCAACTCAGAAAAACGACAAATAAACAACTTGCAAGTCAAAGCATGAATATAATAAAAAGAAGCAGAAGCCCCCGTTTGATGCAGATATATGTGTGTGTTCATGTCCTTGTTCAGTTTACTGCCCAACATTGTTCCTGTCTGTCTCAGTGTTCCGTGGCTCACTGAGTAGATTCTACGGTTACATGAACATGAATAATCTGATTCTAGAGATTCTGAGGTGCATTCTATAGAACAGTATCCAAAGAGATGCATTGATAAACTTCAACTGAAATGGAATACTCAGTTAAATCATCAGCTTATTCATGTCCATGTAACGGCACTGACTGTAGCCTTAATAATGTACAGATGAATCGAGCTGCACTTCCAACGGAGTTGAAGGAGATGTAGTGGCTATGAAAGCGGCGGTCTTCCTTGTGGAAATAATCGGTTCATTTGATCCCAGGTGGGGAAGAGGCTGATATTATGTGCGTGGGATTAGGCTACTGTGGAATAGAAAGAAAGTCCGTTCCGTTCCGTCTCGTGGGTGCACTCTCCCGTTCACGGTTGAAATGAGACCAAACATGAATTATTCTTCTCTGTGTAGTTATGAAAACGAACACGCAAATCGTTTAACTCAAGTTCATTCGGACAGATCACATCACCCCGCGTCCCGAAAAAAGTGCCGTTGAAAAGGCTTCGGTATAACGCATATGGAAAATGTACATCCCTGTTGATTTGACGCTATGCGTCACATCTGATAGCAGTCAATCCCACCGGACTAATGTCAGCATTAAACATTGCAGTTTAGTGTACCGTATGTCTTCACAAATAAAGAGCATCAGGACAGGAATTAGCCCATTTCTCTGGACTTCATAAACACGAAATTGCACCGCTTTTGGTAAGCGGGTACCAGCAACTCCGCTATGAAATGGCAGAGCTCTGCAAACAGTAACACTAAAGATGTTAGAGGACAGAAAAATAAAAAATGGATAACAAACTAACAAATATTTAATACAAAATGTTATTTTCGGCGAGATTTTCTGTCCATCTAAAGACAAGCAGCGCGAGGCATTAAACGGCTAGATGCCTAGACTGTCGCCTGCCTGCCTGCCTGCCTGGGTCTCGCGGTCTGCAGTCTCCAAATGCGCTTCTTCATGTAGCCTGACAGTTACTCCGGCGACGGGCAACCGGGAGATAAATTATCTATGATAGATAAACTACACGGGATCGTAAAGGCTGTCTGTGGTCGATACGGCATCCTCAAGCGCCTGCCGATATTTGACCACAAGCTCAGGGGTATAGATCAGATCAACATGCATTCAGCGGCAAAGTTTATTCAAATGCCCAACGCACAACATCCATACAACATCTACATGACTGACAGAAACAGTAAACACTACGGTCTCTAAAAGGCCAATTAGTTTGGTTTGTTAAAAGATGAGGATTCATTTCAGGGCGTTTTTTTTTTCTCCACTCGGCTTCGCAACAGGAGCATCTGAGATCTGTAGTGGTGTAACACAGAGCCTCCTGACACCTTCACTCCACTCCGCTACATCCACTTCACCAAGCGGAGCAGCCACAATATATACCAGCTCCCAATAGAGTGAATCAAGACCCGTAGCCTACACCGAACACAAGCGCCGGTGCGGGGGAATATACGGGGAAACGGGGAAGAGGGCTGGCGCGCGAGAGAGCGAGAGAGAGACAGAGATGCACGGAAAGATGCGCCGCTAGTGAGGCTACTTCACTCTCCCACACACACACTCACTCGGTCAAGTGCACCGGAGCGAACGGCACTTTGCGCTGTTCAACACTCGCTGCCTAAATATTCAAATAAGTATTGAAGAAGAAGTGCAGGAGTCAGACGCAGGTGATTTGGGAAAACAGCTGTCAGCTCAGCCACATGTTCCAAATAAATGTTTCATTCTTACCTTTTCAACAGCGGAGTTAATTCCTCTCAGAGTGATGATCTGATCTGCTGGTGAAGAAACTATTCACATCTTCCTCTTGAAATCAAGAAAGAAATAATAATAATCCATAGGTCTTATTGGCGCAGATCCTGGGAACAACCGGTTTGTTTCTGGGAGTTAATAGAGCTTTAAATCCCTTCGATAGATAGATCTCGCGCGTTGGTTACACGGAGCGCTGCATGCATGCGCGCGGGATCGCAGGACTGCTCCTCAGCCCGCGCGGAGGAAGCACAGCTGGCAGCGTCGCGAACTGGAAGGTGACGTCACCCAGCCCCCCCAACCTTCTCCCTCTATCTACCGCCCGCCCCCCTCCTCCCTCTTCCCCGCCCCTCACGGTCGCTACACTCTCTCGACACGCCCCTTCCCGCCCATTTTCTCGACGTGATGAAGTCATCCTCAGAACCCACCCTTCTCGCTGTGATGTCCACCAGCCGTCCCGCTCCGCTCACATCCCTGCCTGCCTGCCCAGTGGATTTGCAGGAGTAGATGGCCAGCCAAACAGCCAATCAGAGAGAGGAGGGAATGAATTTGAAGCCATTGAAGCAGTTTGAGGCAGAGGCATCTTAACAAGCTTTTTACACCCCTGCCTATAGTCAGTCATGACACTGGGGGAGATTCCTTTCCGTCTTCTTCCGGTTTGTTCTTTTAAATCAGTGGCCTCTCAGATCATGCTTTAGCAGCAGACAGCACAGGGAAACTGATGCTTAGTGGGTCTAATCCATCAGTGTTATAATATTCATAACATGCTTCTAACTATATTATAAATATTTAATAACATGCTTATAACTAGTTGATAGATGTATTATACTCATCTAATGGCATACAATAGAAAACCTTCAGTAAGGAAGGAATGGAGAAGCTTAGCGCTTTAGCAACAGCTGCTAATACCCCCCCAAAACCTGACATCCGGGCCAGGTTTCTACAAACCATCGTTGGTTTATAATGACTAGGCCTAGTTTCTTGATCGCTTGAGTTGTCGCTCGCAAATTTTGTGTGTCTACAATCGGTAGTTCCCACAATTAATCGCGCATACACTCAGAAAGCTCTCTCGTTGGAACAACCATCCAAGAGCAGTCGTTTCATTCAAGTGACCACGCCATTCCGTAGTTATTGGTAGTTCCAGTCTGTGGCAGTATATTTAAAAAAGAAAAAAAACAAAAAAAGTTGTTAGTATGTTAGTTGTTAGTATGTTATGCCTATGAAGTGCCAAACAAGATTCAGGAAGTCTGTTTTCTGATGCAAAAACATGAGTTGCATACTCTTGTATTCTGCTAAGGGGGAAGAAGGGGAAGGGCGCCTGATGGCCTACACCACTCTCTATTTTCTGGCCACAATCTATTTGAGCAGAACAGGCGATGTTTTACTGTAATGGCAGTCCTATCCTTTCACAGACTTGCTCTGAGTACAACAGTATCTTATTGTATCTGAGTCCTACAACAGGCGATGTTTTAATGGCAGTCCTATCCTTTCACAAACTTGTATCTGAGTCCTACAACAGGCGATGTTTTAATGGCAGTCCTATCCTTTCACAAACTTGCTCTGAGTACAACAGGCGATGTTTTAATGGCAGTCCTATCCTTTCACAGACTTGCTCTGAGTACAACAGGCGGTGTTTTAATGGCAGTCCTATTTTATTGTATCTGAGTACAACAGGTGATGTTTTAATGGCAGTCCTATCCTTTCACAGACTTGCTCTGAGTACAACAGGCGATGTTTTAATGGCAGTCCTATCCTTTCACAGACTTGCACTGCATCAGAGAATGACAACAGGGGGCATCTAATCAATAAGGGCAAAATGCTCTTACCCACATATATAACTCCAGGTAAGGGGGTGAATAACCAATTATCAAAAAGAGGTGAACTATTCCTTTAAGCTTCTTTTTTTTTTTTTTTTTTTTTAATCTTCATTCAATACGCTTCTTACATACAGTAGTTTCGGTTGGAGAGTGTCCTGTATGCATTTTGTCTAATTATGATCACAAGAAAAGTGATGTTTTTGTGTAAGAGTGCATTTGCAATATAAGCAGACACACTCATCAAGAATCAAATCACCAACCTGTTAATAACCAGTCTGTTGTTGTACCTCTAGACTACCTGTCTGCTGGTATCAAAGGCGGCATTCATTTAATTTACTGACAACACATTCACATTGGATTCGGATTTTCATTTTAAGATTAGAAATAAATGTTAGCAGGCACATGAGTCCTTTGTTTGGGTTAGATTGAGTGCAGACTTTCATAAAAAACAACAAAAACGACTACAAACATCAACACACACACAGAAATGTAAAGCTGGTGAAATAGGCCAACCAACCAATAGGATCTGTCTCTGCCTCAGCAAAGACGTAACCTGAACCTGCTCCCGCAATTCCATCTGGAAGGATCCGTTGAAGAAGTTTTGGTTTGTTAGTTTTGTTTCCGTTAGTTTAGTTTTGGCTGATTGGATAAGGCATCTGTCTATCACGACCTATGTTGGTGATAGACGGGCCAAATCACCAAATCAGACCAACGAAGCATATGACGTACTAACATACGTACATGTTCTTTAGACCCGCCTCTCGTTGCGCCGCACCTCAACCCGCCTCAAAGCCAACGCTGATTGGTTCGTTTGTTTGGCAACCTGCTCCAAATTCTGGTCAATGGAGAATAGCCAGACTGAGCTGCGAGTGAAGATCTGAAGCTGGTGAGATCAGTTTGGTCTCACGAGGCTAGTAAAGACTTCCAACAGTGTGTGAATGAGCAACGCGGGGCAATGCGATCGAGGAGGGAGGTGTTCTAGACACAGTCATGAGTCAGTCGTACTAGCATTGTTTAGCAAAGGCTGAGCTAACATGTCTAAAAACTCACCCCAGCTTCACTCCACTCAAAATGCACATACAAACACACACACACACACACACATACAAAAACAAGACCACACACGCGCACACACACACACACAGACAGAAACACACACACACACATGTACCAAGTCAGTTTTTTCCTAAAGTTACTGCATACAGCTCTATCAGGATATCAGTCCCAGTAATTATGATTAAAACAATTATGTTTCCAACACACACACTTACACACACACACACACACACACACACACACACACACACACACACACACACACACACACACACACACACACACACAGTGTTTCCAACTGCAGCTTTAAAGTCTCAAACATCAGTGATGAAGGCAAAACAATCACATGAATCAGCTTTCTTTCTTTTAATAATAATTATTTTAAGGATTCATTTGCTTCTGCAGACAGACTGAACTGTTTTGCCTCTGCAGTCTAGAGACAGACAAAGGCGTGGATGGGGCAGACAGACAGACAGACAGACAGACAAAGGCATGGATGGGGCAGACAGACAGACAGACAGACAGACAAAGGCATGGATGGAGCAGACAGACAGACAGACAGACAAAGACGTGGATGGGGCAGACAGACAGACAGATACACAGTGTTCTAACTGAACGCGATGCAACTGCTTTTTTGTGCGTCAAGATTTTAGTTGCTCTGTCCATTTCTATTTCAGTCGCACAAGTCGCGTTGCTCGGCCAGATTGAATGGAGAATCTAATCGAATAGAACGTTATATTTAACACATCCTATGTAGACAGTGAACAGTCAATGCCACACGACAAGCCGACAGTCGCTTTCAGTTAGGACACGGTGATAGACAAACAGATAGACAGAGTGACAGACATGCTGTTGTACACATAGAGTATAAAGACATGAACAAAAACATACACACAATACATTAGATGACAATGTGTCCAAGGTTAGGGGACACATGTGCCACAGCGCACGCACACACACACACACACACACACACAGACACACACAGACACACACACACACACACACACACACACACACACACACACACACACACACACACACAAACAAACAGTTTTGCGAGAGGCAGCCATCTTGGTCTTTATCATGTTCTGTAGATGAGTAGATGTGATTGCACTGAGAGAGAGAGAGAGAGAGAGACACACACACACACACACACACACACACACACACACACACACACCACCCTTCCTCACTGGTCTATTTGAGGCTGTGGCCTTGGTCTGACCTCTGCCCTCTGTCTTCATTTATTCCTCTCTTCACCATCCCTCCTTCCTTCACACTTCCTCTCTCTCTCTCTCTCTCTCTTCACCCTCTTTCTCTCTCTTTCCCCTCTGTCTTCATTTATTCCTCTCTTCACCATCCCTCCTTCCTTCACACTTCTCTCTCTCTCTCTCTCTCTCTCTCTCTCTCTCTCTCTCTCCCCTCTTTCTCTCTCTTTCCCCTCTGTCTTCATTTATTCCTCTCTTCATATCCCTCCTTCCTTCACATATATATATGGGCAATTCCAGCGTTAT
>JAODXP020000022.1:17710428-17727928 GCA_027497455.2 Sardinella longiceps | reverse complement strand
ATGAATGTTTGGACAAGTGTGCCAATATCCACTAATGAAGGTGGATGAGCCTACTCTCTATATTCCCTTCTTTCTCTCTCTCTCAATTCCCTTCTTTTTGTCTCTCTCTACTCTCTCCATTCCCTTCTTTCTCTGTCTCTCTTACCCACCCTCTCTCCTCATCTCTCCTTCTCTTTTTCTCTCTCTCTCCCTTTCATTTTACTTTTTCTCTCTCTCTCCCCCCTTTCATTGTTTTCTCCTCTCTATTCCTTAGCCTTTCACTCCTTTCTCTCTCATCCCCTCTCTCCTTCTCTCTCTCGTCCCCCTTTCCTCTCTCTCATCCCCCTCTCCTTCTCTCTCTCATCCCTCTCTCCTCCTCTCTCTCTCTCTCATCCCCTTTCCTCTCTCTCATCCCCCTCTTTCTCTCTCTCTCATCCCCTTTCCTCTCTCTCATCCCCCTCTCCTTCTCTCTCTCATCCCCTTTCCTCTCTCTCATCCCCCTCTTTCTCTCCCTCTCATCAGTGGGAAAGAGCTTTGTGTGTGTGTGTGTGTGTGTTTGTGTGTGTGTACACACACACACACACCCCCTCTGTCCTTCTCTCTCATCACTCTCTCCTTCTTCTTCACTCTGTCCACTTGTGAAAGGCCATATGGGGCTTGTTTATTCAAACACCTTATTACTCCAATGAAGTCTACTGCTGCTCACACACACACACACACACACACACACACACACGGTACACACATGAATATTCACATTCACTTCACACAAACACACACACAGTACATGTACAGTACACACACACACACCTACACACACACACACACACAATCACACACTGCCCTGTGTGTTAATGTGAGCTGACATTCATGTAGAGCAGGTCCATCAGACAGGTCAGAACTTCAGAAAAGAATCAGGAATCAATGACTCTGATCAGGAGTCACTTTTGGATTCACACAGAGAATCAGGAATCAATGATGAATCGTTTGGATCAGCCCAGGAGAGAACACTCCATGCATCTCATCTGCAGGGCTTTGTCTGAGTGTGTGTGTGTGTGTGTGTGTGGATGAGCATGTTGACAGTGTGTGAGAGATGCAGAAGAAAGAGGAGGGCTCAGAGATCTATGCACACGTGCGTGCACACACACACACACACACACACACACATACAGACAAAGCGCACACACACACACACACACACACACACACACACACACACCCTGCAAACAGATTAGAGAGATTGATGGGCTGAAGTATTGGAGGAGAGTGAGATGGATGGATGAACAAATCAAACCAAACTGCACGTGTACACACACACACACACACACACACACACACACACACACACACACACACACACACACACACACACACACACATTCCCCAGGCCTTTTGTTCACTTCAACAATCACTTAAGCAATCGTTCTCTAGCTGCAGAGAAACACCACACACACACACACCATCACTTCACTACACACACACACTCACACACACACAGAAAAACCCAAGCACACACACGCACACACACACACACACACACAGAAAAACCCAAGCACACACACACACACACACACATAGAGAAAAAGCCAAGTAAGAATGAGTGTCCCACTTCTGAATCCTAACACAAAGCATGGTAAACCCACATGGACTACAGGCCTTTGTGTGAGAGGCACGTGCTGTATCTCACACACACACACACACACACACACACACACACACACACACACATACATAAAAAGAAACACATGTCTATATGCCTATGTTAAGAAGAATAAACATGGGATGGAGAGGGGTTCTCTCTGATGGGATTTGAAAATGAGACACACACACACACACACACACACACACACACACACACTATGAAGAGGGCAAAGAGGCTCAAGCATGTGCTTAGAGTGTCGTAACGCAGCTGTGGTTGTTTTAATGATCTTTAGTCAGTTCTGCCCCAAACCCACCAGTGCCGCTGCACATGTAGCCGGTGGTGGTCCACACCACACACGGGTCTCGAGCCCGCCACCCTGCAAGCTACAAACTCCCGGTGTGGGAGTGGAACGCCCTAACAAACTGAATTAGAAGCCTGGGCTTCTAACTCAGCGTCTTAGAAGCACCCATGGAATTGGGTGATGAGGATTTACACATACTACCGCCGAGCTAGCCGACCTCCGTTACACACTCACTCGGACCATCAGGAAACTTCAGCATGTCTTTGAACAGAACGTCCCCCAAATTACAGACTGACTTCTACATTTTTATTTTCATTTCATTTTTCTCATTAGGTGACGCTATAGCACAAATGTGTGGTTTAGGGTTCATTCAGTGAGCCTCCTGCAGCGATCAGGTATACTTTCCCCCCGGCTGTTTAGATGCACGTCGAGGTCCTGCAACGATCAGGTATACTTTTCCCCCCGGCTGTTTAGATGCACGTCGAGGTCCTGCAGCCTCCTGCAACGATCAGGTATACTTTTCTTTAAAAAAACAGTTCAGTTTCTGAACTTCAATCCTCAATAGCAAGCTACTCTCGTTTAGTTAATATCCATAACAAACAAACACACTCACTAGAAACTCTTTGGACACATCCAGCTTACTCCACGAATTTCACCGACTCGCGGGGGTGAGTGTGTGTTGCGCGCACGGCAATTTGCGTGCGGTCATAAAATGAAGGAGGTCCACGCATACATGTGCGTGTCGCAAAGATGATGCAAGTCTCGTCACGCGCTAGGTGCGCGGGAGTATACCTAGGGTATACTATAGCCATTAGGGTTCTTAAGACTCATGCACTAATAGAACTTGGGGTTCCTAAGACCCCTGCACTTCTAGAACTTGCCAGTTTGACACACCTCAAAATGATTTTTGTTTCCTTTTATCACAAGTAAAATAATGGTTCACATAGTAGTGGTTCTCCTATACTGGACTTGAAATGTCCACGCGTAGTGATGTAGCCCTACTACATTTTGTCAGTCATGTCTGACTTCCATCCACTGTAAGGTTGCATCTAAGCGCAGTGACATATTGTCATTTCATTCATGCACTGTTTGGCAGTGAGTCAAAGTAATAAGCCCTGCCCCTTTACTTACCTTTAGAATGACATTGTTCTCATTCAAAGATGGCGCGCCCGGTAAACTGATGAGCAGTGGGATCCTCACATTATTTGCATGCGTTTTGTTTTCACGAAAAGTAGCCTACGTTAACGTTTTCACAGAAGGATCTTTTCTAGCTCGGATTACCTCCAATTTAACAGACGAGTCGTGGCATTAAGAAACTGGTAAACCACAATCAATGGGACCTAACTGTTGGAAACCTAAAGTAAGATCTGAGGTTACATTGACTCAATGTAAAGTGTTTCACGTAGGTCTGTGCTGTTCGAAAATCTTTCATTTCATGCGAAATATATTGCTGTTAGAAGGCTCATGCAGCAGGACTATGCTTAAACTTACGCCGGTATATTGCTTTAAGTTATGTTTATGATTTTGTGACACACCACATGTGGGGATTAGCCTCACTGTGGATTCCAGTGTAGTTATGCTGTAGTTGCTGACTCGCTGTGACATTTCTTTTTGTTTCAACTGTACTTGATTATATTAGGAGTGGAGGAGCATCTTAACCAGGGACAACGTTTATATGTGTGCCTTGTGTGTGCAGGTGTGCCATGATTTTACCATATCTTTGCATTAATGTATTGCATTGCGTTATGTTACGTACGCAAGCCTGTTTCGTTTTGGTTTGGATTGAGGAGTGGAGGAGCAACTTTACCAGGGACAACGTTTGTATGTGTGCCTTGTGTGTGCAGACAATAAAGTTTTTCTGCAGCAATTGCTTAGGTCATCTAATAAATTCAACACAACGTTGTTCCCACGCTCATTCAAATCATATTTCTATATTTTGTAGGTTACAGTTGCTATGGAGGCTGTCGGCTTCCAAAGAGGTCTGGATCACCGTCTTTCCATTGAGGTGGATGTAGGTGTTCTTACAACAGACAAAGCTCCTACCGCACACCGGATGATGAGGGAGGTGAATGGCCAACTTCCTCATGTGTTTGATCCTTGGCCCTCTGAACAAAAAGTAAGGTGTCATGAAGGAACTGCTAATTGCAGCTAATTAAAAGAACAGCTAGAAAAGCGCTCAGAGAGCGCAGACCTCCGCCAAGGCAATGTGTTCACAGACACAATATACAATATATTCCACAATATACACATTGTCCAACAAATTCATCCAAATCTGTGCAGTGCTTTTTGAGTTATCCTGCTGACAAACAGACAAACAAACAAACGGACAAACCAACGCGACCGAAAACATTACCTACTTGGCGGAGGTAACAATAAGGACCTGCGGCCATGGCTGAAGTCAATAAGTGATCATCTGTATTGGTCATGCAGTTCAAGTGGTGGTGACCAAGAGGTAATAATGGAGAGAATGTGTCTTCATTTCTATTTATGTCAATATGTGTTGTTCAGAACATTTTCAAAAATTGGCTAAGAAAACAGTGCCAGGCATGGTTCAATGACTAACTCCTTAGATCAACTCTCTGTGAATTGTATTTTTCTTAGAAAAGAGCGCTCATCATCCTGAGAGCCAGGGAGCGTTTTTGCAAGACTCTCAGTCAAAAATGAAAACATGAAGCAGGTTTATCCTCGAAGCTCTGCAACATAAACGTGTTGAAGCGTTACTTTGAACGTGTGCCTGAACCTGTGTTGCTGTCCAAGGTCCCAAACTCAGACATCACTGTTAGCTCCCCAGTCTGACCTGCTGCGTTGTGTCATCTTCTCTTCTGGGAGCAGAGGAGGATGGCTTAGCAGTTCCCAGCCGCTCCGTGTCTGTTGTCTGTCTCAGAAATTCAGTCTCAGAGATGTTACAAAAGCTTCCTGCTTAAACCTTTCTCACTTAACGTCCACCGAAAGCAGGCATCTTCAAGAGCTGATACTTGAATTCCGTAACCTCTTTAGAGATGCACCGACTCATAACGAATGTGCTTGAACACAATATCGATGTGGGTTCCGCCACACCAATCAACCACCACCCTTATCGTGGAAACCTGACCAAACATGCACACTTACAGAATGAAGTCGAGTATATGTTAAGCCATACTTACTGGTCTACTTACCTTCAATAATTCGTCAACATCCTGCTCAAGTTTTACTTCCCTGTTTATATACACAGAGAGGAAGAGTTGAGTAGAAAGCTTCACATTTCTGTTAATTATACATAAATTTTAAATGTTTTTATTTACAGGATGGAAAACGGCATTTCAGGATAAGCAGAAATGTTTTTTCCTCAAAAACATTCACTCTCTCTGATGCTTAACATTTACAACTAGCAGAGGACATGGTTGAAGTGGACGTGGACGAGCAGAGGACGTAATTGAAGTGGACGTGGACGAGCAGAGGACGAGGTTGAAGTGGACGTGGACGAGCAGAGGACGTGGTGGGAGTGGACGTGGACGAGCAGAGGACGTGGTTGAAGTGGACGAGCAGAGGACGTGGTTGAAGTGGACGAGCAGAGGACGTGGTTGAAGTTGACGTGGACGAGCAGAGGACGTGGTGGACGTGGACGAGCAGAGGACGTGGTTGAAGTGGACGAGCAGAGGACGTGGTTGAAGTGGACGAGCAGAGGACGTGGTTGAAGTGGACGAGCAGAGGACGTGGTTGAAGTTGACGTGGACGAGCAGAGGACAAGGTTAAAGTGCTCATGAACACTATTCAGAAGCCAACTGTATCGCATCAGTTTGTCTCACAGGCGGCACAATAGGGTGGCTGGTGTTTGTTCCACATAGTAAGCCAATGGCAGCGCACAATGGCCAGTAATATACCAAAGCACTTAATTCGTTAATTAGCTCGTTAATTAGCTCATTAGCGACAGGTGCTGGAACAGGTGAACCAGGATGTGTTGTGATTGGTGCATGGGTCTCTACTGCCAGTATACAATTAAAAGACACTTAACAACTTTGAGACAAATAAACTCAACTAGATATACAAGGTAAGCTAACGTTAGCTTAGCAAAGTATCTGCTAGAATACATAACTTAATAGCATATGGAGTATAACTGCTAGAATACATAACTTAATAGCATATGGAGTATAACTGCTAGAATACATAACTTAATAGCATATGGAGTATGCTAGATACTTAATAGCATATGGAGTATGCTAGATACTTAATAGCATATGGAGTATGTTAGATACTTTATAGCATATGGAGTATGCTAGATACTTAATAGCATATGGAGTATGCTAGATACTTAATAGCATATGGAGTATGTTAGATACTTAATAGCATATGGAGTATAACTGCTAGAATACAGAACTTAATAGCATATGGAGTATGCTAGATACTTAATAGCATATGGAGTATAACTGCTAGAATACATAACTTAATAGCATATGGAGTATGCTAGATACTTAATAGCATATGGAGTCTGCTAGATACTTAATAGCATATGGAGTATGTTAGATACTTAATAGCATATGGAGTATGCTAGATACTTAATAGCATATGGAGTATGCTAGATACTTAATAGCATATGGAGTATAACTGCTAGAATACATAACTTAATAGCATATGGAGTATGCTAGATACTTAATAGCATATGGAGTATGCTAGATACTTAATAGCATATGGAGTATGTTAGATACTTAATAGCATATGGAGTATGCTAGATACTTAATAGCATATGGAGTATGTTAGATACTTGTTAGCATGCAGTCTTGGTAAGATAAGGGAGAATACTCATTTGTCTGTGGTAGACCACTGGAGAAATGAATGTATGGATATCCTTGCTATAGAACAGGCTGCCTTATCGCTTAATCCACCGGAGAGGCCTAGCAACATGCAGGGACATCTTGATTTTATGAAAGCCTTAAAATGTATGCAAACCTAAATGTTTATCACTGTAGCAGCAAAGGTCAGCGTTGAAAATGTCGACGTTTAACCATGTTGAACTTTGACAACAGCACGACGCCAGGCAATGCAGAGACTTTTGACGCTTCTTCATAGAGAAATCGTTGCCCAACGCGCGTCACAAGCGTTTTGAAGCTGTTCATGTGTAGGCACCTTTATTTCCAACAGATTATGGAACGCCATCCAAGCCTTTTTTTCAGGTGGTGGAAGAAAAGGCACAACATTACAGATCAACTCTAAGCCTCTCAGTGGAGTCCAATCCACTCGTGTGGTGGAAGGACAATGAACACCAGTTTCCCTACTTGGCCAATCTGGCAAAGCGTTTTCAAGGAATCCAATCTGGCAAAGCGTTTTCCAGGAATCCCTGCCACATCTGGCCACAGTGGGGGAGTCTTCTCTGCCAGGAACAGCACAGAGAGCCTCTCACCAGACAATGTGGAGAGAATTTGATTTGAAATTTGAAACAAGGATTTTATGAAATTAGTCAGAGTGAATCAACACCTAGCCATGGTGATTTACAGTGCTGCTATTGATAGCTAGCCTGGGCCCACCCATACTTCCTGTCGCTGCATGAAATTTTGTGATCAAGTTCGCAAGTCCAAGGAAACAATTTCTTCAATTCTCAAGCCCAGAAAAATCAGGTCCCAATGAGAAAGGAGCAGGCAGGGCTCATATGACTCTATCTGTCCAGCTCTGTATCTCCAATAGCATACATAGAAGTTTGAAAACATAGATAGACTTTTAGATTAAGCCCAACTCCGTGTTCCCTGGCAATGCTAGCTTTGCCAGACCACAGTTCATTTCTGAACGTGGCAGCAAAAGCCAGGCTAATTGTTAGCCACCACAATGACCGGATCTGTGAAACGCTGACCAAGATGGCGAAACGCCAACATAATGGTAGCCTTATTTGATCATCCACTTTCACATCGTTTTACATCGCTGAATTTGGCCCACACAGATCTGTGTCGGTGAAAACGAAATTCAGCGAAAAGAGAAAGAGAAGAGAAACTGAAGCCACTATACTGTGCCTGTGCGAGGTAAGATAACAAATCTTTTTATGCGTTTTAAACGAACTGTAGCGGAAAGTTTCCAAACATTGCACAGCCAGTGTTGGGGAAGTTACTTTTAAAAAGTAACTAATTACTTTACTTTAGTTACTGCTTTGAATTGTAATGAGATTACTTTACTCGTTACTAATTTTAAAAAGTAACTTATTACTTTACTCGTTACTTTACTTTTTTCCACTCCAAATTCCCTATGCAGAAATACACGCACAAACAAGATTTGTAGCATTCAATTTCACTTTATTTTTAACAAAGTTAATAATCACCTTGTGCAAAATATGAACATGGTTCAAGGCATAATATGGCTTCATTAGACAGTTAAATGTTTAAAATAATACAAAAATAAAAATGTCAACAAATCTAGTTTTTACCACTACTCAAAGTGAAAGCCAAGGTTGTATAAGAGAAGGCATTTGAAGTTATGCCAATCATTTGAAAACACAATGAATTGTGCCCTGCACAAATAATTGCCTCAAAATAAAATCCACAACATAAAACTAAATGGAGGCTACACAAGGGCAAGCAGGTGAGTCAACTGCAACACTTAAATTTCAGTGTAAATGAAGAACTAGGAACTAGACTATTTATGTAAACATTCCACACAATTCACAACACACAATCACACAATTCATTTAACATTCTCTTTTGTGAAGCAGTGGTTGTACCTCATTAGCAAGATACTTTCAAATTTTCTGTCTGACAGTCTGTTTCTCCGAGGGGTAAGAACGATGCCGCCCTGGCTGAACAGCCTCTCAACTGGAGCACTAGATGGTGTTGGGGTGTTATATTGACGTGAAATATCCTTGATCCTGGGGAACTGGCTAAGAGAGGTCATGTCAGTCTTACTTGATTTCAGGTACTCCATGACTTCTGTTTCTGCGGTGTAAGAGGTCTGCTCCTCCTCCTCAAAAGCAAAGAAGTCATTCTGACTGGAGGGGCCAGGAGTGGCCTCTGCTGGTCTCACCTGCTCCTCCACAGCAATACGAGCACGACACTCTGAAATGAGCAGTCTCGTGGCAGCATCCCTCCTTGTCTCATCTTTGAGCCAGCGCAACTTGAACCTAGGCAATGTGATGGCAGCAATGAGGGCATCATTGCTGTCTAAAATGGCTGAAAACCTGTCTTTGATTGCCTGCAACATGATAAATATAAGACATTAGACATGTTTTACAAGTAGCCAATATGAGAAATGCATTATATCAATAATTATAGGTTAATAATTGAATACAGATTATATTTTATGGAGGTATTTTATTGTTTATAATATTTACCTGTATAATGGCATCAGGCATGCCAGCTGTCATGCGGGATAGGCCATCCTTGAGGGCAAGCAACCTGGACATAAGTATCTCCAGCGTTGGCAGGAGAGTGCCATAATAGCAATTATCTTCTCCTTGTAATATGTCTAATGCCACAGCAAGTGGCTTGAGCACTGTGCAGTATTCCTTCAGGAAGTGATACTCTCGTTCAGTGATGCCTCTGATATCCAATCTTGAATAAAGGGTGTTCAGCTCCTTGATTGGAATGTCTGTGATGCGAGACAATGCATTGTAAAGGGAGTTCCATCTTGTTGTAGAGGGGACGATGAGCTTTCTGGCAATCACATCCTCAACCTCATCTGATGCCACAGTGGAGCGGCTTGTCTTGCTCCAGAGAGTTGAGCACTTTGCAAGAGCACTTCTATAAACTGCTCTGCATTCACTGTTAGTAGTGACCCATTTCTCTAAATCAGTGGTGGATATCAAATTCAATGTATGGGATGCACAACGAAGATGAGGGGGCAGAGAAAACTGTCCGTCAGAATTTGTGGAAAGCACTTCATCAATATCAGTGAAAGTCACCTCTTCATCATCAGTGATTTCCTCATCACTTAAGGACCCTTCAGGTTGCATCTCAAACATTCGAAATGCTTTAAGAAAATTACTCCCGTTATCTGTGACACACTTTACAACTTTGTGAGTTAGCCCGTAGCTTGAATGAACTTGCTCTATTTCGCTGGCTATAACGTCATATGTATGTCTCCCTCTGACCCTTTTACAGGCAATGGCAGCCTTCTCGCGCTGAAAGTTTTTATCTATCCAGTGAGCAGTCATTCCGAGATAACTTTTGTTATTAGCACTCCATATATCTGCCGTTGTAGAAACGAATTCTGTGGTCTCAAATGTCTTTTTGAGATCCGATTCCATTACAGCATAACATTTGCTCAAGTAGCTCGAAAATGTTTTTCTGTCTGATATGGGAGCTCTCGTTGTTGGTATTTTGCTTAATATTCTCCTAAAACGGGGGATTCTATTGTTGACAGCGGAACCATGTCCTCCACAACATAGGCTGCAACTAGATTATTTATTTCTGCCTGCGATGTTACCTGTCGTAATCCTCCCTCTCCTGATGTAAGTTTCGCCTGTTTGGGTGCTGGGGCAGTCTCATCATCACCGGGACGGTGGCTATGGGGATTTTTAGCCACCAGCTTTGTACGACTGTGCTGTCTGGCCAAGTGCTTCGACAAATTGCTCATTGACTGTGTAGAAGTGGAAAGCTGTTTATCGCCAGGACATAGCGAGCACTTAACCGACATGTTTTTGCCTTTGCAAGCAACTATCTGAAAATAATGAGAATATTTCCAGTTGGCGAAGATGCCAGTGTTCTCCATGACTTCTCTCTCTTCTATCTCCCTCTCACTGAATCAATCGATTTCCACAGCAGCCAGTTAGGCACGCATGCGCCACTAATAAAAACAGCGCGGTTTTGACAGCAATTCATGTTGGCCTACCGGTAGCTCACTGATTTACATATAAATTTGTTAATCTGAATGTCACTGAACAAAATCGTGGGTAACGCTGTAACGAACGCTACTATAGTCTAGTAACTGTAATGACGTTAGTGAAATTTGAACTGTAATGCGTTACGTTATTAAGTTCCTGACAACAGTAACGAAATTACAGTAACGCATTACTTTGTAACGCGTTATCCCCAACACTGTGCATAGCAAAGTGCCCTCTAGAGAGGAGATGATTGCCAATGGAGATTTTTGTGTGTGTGTGTGTTAAGTGTTTTTTCCTATTTTAAGGTCATCTACTTCAAGCACATTGTGTCTATGTTTACGTAATATGAAATGTGCTTTATAAATAAATTAGATTTTTAATTGATGTTTCAATCGAAGTGAAACAATGTGAATCATGACTGTCAAATCAGGCTATCAACTTTGGATTCTTTTCTTTCTTGCCTTCATGACTTAGCATTGACAGCTGTTTCACTATATGGTGTGCGTTGCACAACATTCTGATTGGTATTGACAGCACTTAGCAATGGTAAACAACAGGGTTATGTGCCGGTAAACAACAGGGTTATGTGCTGGTAAACAACAGGGTTATGTGCTCTGGCTGTGAAATAACAGGGTTATGTGCTCTGGCTGTGAAATAACAGGGTTATGTGCTCTGGCTGTGAAATAACAGGTCTCTTGGTTGATTCACTCCAGTTAACTGCTACAAGGTGTACGGAGGCAGGGTTACTAACATACAATGACCAGCTGCCTATTGAACAGAAAAAAAACTTGCTCTCTCTTTCTCCTTTTCTCTCTCACACACACACACACACACACACACACACACACACACTCCAGGGAATGACTTACTGTGCTCCGGGTACTAAATTAAAAAGCCTCCTTTGTCGACCAAAAGAAGAAAAGTGCTGACTGGACAACCGCACAAGGCTCCAAATTACTGTCCCTATACCATCACACACACACACACACACACACACACACACACACACACACACACACACACACACACAGAAGACTCACTCTCCAGCATTACCACACCCTCCAAGCCACTAACTCCCCCTCCCTTCACACACACTTACCCTCTCTCCCACACACACACACACCTACACTCTTGTGCATGTCTGTTTATATCTGCCCTGTCTGCTGACAGACTACAGCATAGGTTATCAGAGCTAGATGCTCACACACACACACACACACACACACACACACCACAAACTGACCCTCTCTCCCCAACTCTCTGTGTTCAGTATGTGCCCCAGTAGTGCTGAAGTGTGTCTGTTGACTGATGGTCTTATTGCTGCAGCTATTGTAGTTTAGTTTGATGGTCTTATTATTATTAACTCCGCCAAGGAGGTTATGTTTTGCTCGCCGTGTGTGTGTCCGTCTGTCCGTCTGTGTGTGTGTGTGTGTGTGTGTGTGTGTGTGTGTGTGTGTGTGTACAAAAACCTTAAAATATCAGCCATTAGTCAATGCAATTGAGAATTTAGGATATAAATGTCAAGTTATTGTCCTAGTGTTTGGCGGTTTAGGCCATGTACACAAGTTGGCGGTTTGTGGACTTCATATTGGGGGGCTACATAAATCAAAGGCCAAACAATTGGCAAAGTACTGTTCTATATCAGCAATTATAGGCAGTATGTTTATTTGGAAAAGAAGATGTTTCTTGTACCCATGAGCTTTAAACACATAACTTGTGAACTGTGTTAATCTGTTGGATTATTCAGAATATTTGTTTCCTGATGGAAAGTGGATTGTAAGGTGGAATCAAATAAAGTATATAAAATGTGTGTGTGTGTGTCTGTGAGCAACATAACTCGAAAAGTACTGCCTGGATTTGGATGAAATGTTCGGACAACGTGTGTATAGGGATGTTATGGGTAGATGTGTCGAGGCGGGTAGAGCAAAGATGGAACTCAGGAAGGATTTGGATGACGATGGGATTTTTATTATGTCTCCCAATTAAGGCCATGAGGCAAAAGATATCAATAAAGATAATAAGAAAAAAAAAACAAATAAAATATAAAAAAAAAATAAATACTTTCAAAATAGAAAACAAATTGACATATTAGTCAGCAAATCAAAATAACATAAAGAGCTACATTGTCTAGACAAATAAAAGAATGACCAAGAATCTAGTCAAGTCAGGAGAGCAAACAGACCCACGTCTGCTCACAGACTGCCCCCTTTGCAACTGAGCCATAGGGCTTTTAAGTTAGGCCTGAGCTAGCCCCTAGAATTGGATCATACCAATATTACAAATAAACAGGGGTGACTCAGGTGAGCTAACAATAAGTGTGCTAAAACAGCCAAGAAAACATTTTCCAACAAACTGGATATTTACAGTATGTCAATTATAACATGATGCTCTAGTGGGCATAACCCACATACATTTTAACAGCCTAAAAATAATTAATTTATCAATCACGGGTTCACTTCCTGTGAACCCGGAAGCTGTAGCCTATTTAAATCCGGAATTTGATTCCGCCAGAGAACTTTTAATAGGGGAGAATTAGCACTCCGGTGGTATTGCGCCTAGATGGCGCGCGCGAGTCAGTGAAGAATGAATTGGGTTCTATGCAGCTGCACCCTCAATTGCTGCATTTCTTTAGATACAATTTTTTCTTGAATAAATGCATTCATGCATGCGGTTCAGAGTAATTTGATTTAATTCTCAGTCCACACATAATATTTTTAGCATTTTTTGTTCATTTGTAAAATCCCTTCCAAAGTGTCTGTCACGTGACACAGCAAGTCTTTCCCTATGGCCATTCACCAGAATAGAGTAGCAGAATGCTAGTGAGTCAGGGGGAAAAAACAGCTCAAAGATGAAAAACGTAATGGTTATATGTATTAAATATGTTTCATTTTGATTGAAATCCATGTCAAAGTTGCTTAAAATAAAATGCAATCTGTGATATGTTGTCCCTAAATATGTGAAAATTATACATTTAGCCCTATACCTCATAGGTGCCCATTGATTTTCCACTCAGTTTCCACTGACTCGCGATCGCCCCCTAGCGGATTTGCAATTGGAATTGCAGGTTGAATGGCGTTAATATGAGTGCCATGGCTCGCCGTAAACGGGCTCTGATTCCGCGATTCCTTTACCCAAACAAATGACAGAACTGCTGAATGGAGGTGAGATGAGGCAATACACATAACTTTTAAACTGCTGTATGATTTTAACTTAAATAAAAGGTTATATGACATGTTTGATGAGTGGTTATTTTAACATAACAGTGAATGGAAATGCATATTTTAAAACAGTCAGGATGATAATTAAAGTCAAACTAGACCTAGGCATGTTCTCATTGCGTAGATGGTTTTTAAGACGTCTTTTTTAAACAGCAACGGGAAACGCCAACATTGAGTTGTGAAGATGATTGACTATTTAACATTAGAGAGACATGAAACATAGAAAAAGACATTTGTGCATAAAGTCCAATCTCTGAAGTAAGCAGCGCATCGTTGCGGTGACGGAGGCGGCCATGCGCCCCGTCACACACCCCCTCCTTAAGACGGAGCGTCCATGTTGTGACGCGAGAGAGAGAGAGAGAGTCTGTAATTGTCCTTGTCAGCAGAGACCTGAAACTGGCAGAGGCTTGAAGGAGCTCGGAAAGGTGTAAGTTTCGAGAACACAGAAGTGGAGTCCTCCCCTTTTGGAACAAGGGAAACTACACTACCCCACTCACTGTGCGAAGATTCCTTCACCCCCATCTCCAGCATGTCACACACCTCCTTCTCCAGCGCGTTGATCAGGCGTGCTGGTACTCTGGTGGCGAACTGCTGGATGGGGCCCGGAGACATGAGCTGGATGCCATGGGCGATGATGTTGCTCCTCCCTGGCTGGTCTCGAAACAGGCCTCTGGGGATAATGCTCTGCAGTTTCTCCTGCTGTCGGGATGACGGATGAGAAATAGGTGGACAGCAGGACTCACCACCAGTAGTTGTAAAGAGTAGCTCGGGCAGCTCCTCCTCCTGCTCAACAGCCCATGCCCACAGCTGGTCATGGGTGGTAGATGGATGGTCCACCTTCTGCTGCTGGAGGTTGACGTGGAAGAGCCGCTTCGGTTGACGTGGAAGAGCCGCTTCGGTTGACGTGGAAGAGCCGCTTCGGTTGACGGAGAGGCACTGCCATTTCGTAGGTCACCTCACCGGCCTTATGAAGAACCTTGAAAATGGTAGAAGTAGCAGCCCCTCTTGGATCCAAACTTCACTGAGAGCTGCTCGTGGCCACTGGTTCCCTTATTCGCTGCCACCAAATGTTATGGGTAGATGTGTCGAGGCGGGTAGAGCAAAGATGGAACTCAGGAAGGATTTGGATGACGATGGGATTTTTATTATTTCTCCCAATTAAGGCCATGAGGCAAAAGATATCAATAAAGATAATAAGAAAAAAAACAAATAAAATATTAAAAAAAAATAAATACTTTCAAAATAGAAAACAAATTGACATATTAGTCAGCAAATCAAAATAACATAAAGAGCATTGTCTAGACAAATAAAAGGGACAAGGAACAACTGATTCGATTTTGGTGGCGATCAGTGACCCAGAACACCATCTGTGAACGTATTGTCTTGGCGGAGGTTTGCGCTCTCTGAGCGCTTTTCTAGTTGTTGCAGTCTCTATATGAATGTAGTGTAGTTTGGCTGTTTATTATTATTGTGGGGGTGAAGAGTTGAGTGAGCAATGGTGGCAACATCCTGAGGCAGACCTGATGCTGGTTATTATGTTGGGTTCTTGTATGTTACAGAGATCTGTGTCTACCGATGTAAACCCGCCCATGAAGACCGTCCCCAGACCATGGATACGGGTGAACATTGGTATTGTGGGCGGGCTATGTCATGTTATAGAGGTCTGTGTCTCAAGACCAGCTGGACGAGGGGACTTGCTTTTGGACTCATCTTATGGCTTTAAAGGGCTTGGAAATAAAAAGATTTGGGGTCACTTGTTTTTAGATGTTAGAATAATTTGATGATTTTATTTTCTTTATTTTGATTAGTAATGGGTAGGTATGTTCCCTCTACACATATTCTCTCTCTCTCTCTCTCTCTCTCTCTCTCTCTCTCTCTCTCATTCACACACACACACACACACACACACACACACACACACACACACACTCACAGTGACTCAGATGTCTCCAGATGGCCTCCCTGTACTTGTAGCTGCTGGGCTGTGAGTCTCAGTTCAGCAGCTCTTTCACAAGTACACACACACACACTCTCTCTCTCTCTCTCTCTCTCTCTCTCTCTCTCTCTCTCTCTCTCTCACACACACACACTCACACACAGCTCCTTCACAAGTACACAGCAGAGAGAGAAGGAGGGAAAGTGAGAGAAAGAAGGGATGACAAGAGTGGGAGAAAGAAGGGAAGAGAGGAGGAAAAGGAAGAGAAGAGAGGAGGAAAAGGAAGAGAGAAAAGGAGAGTGGAGGGGTGGAAAAAGAAGGGAAGAGAGGAGGAAAAGGAAGAGAGAGAGTGGAGGAGTGGAGAAAGAAGGGAAGAGAGAGGAGGAAAAAGAAGAGAAGTTATCCGTTTATCTGTGCTGAATTAAAAGGGGATAAACGTGCAGATTTACACACTACTGCCATCTGCCCCTCATAACACACACACACACACACACACACACACACACACACACACACACACACACACACACACACACACACACACACACACACACAACTCTTCAGCAAGGACGACACCACAAGCCAGAGAAGGATGCAGAGAGAGGGAGGGAGAGAGAGAAGGAGGGATAGAGAGGGATGCAGAGAGAGGGAGGGAGAGAGCAGTGGACAGAAATGTAGAGAGAAAGATGAGAGACAGATAAACGAAAGAAAGACAGAGGGAGAGATGGAGGAAGAGAAAGATAAAAAGAGATGTAGAGTGGAAGAGTGAAGGGAAAGAGAGAGAGAAGATGCAGGAGAGGAGTAGACCAGATGAAGAGAGAGAGAGAGAGAGAGAGAGAGAGAGAGAGAATAAAGGGAGGAGACAGTAGAGGAGTAGAACACAGAGGGAGGAGAGAGAGAGGGAGGAGATGGAGGAGAGGAGTAGACCACAGAGAAGGAAGAGAGGAGAGAATGGAGAGAGGAGATGGAGAGAGGAGTAGAAGAGAGAGAGAGAGAAAGAGGGAGGGAGAGATAGAGAATGAAGGGAGGAGAGGTAGCAGAGGAGGAGAGGGAGATGGAGAGAGGAGATAGAGAGAGATAGAAAAGAGGGAGGAGAGGGATATGGAGGAGATAGAGAATGGAGAGAGGAGAGGGAGATGGAGGAAAAGAGTAGATGAGAGAGAGAGAAAAGAGGGAGGAGAGAGAGAATGTAGAGAGGAGAGGTAGCAGAGGGAGGAGAGAGAGATGGAGGAAAAGAGTAGATGAGAGAGAGAGAAAGAGAGGGAGGAGAGAGAGAATGGAGAGAATGAAGGGAGGAGAGGTAGCAGAGGAGGAGATGGAGGAAAAGAGTAGAAGAGAGAGATAGAAAAGAGGGAGGAGAGATAGAGAATGAAGGGAGGAGAGGTAGCAGAGGAGGAGAGAGGAGATGGAGGAGAGGAGTAGAAGATAGAGAGAGAAAAGAGGGAGGAGAGAGAGAATGTAGAGAGGGACGTAGCAGAGGTGTAGTTGGTCGCTTCTTCTTTGAACCCATTACCGTGGTAACCACTGTCAGTGTGCTATTCTGGTGGAGTTTATACACTCACTCAAACACACACACACACACACACACACACACACACACACACAGAGAGTCACTCAAATACACGCACTCAAGCACACACACACACACACA
>JAODXP020000022.1:17700428-17702928 GCA_027497455.2 Sardinella longiceps | reverse complement strand
AAATAAAAAGTGCGGGTGCAGCTCCACCCCTATAAGGCCATAATTATGTATTGATTGTAAATAATGGAATGGCTTCCTGTGTGTGTGTGTGTGTGTGTGTGTGTGTGTGTGTGTGTGTGTGTGTGGATTGGCTTCCATCGCTGTAGATTATTGTAAGGAACGCCAGCAGCACTTCTCTCTCTTCCTCAAGTGTGTGTGTGTGTGTGTTTTAGGCTATCCGTAATACACGCTCACACATCCATACACACACACACATAAACACACATAAACACACAAACAATCCCAAATGTGCTTTAGTGTGTGTTTATGGCTGCAGCACTAGGAGTGTGTGTGTGTGTGTGTGTGTGTGTGTGTGTATTCTGGGAGCTGACTGGGCCTCAGGGCAGACATGAAACACCCAGTTTGTGCTGCTCAAGCACTACTGAACGAAGAGAGTTGTGTGTGTGTGTGTGTGTGTGTGTGTGTGTGTGTGTGTGTGTGTGTGTGTGTGTGTGTGAGTTTTGAATTTTGTATTAGCTTGCTTGAATTGTTCTTCCAGGTTCTTGTGTATCCAATGTTACCAGCATTATTTGCATATTTTTGCACGAAACGCTTCCAGCTCAGAAGCGTTCTTTAGGTTGGGGTGTGAGGATTAGGTTAGGGTGAGGGTTAAGTGTGTTGGGCTTAGTGTTGGGTAAGTGTTAGGCCTACGCCCCTATCTAGGGTTAGGGTGATGGTTAAGTATGTTGGGCTTAGTGTTGGGTTATTGCAGGTAGAGTTGTCTGGAAGGTGCCCTCATACAGGACCAAAAATACCATTGAGGAAAGATTAACCACCAGGCAGCTACCCATGCTAGTTAGGGTTAGGGTTAGGCAGCTACCCATGCTAGGGTTAGGGTTAGGCAACTACCCATGCTGGTTAGGGTTAGGCATGGCTAACCCATGCTAGTTAGGGTTAGGGTTAGGCGTGGCTAACCCATGCTAGTTAGGGTTAGGGTTAGGCAGCTACCCATGCTGGTTAGGGTTAGGGTTAGGCAGCTACCCATGCTGGTTAGGGTTAGGCGTGGCTAACCCATGCTAGTTAGGGTTAGGGTTAGGCAACTACCCATGCTGGTTGTTATCCGTTACACACAGTAGTTCCCACTGATATAAATGTAGTGAAAGTTCTAACAGATATAAATGTGCCACCAGGTAGCTACTCATGCTAGTTGTCATCCGGTATGTAATGTACTGAGAGAGAGCAGAGCAGTGGGACAGAGACAGGTGATATAAGTGAGACAGCAGAGATGTGGGACAGATGACAGATGATGTGTCCCAAACTGGGAGGTAGTGCCTTGCTGCCTCGGTGTCTTCTCTGTCAAACAAGACGTTTGTCGTAACCTCGGTATCTTCTCTGGCAAACAAGACGTTTGTCATAACCTCTGTGTCTTCTTTGTCAAAGAAGTCATTTGTCGTAACCTCGGTGTCTTCGCTGTCTAACAAGCAATTTGTCGTAACCTCAGTGTCTTCTCTCGTAACCTCTGTGTCTTCTCTCTCTAACAAGTCGTTCATCGTAACCTCAGTGTCTTCTCTCGTAACCTCAGTGTCTTCTATGTCAAACAAGACGTTTGTCATAGCTTCAGTGTCTTCTCCCGTAACCTCGGTGTCTTCTTTGTCTAATAAGACGTTTACAGTAACCTCAGTGTCTTCTCTTGTAACCTCAGTGTCTTCTATGTCAAACAAGACGTTTGTCGTTGCCTCTGTGTCTTCTCTGTCTAGCAAGTCGTTTGCCGTACCATCGGTGTCCTCTCTCTAACAATTAGTTTGCCGCAGCAGGCTTCAAGGATTATTTATGGATATTCATAATATCCGTTCCAGATGAGCTAGCTAAATAAAATGGCGTCTCAATGGAATGCCATTTATTTAATTGTTCAGACATCAAGGTACAGCGGACTTCATAGTTACATAGAATTTTGGATGAAGGATACCTCTATGCCTCTTTCCAAATCAGGCAAAATGAAAGACCTTTGAAGGCAGATTGGACATTAAATGATATTAAATTTATGTGATTGGGACATGCCACCGAATGCTATTGTGTGTGTGTGTGTGTGTGTGTGTGTGTGTGTGTGTGTGTGTGTGTGTGTGTGTGAGAGAGAGAGAGAGAGAGAGACAGAGAGAGAGAGAGAAGTGGGGAGGCACAGTGAGTGTGTGTGTGTGTGTGTGTGTGTGTGTGTGTGTGTGTGTGAAAGACAGAGAAAGGTGAGGAGGTTCCAATATTGATGACGGGATGAGAGCGTTTTAGAGTGAGTAGTTGTGGTAGTGTGGATCACCTTTCAGGTCATTGCCAGCAGTTTCAAACTGTTTATAAGCAATCAACGTGTCACAGCATCTTGCAGTTTCAGAGACTTTAAACATCTTTACCTCACAGCTTTTATGACGTGATGTCACACAATAGCCTTGTTACGAGTTGTTGCATAGGTGGGCGTGTGTGTGAGTGTGTGTGTGTGTGTGTGTGTGCATGCTGAGTGTGAGTATTTGCATTG
>JAODXP020000022.1:17692928-17695428 GCA_027497455.2 Sardinella longiceps | reverse complement strand
CCTTGAACAGCGGCATTCTCAGCCCTCTGCTGTTACTCTAATGACCCACCACTTCCGTCCCACATGGAATACTTGTTTGTGAGGCTGTGTGTGTGTGTGTGTGTGTGTGTGTGTGTGTGTGTGTGTGTGTGTGTGTGTGTGTGTGTGTGTGTGTTACCTAAGTGTTTTGGAGCGGTTCTGGACCGTCTCTAGTTGTGTGATCTTGTGTGTGAGGCTGTGTGTGTGTGTGTGTGTGTGTGTGTGTGTGTGTGTGTGTGTGTGTTACCTAAGTGTTTTGGAGTGGTTCTGGACCATCTCTACTTCTTCCAAGTTTGCGGACGACACTACAGTTGTGGGTATCATCCAGGTCTCTGCTGCCCTCTATCATTGGACCCAAATGCTGCCTGACCAGAGCCCAGCACATCTCCTCTGACCCTGCTCACCCCCATCATAGTAGTGGGTGCATTGTGTGTTGACACAGTCAGTCATACACTGCTTAACACCAAGCTAAAATCATTCAGCCTATCTGTAAATGTTGTAAACTGGTTCATGTCCTACTTATCTGACCGCTCTCAATGCGTCAGAATAAAGGACAAAACATCTCCGTTGAAACCCTGTGTCATGGGGGTGCCACAAGGTTCTATCTTGGGGCCTGTGTTATTCAGTATGTACATCAATGACCTTCCAAGTGTTTGTGATGGTGTAAACATATTGATGTACACTGATGACACAGTCCTTTATGTGCATGATAAGGACCCTACAAAAGTGGCTACCAAATTGACAGCCACCATGCATAAAGTCTCTGAGTGACTCAGGAAGTCATGTCTTACCCTAAACACTGGCAAGACTGTAACAATGTTTTTTCATAATAAACACAGACACACACACTTTCCACACATTCATGTGGACGGAAAGACATTGCAACATGTTAGTGAATTCAAATACTTAGGTGTCATACTAGACCCAACAAGAAACACCTTAAAAAGCTATGTCATACATTGAAAAATAGCTTAGCCACTTTCAGACATATAAGAAACACCTTAACTTCAGACGCTTCTAAGACCTACCTCAATGCACTGTTCTTTTCATATCTTCACTACTATATGCCAGTGTGGTCACAGGCAAACAAGACTGCCCTGAAATCAATTATATCGATTCACAAACAATCTATAGAAAACACTTCAGTCACACATTTTTGGCACACTTACCAAACATAATCTTCTGAACTTAGATAAACTAATAACATACACAAATTTACGCTTGTTACACAAAATCATTCATAATGCTGCACCTCCACCGTTGAAAAGATTTGTCCAGCCCTATGCGGAACGAGCAGGTAGATTTACTAGGTCCACCAGAAGCAGGGACTGTTGTGTGCCTACTCGAGAGACGGCCTTTTCTGTTGTGTGCCAGACAGCCTTTTCTGTTCAAACAATAAAAATCTGGAACTCACTTTCATCTAACTTAAAAACTTGTGTAGATTACCGCTTCTTCTCACGTGAGGTGAAGAAGAAATGCCTCCTAGGCACTCAACTTTGCCAACATTAGAATAGTCTGCCTTGCATTTCTCATGTTCACGTGCATGTGTGTGTGTTGTGCGTGGTGTGTGTGTGTGTACTGTGTGTGTGTATGAGGGGGGGGGGGCTCATGTGTGTGTCTAGGGGGATTGTGTATGGATGGGTGAATGTTTGTGCCTGTGTGATTGATCTTGCTATTGATGAATGATTGTAGTAGTGTCTGGTTCAAGTTCAGTAGTATTCACAGCATCAAACTGTTTTGCACTGCAGAAGGTGTGAAGACTCAAATGTCCAAACGACTAATAATATTATCTTATATCTAATATTTTGAACCTCTCATCCCAAACCCTAACAAGGGTTTATTCCGACCCTGTTGGTAGTAAATTAGAAAGGCCTAAAAGAGACTTACATAGGTATCATAGGAGACTGGGACTACTTTGATTAAGACACCATGCTTTTTATGGAAGTGGAGTTGGCCTCAGAGACCCAGTTAAAGGCCTAAAAGTGAAAGTTCAGTGTAATTCAAGCATAAATCTGTTGCAATAACCTGCTGACTGCACTGGATAGGGCTTGGAATGAAAGAATTCAGAACAGCGTAGACCAAAAGAAAAAGCGAACAAGCTGTTTAGAGAGTCAACGGAACATGTAGTCTTAATTTTGGTTTTGAATGTAGTGGGATTAGCTGGCTATTGCAAAAGGACTGTGCATGGATTTGAATTAGGCTACTCTGAAGTTTCACAGTAAGACACTGGGGGTATAGTCGAAGGGGATGGGGGGTTTAGTCGAAGGGAACGGGGGGGGGTATAAGTTGATAGTTACATCAAAAGACACTTTGTGACAGAATACCACCTTTTAGCGATCCACATCTCTCTCTCCATCTCTGTGGTCTCTATCCCTCCTTCTCTGAATGTGGTTTTGGTGTTTGTGTGTGTTAGCATCAGTATGTGTGTGTGTGTGTGTGTGTGTGTGTGTGTGTGTGTGTGTGTGTGTGTGTGTGTGTGTGT
>JAODXP020000022.1:17666647-17671647 GCA_027497455.2 Sardinella longiceps | reverse complement strand
GACCATTTGGGTTTTCTATTTTATTACAGCAATTACTTTCTTTAGTCTGAAGTGCTTGAACCCTAAGAGACTCTCTCTCGCACACACACACACACACACGCACACACACACACACACACACACACACACACACACACACACACAGCATCACCAATCAGAATAATAAAAGTCCCACTGTTGCACAACATTGCCACCCAGTGGCTTGCTGTAGAAGTGCGTGCACACACAGTGTTATGTCTCAACAGGAAGAGACGTTTTAACACACCAGACGTCTCCTAGACCACTGGACACGCGCTCCCCCAGACAGGCCAACACCTACTACTACTACTACTACTACTATTACTATTACTAATACTGCTGCTACTACTACTACTACTACTACTACTACTGCTGCTACTACTACTACTACTACTACTACTACTACTACTACTACTATTACTACTACTATTACTACTACTACTACTGCTACTACTACTAAAAATAATATATGAAGCCACTAATCAATCATTGGTCTAAATTAAAAAGCATTAAAATTATTATAAAATATTATAATTTTTTTATCTCTTTTTTATCTTTTTTGTCTGAAATGGAATAAAACGCAGCAGCAACACTGTGAATACCTGATTAGTCTCACATTATTGTCTTCAGCTTATGTTGCCTTGATTTGAGTCTCTTTTATACACAGTAGTTTAAAGGAATAGTTCACCTCTTTATGAAAATTGATAATTTTGACAAAAATTGACAAAAATTATTCACCCCCTTACCTGGAGTTACATATGTGGGTAAGAGCATTTTGGTCTCAGTAGTTGCGTTCTCCTAGTATGGCATCACCAATTTTCCCCATTTTTTCCCTTTAGCTTAGCATAGGCGCTGGAATGTAATATTGCCAGATAGCAACTCTTTGGCAACTTTACTTTCCAGCGCCTATGCTAAGCTAAAGGTAAAATTGGGGTTGCCAGACTTAGACAACGCATGCACTAAGACCAAAATGCTCTTACCCACATATTGTAACTCCAGGTAAGGGGGTGATTAACCAAATTTTCATAAAGAGGTGAACTATTCCTTTAAAAGAGACTCAAATCAAGGCAACATAAGCTGAAGATAGTAATGTGACACTAATCAGGTATTCACAGGTGAACTATTCCTTTAAATGGAAGGTCACTTGATCCACAGTGAAACAGCATTTGGTGTATACATGTGTTTGAAATGCAAACACACTTGATATACTTCTACTTGGTGTGAGAAGAGCGTTATCTGCTTCACTATCAGACCGTTGGTTCACTCCCTCTCTGAAACTGCGTAAAACTGTAATTTTAGCAGATAGGATTCTAGAGATGTTCTCTGAAACTGCGTAAAACTGTAATTTTAGCAGATAGGATTCTAGAGATGTTCTCTGAAACTGCGTAAAACTGTAATTTTAGCAGATAGGATTCTAGAGATGTAGTTTTAGCAGATAGGATTCTAGAGATGTAGTTTTAGCAGATAGGATTCTAGAGATGTAGTTTTAGCAGATAGGATTCTGGAGATGTAGTTTTAGCAGATAGGATTCTAGAGATGTAGTTTTAGCAGATAGGATTCTAGAGATGTAGTTTTAGCAGATAGGATTCTAGAGATGTAGTTTTAGCAGATAGGATTCTAGAGATGTAGTTTATATAGGATTCTAGAGATGTAGTTTTAGCAGATAGGATTCTAGAGATGTAGTTTTAGCAGATAGGATTCTAGAGATGTAGTTTTAGCAGATAGGATTCTAGAGATGTAGTTTTAGCAGATAGGATTCTAGAGATGTAGTTTTAGCAGATAGGATTCTAGAGATGTAGTTTTAGCAGATAGGATTCTAGAGATGTAGTTTTAGCAGATAGGATTCTAGAGATGTAGTTTTAGCAGATAGGATTCTAGAGATGTAGTTTTAGCAGATAGGATTCTAGAGATGTAGTTTTAGCAGATAGGATTCTAGAGATGTAGTTTTAGCAGATAGGATTCTAGAGATGTAATTTTAGCAGATAGGATTCTAGAGATGTAGTTTTAGCAGATAGGATTCTAGAGATGTAATTTTAGCAGATAGGATTCTAGAGATGTAATTTTAGCAGATAGGATTCTAGAGATGTAATTTTAGCAGATAGGATTCTAGAGATGTAATTTTAGCAGATAGGATTCTAGAGATGTAATTTTAGCAGATAGGATTCTAGAGATGTAGTTTTAGCAGATAGGATTCTAGAGATGTAGTTTTAGCAGATAGGATTCTAGAGATGTAGTTTTAGCAGATAGGATTCTAGAGATGTAGTTTTAGCAGATAGGATTCTAGAATGTTCTCTGGACAGAAACCCCACAGCGCCAGCAGGCAAATTAGTTCTTGCGTCCCCACTTTAAAACAGGTTCTGCTGCTGATGCTTTCAGTGTGTGTGTGTGTGTGTGTGTGTGTGTGTGTGTGTGTGTGTGTGTGTGTGTGTGTGTGCACGTACATGTGTGTGTGATTGATTTTGATAGGTGCGGAGGTAAAAGGGAATAAAGTTAATTTCACAGTGGCTGCACCACTACCGCACACACACACACACACACACACACACACACACACACACACTTAAACACACTGTAATTACTACAAAGAGAGAGGCTAACATATTCACTTTCAGACTAAGTGAAGTGTATGTGTGTGTATACATATATATTAGTGTGTGTGTGTGTGTGTGTGTGTGTCTAAGCGATGTTGAAGTGTCATCTGAAAGACTAGCTGTCATACGGAGTGTGTAGCCAATGAGAAAGAGATCATTTCTAATCTAATGGACGATTGGTTTAGACTCTTGGATTTGGATTGTTTAGATTGTAAGATGGCAGGCATGTAGGGGGACTGGGCAGAACGCTAATATTAATGTAGGCTGTGTGTGTGTGTGTGTGTGTGTGTGTTTACCAGTACACTAATATTAATGTAGGCTATGTGTGTTTCTGTGTGTGTTTACCAGAACGCTAATATTAATATAGGCTATGTATGTGTGTGTGTGTGTGTGTGTGTGTGTGTGTGTTTACCAGAACGCTAATATTAATATTAGTGCTGTCAGTTTAACGCGTTAATAACGGCTTTAACGCAAACCCATTTTAACGCCGTCAATTTTTTTAACACGCGATTAACGCACGGCCTGAGTCGTTTTTTTTTTTGTTTTTTTTTTTCTAAATGATTTTGCAACAAATAGTACCGTTAGAACAACTACAGCTCCGCGCCGGATACGCTAGACCGGAAACAATATAAAAGGCATGCCTGAGCTTGCACTGCAGTCTGCTACCTTTTGAATGAAGAGAGTACAGCCTACGCCAAAATGGATGCCAATACGATCCTAAATGGAAAATTTAGTTTTAGAAAGTTACCAAATGGTGCAATCGACAAGACTAAAGTCATTTGTGTTTTTTGTCACTGTGAGATGAGTTATCATCGAAGCACCTCCAGTTTGAAATATCATCTAACTTCCAAGCACAGTGCAGATGCGAATACTCCACCCCCTCGCCACAGTCAGACAACCATGGATGCGTTTAAACAGAGGCAAATGGACACCTCTACCAAAAACAAATTAATCGCAGCCATCGCTAAATGGGTGGCTACTGCATGTAGGCCCATCAATATTGTGGAGGACGAAGGTTTGGCTGAAATAATTCGTATCGCCTCCAATGATTCCAGCTACGAATTGCCCTCGCGGGCAACAATCACAAGCCACATTGAAAAACTACACGAAAATGAAAAGGCTAAGATAGAAAAGGCGTTAGAGAAGACGAATGCAATTGCTCTCACAGGTGGCAATGCCAACAGCTGCTGAACTGGAAAAGCTAAGGAAGCTGGAGGCTGTGTTGGAGCATTGCAGGTAATTTATTGTGTATCTATTATGTATCTGTGGTGTGTACTTGCTTGTTTATATAATCAAAATAGTATTACTGTTCAGACAGAGGCCTATGTTAATTGGGTAGGCTATAATACCTACCTATGTGCGTGTGCGTGCGTGTGCGTGTGTGTGTGTGTGTGTGTGTGTGTGTGTGTGTGTGTGTGTGTGTGATGTGTGAGTGTGAGAGAGAGAGAGAGAGAGAGAGAGTCTACAGTGAGATCATTTTAGTGGAGAACTAATAGCATAGACCTACTGTAATTGAAACTAAATGCTTATTATTGCAGGTATGTGTCAGAGCTTCTCGGAGGAGAGACATTTGTGTCTTGCTCTGCAGCGTTGCCTGCATTGTGCCATCTGTCTCGAGTGATGGAGGTTGCTGAGGACGACCCTGCCTACATGGTTACATTTAAGGGAGTGTTGGCTGCAGACTTGGAGGGCCGTAAGGAGAAGACCAATATCACATGGCTAAGAATTTCTACAGCACTTGACCCAAGGTCAGACTGCTAAATCTCTGTCTTTGACTTGTCCTCATTCTTAGCATTTTGTCTCTCTGTGTTTGTTTTGGTGGGCTTTGGTTTGTTATGTTGCCTCTGTGCTATGTATTTGTTTTTATTTAGGACAGTAGAGTTGAGGGGTATTGTTGTAATTTTATTATACCTGCACTTATACCTGTGTTAAAGCTTCATCTCATTTCATTTCAGGTTTAAGGACCTCAAGCGTCTGAATAAACCGGACAGGGCTGAGGTGTGGGATGCCATCTCTGCCTTACTACAGGAGATGCAGAGGGACAGGCCAGCACAGACAGCTACCCAAGTCACACCTGAGCCTCCTGCAAAAAAACCAACCCTCCTGCTTGCGCACGAATCCTCGTCTGATGAAGAGGAGGACAGTATTGTGCAATGTCTGGAGCGATACAAGGCAGAGCCCCTTGCTGCCATGGATGTGTGCCCTCAGGAATGGTGGTCCACACATGAAGGGGCACACAATGAGATGGCCTACCTTGCACGCTAAGTATTTAGCTGCACCAGCAACATCAGTGCCCTCTGAAAGATTGTTTTCAGTGTCTGGACATGTCGTACAGAAGAAACGAGCTTCACTATTGTCGGAAAATGTTAACAGACTTGTCTGTTTGAGTAG
>JAODXP020000022.1:17581647-17659147 GCA_027497455.2 Sardinella longiceps | reverse complement strand
CATTAATTAGGCTACAGTGCTAACATGGCTAGACTAATTCATAAAAAGTTTAATAAAATAATAAAAAAGTTTTATTTCAATGTTACCCTGTGTCAACATTAGGCTACAGTGCTAGCACGGAGAAGTGATCTAGGCTAGTAGGTCTTCTTTAAAGTTAGCCCATTAATTAGGCTACAGAGCTAACAGGGCTAGTCTAATTCATAAACAGTAAAATAGGTTTTATTTAAAGTTAGCCCATTAATTAGACTACAGCGCTAACAGAGTCTAATTCATAGACAGTAAAAGAAGTGTTAAATAATGTCACAGTCAGAGTGTCTTGGAACAAACAGGGTGAAGAAATTAGGCTAAATTAGCAGCTTTAAACTGCCTCTACAACTTTGTCAGGTTAAGGTAAATAAATATAACTGCTGGGGTGACGCTGATCTTGTTTAATGTTAGCCGTGTCAACATTAGCCTACAGTGCCTATGGGGTAGGGTGGCAACTCCCTTAACTTGTATCTGTCACATTAGCCTACAGTGCCTATGGGGTAGGGTGGCAACTCCCTTAACTTGTATCTGTCACATTTCCAAATTCATATCGTACTTTTCCACTGACCAAGTCCCTTCGCTTATATCACACCTCCAATTCATATCGTACTCTTCCACAAGAACTAGTCCCTTTGCTTAGGCCTACATCACACCTCCAATTCATATCGTACTCTTCCACAAGAACTAGTCCCTTTGCTTAGGCCTACATCACACCTCCAATTCATATCGTACTCTTCCACTGACCAAGTCCCTTTAAATGACTGTTCTTCCTGACCAAATTCTGCCAACTTTCTCTTCATGATACAACCAGTTAGCCAACTATAGGCCTACCAGCATTACCTAACTGTGCCAGCAAAAGATAAGTGAACGTGTCTTTGTTTTCTTCAAGTGTCACGCACATCATATAGAATGCTGGCTTGTGTTGTGGCAAATTGAGACATTGGATCAACTTCATGAGTTAGGCTATTCCACAGCCATGCTAGCTCACTTTGTCATGTTCAGCCACGTGTTTAGCATGGATGGATGGATAGATAGATGGATAGGAGGGTTTTAATTACATTTCATATAATTTATAGATCTAACATAAGTGCCAATGTATTCCACTTATAAACAACAAATCAAAACAGCCCATATAATGTAAACACTGTTTTCTATTCACAGCTCCATAAATCCAGAGAATATTAGGCTAAAGTCCCCCAATGCAACTCTATGGGCTTCAGACTCCAGTGTCCGACTGCTGTCTTGTAGAATTGAATTGAATTCAATTAAATTAAATGCCTTTATTGTCAGTGCATTGAATACAATGAGATTCAGAGCCACTCTAGTAAAGTGCATCAACACAAATATACAATAAAAGTCCATCTCACACCCATTCATGCAAATACACTCTCCACACACAAACACTCCATGCATGCAGAAATTGAGGATGCCAGACTAGGAAAATGCATGCACTGAGACCAAAATGCTTTTACCCACATTTGTAACACCAGGTGAGGGGGTGAAGAGCCCAATTTTATAAAAGGGTGGAGTATTCCTTTAAACCCTTTAAACAGAGAAGGACTGGCCGATCCTGCATTGGGAGCCTTTTAAAGGGCACCACACCAAATATTCACAACAAGACCAGCTGCAACACTCTGAATACCAGCAGCCTTCTGTTCAACTACAGCAGGGCGTTTAGACCAATGCAACAGCCTTCTGTTCTCCAACTACAGCAGGGCGTTTAGACCAATGCAACAGCCTTCTGTTCTCCAACTACAGCAGGGCGTTTAGACCAATGCAACAGCCTTCTGTTCTCCAACTACAGCAGGGCGTTTAGACCAATGCAACAGCCTTCTGTTCTCCAACTACAGCAGGGCGTTTAGACCAATGCAACAGCCTTCTGTTCTCCAACTACAGCAGGGCGTTTAGACCAATGCAACAGCCTTCTGTTCTCCAACTACAGCAGGGCGTTTAGACCAATGCAACAGCCTTCTGTTCTCCAACTACAGCAGGGCGTTTAGACCAATGCAACAGCCTTCTGTTCTCCAACTACAGCAGGGCGTTTAGACCAATGCAACAGCCTTCTGTTCTCCAACTACAGCAGGGCGTTTAGACCAATGCAACAGCCTTCTGTTCAACTACAGCAGGGCGTTTAGACCAATGCAACAGCCTTCTGTTCAACTACAGCAGGGCGTTTAGACCAATGCAACAGTTTGCAACATAACAAAACCAGATCATAGACAAACTAGCATGCTGGCTATTTAGCAAACTAAGATACCCTGTTTGTCTTAATGTAACTGTCCTAAAAATTGAGCAACATTCAAACTTCAAACTATTGTACTTCACTAGACTGTTCCTCCCAGTGAAGCATTCTCAGCCATAGACACACACACACACACACACACACACAGAGTAACCACTGCCCCAGGAAGCACATGTGCAAGGCTCCTCCATGCCAGGTGTGAGAAACGGAGTTTCGGGCATGATAAAGGTTGCGGGCACACACACACACACACACACACACACACACACACACAGTTATGAGAGTGTGCGGCGTGCTTGTGTGTGTTTGTGTGATCTCACATGAAAACATTTTTTTCCCAGTAAATTAGGCCACCTCCACAATCGCTAGATCCCCTCTTTAAAGACATTCCCAGTGGCAGAGACCATAGACTGTATATGTAGACATAAACTTTATAGTTATACAGTCTCATTCACCGATCTCCAGCACCAATCCAATCCTCTGGGAGTGGCGGAGAGACGGGATTCTGCCAGCAGTGCAGGAGATGTCTGGGAGGAGCTCAGAGATGAGTGACAGAGACAAACGTCTGGTTATTAGCATTAGCTTAGCAATATTAGCATTAGCTCAGAGATGAGTGACAGAGACAAACGTCTGGCTATTAGCATTAGCTTAGCAATATTAGCATTAGCTCAGAGATGAGTGACAGAGACAAACGTCTGGCTATTAGCATTAGCTTAGCAATATTAGCATTAGCTCAGAGATGAGTGACAGACACACACGTCTGGCCAGTAGCATTAGCTATTAGCATTAAATTTATTACCATTAGCGATTAGGATGGCCACACTCAAGAAGAGTTCAGGATGATTGACAGACACACACGTCTGGGCTATCAGCCACAAAGCATGAGGAGGAGTTTAAGAGCCAACAGGAGCAGAGGCCCGAGGATCGCCACACACTCAGAGCTGCTCTGGATGAATGACAGACACACACATCTGGCTATCAGCCCTTAGCTATTAGCATTAACATTATTATTACCTCCGCCAAGGACGTTATGTTTTCGCCAGCGTCTGTGTACTGTGTGTGTGTGTGTCTGTGCACAACATAATTCGAAAAGTACAGCACGGATTTGGATGAAACAACGTGTATATTGGGACAAGTAAGACTTGATTCGATTTTGGTGGCAATCCGTGATCCAGAACACGATCTGGACTTTATATTGTGTATGTGACCACATTGCCTTGGCGGAGGTCTGTGCTCTCTGAGCGCTTTTCTAGTTAGCATGAGCTATTAGGATCGCCACACTCAGGGGATGAATGACAGACACACACATCTGGCCATCAGCCAACAGGGGTCAAAATCAGCACCAGACAGCAGCCAACTGCTGGAAGTTTGGGCCAAAACTACTGATTCATTATTGAATGGGCCAAAACTACTGATTCACTGAACTACTATTATTGAATGGCTGACTAATAGCTAGATCTGACCAGTAGATGGCGCCAACCAGCCCACTGAGTCAGAGCCGTATATCTATATTGATATGGACACAGTACGGTCCGTCTCCAGTCACGGGTCTGACCCTTATGCTCTTACGCACTTCAAGACCAGAGCAGTGTGGCAGCAACAGCATCCTAAATCACTATTTAGTGTTTTTTGGCCCCAACAGCAGGGCCAAAAATATCAAAGACTGGAAAACATCTTTGCATACTGTAGGATTTTTTAACAACGACACGTAGCAAGCCAGCTTGGCTAGCTCAGGCTTTTAGCTCAGTGGTTAGAGCGCCCAACTCCCACTCCGGGGGAGTTTGTAGCTTGCAGGGTGGTGGGTTTGAGACCCGTGTGCGGTGCGGACCGCTACGGCTACACCTAGAAGGCCAAAATACAACAGAAAGAGGCAGTGATACCCCATCAGGCAAAGGGAACTTGGAGCTCTCGGAGGTTAAAAGTGAAGTGAAGTTCTTGGCAAACCACACTGAGAACACCTCCAAAGGTGCGTCATTCTACACTGACAACACCTCCAAAGGTGTATATACACTGAGAACACGTCCAAATGTGCATCATTCTACACAGAGAACACCTCCAAAGGTGCGTCATTCTACACTGAGAACACCTCCAAAGGTGCATCATTCTACACTGAGAACACCTCCAAAGGTGCATCATTCTACACTGAGAACACGTCCAAAGGTGCATCATTCTACACTGAGAACACGTCCAAATGTGCATCATTCTAGCACAGAGCACACACCACTCACAAAGGTGCATCATTGACGTACATCTAGAGACACACCTCACAAAGGTGCATCATTCATACACTGAGCACACATCTCACAGTTGATATTGAGGTGCATCTAAACACACACTCCCATACAGTTGATACTGAGGTACCTTCAAACACACACACACACAGTTGATATTGAGGTGCATCTAAACACACACTCCCATACAGTTGATATTGAGGTGCATCTAAACACACTCACTCACACAGTTGATATTGAGGTGCATCTAAACACACACTCACATACAGTTGAAAGTACACAGAGTCCGCCTCCAGAGGCGCATCTCACAGTTGATACTGACATCCATCTAAACACTCACAGCTCATATCTAAACACACTCACATTCAGTTGAAACTGAGATCTAGGCCTATCTAAAAACACACATAAAGTTTACATTCACATGCTAAAGTTGGCTAAAAGAGGAATACAAAAAAACAGCTTTTAGGAATTCATTTTAATGGCTTTAAAAATCCAACCATTTCTCACAATTGGCATGAGGTATTTCCCATAAGATCATCTTTCAATGCAAATAATTGGGCAAACTAAAATAAAATAACTACTAGGCTAAACATGGCGCATTATATGTAGCCTATTATGAATTAATTAATAATGTTAATGAAATTACTCCTCATTAGTAGGCTACACCCTTTTGTTTAGACTACCCACACAAACATGTTGTGCCATTGCAAGCTCCATCAGGAATACATCCAAGGCTGTTACAAATGAGTAGTTATTTTAGCTAGCGATACTTTTGCAAATGGCCAGTGCTATGAATATGGCATATTTGGAGGAAGCAAAATGGCCCGTGCTATGAATATGGCATATATGGATAAAGCAAAATGGCCAGTGCTATGAATATGGCATATTTGGAGAAAGCAAAAGAAGGAAGACGGACGACATGCGAAACACATGACTTGTGAAAGGAGAAAGGCTTCCTGTTGTGCTGATTTATAGCCGCTTTGATGTCTCAGGTACAGCTTAACTACACACCTCCAACCAGCCAAACTTCTACACTTTAATCTTATGCAACTTTTACACATTATTTTTATTATGTTTTATTGGAGTAGATTTCAAGGTCTATAAATGCATATTCACATACTTACTCACCTTTGAGACAATGTTGGTATCAAAATATTTTGGTGTAAATTCTTTGTTTAATAGTCAACATTCGGTCAACTTTTTTCTTCTTTGCTGCACTTTTTATCTAATATGTGCCACAGGATGTATGATTTATACTGAGTTGAGTTGAGATAACCCTGAGCCCACTACACACAGAACATCTCTTACAGGTCATCAGAGCTCTGGCACATTCAGCACAGGTGGAGCCTCCTATATAAGTGTCTCTGGTGGAGCCTATTTGAATACAAGTAGTATTTCATAAATATAACACTCATTTTAACAGCTATCCTGTCACACAGCTGCAGTTAGGTTATTTAGCCAGCATAAACCTAGTGTGTACATCAACTCAGACAGAGAGGGCCAAGTGCTACCGAATAAAACTTTTTTTATAAAGCAAGCAAACAAACAAACAAACAAACAAAAGCACTTGTGGAGTAGTACTTCATTTAAAATATAAAAAAGGTATATGCGTTTGATTTGGGCTGTGTGAATCTATTGCCCACCAATTCAGTGTGCTCAACATATGACAGAAACTGCATGTTCCCTTTTCACCACGACCGACGCCTGTACATTCATGTCAATCAAAACAGTGTAACAACAAAGTAAAGAATGCCCTCAAGAGCTCAGAAAGTTAGTTAGCCTAAGTTATGCAATAGATCTTCTACATTTTCTTTCGTACAGTTCACCACTGGTATCTTATAATTCAGCGCAGTAAGGACTCGCAGGTTAAATGTCAGAGTTGTGACTGAGTGCTTGGAGACAGACCTGGGCTCCAACTTGCAACGCCCCACATTTAACAAAACCTGGAGGGAGGGGACAACAACTTTGGTTTCTGTTTCGGAGACTATGCTACAAAGTTACTTAATTTTTTACTGCCTATTTCACCATCTTCTTCATAAGCACACATTCCTCACTCGTACGTTTTTTAATCCATAGACTGTAAACAGCAGAATCGAACTTGTACTTTAGCAAATACCAAGCCCTAATGTTTCCTGACATTTGCCTACAACAATTCTTTAGTGTTAACGTTAGTGACCAACTATCGACAGTAAAATGTATTCCCATGAACCACTGGAATAAGAAATACATCTTGCTGCAATGGCACAGAGTGTGAAACATCTCTGCTTTGCAATAATTAGGCTCCCATATCACAAATCGAATATGAAAGCATGAGATAACGAGAAGTCTGTACGTGCAGAAGATAGCTGCTAAAATGTTAGCACCCCCCCCCCTCCCCCTCCTGACGCTTTTGTGCGTGACGTCGCCGTAGCGCAACCCTTCCTTTTGCTAGCCGCTGCTGCTGCTAGCTCATAAACTATAATGGTGCTACTAGCATTAGCTGGCTAGCAACAACAAAGTACAACAGCTATCGTTGATAAAGACAACCATTTCTATCATCTTAACGATAATGCACGGGGATGATACGGATTCAGATGGTCAATATACGGGATCAGACCCTAATTGTACACAGAAGAATCGTGCTTGCTTGCTAACAATCACAGTACCATGGTAATGAAATTTCAATGAGCTCTGCATTGCCACACAACCCGATCAATTTGCTGGTTTGAAGAATACTCGACTCAAAGCAATTCTAAAAATGCAATAAACACGCACTTTCCTGAATGATCGGTTTCCTGTATTCCGAACTCGATAACAAGACAGCATGTACAGGATTTGACAGCATCGATACCAAACTAGCAACTCTACCCCCCCTGCTACCATCAGAAAAGTCAACAAAATATCCGTCGACAGCCGACGTGCAATGGTGGCTGAAGAGATCACATATCCCTCTCAAACTCGAAGGCTAACCATGCAGTGCACAAGAACAGCGAGAATGCCTTACCTGCTGCCGCCAATATGTCCCTATTTATTCCTCGTATCAGATTTATCTCGTTCGAAATTCACAAGATCGATTATCTCTCACAGCAAAGAGGAACACGGCCTCACGCCTACTCCGGAATTTACTACCTCGATTGGCTGCGTGGGTCACAGCGGAGACCCGGGGACAGCCAATTAAAACGCCGTTGGATTTTCTCTCACAAACAGATGGGATTCTGAACCAATCAGATCGACTGGAGAGCCGAGCTAGTGGCCACGGAACACACGTATCTACCCTCAATGATCTACTTCTTCCGGTAATTTTAAATGGTTGCTGAGTGTATGCTGTGTACTTGGACTTCACGTTCAGTCGTCTTCAACCCGAAGGCTTCCAATCTCGGAGGAAAGAAAGAATCTTTCCCGTGGGCTTGAACTCGATACATAGTGATCAATATCTTTCATCAAAGAATAGATCACAGCTAGTGATCTAATTCATAACAAATCACTATTCCTTTAAATACAATTTTGCATATATACACGTGCAAACAACTCAATTAAGAAAAACACGACCCAGGTTTCATTTTTAGAAAAAGTCGTAAGAATTTTATTGGAAAAAAAAAAATCTGTACTTAAAACGTGTCCAAAAGACCACTATGAGCCTACTACACCTAAAGAGAAGAAAAATACAACTGTAAGAAAGAACAAGTGCTAAAATATAAACAATTTCAGAATATACATTTCCAGTCTATAAAATCTCATCATTAGAAACCGCTGAGGTATGAGCTAAAGGGAGGAAATAACCAGCTGCAATAGTAGGCAATTATGCAGTTGAAACGGAATCAAGATTAACTGGATTTTGTTGAAAGACACGTGACTGCTTTCTCGCCTACGGAGATCGGAGGGTAACGGGAGGTGTGTGCAGTTCCACACCTGGCCCCAGGTACACGTTCTGGGTCAGATTCGGAGGGGTATCGTGTATCTCTACGGATCAGTGTTAAGGCATCGCGGGGTCTTTGGGCATTCAGTCTTCCAATCACATGAGAACTACATTTGTATTAAACGCTAAAAACAAGAGAGGCGGGATTATTTACTTGGCTACATTTCTCAGTCTTACAAATACACTGGCGATTACGTCCATCACATCAGAAAGCGAGCGCGTGTGATGGCGGAATTCTACACCGCGCCTATAGCGTATAATAGAAAGTGTAGGAAAGGAGGAACTCCGAGGAATGTTAAAGCTAATATAAAACACAATCAAGGTGTGGAGGGGACGGGGTTAGGTTATGTTTGGGGCGGAGTGGCTCGCTGGGGGCCCATATAGCGGCCTCACCACCAACTCCGAGTCTGAATGTGCGCGCTCTACTGCGCAGACTCAGCTGTTGAGGTTCTGACTCTGACTGAGTCTGTCCTGTTATGTCTGACATGGCGCAAACACAAGGAGCTGCAGCACCAAAGACCGCAAAGTTGGCGCTGTTTGTACATTTACTTCGGCCAAACCAAAGGCTAGGGAACTTAGAAATGGCAAACTTCTCTCATCATCTAGGCTGCTTTAGAGTGGACAGGGGAAACCAACCGAACAACTGCTTCAGCTGCTTTCTACGCAGTTCATATACCTGGACACACCCCCAATGTGTGTGTGTGTGTGTGTGTGTGGCGAGGAGGGGGTTGGTGTGTGTCTGTACAGCATTCTAGACATTTGAGAGCCTTGGGGAGGGACACCAGCCAAAGCTCAGTTTGATGGTACATTGGGTATTGGAAAACACTCACTGAATCTCAGTCCATCGTCACTGGTGTGTGTGTGTGCGTGTGTGTGTGTGAGAGAGACAAGAGGAGAGGGCTATATTACAAAAGAAGGCATCCCTAGTGCAGGAGCATGAGACTCTAGCGAAGCGACTGGTGTGTGTGTGTGTGTGTGTGTGTGTGTGTGTGTGTGTGTGTGAGTGAGTGAGAGAGAGTGAGTGAGGAGGAGAGGGCTATATTACAAAAGAAGGCATCTCTAGCGAAGCGACTGGCTAAGTTAAGGCAGTGGACACACAAACTGATTGCATTTCATTATCCAATCCCCACCCACCCCTCTCAGGTCTGCCCCACCCCTTTGATTTGATTGGATGTGACAGTCATTACATGTTAAATACATCAGAGAAGGAACAGAAGGGAGGAAAGGGGCGGGACAAGGGATGCCTGGGAAGGGAAGGCCTGACAGAAGAGGGGCGGGGCATAGCAGGAGAGGCGTGGTCTGACAGGAGAGGGGCGGGGCAAGGACAGGGGGGTTTGGCGGTCGAGTGACTGAAATTGTTGACGGCCCTCATAGTTCGTGTGGTGATGGTGATGTTGCCGTTGCCGTGGAGACTGGGCGGGCATTGGGCGGGCATCTGGGCGGGCATCATCACCGTCCGCTGCTGTATCCTGGGAAGAGCTGGGTGAGTATGGCCTGCAGCGGCTTGTTGACGCTCATCTGGTAGGCTTTGCCAAGGTCATGTCTGCAGGCCGGGCACGTGTACACTTCTGCCTTAAAGGATCTCTGCAGGCACTCCTACACACACACACACACACACACACACACACACACACACACACAGAGAGGAGAAAGAACAGTTACACAGCTGCACGCGCGTACACACACACACAACCCTGTCCTGAGTGAAGGGGAATGTGTGTGTTCACCATGGTGTGTGAGAGTGTGTGTGTGTGTGAGGCTGGTGGCATGCGGTCGTGGTGTTTCTTTGCAAACATTGTGGTGACACTGGGTTGTGTGTGTGTCTCTCACCTTGCAGACGTTGTGTTGGCACTGTGTGGTGTGTGTGTGTGCGTGTGTGTGTGTGTGTGTGTGTCTCACCTTGCAGACGTTGTGTTGGCACTCTGTGGTGACGGGCTGGTAAACCACCTCCTGGCAGCAGATACACAGGAACACCTCCTCCACCTTATTCAGGAACTTCTGCAGGGGAGAAAGCAGGAAGTCAGGGACAATCTCCACTAAACTACAACTCCCATCATCCCTCAGCTCACACACACGCGTGGACTTCACAACCAAAAACAAAACAGAAATCTTGGCTCTAGCATGCAATAGTGTCGTCCAAGGGCTTACTGTTGTATGCACGTGTGTGTGTGTGTGTGTGTGTGTGTGTGTGTGTGTGTGTTCGTACCGGCCCCAGGCTGAGAGACTGCATAGCTTCATCCCAGAGTTTCTTGTTGAGCTCGTCGTCCTTGATGAGAGCCTTCTGCTCCCGACTCAGTTTATACGCCTCCATCTTCATCTTCTTAGAGGGACTCTTCTTCGGGGACGACTTCTCCTCTTCCTCTCCTACACACACACACACACACACACACGTCCTTTAAAACAAAGAGCTACCAGTGCCAACACACACACGTACATCCTTTAAAACAAAGAGCTGACCAGTATCAACACACACACACGGGTCCATCTCCCCATAGACGTCTGACCAGCAGGCACCACTGTGGCAGGCTCAAGTACAGGTCCACCCCTCACTTCCTCTTCCTGTCTATGCCCCGCCCACTCACCTTTTTGTGACTTCCTCTTCCTCTTGCCCTTGCTGGGCGTCTCTGGCTCCTCCTCCTGGTTGTTCTCCTTCTCCTTCTCTTTCTCCTTGGCTGCCACCGCCTCCAGGTAGCCATCCGGGAACTACACACACACACACACACACACACACACACACAGATCACTTTAAACTACTAGCCTACTGGTGGGGAGTGTGTGTGTCTTAACTGCATGGTTAGGGGTGTGTGTGTGTGTTTCTGTGATACCTGCACAGTGAGGAAAGTGAAGAGAGTGAGGTGTGTGCACGCATGTGTGTTACCTGCAGAGTAAGGAGAGTGTGTGTGTGTGTGTGTGTTACCTGCAGAGTGAAGACAGTGAGGTGTGTGCACGCATGTGTGTTACCTGCAGAGTAAGGAATGTGTGTGTGTGTGTGTGTGTTACCTGCAGAGTGAAGACAGTGAGGTGTGTGCACGTGTAACGGAGGCCAGCTAGCTGGGTGAGTTACCTGCAGAGTAAGGAGAGTGTGTGTGTGTGTGTGTGTGTCCTGCAGAGTGAGGTGAGCGAGGTGTGTGTGTGTGCTTGTGTGTTACCTGCAGAGTGAGGTGTGTGTGTGTGTGTGTGTGTGTGTGTGTGTGTGTGTGTGTGTGTGTGTGTGTGTGTGTGTGTGTGTGTGTGTGTTATATGTTACCTGCAGAGTGAGGCCGAGCTTCTTGATGCGTTCCTTCCCATCTCTGGTCCAGGGGGCGGGCTCATCGTCGTCCCTCTTCAGCATGTAGCGCCACACCAGGAAGCCCGACTTGCCCTTCTCCGGCCAGTACTTCACCACCTGGGTGGGGAACACACACACACACTTTCAGCTTCACTACCTCTGTCTGTGTGTGTGTGTGTGTTCAGCTTCACTACGTGTGCACGTACAGTTTCACTACACGTGCGTGCGTGCGTGCGTGCGTGCGTCCTTCTCTGGCCAGTACTTCACCACTTGGGCACCACACACACACACACACACACACACACACACACACACACACACACACTCACTTTCGGTGTCACTACCTAGAGCAGTGTAATCTCTGGGCCTAATCTGGCCAGTACCTCACAGCACGACCGGCAGGTAGCTTGTAGTCTAATCTGGCCAGTACCTCACAGCACGACCGGCAGGTAGCTTGTAGTCTAATCTGGACTAGTCTGTGAGCTCTGCGTAACTTGTAGATTCCGTTGTAGCCGTTGCCATCCTTGAGCTGTACTTGCTGTGCTTTTGTGTGTGTGTGTGTGTTTCACGTACCTTGTAGATGCCGTCGTAGCGGTTCCCGTCTTCAGGGCTGTATTTGCTGTGCTTGCGTCCTTTGCAGCTCCGTACCACACGCACCGGCTTTCCTGCCTTCCAGTCCTTCGCCTCCGCGCCGTTCTTCTCGTTCACCGACGCGTTACAGTTCAGCGCCAACGCTCTAAACACACACACACACACACACACACACACAGTCAGAGATCAGCCAACAGACTCCCTCTCACACTTAAACTGTGTGTGAATGTTGAGCCCGACTTGTTTTTCCTCCCTCCCGCTAACAAACACACACACACACACACACACACACACACACACACACACACACACACACACGCACACACACACACACACACACACACCCAGCAGGATGCATCAGCTCACCTGTTCATGTTGGTTAGTTTCTGGTCACATGACTGCTCAGCTGTTCTCTTGTTCCCAGACAGGTCCCGTCCTCCAGAGCCTGTGTAGGTGAACTCATTGCCATCGTCCTACAGAGCACACACACACACACACTTAGGGAAGGGCAGCTGCAGCAGTACTCTTCCATTCCCCAGAAGCATAGGTGCTTACCAGTTAGCAACTCACTTGGTTGGCAATGGGAAATTGCATTACAACCAACAAAGTAGTTAACCTAGTTAGTACCTATGGGAGACAAACCCCAGATCCGTGTTCTGTGGGACTCTGTGCGTGTGTGTGTGTGTGTGTAGTTGTGCTGTAGTACCCACCACATCGTCCTCGTAGCCCCCAGCCAGCACCAGAGAGTAGGCGCCGTCATTGGACCTGCCGTGGATACCGGCCACATGGGGCCTGTGCACTCCCGACTCACTCACCTGGGATAACACACACACACACACACACACACAAATATATCAGTCACTCAGGAGAGAGAGAGAGAGAGAGAGAGAGAAAAAACAAACAAAAGTTCTTGTTTGCATTCGCTCACCTGCACACGGAACTTCCACTGTGTTCCGACGGGCACACCTGGCACGGGTCCGTAGTGGTTGGACGGCACGATGGTGCACTGCTTGGTGCGGCCCACACACGCCATACCCTGGGACAGAGGGCAAAGGTCATAGGTCAACCGGCTGACATCACAGCAATTCATCAGTCAATGCAGGGCATCAGTCCAATAACTAATCCTGAACTCTAGACATCCTCTAGTGGTAGCAAATGGAATTTGCTCAGTGAGTACGTCTAGCCATCAGCCATAGGTTGGACTCCACATCGATGGTGTCTGAGCTGTTTCAATCCAAACGCAACGCAAACGGTTGTATTCAGACATCGTGGTGTTTAGCCAATCACAATGGTCTATCTGGACAGGGAGTCTTTGGATGGGCTTAGCGCTATTTGAGTCGGCTTGTTAGCTGCTCTGATTGGTTGTAGCCGTCTTACATTTTATGCCAGGCTAGTACCTTCCTATGATGTGTGTCAAAATAAGAGTCCTATTCCGTGCCTTCCTAAGGTGTGTGTCATAATAAGAGTCTCAATGCGTACCTTCCTAGTGTGTCATAATAAGAGTCCTAATAATGCGTACCTTGCCCCAGTCCCTCTGGCTGGAGGAGTTAGCGTACGCTAGCTAGTACCTTCCTAAAGAGTGTGTCATAATAAGAGTCCTAATAAGTACCTTGCCCCAGTCCCTCTGGCTGGAGGAGTTAGCGTACGCTAGCTAGTACCTTCCTAAAGAGTGTGTCATAATAAGAGTCCTAATAATGCGTACCTTGCCCCAGTCCCTCTGGCTGGAGGAGTTAGCGTACGCTAGCTAGTACCTTCCTAAGGCGTGTGTCATAATAAGAGTCCTAATAAGTACCTTGCCCCAGTCCCTCTGGCTGGAGGAGTTGGCGGAGGCCATCTTGGATTTCTTCTTGCTCTCCTTCAGCTTCTCTCCCGCCAGCACCACCTCACTGGCATCGTTTCTGCAGTCCGGGCAGTACCTGACACACACACACACGTTTAAAATCATGTCGCCATCATTCAATGTCTTCAACATCCCATAATGCTCCCCCCTCACCAGTCGTCGCCCTCGCACACACAACCCTCACCAGTCGCCGTTTTCGGACGGACACACACACACACACACCCACACACCAGTCGTCGTCTTCGGACACACACCCCCACCCACTCCTCACCAGTCGTTGTCTTCGGACGGACACACACACACACCCTTACCAGTCGTAATCTTCGGGGATTCTCTCCAGCTGGGGGTTGAGGCAGTAGGTGTGGAACACCATGTCACACACACACACACACACACACACACACACACACCCACCCACACCCTTACCAGTCGTCGTCTTCGGGGATTCGCTCGAGCGGGGGGTTGAGGCAGTAGGTGTGGAACGCCATGTCACACTCGTCACACAGCAGCTGCTTGTCGGGATCCTGCTTCACGCCGCACACGTGACAGTTACACCAGCGGCAGTTCTTACTGGGGTTGTCCTTGCAGTGCTTACACTCTGGCCCATTGGACCCTACACACACACACACACACACACACACATTTTGATTATTTATTTGGAATGGCTAATACTGATTATAACACAGCATCCAAATAGTTGCAAAGAGCCTATTCTGTTCTGTTTGTGAGTGTGTGTGTGGTGCCCACGTGGTGAAGTACTGGCCAGAGAAGGGCGGGCACGCACACACACACACACACACACACACACCAGATCTTACACCAATGGACAATGAAACAATACAGCCCAGAGTTCCACTGTAGAATACACCAGTATAGCTGCACTGCCGCCATACTACCCATGATCCCTTGCTACTCGAGCTACGACTCTCGCTGCTGCTCTTATCAAACATTCTGGAACACAAACATTCTCAAACTGTCATCACACATTTCAGACAGGCTTGTATTACACCTTAAGAAACACAAACTGAACTGAACTGAACATACACAAACTCCCCATCTAATCGCTCACACACAATACTGAAAATACACACTTCTCATCACAGACAGACAGACAGACAGACAGACAGATACAGAGACAGAGACAGAGAAAGAAAGAAAGAAAGAACGAACATACTCTTTAGCGGGCTCTCTGATCCTGGTTCAGCTCCTTCCTTGTTGCCCGGCTCCTCGATCTTGTAGATCTCCGTCACAAACATGATGCGGCAGTCATTCAGGGAGTCTCCCGCCTCTCTACACACACACACACACACACACACACGTCATTCAGGGAGTCTCCCGCCTCTCTACACACAACAACAGCAATTTGGGTATTTGCAACATTTGCTTACATCAACTCTCTACACACACACACACACACACACACACACACAATGCAATATTTGTTTACGGCAACTTGTAAACAAATGTTTACAACAGACTGATCCTTACATACGTGTCCATGCACTTGTACACACACACACACACACACACACACACACACACACACGTGTCCATACCCCAGCAGTATCTTGGCGTAGATCTCTCTCTGTGTGCGCACACACACACACACACACACACACACACACACGTGTCCATACCCCAGCAGTATTTTGGCGTAGATCTCTCTCTGTGTGCGCGTCTCCTTCTTCCTCTGGATCTGAGCGTCGTACCAGTAGCCGCGCTCCTTGGGCTCGTCGGGGTTAAAGTTCACCATCACCACCATGCCCTCCTCCAGCTGGTGCCACTGGTACACCGTACGCGCACGCGGCCGCACGTCCTTCCCCGTCAACTCCACCACTCCGTAGTCTGGGTAACTGCACACAAACACACACACACACACAGCCTTCATTAGTAGCACGTCCTTCCCCGTCAACTCCACCACTCCGTAGTCTGGGTAACTGCACACAAACACACACAGCCTTCATTAGTAGCACGTCCTTCCCCGTCAACTCCACCACTCCGTAGTCTGGGTAACTGCACACAAACACACACACACACGTACACAGCCTTCATTAGTAGCACGTCCTTACCCGCCAGCTCCACCACCCTGTAGTCTGGGTGACTACAGTACGTACGCACACACACACACACACACACACACACACACACACACACACACACGGTAACCTATATCATGCTAATCGTTTATGCCCGCTGTCTGCTTGTGGTTTAAAGGCTGATTGGTCCACAAATAATCAAATACACATTGGCAAGAATTGACCCTTCGCTAAGCCCCGCCCCCCTAGTTACTGTTGTTAGGTCTGAAATTTCCTAAATACGAAGGTATTCTCCATAGGAATAAATGCAAAACATATAGCCTCAAGCAATGGTTTTCCACAGACAAATCGCAAGTGATTAATAATTTCTAATAGCACTTGATGCTTGACAAAAAGGTCTACTTTGAGTAGCCTACAGTGGCTTAAATTAAAGTGCACAATAACAGACCTGATGTTTGTCACTACATAACACCACAGCAAAGTCAACCAACACGAAACTCCATCAAGGCATCTTAAAACGAAGACCCATCAATTTAATATTATGGACTCGTTATCCTTCTCCTAACACCGTGGGAAGTACATAGTTTAATTGTACCAAAGCACATAAAAGATCCCGTAATTGTATGTTAATATTCCGTTAGCCAACATGCTAGAAACGGATAACGTCGTCAGGAGCAGACTTTTGCTGCCATATTGCTATCGATAAATGTCAAAATGACAAAATGCAGTGACAAAAGTTGTTTTAAGCTTCTTGATTGATTAGTTAGGGTTAAACTGTTAAACTGTCAGTGTGCCTTGGTAGTGCTGAATTACAGATGAGAACTCTGCGGGAATACTGTGCTGATACTTCCTAGCATGTTGGCAGCAGCAAACTTTTAAAACTATTTTAAAGCTTATCTGGCTTCTATGTTTTCCACTTGTTCCATCACACACATCACTTGTTCCATCAAGGACGTAGCTTGGGTATCTTTTGGGGTAAAGGAAAGGCTAAAGAGTATTTTATCGATTCTGAACGATTCCCGCTGCCCTGTTTGGCGACGCCATAGGCACAGCATTGTAGAATATTGCTGCTACTCAAAAGCGTGGCAGGCCAAGGCTCTAGTTACCGTTGCTATATGTATGATTGGTCAGTTGCCGTTCTAGGGCGGGGCTTAGCAAAGGGACTAATAGTGACAAGCCTGGCTCACCACAGGTGTGGTTTTGGTTTGGCAGGTGTGTTAGAGCCCAGGTAAACACACCAACTGACATAATGTGTGGCCCAGGTGTTATTCCCACACCTTCGTGTGTGTGTGTGTGTGTGTGTGTGTGTGTGTGTGTGTGTGTGTGTCGTTTCAGAGAAGCACTGGCCGTCACTCAGTTTGAACTTTGCAGTCTTTCCACAACAACTCAGTCAAAATATGAAACCCCCACACAGCTAGTCCAGACATACTCATCCAGAGGGAGGGAGGGGAGCAGAGAGACAGAGAGACAGCACACACACACACACACACACACACACACACACACACACACACGAGAACAACCAGCAGCGCCATTACATGCAAACAACACACACACTAAACAACAACCAGCACCGCCACTGCACCACCCACACACACCCACACACCACTGCCACTAGACTGGACTTACCAGTCAGGGCTAACCAAACGCACACACACACACACACACACACACACACACACACACACACTGCAGCAACCCAAGCCCCTCCCACTCAACACATGAGCTCCAAACTGCAGCAGATGGATAAACATGGCATACTGCCAACCGACACAACACACTAACCGCCACTACATGCAACACACACACACACACACACACACAACATGCAACACACACACACACACTAAACAACCAGCAGCACCGCCACTACATGCACTCAAAACACACACACTAAACAACAACCAGCACCCCCACTACATGCACTCAAAACACACACACACAACGTTCAAACACCACGCACACAAACATTAGAGAACAACCAGCACACACACAAATTCAACTAATACGCATCCTTGCATGCATATACCCCCCCTCAAAACACACACAGTTAAACTTCCCGCCATTAGACGCTCACACACACACACAGACAAGTGAAGCGTCACCAGAGAGACAAGCAGCCACCTGCTGTGGCGTCCCCATTTCCTCCCTCACAGTGTGTGTGAGAGAGAGAGAGAGAGAGAGAGAGAGAGAGAGAGAGAGAGAGAGAGAGAGAGAGAGAGAGAGAGAGAGAGAGAGAGAGAGAGAGAGAGAGAGAGAGAGAGAGAGAGAGAGAGAGAGAGAGATGCTTCTACTGCCAGCCTCCCTCCCATCGGGCTAGACCACACTACGCTCCAATTCCCTCTACCCCCCACACACACACACACACACACAGCTGCAGTATAGTGGCCTAGTGGTCATTAGCACGGGCCATTAAGCATTAACTGCTCAGCTACTACAACACTCCAGTAACATATACAATAATATATGTACACTAATATATACAATATAATATTAACCCTAACCCAGCTACTACAACACTCCAGTAACATATACAATAATATATGTGCACTAATATATACAATATAATATTAACCCTAACCCAGCTACTACAACACTCCAGTAACATATACAATAATATATGTGCACTAATATATACAATATAATATTAACCCTAACCCAGCTACTACAACACTCCAGTCACTAATATATACAATAACATATGTACACTAATATACACAATATAATATTAACCCTAACCCAGCTACTACAACACTCCAGTAATATATACAATAATATATGTGCACTAATATACACAATATAATATTAACCCTAACCCAGCTACTACAACACTCCAGTAATATATACAATAATATATGTACACTAATATATACAATATAATATTAACCCTAACCCAGCTACTACAACACTCCAGTAACATATACAATAATATATGTGCACTAATATATACAATATAATATTAACCCTAACCCAGCTACTACAACACTCCAGTAATATATACAATAATATATGTACACTAATATACACAATATAATATTAACCCTAACCCAGCTACTACAACACTCCAGTAATATATACAATAATATATGTACACTAATATATACAATATAATATTAACCCTAACCCAGCTACTACAACACTCCAGTAATATATACAATAATATATGTGCACTAATATATACAATATAATATTAACCCTAACCCAGCTACTACAACACTCCAGTAACATATACAATAATATATGTACACTAATATACACAATATAATATTAACCCTAACCCAGCTACTACAACACTCCAGTAACATATACAATAATATATGTGCACTAATATATACAATATAATATTAACCCTAACCCAGCTACTACAACACTCCAGTAATATATACAATAATATATGTACACTAATATACACAATATAATATTAACCCTAACCCAGCTACTACAACACTCCAGTAACATATACAATAATATATGTGCACTAATATATACAATATAATATTAACCCTAACCCAGCTACTACAACACTCCAGTAACATATACAATAATATATGTGCACTAATATATACAATATAATATTAACCCTAACCCAGCTACTACAACACTCCAGTAATATATACAATAATATATGTACACTAATATATACAATATAATATTAACCTAACCCAGCTACTACAACACTCCAGTAATACAATGACTATACAATTATATATGTACACTAATATACACAATATAATATTAACCCTAACCCTAACTCCAGTCACTAATATACACAATATAATATTAACCCTAACCCTAACTCCAGTCACTAATATACACAATATAATATTAACCCTAACCCTAACCCTAACTCCAGTCACTAATATACACAATATAATATTAACCCTAACCCTAACTCCAGTCACTAATATACACAATATAATATTAACCCTAACCCTAACCCTAACTCCAGTCACTAATATACACAATATAATATTCCTCAACTCTGTTCATCTTACTGTGCGTTCAGACTGAGACCCATAAATTGCCAAGAGTCGCCGAAGACTCCCAAGAAACATCGCTTGAGCACAGCAACCACAACGGCGAATTTGCCCATGACGTTAGCATTCAAACGTTCGATCCTGCTTCTCTACAGGCATGTCCCCAGTAAATCGTCATTCTGATTGGTAATCGCCCAACCGCATCATAGCTCATTACATAAAGTTAACCGAAGTTTTTATTGTCCAAGTCACCTGCCACTTTTGTCGCCCAAATCCCCGGCCCCAATACAAAGTCAATTACTTCCGTCGCCCATGTCGCCTGAATCGGTCTCGGTCTGAACGCACAGTTACACCATCATGCACGTCACAAACATCAGCCCACATCAGTTACACATAAGGCCAAGATGAGCCCTATGGAGTCCATAGGAATTATAATCCTAATCTCAGTACTACTGAGCCCATGTTCCATGGTTATAATCCCAATATCAGTACTACGTTCCATATGATTTATAATCCCAATATCAGTACTACTGGGCCCATACTCCATATGAATTATAATCCTAATCTCAGTACTACTGAGCCCATATTCCAATGGAGCTGTCCAGTGTTTCCATGAGTGGCAGATTAGGAGACTTTTTAAACCTCATATAATTCACTAGTCAATGGAGTCCTTACTCACACTTGATTAGGAGGTTACAAGTGTGTGTGTGTGTGTGTGTGTGTCTTACTCATTACATCTGATGTGTGTATGTGCGCAACTTTATTTGTATGACATTTACTCTTCATAATTGAAAGGTTAGAAGTGTGTGTGTGTGTGTGTGTGTGTGTGTGTGTGTGTGTGTGTGTGTGTGTGTGTGTGTGTGTGTGTGTGTGTCTTACTCTTCATATTTGACATGGTAGCGGATTTCCTCCACCTCCTCTGTGGGCGTGTCAGACTGGGCTTCTCCCTCATTGGAGGAGCTCTTGGTTGCCTTGGTGACGTTGACAATCTGGGCCTCAAACCACGCCCCCATGTTGAGGTCTCTGGCGTCCACGTACTCATTTATCTGTTGGAAAACATTCCCATCAAATTTATCTGTAGGAAAACAACATTCCCATCAGGAGCAGAAACACACTCTAGCCTCTTCGTGTCCCATCACACCACACACACACACACACACACACCACACACACACACACACACACACACACACACACACACACACACTCTTTCATCTTGTGTATTGTCAAAGACAGTGTGGCTATTCTCCACCTCTAGCACACACGCATCCAGATATAACCTGGTTCCGAACTGTATTTGTGACCCTCCACCGCAAAAATAGTCACTTGTGCTAACAGACCAAACCCGAGCCATTTCAAGATACATGCTCAATTCCGATCTCTTTGTGGGATCCGATCTTTTTGAGAGGTCGTTCACACTGCCAATAAAATGTGACATGTATACGACTTGTATATCTGCAGTATGAACTTCAAACGCACCAAAAGTTTCCCGCATGCGCTGTGAAGGACATAACGTCACACACACAAAACCTGTTCAGTGTTTAAGGAAGTAAACATGGAAAACATGAACGCAAGCAGCAGCCCCCGTTGCAATAAATCTTCGTCATTATGACATTTCTAGCAAGAAACTAGAAAATGCCCGACATAAGCTTCAGTCAGTCAGTCAGTCTAAATAATCTTTAGTGTTTGCATCAGCTAAATGAGTGGAGTGAGCCTGTGGTGTAGACTAGCCCTTAATTAATCACTCAAAATCTGCTTTTAAAAAAAATTGCTCTTTTCCTTGTCAACTCTAGTCTTTACCCATCTCGCATATTAAACACGGAAACATTGGTTGTGATCGCGCCTGCTTAATTGACAAGTAGTTTAGTTTATTGATGACGTGCAAGTTGGATGCATGTGACATGGCCGTTCAGACTGGAGTCGCATGTCTAAAGATCAGATACGTATCGGTTTTAGGACCACATACCCAAGTGGCATGGGTCGCTCGGATACAGGTCACTTAGGTGTGAAAAAATCAGATCTGTTTTCGTTCAGACCGTCACTAAGAGCTCGGATACAGGTCACTTAGGTGTGAAAAAACTTCAGGCTGCTGGGTGAACGTAGCCATATTGGCGTAAGAGAAATGCAAAACTCCACAAGTGATTATAAAGGACTTGCCGTCTTAAACTAAGCATAGCTCTAGAGTAAGTTGAAACATAGCCCTGTTGCACAAGCCTTCTAACAGATTTCTAGAACTAGATTTCGCACGGAATGAAAGAATGTCGAACGGCATAGACCAAGCGCGAACGCAATGGTGAAGAAGCACTTTACATTTAGTCGCCGGTACCTCAGATCTTACTTTCGGTTTCGAATAATATGCGTTTCCATTGATTCAGTGTAAAGTGCTTGTTCGCTTCTGCGTTCGGTCTATGCTGTTCCAAATTATTTAGCTCCACTCGGTAACTAGTGGATTTAGCATTTTGTTCAAAAGGGCTATGCTTGAAATCACTCCGGAGCACCCCTTTAAATTTTATTGAAATAAAGACATATTATACATCTCCATAAAGCTGAGAGTCTCAACTTTCACATGTTTAAATATGTTGTGTCCATAATACCTTAAAGTCCGCAATAATTTAATTGGTCAGATATTAAACGTCTTCATGAAGTCACATTGGCTGGAGATCTCCGCTAGTTTCACAACCAACCACCTGAAACATTATTGAAATATCCCAGTCTCTCACCTTGTAGAAGCCGAAGCCGGGGTCGATGAGGTCCGGAGTGTCTGTGTTGGCGGAGCTTCCTGCGGTCTGTCCGTCAGCCTCGCCGTGGGTGGAGCACTTATCCGACTCGCTCTGGGCGGAGCCACAGCCGGAATCAGAGTCTGATAGCTCCGCCTCCTTCTCCTTGGCAACGGTCACCGGGGGAAGGGCCTGCCGCACCAGCAGCTGCACAATATCGTTTAGGCCCACGTTATAGTCAAAGATGGTGTGGCCGTCCTCCATCTGAAACACACACACACACACACAAATACTTCAATCCCGTGAAGCACCCATACGGTCTGTAGACAAGTCATCATACGCAGACTGTGTCCATGGTTATCACAGGCTAACACCATGGATACAGAATATTGTCTGAGATTTACTTTTATCAATGTATTGTGCCAAAATTCATACCCAATAACATATTTTTTATATAAAAGACTTTTGTTGAGATGTTTGCATACTTTCTGAAGTTCTACTGAGAGGTTTGCAGTTGTACATGTGGTTGGTAGTCTGTTGCACCTTAAGGAGACGGTATACTTGCGCGCACAGGGCTTTGCTGGCGCATTTAGAGCACAATGCGCACCGTAACAATCAGGTATACTTTCCCCCCAGCAGCGCGTGCTTAGAAATTGAAGGAGGTACGCGCATACATGTGCTGGTCGCAAAGGTGACGCAAATCTCGTCGCGCGCTTGATGTGCGCGGAAGTATACCAGAGCCATTAGAGAGCACAATGAGCTACTGTAGGCCTACATGTCCAAAGATATTGGCATCATGGCGCGCGCGCACACACACACACACACACACAACAAACTTGCAGTCCAATGTTGTTTACTTACAGCAGGATCAGACAAATGCCATATACTGTATCAAATGCCCAGAGCCGGAGTTCAGAGGTGTGTGACACAGCAGTACCCAAACAATATGACAGATGTCGTCACCACGGTAATAAACGACATAACTATTTTCTGATAGTCTTCCTTTAGCCAATCATCCAAATCCACTTTGATACTCTGAACACCACTATAAACGCTGATTGTGGGTCAATATTGTTAACATACGGATATTTAGAAAAATTGCTTATGTAACTTTTCTTCTATTCGCCTCATTTTGAATATAAGAGTAAAAGAGTAAGGCAACTGCTTTTGCGGGTCACACTTATGTCCTGAAAGAGTCTAGGCGTGGCTGATACACCATGTCAGCAGCGAACACACGCACGCACGCACACACACACACACACACACACACACAGGCAATCCTAAGCAGGAAGAATGAAAAAGGTTTAGAACCCCCCCCCCCCCCCATCATTCTTCTTAAAGTAACGGGAGAGGGTGGCGTGTTTCTACAATGAGTCATAAGTGAGTGAGTGTGACTGAGTGTGACTGTGTGTGTGTGTGTGTGAGTGAGTGTGACTATGTGTGTGTGGTTGGGGGGGGGGGGGGGGGTTCCTGGCATATCACTGTTACAATGAAGGAGGGTCCCGGCCACCCCTACCTGCTTTTCTGAAGGCAAATGTGGGGTGGCTAAGACAGGCCTTACATACTAGTCCCATTGGGGCCACCTGCTTGCTCCACACATAAGTGACGTATGAGTGTGTGTGTGAGTGTGTGGTCTCTACCTGCTTGCTCCACACATAAGTGACGTATGAGTGTGTGTGTGTGTGTGTGTGTGTGTGTGTGTGTGTGTGTGTGTGTGTGTGTGTGTGTGTGTGTGTGTGTGTGTGTGTGTGTGAGTGTGTGGTCTCTACCTGCTTGCCCCATACATAACTAACGTATGAGTGTGTATGAGTGTGTGTGGTCTCTACCTGCTTGCCTCATACATAAGTGACGTATGAGTGAGTGTGTGTGTGTGGTCTCTACCTGCTTGCCCCATACATGAGTGTGTATGAGTGTGTGTGGCCCCTACCTGCTTGCCCCGGTAGAAAAGGCGCTGTCTCTCTGGCTCCACCTTAAAGAGCTCCATAATCTTCATACGTGTGTGTGTGTGTGTGTGTGTGTGTGTGTGTGTGTCCTACCTGCTTGCCCCGGTAGAAGAGGCGCTGTCTCTCCGGCTCCACCTTAAAGAGCTCCATAATCTTCATACGTGTGTGTGTGTGTGTGTGTGTGTGGTCTCTACCTGCTTGCCCCGGTAGAAGAGGCGCTGTCTCTCCGGCTCCACCTTAAAGAGCTCCATGATCTTGAGCCTCAGGTCGTCCACCTTAGTGAGCTTGGACAGGGAGTCCACTCTGTGAGTCTCCTTGCCATCCATGGTGCGCACCTGAATCCACATTGCAACAGCCCTGCGTGGAGAAGGAAGGAAGCACCAGTACTCAGCATCAGCATAGTGACAATCACAATGCCCACATGACCACCAATACCACCACCACCACCACCACCAGTAACAGAAGGAAGGAAGCACCAGTACTCAGCATCAGCATAGTGACAATGACAATGCCCACATGACCACCACCACCACCACCACCACCACCACAACAGTAACAGAAGGAAGGAAATGAGTACCAGTACTACTCAGTACTACTCAGTACTACCCAGCATAGTGACAATCACAATGCCCACGTAACCTAGCCTGGCACGCCCTCCCAGTGACGCAACACCTTTTGCATTGCTGTCGCTGGTCTGGCCAGCTGCTGATCGGACAGGATTCTTGAATTCCCCTGAACGGGGGAACTGCCCCCTCTTGGTCGAGAACCAATCAACTTTGAGCAGCTCCAACGGCTCTCAGTCGTGTTCAAGCAATTCCCTTCGCGTCACATACGTCAGAGGAAAGAGTGGTGTGATTGGTTTTGCTTCGGCACAGCATTTTCTAACATCGACCAGTAGCAAACCGAGGCATTTCAGGGAGACGAGTCAACCATGGGCTTTGAGAAACTTTGTTATACGGGCTCCTGGTCAGACCAAAGTCTCGTAGAGCTTTGAAAGTCGATGGCAATCAGGCTACACATAATCACCAATACCACCACAACAACAGTAACAGCCTGGAGTTTGGCAATCCCATACAGTCATTTTAAAGGAATAGTTCACTCTCTAATCCCAAACAGTCATTTTAAAGGAATAGTTCACTCTTTAATCCCATACAGTCATTTTAAAGGAATAGTTCACCTCTTTATAAAGATTGGTTATTCACCCCCTTACCTGGAGTTACATATGTGGGACTGAGACCAAAATGCTTTTACCCATATATGTAACTCCAGGTAAGGGGGTGAATAACCAATTTTCATAGAGTTGAACCATTCCTTTAACTCGGCAGATTTCCCAGACACCTTATCAAACATCTTGGCAGCTACTGCTCGGTGAGATACAGGATCCCTTTACAAAGGCCAGTTCCGCCAGCAACTTCAAACACTTCTGAGCAGGCAATAAGCCCATTTCGCCTCAGCCTCGGCTCCTCCCCGTGCTATGCGCTGTTGTCTCAGCAACTGCGCCCCCTACCGCCCAGCATCAGAAAGGGCTTCTGGTTTCTAGCGAGGTTCAGTTCAATCCTCAGGGTTTTACTGTCACCGTCCAGGGCCGAGTCAGACCGCCACACAGTATATACAGAATATTCACACGACAGAATTTCAAAAGTTGAATTACAATTTATAGCCAAAGACACACAAAACCTGAAAACCGTTCAATCTTTGTTCATGATGCATAATGTTAGCGTCCTGACCAACCCCTTCCTTCATTGTGTTCTGTTAGGGTAAAATTACTGTTGTTATACTAAGTGATATAGTAACCTGATGTATCAACAGCATCACTTTAAGGTTGCTGTGAGGTTGATTAAATGTCCATGGAAAGTCGATCAGAGATGTGGAAGTTTGATCATTGCATTCTCAAGCCCTTTTAATGCGCCTTACGGGAAACGATAACGTTAAACCGCGCGACGAGCGAGTTGTTTCCTCTTCGCCCATTGGTTAGGAGGCTGGGCACTTTTGTTAGCGTGATGGCTAGCACACTAACCTAGCTCCATCTCCCCTGCTAACTAGACTAGGGTTAACTCTACTCCGTCTGATCCAGCAGAGTAGTTAGCTAGCAAGGCAGCGAGTGGCGGAGGGCAGTCGGAAGTAACGTTACCGTCAACGCACCAAGCGCACGATCCTAAACAGAGCTAACGTAACGTTAACGTTAATGGGAATGCAGTCCCTGAATGGCCATTTGCGGAACCCTGTCCATGAGGACTTACAATCACCCCACTGACAACTGGCTGCACCGTAAAACTAACCAGCTGATTGTCTACCACTAACGTTACACAGTAAATGGGCGCAAAACGCTAAGAGGTGAAAGCAAACAAGGAGCCTTTAGAATGAAGTTAACGTTATAGATTTGACCGCCCTTATCCACAGTTTTAAAGACCACGAGTAAGACAAACTTACACTTCTCATCAGCAACAAATCAAGTCTACAATCACTGCAACATATCGGTCATCAAGAAATCACCCATCAACGATCATATTGCAAAATATTTCCTGGTAAAAAAGTAGTCATCAAATTACCGCTAAATGAAGTTACTGCCAGGGAAAATCACTTGACGTTAGCTCGCTAACCTTACTTGACAATCTCCCTGCACGATTACCCAACTTCAACCAAATATAGACACAAATCGAAAGAACACTCAAACCTACCTCTATTTCCTTCCAAACACAAAAGAGAATCGCAGCAATTGTACACCCAAAAACCTCCAAACTTCTTGGCGAGGTAGTAAATTTAATTGCTGACAAAAGTCTGTACTCCAGGTTGCCTACAGAAAGTTGAAAGCCGAATCAATAAGATTCTTCCACAACGTGTTTCTCCTCCTGTTCCAGACATCCTGCTCTGCCATTGGTCCTTGGGGCAGCTGATCTGCTCTCTCATTGGCCCTCAGGCCTATCGCTCAAGTCTGAGGCAGGAGCTTAATCCCAGCGCGCGAAACCATGGTCTCGTTGCAGGCATGCTGTCCACTGTTTTTACGCGAGATTATGTAAATAGCCCACGTCCAGCGTCCAGCTGAAGATCCGAAAACAACAAGCAAGCCAAACCCAAATGAACAGCATAGACAGCACACACAGACATACTGAAGGCTATTTCAGTGGTGTATTAGGCGCCCCGGTGAATTCACCGGCTGATGTGGCCATAAGTTTACTAGGTCGATGAAAACGGGCTCATGTGTCGCCCAGTGGGCGCCGCTGCCTCGCGCAATTTCAGTCACTAATCAGCCATTTGTGGCGCGTGAGATTGTTGTGAGTCAGTCCGTGGCGCTTCATTGAAATTTGGCGGGAGATGTCTGAAACGCACAGAGATGAATAAACCGATTCTTCTCTTCCCCGCACAAGGCATTAAAGCACAACCCGTGTCAGTTGTGCCATTCCCAGACAATCGTCAATGGCTTTGTGCCCCATACTTTATAATAATGAACATCTGACACAACACAAACGTGACAATAACATATTTTTACATTTCAGAAGTGAATTTAACATGTCTCCAACCTGCGTTCAATATAATTTGACCTGGCCAAACAAACATTTTCAGGGATGTAGGCTACTGCTAAAGCCAACGGGCTTCACCACTATGTGCTGTTATGTCACTTATGTCAAGCCTCGTGTCTGACTTTACTTTTTACTTTTCCGAAGTGGCATACTGCAATGTAGCAAAACATGCGTCAGGGCCAAGGCAGCGATCTTGCCTCCAGCATTGAAATGCACAGGACTTGAATCTGACAAGTAGCCATTTGCCTTGTGTCTATATATAGCCTTTGGGAGTAGTTACAAACTTGGTCGGTCAGTCTGTCCTTGGGCCATCGATCACAGTACAAAAGTCAGGTTTAAACGCCTTCCGTCTACCTTTATTTGGTCCTGATTTCCGGGTGACGTAGCCCGCCAAGTACACTCAGAACACTTCCTGATGTTTCAAGCACGCGTAGGCTACTCATTTCTCTGAACTTCGCATAAAATATAAGGTATGTCAGCTACTAAAATGTTCAATTATCTATCGCATCTTGTTTTCTTCACATTGTCTTCGTGCATACAGCAGACTGTCTTGGCCGTGACATTAGCAACTGGTCGCCCCTCTGAACGTCTGGCGTAATGTGTGTTTTGCTTGCTAATGTCTGCCGGTGTTTGATAGCCTGTCTGTTCTTACTGATTAAACACACTGGTATTTCGCTAACTTTATATTCATCGCCAGATTCCTCGACATACGCTTGTTGTTTACAGTAAAGATCAGTGTTTCGTCATGAGTACAACGAGCAATTTCTTAGTTCCTGTGGAAAGACTAGATGACCTAGTTTATCGTTTATTATTATTACTAACCATACACCGTCATTGTTGTCACTACTTAATCACCCCTGTGTCCACTTCCATTTTTCCAGCATGGACTTCCTGATCAGCACATTATTCATGGAGTCCCACTGCCCTCTTTAACTTGCTGTGCCCTCCTCAATAATGACTGATCACATGCACACACATCCTCACGGCACACACAGGCATGGCACAGGCCAAAGCAGGCATGGCACAGCTGGACACAGGCATGGCACAGGCCAACATCGACATGGCACAGCAAAGCATCGGCAGCGGGCAGGATGTTCGGGCAGAACCAGACTTATACGAGTCAGAGGGGGTGGAGCCTGACCTGGTGGTGGCGTTCCGAGTAATAAGCCACACCCCTAAGGAGCGTCTGCTCAGCATCACGCTGCAGATGGGCGGCGGTGGCGGCCCTGACTCTGCGGAGCAGGTGGTGCAGGCGATGGCCCTCGTCGCTCTGGGGAGGAACGCCGACGCACTACAGCAGCTCCAGGCTCTCGCCGGCGAACACCACATCGCCGCGTACCTGGCCGAGCTGGTGAGAGAGAGTCGGGGGCATCTGGACGAGGAGCAGCTGCAGTCGTTTGGGCGTGCAGAGCCCAGGGTGGAGGTGCTGTGTGAGCTGGCGCGGGTCTTCCGTGTGTTGGTGCGTGAGCGCCTGTGTGATGCGGAGCTGCGTGACCAGGCGTACCAGGCCGCCGTGCGGGAGTGTCACACACACACACACAAACACACATACACACACAGCGCCAGTCTGGACGAGCTCATTGAGGAGGTGAGAGGAGCCTGCGGCCTGGAGGTGAGCCTGAAGGCCCTGCAGCTGCGCTCACACACACACCACTCGACCGACACACACTCACACACACCCCGCTCCCTCACACACTCGAGCACCAACAGCCTCACACACTCGAGCCTCGGCCTCAAGTCCGCGTCCAGCTTCGACTCGCTGCCCAGTCACCTGGAGATCAGCGACGCCCCCACTGAGCACGCTGATCCTAGTCGCACACACACACAGCCACACACCTCAGACACTAATCACACACACACACAGCCACACACCCCCACACACTCACAGGCCAATACCATCTCCTGCCCCCCACAAAGCCAACAGCAGATCTCCACACACACACAGGACTCACTACATACCTTCACACACGCGCCAGCCTCACAACCCAACTCCACACACACACAGCACTCTCAGCCCTCGCTGCCCAACAGCCTACACACACCCAACTCACACACAGACACACACACCCCTGTGGCTGCTTCTGTGGAGGGCCAGGAGTCTGAGGCAACTGGAGCCCCTGGTCCCGCCCCTATCACTGACCTGGCCCCTGCACCTGACCCCGCCCTGCCGGATAGACCGGCCCCTGCACCTGGTACTGGTACTCAGTGCTCAGGTAGAGATGGGTCTCATCAGCTCGTCACGTCCGTCAGCACAGGTGTGGAGGCTCCATGTCCACCTGAGCCAGGTGTCCCAGAATTCTCCCGCTCCGCTAGCGCCCCCGCCCCACTGGCGTCCCGTGAGGAGGTGGAGGAGGAAGTGTTCTACGCGTTTGTGATTCTCCATGCCCCAGAAGACGAGGACGCAGCCGAGGAACTGCGGGGAAGCTAGAGGTCATGACCTCTGGGATGGGGGCTACCTTCTCTCAGGTACGGATGAGATGATAAGTCGTGATTAAAAACATTTTAAAAATGTCAACAACACTTCAAACATGTAACAAACAACAAAGTCCCGGTAGCCCTGGGAGGAAGACAGGGTGGAGACCCCTGGTGTAATCGTATAATAATCATCAAAATCTATAATTCTCATCTGTTGGTGTGCCTTAATGTATGTTGGAGTCTTTATTGTATAGTTTATGTCTATACTCTGTTTGCTAATTGTACAGTATGTGTATATGATATGTCTAGTAGTTGTGCAGAATACTACTATACCCGTGTTAGAGAGTGAACAGAGAGCTAACGCCAACCAAAGTCAAATTCCTTGTTTCTTATTCAGCTTATGCAGCCCCGCCCCTTTTTGGTATTTTTTCTTCCGATTGTCTTGGAACTTCTGTTGGCCACCTGCCTCCAATTCACATCAACGTAATTTTCATGAAATACCACGATCACAAAACTCCTTATTGTAGTCGTGGAAACACCGTTTTAGTGCTGAATACATCATTTTTCATCTGGCGACGAACTGTACTAACCTTATTGATTGATATAGTGAGCACAACTTCATAGTAAGAACACTTTTATAAGACCGTTAAAACTTCAAATATCACAACGTTAAGTCAATGCGTTGCCAGACCGGATGTTGAAAGACATGGCAGCGCCCATGTTTACCTGCGGAGTAAAGTGAATTCTTGGCCAATAGGTCTGACTGTGAGTCAATGCTGTGTGTTCTGGAGCAGTGAGATGCTAGTAAATGTGATTGTGATCTGTTCTCTGCTCTCAGGACTTCCACATCCCAGGCAAACACACCCTGAGCTGCGTGGAAGACGCCATCAACAACTCGGCCTTCACCATCCTGCTGCTGACATGCAACTTCACCTCCCGGATGCAGGAAGTGCTCACCAACTCCGCCCTCATCAACGCCATCGAGAAGCGTCACAAGTACAACACAGTGATCCCGCTGCTGCCCCGGGCGAACGCCCTGCCGGCCAACGCTCAGCCGCTGGTGCTGCGGACCCTGGTCCCGCTCCAAGAGGCCCGGCACAGTTTTCGTGCAGTGGCCCGCAAGACTATGGGCCCGGACCGCGTGAACCAGCAGCGACGCGTCTGGCAGCAGGAACAGGAAGTGATGCGGCAGCAGAGGAACAGCGAGAGGATCCGGGACGAGAACCGCCACCGGAGGGAGCAGATCCGTCAGGCGGAACAATGGCAGCAGCATTACAGGGAATCATGGGAACTCTATCACAGGTTCTCCAGCCTCCAGAGCACGACCCCCACTACCGCCCCTCCCCCACCCTTTTACCCAAACCCCCCAAGCATGAGTACCTCCCCCGGCATGGGTACTCCAATGGGCATGACTACCCCCCCAGCCTTCAGTGTCCCCCCAGGCATGACCAACCCCCCAGCCTTCAGTGCCTCCCCAGGCATGATTACCCCCCCACCTCCCTACCCCTCTTGGCCCCCAGTAAGCCCATACATGCCCATGTACTGCCCCCCCCCTGCTCAACCCCCACCCCCAGCCCAGCCCAGCATCAGCATCCACAACGCCTCCTGCATCATGATAGGCAACGACTCCTCCATGGTCATCGGAGACCCCAGTGTGATCCAGGGGGGACTGGACGATCATGTGGACGATGAGGGTTAAAGGAGAAATCCGGTGTGAATCAGTCAACAGTCCTGTTGTTCGAGGTACCTGACTGCTGTCTTTCAGAATGAGGAGGAGAACATTTGATGCTACATAGACCATAACAAACCGAGTACTAATGCTGACTCAATGGGGCATAATGAAATTGATTATGTTATTATGAATCGTTATACCCCATTTACTTAGTGCTAGTTGCCGGTTCACTGTTTGGTCTTTTCCATCACATTTTGTTATTCTTTTTCCTATTTTACAGCACTTTGAGTTTGAACAACAAGGTTGTGGATTGATTACACTAGATTTCTCCTTTAACGGTGGGGTGGGGTGCTGGTGGGATTAGATCTCTGCTAAGGGCCATGGGCTCCAATGAGCCAACACAACACAGCAGTACTGCTGCCAACTATCATATGCTAACCATGGCAAAGGTCTCTCATGTACTGTACAATCCAGCTGAATAAATATCAAAAATACTGACTCAAAATGTTTATAACTGATTTTTGTAATGACTAGTCATTTCAAGTAAAATAATGATCCCTTAATTGCATGTTTTTTATTTCTGCATTATTTCCTCACTGCAGTGTTGAGACAGGTTTTTTGTGAATGGAGTATCTTATCTTTTGTTCCTCTTTAGTTTGTGAATGGAGTATCTTTTGTTCCTCTTTAGTTGTGTCTAGACAGCAATGGAGATGAGCCTAGGAAGTAGATGTGATAGAGAATAAGGAAGATCAGTCTGGGAAGTGGATGTAATCAAAACGCCAAAGTCAAAGCGAACTTTATTGTCAACCCAACTCTGCAACGGTACATTGCAATCAGACTGAAATTGTGTTTCTCAAAACTCCAAATGTGTTAAAATTAGACATACAGTACAACTTCAGATGTGTAACTGTATTTAAGACATCATCACATCTCACTAGGACATAAAGTGCAATTGTGCGATCAAGATATCAGGCATGATGATGGATAACAGAGACATAATAACAGGCAAATTAACATATCATTGTGAGCATACTGCAGTATATTACAGAATAAGGAAGCACCAGGACAAAAGCGATCAGATAACATCCTGTGTAACAGCAATATAACATAAACAATGTCAGTTATTTCCATAGCAACATATCTGAACTGCAACATAGAGCTGTTGGTGTTGTTTCCCGGGCAACCTCTTGCATCTCCAAAGGCATCCCATAATATGAAAAGTATTTGATACTCTTCCGTACTCTCCTCCCTGACACACACACACTCTTCTCCCTAGGACACACAAACACACTGGTGAGCCAATGTGAACGAACCCAAAGTAAATCAGACATTCTATTGCATCAGACGGTTTCTAATAATACAGTGACTACAGATCATACCATGACTAGGAATCATTTCAGAACAGGATGATTACTATTACTTCACCACATCTACACATACAAAACAGGCAACAGAAAAAAGAAACTAGGTCAAATTCAGGAATAATAGGTGCTCAAGTATTTAAAATGATTCATTGGCTAATTGTGCTCCCAAAACAAACCATTAATCAAACATCATGATCTTTCTCCTATATCGTATTCATATCAGCTTCTTTGTAATTTGGTTCATAATCATTTTTATTTATGTTGAAAGGTCATTGGCAGGTTGGTGAAAAGAGCCTAGCCTGCAATTTTTACATGAGCAAGTTGTGATGTGCAATTCTGGCAAAATGCAGATTTGGTGTTTGAAAATGCAGGTCTGATGTTGGAAACTGATGCTGTGACATGTTCTGGGGACGAAAACCGACTAGTTTAAAAACGTACTTCTGTATAGTGTTGGCTGGTTCTTCACATTATGATTTTCCGCGGGAGGAAAACATTTATTGGCCCGTACGGGGATCGAACCCGCGACCTTGGCGTTATTAGCACCACGCTCTAACCAACTGAGCTAACCGGCCACGTTTCACGGCGGGAAACATCCGATATTCAAAATTTAAAAGCGTTTCTCTACTGTAAGGCCGTACAGTTTGACAATGATATTGTAAAAAGCATATATTTGACAGCAATAAACTTACTTCCTATTACAATCTCATTAAGTCTATAACGACAATGCAAGCCTGCCTGGGTCCCGGTAGTCTATTAAAGGTGCCCTGCCACTACCAAAGATATACTGCTCCGCTTGAATCCTCTCTCATACCACTGAGGAGTCGCGATAACATTACGTTCATAAATAAGCATAGCCTACAACTGCACACATGAGAGGATTAGTAATCAGAGAATGTTCAGTAAATCCCAATAAATTTTCATTTTCAGGTCGAATAGCAAAGTAGTCCTGGGTTACCGTTACCGTTTGCTCAGATGGCAGTTCGTTCATTACCGACATATTGCGGACGGCGGCGAACATTACCTCGTTTTCAAAAGTCACGTGCCTTTTTCTAAACAATCACTCCTCGTTAGTATAGTGGTGAGTATCCCCGCCTGTCACGCGGGAGACCGGGGTTCGATTCCCCGACGGGGAGAATTTGTTTTTTCCCCCGCGCTCTAAACTCTGCGTTTCTCTCTCCCGAACCGTACGGCTGCAAAGAGTTGTGGACTTCGGCGGCTCCACTCTCCATAAGTGTTCGCGTACGCCCTCTGCCGTTCGTTTAAATTAGTCACGGCAAGACTTGTTGGATACCAAAAACACAATTAGTTAACACGGCTGTGGAAAATGCATTTTAAAAATACAATTTGTCCAAAAGTACAAAAACACTATTGAAATGCAGTTTTGACACTTTCAGTCAGTTACACTGCTACAGGACACGATTGAATTGCTTAGTTCTAGTTCCCGTATACTACATTTAATACCAGCATATTCATAAATGACATTCACTGACTTTTGAGTTTATGCTAAGCATTGGCCACGGACCAGATAGCAAAAAAAAAATCTCTGGCCATGCTGAATGTAAATATTCAAGCTGAAGAAGAGCAATCTACTTCATAGTCCCGCTCACACACACCCGGGCTCGAACCTGCGACGAGCAGCACCATGGACTGCAAGACCTCCAGCCTGGGGCTCGAACCTGCGACTTTGGATCACACCCAAGGCAATTAACCGAAAGGCCCAGACGTCAAGTCAACGTTCTGCATGCACTGCTAAGCTAGTTAGCTAGCTAGTTGATTCTCGATGGATATCGAGGGCACACATTTTGGGGGTTTTAACGGAATTCAATTATTGTGGAATTTCCCCACTAGTCAGCCGCCTGCTCCAAGGTGGGCTCGAACCTGCGACCACGCAGCTTTGGGTCGGGAGACAGGCATCCCAGCCAGGGGTCAAACAAGCCCTGGCCTCAAGTCAACGTCCAGTATGCACGTACACGTTAAACATGCTCTCTAGTCCAGCATACACATACACGTTAAACATGCTCTCTCATCTAGCTAGCTCGCTAGCTAGCTAGTTAAATCAAGTGAAGGTTGAACAGTCTTCATGCTTAAGCTCCAACCGGGGCTCGAACCTGTGACCACGCAGAGGCTTTTCTTTACTCCTCCAAATTCAACAATATTCACTATTTCCTAACTTTCACAAGATAAACAAAACTAAAGAGTTTAGTTCAGGTCTTCCTCTAGATTGCTAACAACCATGTTTCAACATTAGACTCATAAACAGTTACAAACACAAACATCTGACTCTAGAGTCACTGTATCACTCCTAGGTGAACTTAGTTGGAAGATAAACTTACAGATTGTCCTGTATCAAGCGCATACAGCAAGCAAAACAAAGAGCATGTCTTTCTCTGACTTCTAACATTTGCACAATGAGTAAACTGAAAGTAAAGAAACATACTTGACTTAAATAGTGATACCTAAGTTGGTCACTAGATGGGAGCATTACACCATAAAACACAGCCGTATATAGAGCTATGAGCCCAAAATGCTTTTACTCACATACCGTATGTAACTCAAGGTAAAAGGGTGAATAACCCAATTTCATAATAACGTGGACTATTCCTTTAAAGATCCCATATTATGAAAAATCACTTTTTATGGCTTTTGAATGCGTTTCATGGGTCTATACTGCCTGTACACATACAGTTGGATAAAAAGCTTCAATTGTTAAAATAGACAATTTACACTGTAAGTAACCCTGCATTTTATTATCCTAGGATCTCACATGCCCTGAGGAAATTACGCATACCACACCCCTTTTCTTCGCGGAGGATAATCAAACGCACTATTACTCTTCAGCTGCTGTGTGCTTAAACCACCTGCATAGAATTGTCCTAGCTAACGTTACGTACTGTATGTCACAGGGTAAGTTGGGTGGGGTCCCACAACATTGGCAGCCACTTAAGCAGCTGATAGCAATGAGAATGGATAATTGCAAAAATGAAGAAAGACAAGTTGGCAGGCACCTTGCAGCTGAGAACAATGGAAATTATCAATTGACTTATTAGGGGTGGTCTGTCATAGGCTACAGGGGAAATCCTCAATATATTGGCTGCAGCTGTCTAGTTACCTGGTGCGCCCTGGCAGCCTCTTCTGAACAATAGAGCTAAAAGAGTTAGCTTTAAAAAGCATAAGTTATGGAATCTTCCTTCATTGTTTCAATGGAAGACTTTGATGTAGGACAGTAACCACGGGATAGAGCTGGAGCCAGACATCAGAGCTCGTCAAAGGGCATGTTGGCCAGTAATAAATACTCACTGTGACATAATGACACATATAAAAATAGATATGGATAATGACAGGCAAGGATAGATATGGATGATGGTGATTACTTGTTTGATAAGCTATTATAAAAGTTACTTTCTATCTTTCCATCCCCACTCTCTCTATCTATTCTGTGTTCGTCTCTCTCTCTCTCTCTCTCCCTGTCAGGTGTTCCTGGGGTGCATTGGTAGCTGGCATTGCTTGATTAAGGCCTCTGCTGATGAGAAGCAAGGCACACTGAGACTGCTACATTCCCTACATGTCTGTTGAGGGTAGAAAACCAGTGATTTTGTGTGCATTGCATTGCAAGGAAATTTCCCAGTGATTCCACACTTTGGCTAGGAGTAATCAGTGCTGAGTGTGTGTGGTAGAGAGCCTGCAGTGCTGAGTGTGTGTGGTAGAGAGCCTGCTGTATTGGCGCCATCTGTTGGTCAAACTTGACCAAGAATGTGTGGAATTCCCCTTCAGCGGTCACCGCCGTTCTGAGGGGCCTCTGTTTCCCTTCCCAGCATGCATTGGTGGTTCAGTGGTAGAATTCTCGCCTGCCACGCGGGAGGCCCGGGTTCGATTCCCGGCCAATGCAACATCCTTTTTTTCCCAGGCTTCTGACCAATGGACACCCCCTTATCCACTGTCCTTTTATATCACACTGCCTACTGCTCACTCAGTGTCCAGTAATATCACTTTTCCTAGTGCTCACTCAGTGTCCAGTAATATCACTTTGCCTACTGCTTACTTCACATCTACACCCTCTGCAATCACACTGGCCTGGGGTTATATATACTGGCTACTTGCTGTGCCACTGTCCACAGCAATGTACAACTAAACACAAAACATGATGCACAAAAATACAACTAAACACAAAACATGATGCACAAAAATACTTGCTTCAGAATATAAAACTAAATTCAGAGGTTGGGACACATCACGAAATGTGAATAAAACAAAGTATTTACAAAACATTAGAGTCATTCATTTGATAAGAAATAGTGCCTGCCAAGACGACATATCTAGCAGCAAGCTTAGCTACTAGTTAGTAGTAGTCATTTTTAATACACTAAAAAGGCCTATGAATTAATTCTGTGATCCAACTATCAGGTCTCTGAAACAGACATACAATAGTAACTAACTAATTCTATCTAAATGTAGCCTACTTTTATATGAGTAAAAACATTTTTTTAAATTAAACTACATTAAATTAAGACATGATAGAAGACACAATAAACGATTATGGACACTTTTTTGAATTATGGCACCTGTCAGGCAATAAATGCATCACAGTACTGTAAAGAACTGATCCTCTGTGCATGGCCTAGATGAAAGATTTGCTGTTGTGAACTGTTGCCCTGAAAATGTATCTTAAGGGACAGCTACCACGCTACATGGCTACACTAATGAAAAGCTATTAGATTCTGAAAATACTGTAGCTACACTATAGCCAAGCTACTCAGAAATGTAGTTAAACTAGTAGCTTCACTACTTGTAGCTAGCTACTGCCCAACAAGGTTTACTTTGGGCTGAGGTTGTGAAGCTCTAATCTCTTCCAAACTCTGGCACTTCTGGGATAATGATGCAGTTAAAGATAATGATGGGAGACTTGCCCATTTCTCACTGTGCTAACTTATTCTCTGTTCAGAAACCTTATGGTTAGTCCAAAATGTCTGCATCCGTATTGGCTAATCTCAGTAGCTGACATAGATCTTGTTGACAGGATTTCCCTTAAATTTCATCACTTTCTCTCCCTGACAAGCATCACTCTCCTCCTCTTTGGCTTTTTCTAGGTTAAAAAGTTCCCATACCTGTTAATTACTGGTGTTGTACCTTTTTCTGACTACATGGTAGGGGAATTTAGGCCTACTGAATCTTCATTGTGTCTTTCTCTCAAACTCTCTGCCACTGCTGGGATGAACGATGCAGTCAACGATAGGAGACTTGCCAAGTCTCTACTATCACTTGTATTATTACTATTATTACTATAACTTAGCTGTACAGAACCTAGCTGTGCAGTTCTACCATAAAACTATGACCTTTGACCTTTTTACCATGAAACTATGAAAGACCATCTCACAGATGATGATGTCGCTCTCAGGCTTCCAAACGAGGACAGGATGGAGTGGACGTTCCCTTCGTGGCACACAGGACGAGTCGTAGGCCACGCCCAGGATCCCCGCAGCGGAACGGAGCAGGTCTGAAGGCATTGAGAGAAATAAACAAACAGACTAAACAAACACAACAAAACAATAATCCCACCCCAGTCCTGACTGACTGACTGACTGTGAATTTCACAGGTGCTTGTAGGGTAAATGTGAGTGGGACATATTTACATATTTACCTCAGGCACTGCCGTCCTCCTCAAAGGCAAACGCTGTGCAGAGATGCGTGAGAGGAATGGGTTCTAAAGGGGAACATAGAATCATAACACATGTTGATGTGGGGTTCTAAAGGGGAACATAGAATCATAACACATGTTGATGTGGGGTTCTAAAGGGGAACATAGAATCATAACACGTGTTGATGTGGGGTTCTAAAGGGGTAAATAGAATCGGAACACATGTTGATGTGGGGTTCTAGAGGGGGGATAGAATCATAACATGTTGATGTGGGGTTCTAGAGGGGTAAATAGAATCGGAACACATGTTGATGTGGGGTTCTAGAGGGGAAATAGAATCATAACCAGTGTTGGTAGGGTTACTTTTAAAATGTATTTCGTTACAGATTACAGAATACATGCCCCAAAATGTATTTTGTAACGTATTCCGTTACGTTACTCAATATGAGTAACGTATTCTGAATACTTTGGATTACTTTTAATGTTATGCCTTTTTACAACTGCATGAATGTAGCAATCACATCCTGCAAATGTTCAGCCCCAGTCTCCAATACATACGTTTGCAGTAGATGAGATATTAGGGTTTGTTAACATAAGCAAGGTCGAGTTATCCTAAAGGGCAACATGGGCAGTATGGCCTCGGCTGGCTTCGGATTTTGAGATCAGGAAACATAACACTTTTTTTATTAATTAGATGAGCTTAAAGTTTGTTTCCTTCTGCATTAACAGGACCTAGCAAAACCAAAAAGCATTTTCCCAAACGTGAACTGCATTTGGAGGTTTCAGCCACTGAAATGGGCTACTTTCAAAAACTCCAGGCAAAGTGGAGATTTCTACAAACACACGTTTTCAGTCTATGGACAGAATGCATAAATGTTATTTAGCTCATTTTATTTCTAATTGTGCCAGCTTTATTATTTAGTCCTAGGCCTACTTGCTTATGATTATATGTAACAGGTATATCTGTCTTGCCGCTGAGTGGGGTGCATTTCATTTCTAGGCGCAGTTGTGTTACTGACATCATCGTTAGGAGGATGTTTAATAGCTATTATTGCGCTTTGTTTGACTTAGTTTCCGACAATGCGGGGAATTACCCAAATCAGAGAGGGGATGGCTAAACACGAGAAACTGTAAAATACCACTGAGTAATCCCTTGATTTTTACAAAGTAACTGTATTTTAAATACCACCCATTTAAGCTGTAACTGTAACTGAATACAGTTACTCATAATTTGTATTCTGAATACAGTATTCCGAATACATGTATTCCGTTACTCCCCAACACTGATCATAACACATGTTGATGTGGGGTTCTACAGGGGGAAATAGAATCAGAACACCTGTTGATGTGGGGTTCTAGAGGGGGAATAGAATCATAACACATGTTGATGTGGGGTTCTAGAGGGGAACAGAATCATAACACATGTTGATGTGGGGTTGTTCTTCTCAGCTGTTCTAAAATAAAACCATGAAAGCCCATCTCACACATGATGATGTCGCTCTCAGGCTTCCAGACGAGGACAAGATGGAGCTGACGTTCCCAACATGGCACACAGGACGAGTCGTAGGCCACGCCCAGGACTCCCAGATCCCGCCCCTCAGCAGCTAGTGGAGTTCTAGTGAGTACAGGGGGCGGGGCCTGAAGGCACTGGGGAAAATAACAGATTAAACAAAATAATAATTCCAACTCCAGTTCTGACTGGATGATTGTGAGTTTCACAGGTGCTTGAGAGTGTAGTTGTGTGTGGAGCATATTTATTTACTTATTTACCTGTTTACATTTCCCTTGGGCACAAACAATTGTGAGGTAGGGGGAGTTTAGAGGGAGTTTAGAGCGAGTTAAAGCACTTAATCCGTAAAATAAGGCTAATGAAAGATATGATACTGATTTACAGTATAATAAGATTAATATATAATATAATAATATAATAAAATATACTCTATAATAATATAATAATATAATCTACTCTGGGTCTGAGGCCGGTTCCTCTGTCAGTCTGAGTCTCCAGGATGAATCCCACGTAGCCATCCACTCTGCAGCCCCACATCTCCTCCAGCTAAAGGACTTGCCTTTATCCTCACCAAACTGCACAACAGATTCACTCCTCTGGCTCAGACAGACAGACAGACAGACAGACAGACAGACAGACAGACAGACAGCGCTGATTAGTTTTAGCCGTTTTACCCAGGGGGTATATCACTCAATGCCAGACTATACGTTTATGTGATAGTCCGGCTTGTCAGGCTAATGCACAGGCAGGATCTTGCCTTAAAGTAATATATAGGCTGATGTACAAAAACCATCTCAAGTTGTGTGGCTTCTGCAAGATGTCTGTTGGCGCACTTTAAAAAGAGCTACATTGAAATTATGGTGAAAAAAATGGCTGGAGTGGGTTTTTAAGTTCTTAGGTTCAGAGGAATCATTTAAGGTCCAAAGCACAACTCAATCAATGGCACTAGCTATCAAAAGACAAGAAAGGCAGTCCAATGAAGAGGGAAATGGATCCAACATAGAAGACCCCCCAGCTACTCAAGCCTAGGGTTGGGCGATATGGCCTTAAAAGTATATCACGATATTTTCTGTTTTTTATCACGATAACGATAACTGACGATAAAAAGTATATTAGGCCTACAATTTAACACAGGGTTCATACAGGTGCCTGAAACCCTTGAAAATGCTTGGGTTTTAAATGTTCCGTTTTCAAGGTTTAGAAAATGTTGTACAGGTAGCCTAATCAATTGTAAAGCAATTGCTGCCTATAAATATTCACCTGACAGAGTTGTTTGTGTAGGAAATATAAAATTATGATCCTAAACCTGACAATTGTGCCACTGCGTGAGTGAGTGACCACGCCTCTCCCAAACTCACTTCATAAACTGTCCATGGTAATGCATGTAAGACGCGTTTACAACGCAAGCAGCAGATAGACCGATGTGATTTTTTGTACAGGGCGGTTTTCAACATAATAGAATATTAGCAGCAATGTTGTCACAGACGAGAGCTGAGCAGTTGACATAGAAAATAATTTCCAAAGTGCCAGAACCAACCACCCCTTTTAGATCGCTAGGTCAGCATTGAGTCAGATTGCGTCTAGTTTATTTGTGCTTCCATTTGCGCACCATGTCCGCCTTAGCAACGCCCTAGCAACAACCCTAAGCAACCTTGCAACTTCTCAACATTGATGACATGGCAATCAACATTGCATCCAACATCATCAACATAGCAATCGGCATAGCTGGAGTACAATAAGCACATGGGTGGAGTTGATCGCTCATGCCCAGTTCCAGTGCTGGAGTATAATAAGCACATGGGTGGAGTTGATCGCTCATGCCCAGTTCCAGTGCTGGAGTATAATAAGCACATGGGTGGAGTTGATCGCTCATGCCCAGTTCCAGTGCTGGAGTATAGTAAGCACATGGGTGGAGTTGATCGCTCGGATCAGCTTATCCAGGACTACTCTACATACAGGAGAACAAGCCGTTGGTACCTAACCCTGTTCCTTCACTTCTTAGACATAGCAATGCACCAACGCCTACATCCTGCACTATGCCCCACCTTCAGCAAATAAACAATGGGCGTCGCCATGACACACAGAACTTCCTGCAACCGGTAAAGAAGTTTCGGTTTGGCCTATTGCTATATGTTGCTAGTAAAGAAAACAAACACACAAAACGATTACCTATCAATTATTATAATGACAGATTAAGGAATGGCACCCTCTGGATCAACGTGCGCCGCTGTCGGGTGCACAAACAGCACCCAAAAACTGAAAGATTTTATGAATGGGACCTGTTTCATACATAAAAAGACGCGATTGACCTGTTGCCCACCACTCTACGCACTCCATACAATCCCAAAGGACGAGACCAAAACAAGGGAATGGCTAGCAGCCCTAAAACTAAAACATCCACCAAACAAAAAGAGTGTATGTCTGTTCTTATCACTTTATTGATCATAAACCAACAGAGCTCCACCCGAATCCGGAGTTATAGAGAACTTTCTGGATGCATTCTTAATGCATCCAGCACACCAAATAAAAGGTTTTCAGGCCCTCCTCAAACCTACCAAAAAATAACAAACTCTTGAGAATAACAATACCAACAACAAAATAAATTTTACCTTTCAATCAGCACCGTTTCTAGCATGATCTATGGTTTGTACGCATGTGCTTAATAAGTAATCGTTGATGTAGATCTTGTGCCTGCATTAGCTATTCTTCGATAACCTATGGCTTTGAGACAATGACGAGTGAAGGAGCATTATCGTTACAAGAGTCGAAAGACGAATCATCTGTTTTCTCCACTGGATAGGCAACTCAAACAGGCCAAGACGGATCCTGATGGCATTTGTTGTCTGTTGAAGGACAGCTCCGGAGTGAATTCAAGCTTAGCCCTTTAGAAGGAGCATGCTAAATGCACCAGTTAGCGAATGGAACAAAATAATTTGGTACAGCATAGACCGAACATGAACGCAGAAGCGAACAAGCACTTTACACTGAATCAATAGAACCTCATTACTCGAAACTGAAAGTAAGATCTAAGGTGCCGTTGACTCAATGTAACGTGTTTCGCGTTCGCGCTAGGTCTATGCTGTTCGAAATTCTTTCATTCCATGTGAAATATATTGCTGTTAGAAGGCTTGTGCAACAGGGTTATGCTTAAACTTACTCAGGCAATTTGCTTACTGCACCTACGCTGACAACCACGGCATGGCTATCACCATAGTGACGGTGGTGGTAAACAAAAAAGCTCACTGTATGCCATTCAGCATTTTCACCATAGCACCCCTTACTTTTAATTGGCTAACGCTACCATTTAAGCGCTACCAATTTCTGGTCTGTTTTACTTATCTTCTATTCCGATTTCATTATTTTAAGAAAATGAATGTGAACAACATCGAGATAACATACCCTGTTTTTGATTTATTAAGGATTTATGACTTTTTATGTTTTCGTTAAAAAAAAAAAAAAAAAAAAAAATGATGGAAACTGATGTAAGATAAATCTGAAAACACAGGTTTTGTGAAAAATATCTGTGGCGATATACGTTGTCATTACCAGACACATATTAGCGTTTGCTGGTAGCAACCACCACTTGGCGACCGAGTTGCTTGCTCAAATCGCCCAGTCGCCCTCTCGTGTGACCGTAGGGTAATATGGCAGGCAGTACCAGAAGACAACTGTATGGCTGAGTTATGGCATGTCTGTATCGCTAGTGTTGCGTCTCAGAGTGGTAGTGTTGGGGAGCATGTTAGCAGCTATCTGGTTGGCCAAAAAATTCAGATTAACACCAAGAGATTTCAGCATTTTATACCAGAGAGAAGATCCCTCCTCCTTCACTTCCTCTGCTGTGAGCACTGTGTGGTATGTGCATTTCCTTTATTTCTTCAAAATATAAAATGAACTACATTAACTATGATAATTTTTTGTACATAAGATGCATATTCATGAGTATTGGATAGTTAAGTTTAATAGGATAAAGCAAAGGGATGAGTGTGTAAATAAATAAAAAAAATTCTTTTACTTGTCACTTTTAGACGAGTTGTTTTATGGTGAAGACATGCAATCTGATCTTTTATAATTTCTGAGTTTTTCTGTTAGTCTGTTCTATTTTTGCAGAATGAACAGAACAGTGCCACACTGGACAGTTGAAGACGTCTCTCACTGGCTTGAATCAAATACCTTACACAAATACTCCGAGGCATTCAGAGGTGGGAGTTTCGAGATGCCCAGCTCCAGTATATGCCCCTTTTAGCCGTATTGCAGAAATTAGCAAAAAACATAAATAAATAACAATAATGAAGACATTTGGGCAATGCTGAACACCCTTCCTGTTGAGGGAGATGAGGATATTCTGAGATACTACACTAGTGCAGAACAGTGCAATAGTCACCCACGCTTTTGTAATCAACAATATTCGGCTACACTTCTATGTTGACGAATTAGAGAATGTGCCCCTTATAGCCCTATTGCCTATGGCCTGAAGGCCTTAAAACTCAGCATTGTTCATGCGCTGTGTGATGACTTTTGTGGCAGGAAGCAGGGTGTCCAGAGCATCAGCACAGTGGGCATTGACTTTGTGGTGCAAAGGAATCTGAAGGAAGGCCACTCACTTGTGAGGTTTGAGGGCAGAAAGAAGGGATGCGTGAGCTGAATCTGAGCAGGCCCCTTAACCCTTATTGCAGAAATAAAAAAAATAAAATAAAAAAGAGAAAAATTAAGATATTTGGGCAATGCTGAACACCCATCCTGTTGAGGGAGATGAGGATATTCTGTGAGACTACACTAGTGCAGAACAGTGTAAGAATCACCCACTACTTCGTAATCACAACAATATTCAGCTACACTTCTATGTTGATGAATTTGAAGTTGTCAATCCCCTTGGAGCAAAGAGAGGAAAGCACAAGCTAACGGCTGTTTATTTCAAGTTAGGAAATCTTCACCATCGTTATCCATCCAAAGTTGAGCATATCCATCTCTCCATCTTGGTAAAACATCCATAAAGATGCAAGTAATTATGATGCATTGGACAATTGGTTCCCACACCCTGCACTCACGTGACTCCCACACACTGCAGGTGGACATCGAAATAAAACTGAAGAGTTCAGATGTAAAAGCCACTAAACGCCATCTCCGTCAAAAATGCTCTCTCCACCTAGTATTTGTACATAAAATTATCTTTCTTCAGAAACAACTCAAAACCACTTTTCGTTGATGAGATGTCTGACGCTGTGTCCTACACCTATTTGGATGTAGACACGGGGAGCCCAGCTCCATTAGCCTTTGTACCTCATCATGTGTTAGGCATAGATGTAGGTAGCGTTCAGAGAGCTGTACAGACAGCTACAAAAACCCTGCGGGAGATTGATTTCTTCATGATGTTTTTTAGCACTGCCGTCGTCGCCGATATCTGTGGGTTCACAAATACCAAGGGGTGGGAACTAATAGTTAGTAGTCCGTCGTACGCCAATTCTAGTGGGGCCTGGGATGAGGTGACCCCAGATGAGTTTTACCGGTTTCTGGGCCTTCTGATTTACATGGGGATCACCTCTCTCCCAGATATCCAAAGATACTGGGGAACAAAATCGCTTCAGGGTTCATGGGCTAAAATGCCAACATGTGCTCTACATGTTGTAGACCCGACAACAGAAGATAACTCAGATCGTCTTAGGAAATTGCGCTATTTGATGGATCACCTCAAAAGTAAGTGTCAGCAGCTTTTCCAGGCAGGTGAACATCTTAGTGTAGATGAGCGCATGGTAAAATCAAAAGGTAGATCAGGGTTTAAACAGTATATGAAGGGCAAACCAACTCCGTGGGGATTCAAATTGTGGGTCATCGCAACATCCGATTCAGGCTATACTTTAGACTTCAATGTTTACACGGGTAGTCGTGATGGGCGCATTGTCAATCTGGCTTCTAAAGTAGTGGAGGAGTTAGTTCAACCTTTCAAAGGCATGGGCCACACAATTTGGTTTGATAATTTTTACACTTCTCCAACATTAATGATCCAACTCAGAGAGTGGGGGCAGCATGATTACAGGAATGGGACATGTTGCCAAGAAAGTTATAGAGGAATGTGGTCGCCGGTCCATGGAGCAGGGTCTTTTTATTGGTGTATGAGGAGGCCAAGAATGCATGTGTGGAGCAGTCCCATAGAAGGTACCAATACCACCCAATTATAGTTACTGAATTGGAATTGTGCACTACAGATAGTGTTGTATCTCTAGGCCTTCACCGATGGTGCAGAGGTGTACCTAATCAGCCCTCCAGAGAACCTGAGGGGGCGCATTGAGGTTGGGCAAACCTATATTTAGGAATCTGACCAATCGAGATGGGAGAGAATACTGCAGTGGAAACTCATCAATCTTCAAGAGCTACGCTCTCGCTGTGCCAGACGACATCGCTGAGAGAGCACAGCTTCTCCTGCTCCCTCCGTCTCCTCTAGCGGGCCTCACAGGGCTTAGAGGCCACCCAGGCTTCTTGACAGTCATGGGAAAGGTGATCAATGGACGTGATCATATTATAGGATCGAAAGGATAATGGAGGAGGAGAACCGGATGGTCCTGATCCTGCAGGAGGGGGCCGATGTTCACGTGCCCTCGAACTTATGGCGGGGCGCGGTGGAAGAATTTGTTGAGAAGCTGCCCCTGACAGTGGAGGTGGAGATGCTGGGGGAAACCTTGAGGATTGTGGAGATCCTCTTTCAGGCAAGTGGCTTTAATTTATTTTAAATTAAATTAATGTAATTTAATTCACTGTTTTTCTTTCCCTTCAGCCGCGTACACATACATCGTTACTCGCTCGTCGCTAAGCGAGGAGGGACAACGTATTGTCAATGAGTTTGAGCGATGCGAGTAAAAAGACAGGCGAGTAGCTACCGGCGAGGCGATGTGGGCGGGTACGGAGATAAAATTATTTTAACTTTCAGCGATGCGAGTAAAGCGAGTAACCAATGAGAATGGAAGATTCCATTGATAGACAGTTAACTGAAGCAGCGAGTTACATGGAAAACTTACGTTTGTAGACAAAATATCTCTTGTTTTTGCAAACTGTGGTTCATAATATATGTGAAACATAATAAATGAGTGAACTGTAAGCATTTTAAACGTAACAGTATGCACAGGCGTGTGATTATAACTTGTAACGTGTTCTTCTCCGATACTTCGGCAGTGACCAATAAACAAATCGATACCTTGGTAACAAGCGAGTGTTCCTCAGCCAGCTAGCTAGAGGCGAGGAGCGAGTAACGACGTATGTGTACGGGGCTTTCAGGTGTTTTTATCAAGATGAAGAGGGTCTTCTGACCGAAAGCTTGCAGCATATAGAGTAAAAAAAACTTATTTGCAAAGACTTGAGTGTGTGGATTTTTCTTTATTTTTCATTGAACTACTTGTTAATCCAGCACCTCAACAGATGAGCGGTATTTTTTTCATCAGGATGAAGAGGAAAAGCTGGAAAAGCTGCTGCATGAGCCTTAAAAAACAAATAAATTGATATAATTTAATTTGATTTAAACTGTTGATTGTGTGTTTTCCTTAAAATTAGGTTATTTGCATTGCAATGTTGTTTGTGCGTGTGACATAGATTGGCTACGGTATGTAAGTTGGTTACTGACGGTAAGCTGAAGAAAAATGCTTGAACAAGAAATTCCATTCCTTGATTACTTCCACTCTGTATGATATGTCAAAACGTAACTTTGGTTTTCAATCATTTGCAAGGGTTCTCATACTAACGTTAGGCCTATTATATGGTTTACACTGTCTATGCTGATTAACGCCGAACCGACGGATAGTGGTTCCGACTAATTGCGCTCCTCCCCTCGACTTTTACTGACAAGGACTGTTCAGCGAAGAAAAGTATTTTTGATTGCGGTGTTACAGTAGGTTTGATTCCTGGGTTTAAAAGGTAGCGAATTACCGTAATCTAGCTGTTGGCTAGACTACAGCAACCTAGGTGTCGATACCTACCAATGTTAAGAACATTATCGCCAACGTTTAATTACCACCCTTTAGTTTGGAAATATTGGTTGATACATATTTATATCTAAACATGCTCATGACATGAGATGAGTTTAGCCTGGGAGTTCCCATGCTCCTTTGCACGCTTATTTAATTTCACTCTGCAGAGCAGCATGGTGACCATGGCCGTTTTTCTCGCCTGGTTTCGGTATCCAATCGCAGAACAAAAAGTTACAAGTATCAAGGGAATTAAATAATGTTGTAGGCCTATTGCCTACTGAAACCTAGATCTGTTGCCTAAAAGTGGCACTGAAATGATGTGACTGAGACGTGAAGTGACGGAGTAGTGGTAATTTTTTATATTGTATTTAAATTACAATCTGATAGAGATTATATGTAAATTATCATTAACCGTCTAGACCCCGCTGAGAGCCGCGCTGCTCATCCCCGTAACGGCCGTGGCCGGCCGACACGTTTACTTGACTCTTTCAGTTCGAAACCTGAGCTATCAACACTGAATTTTGTTATAGCCGAATAATATCACCACTTAACTATATCATTATACAAAAATATGTCAGAGTGTCAATTAAAACTTTTTGTGACATTTTACTTTTTAATTTCAAGTCGCCACAAAACGGCAAACTCTGCGGCCGTTTCGTGTGAAATATCTCAACATCAACATGGTTATTTTTTGGTTTTCCTAGCCGGCTAATTTCTCCTTCATAGCACCTACTGATAACAGGTTAGCTGGCCTATTTTTACCCAGTGTTCAAGCTTGCTTTAGCCTGCTATCGTATGCTTTCTAAAGTCTGCCCTAAAGTTCTAAATTAATTACAACTAAAACTTAATCAAAATCAAATTGTTACTCGCCAAAATATCTCCAGGCACTTGTCTACATAGCCATTAGCATCATCGTAGGTCTTGTCCTGAAACTGGTTTTATGTTCTTCTCTGTCGCGGCTAGCCATACCTCACAAAAATTAGCACCATAAATGTTCCGTATTTCCGCCCTTATTAATTAATTCGGCAGATATCTGATGAAAGATATGAAGTCGTAAATTAGCGAAAATATTAGCAATTAGCTTAAATATGGTCTCTGTCAGGACCCCTCGGTCATGTGATCACGTCCTGTTGTTTTTGTTCGCAAAGATAGATGGGAAGCCCCCAAAAAACGAGCTAAAGCTAGGAGTGTCTGTTTTAATAAAATATTTGTGTGATCAACATAACCGTCACGAAATCGAACTCCTTCCTTTCGTTCCATAACGGTTGGCACATATGAAAAAAAAAAAAAAAAAACTTTTTGGTATACTTAATGGATGTGTACAGCCGTAATTTTTCACTGGTATGTAGCTGATAGACTGACCTATCACCTGGGTCTGCGCTATTAACATTTAACCTCCTGATTATTACAGTAATTAACTTTAATTAAGTTTTTTGTGTGTAAATGGGTGGAATTACGCGAGGGGCGGAATTAGGCAAAATTCCGATTGATAGCTAATTACATAGGCTAATTACCTCAGTAAGTTGCTGTGATAGGAGAGTTGGAATGCTTGCCGGCCGGCGGCCGCATACATTATTTTTGGATGTTATCCAGATGAAAAGTGAAGTAAAGCATACGATTTTTTTTGACACTGGAGTTATTCTTAATTATGATTTTTTTTGTTTTGTTTCAATCGTGCTGTCTGCTCTTATTTTGAAATTGCGCGCCCCGATCGCAAGACGAGGTGTGGGGATTGCCTCCATGGCAACGATAAACAGATAGCAGTAAAGCCCTCACAAACTCCAGACAGTCAGCAACACGTTTACCGGCTGGAGCCATAATGGCATGCTCAAAATTTTGCACCAAAAAGAAAACTGGACAGCGAAAACCGCCAGTTCCAGCCAGAATGGACAGAAAGGTTTGTGGTCTTTCCACCACCGTCCAACATTCGCCCTCTGTGCTAAATTAATATGTCAAGAAACTGTCGCAGCAATCACAATGTGCAATGTGGGACGACAATATGAATCAAAACACCAGCATCTTGAAGAGACATTTCCGCGAAACTCCGAGATCAGAATGTGTATCATACACAGTCTCAATACATGGCCCCTTGAGTCACTGAACATTTTTTTTGTGGCCCCTCATCATTTCTATTTGAGCACCCCTGCTATAAAGCTTTGCAGTAGTCAGCTAAATGTAGGCTACACAGCAAATTGACTTGCTAATGTCAGGCAGTAGCCTAGTAGTGCATGTCGCTAGCCAAGCAAAGTAATTTTAGGGAATTAATGCACACAACATGTAAATAAAATAAAGATGTTTAGCCTCGTCAATGGCTTAATAATACTGCTGTTGAGCTCGATGTATGGTACACATTTCAGTCAGATTAATAGCTGGCTAGCTGCCAGTAGCCTAATAGGTGACGGGATTCCCGATAAAGTGGCTGTCTACTCTAAGCGTAATTGCAAAAGCTACACAGCGTAATTGCAAAAGCTACACTTCGCCCTTCTTCTCTGTGTGATATACACCATCTCACATACTTTTTCTAACAAAAGTGTACTTGTTTGTTTGCCGTTTACATCTAATAGGCAAGCCTTGAGCATGCAGTCATTCTGACGACGTTAAATGAAAAGCGTTAACAGGTGAATGAAACTGGTGGTGGATAACTTTTTTCCCCCTAAGACACTCCAATTATGCATAACTTTAGGATCTGCAGTTGTAGTAAACACGGACAACTCATTTAATTGCAAATTCATCCATATATAGTCCAGTAAGCTATGAAAAACAAAGTGTCAGGTCCACTTGTTCTGATCTGAACAGCAACGCTGATATTTTTTTTTTTTTTGACATGCTAAACAAACTTCTAATAGAAAAGACATGTTTAATTTAATGCAATACAAGTTAAATGCAATAGATATATCCAGAAGTAAGGATTATGTCCTCTTCATCTCACATAGAGTGGGACAGTGGGCGTTGACCAATTTCGACCTGGGTTGACCTGCTTCGGGGACTAAAAACGGCAGGCATTTTCGCCATAGAGAAATTGATTATTACTCACGCCGTCTTAAGCACACAACGTAGACTTTCAACTAGCTACACTACCCGTCATCCCGCAGTGTAAAACGGCGCCTTCGGTCGGAGGAGATTACCGTTGCTAGGTAATCTGTAGGTGGCACCGGCACAGTGACGTAATTCCGCGTTGTTCAGACGCGGGAAACGGGCTCTGGGAGCAAATGACGCCATTTTAGGGAATAATTTCGATCAGGTAAAACATGTTTTCCATGTATTTTAAGAGGACTAAAACATGTTTTCCATGTATTTTAAGTGGATTTTAATCCACTCGCAGTAAACTGTAGGAAGTAAATTACTGTGGTGTACTCAACTGATTAGGAGTGAACTGCCGTTAGGTCAAAAACTTAAGAAATGCTGTCGCTCGCATTGACTTATGGGACAGGTAGTTCTTCACTTTTAGCTCAAAACGGTGCCTACAAACGTGAACCTTCGACTATTTACCATTTACCAGGCGAGTCCAAAATACCTGGGACCCTATGGAGCTACATGGCTAAATGTATTGTTTCTACCCATTAGACGTCAGGAACTGTCAGATTTGAATTTATTTTTTGCAAGTTGGACATAGATTAGCTACAAAAAGTGAATTTACAAACACCCATACCCTCTCAGTTGTTCACAACGTGAGCCTGTTTTGCCTGTGCCTCGCTAGCATTATGCTAACTGGCCAGTGAGTGAGGGCTGGTGAGGGAGAAATGAGGAGGAATGAGGAGACTGCATGTCTATGTTATAGCGAACGAAAGCACCTAAACATTTTGTTCCACGAGTATTAAGACAATCTTTGTCCCCTGTGTCGTAAACGTTATTGCAATTTTAAGGCAAAAAATTATATTAAAAGAAATGTACGAATTTGTGGTGCAGCTCCATTGAACCTAAGCCATTTTGGACTCGCCCGCGAGCGCCCCTAGGCGTAATACCACACCAGAGGTACTCCGAGAGTGAAAATTCTCCCCTTATTAAAATTTCTCTGGCTGTATCACAGTCTCGCCAACTTCTTTTAACTAGATATTTTAATAACAATAAATTAACATAGTAACTAACATGATCAAGGTAGCAACCAGCATAGCAACCACCAGATCTGTCCTAGCAATAGCCTAGCAACAACCTCACCTTGCAACTTTTTAGGAACAACTGACACAATAATGACTTTCCAATCAACATGGCAACCAACATGATTTACGTGGCAACAGGCATAGCAACCCCTGCAACCGCCATGGCAACAGCCTCAATGGCCTAGCAACTATATGTTTTAGATCTAGATAGGTCAGATATTTTTGCACAAAAATTTCACTTTGATAAAACTTACAAATCTAGTTGTATTTGTATTTCTTACATATTTATTATTTATTCCTTTTCAAGAAAGCCACTGAACACTTTCAAAATATTGTGTGCCATGACAAATGACGCTTCTATTTTATGGCCATGTGTTATTTTTAGGTCTTCAAGTGATCCTTGCGACACTACTTCAACCGCATCTTTTCCATTTCTGACCAACACCAACCAAAAGGTCCAGCTGTCCCCATTATCAGCTTCAGAAGGTTCTGCCATGATCCATAGAGAACTAGAAAAGTGCTCAGAGAATGCAGACCTCCGCCAAGGTAATGTGGTCAGACACAATACACAGTACATTCCAGATCATGTTCTGGATCACCTATCGCCACCAAAATTGAATCAGCTCTTGCTTGTCCCAATATACACATTGTCCTAAAATTTCATCCAAATCCGTGCATTACTTTTCGAGTTATCCTGCTGACAAACAGACAGACAGACAAACCAACGCGACCGAAAACATAACCTCCTTGGCGGAGGTAACAATCTGAAGCTCGACATAAATTAAATGGTGGTGAGACTGAGGGACTCCAGGTATGCTCAGACACGCATCCCACCACAACAAGGGGGTATTCCTGCAAAGTTGCTAATGATATCGGCGTTTATGTGATTAAGCCTCGTTTGAGGTAGCGTCAAGTTTGACATGAGGCTGAAGCCATTCTATCAACGCAAGTTAGCCGCGCCTGCCTCTTGTTAAACGTGCACGAGCTCAACACTAGACCTAAATAGGTGATGTAGGAATACCTGATGGACTGTCGTAAAATTAAGGCAGAACTAAAAGAATTTTAAGAAGGAAACTTCGATATGCATACGTCATCTGTTGAATTTTGTGTGAAATAACTGAATGTCATATTTTTTATCGTAGTAGGCCTACTGGAAATTCATAAAGTTGAAAAGGTGATTGAAAATATATTTTGAATCATAATGTTTGATGTTGATGCATTTGTTTTTAATTTGTAACTAAAATTATTCCTAATAGATAGTTTGAAATATCAATAGTAGTTTAGTAAAAAGGGGAATTCCTGCATGATCAAAGTGTTTGCAAAACCTATCAACCTTTGGTGGGAAAGATTATTAAGCAGGTGTATGGAACCTTTTTTGGTGACTTGTGTTTCTGACTGATTGCATTTTCTGAGACACCGCTTTATTAAGCCTTGCAGTTAACCTGCCATGGAGCTGGTTAGTTTGGGAGCATATGTTAACCCAGCAACTCAGCTGCGATTACTGTTAGCGAGTAATGGAACTTAACTCAAACTAAAACTAGCGCCGCTTGGCGAAATTATCGTGGCTTAGCAAATACCTCGGTTGATGGAATACCCCCCAAGTCATTGACTCAATAAAGGTAAACAACAACAACAACAACAACAACACCACATTCGATTTCTATAGCGCTTTTCTTGACACCCAAAGCGCTTCACAGTGGAAGGGGGACCTCACTGACCACCACCAGTGGGTAGCACTCACCTGGGTAAAGACTGGTTAAGACTTGTATTCTTATGTTGCCCTTCGCAGCCAACTCAAAAATCTGCAACAACTTGGGGGAAAAAAAAGAAACAGATGAATTTAGCCCTTAGGCAGCTCTAAAAAATTATAATTTCCCTGGATGCTAAATCCGGCTTCATTCTGTAACACATACCCTTAATTCTTGAGCTAAATGAGAATCAAGCGAGAGGTCTCAACGTTTGTCAAGTTCCTGGTTCTATTTTTGCAAGGGGGAGGGGGGAAAATCCCCCTTTATGCAGACAAAGTTGAGCTCTCATTGGCTGATAGAACTTTAAAGAATCTTTTCTTATTGTGATGTAATGCATTTATGCAGACAGGAAGTATTCCAGTTTGCTCCCATTGAAATGTATTATCAGAGAGGATTCAAGCGGATCTTTGGTATTATGATGCTTTATCTTGCTCAGTATTCCATGATCTTTGCTCCAGTGACTGCATCTCTAACAGCTCCATAAGGTTGTGTACTCTCCCAGTAACTTACTCTCTGTGTTCCAGTGACTGCATCTCTAACAGCTCCATAAGGTTGTGTACTCTCCCAGTAACTTACTCTCTGTGTTCCAGTGACTGCATCTCTAACTGCACCTCCATTAGGACGGCTAGAAATGCTGATAACACAACAGACCAAGGACCCATCAAAGACGATGATGAGCCAGTTTACTGCTCTGATGTGTCACAGATATCAATCACGAAGCACAGAGAACAACCTGAAGCTGAAAATTAATAAAACGGTGGAGAAGTTGAAGTCTACTCACCCACTACTTATTCACATGTAAACAGTGAAAAAAGGAGGTGGGTTTATGGGATTTAACAAGCAGGATCTTCATGTGCAACATCCTAACAACAAAATAAACTACTTAATTTAAGGTGCACCTCATAACACATCATCATAGATGACATTTTCAGAAACTGTCTTTTTCAAGGGCATGACAAACTTTCAAGCTATATAGTTCAACAAAATCATTCAAGATTGTCTCCATGCCAGGGTCCTACTAGCCTGACATGCCAGACCATCATATAAATGTATCGTCTGGCAACGAGTGATAGACCCCTTGGTAAAACTGCTATAACTAATCAGCGCGCAACTAGCAACTAACAAGTGATTCAAACAGCTCAGACACAATCTCGGTCTGACCTTTGGCTCATCCCTATACGTACTCGCTGAACAAATTCAATTTTCTACCTCTAGAGTGCGTCTAGAGTTCTAGGCTAGGGTCCTACAGTTGCAGGAGCCCCATGTACTCATGTGAAAGCAGATTACGGACTTCCTGACCTACAGGAATCAACAGCTATATCAGACGACAATCTTTCACAATTCCCCATTTCCGATTCCTACAGTTGCAGGAGCCCCATGTACTCATGTGCAAGCAGATTAGTGACTTTCTGACCTACAGGAATCAACAGCTACATCTCACCACCAGCTCCATAAGGTTGTGTACTCTCCCGGTAACTAACTCTCTGTGCTACAGTGACTGCATCTCTAACAGCACCTCCATTAGGATGGCTAGAAATGCTGATAACACAACAGACCAAGGACCCATCAAAGACGATGATGAGCCAGTTTACTGCTCTGATGTGTCACAGATATCAATCACAAAGCACAGAGAACAACCTGAAGCTGAAAATTAATAAAACGGTGGAGAAGTTGAAGTCTACTCACCCACTACTTATTAAAAATAAACAGTGAAAAAAGGAGGTGGATTTATGGGATTTCCTGGGCAGGATCTTCATGTTCAATATCATAATAACAACAAATTAAACCATTTAAGTTAAGGTGCACCTTATATATATTATTTATAGCAAAAGCTCTAAATAGCATGATGCATCAGACAACAATCTTTCAAAACTCTCCATTTCAGGGTCCTACAGTTGCAGGAGCCCCATGTACTCATGTGCAAGCAGATTACCGACTTTCTGACCTACAGACATCAACAGCTACACCTCATCACCAGCTCCATAAGGTTGGGTACTCTCCCGGTAACTAACTCTCTGTGCTCCAGTGACTGCATCTCTAACAGCTCCATAAGGTTGGGTACTCTCCCGGTAACTAACTCTCTGTGCAACAGTGACTGCATCTCTACCAGCTCCATAAGGTTGCTAGAAATGCTGATAACACAACAGACCAAGGACCCATCAAAGACGATGATGAGCCAGTTTACTGGTCTGTTGCGTCACAGATATCAATCACAAAGCACAGAGAACAACCAGAAGCTGAAAATTAATAAAACAGTGGAGAGGTAGGAGTCTACTCACCCAGTACTTATTCAAAAGTAAACAGTGAAAAACAGTGAAAAATGGAGGTGGGTTTATGAGATTTACTGAGCAGGATCTTCATGTACAACATGATCATAACAACAACAAATTAAGCCATTTAATTTCAGGTGCGACAAGCGATTCAAACAGCTCAGACACAATCACGGTCTGACCTTTTGCTCATCCCTAGCCGTACTCGCTGAACAAATTCAATTTGCTACCGCTAGAGAGCGTCTAGAGTTCTACACTAGGGTCCTACAGTTGCAGGAGCCCCATGTACTCATGTGCAAGCAGATTACTGACTTCCTCTCCAACAGGAATCAACAGATATATCAGACGACAATCTTTCACAATTCCCCATATCCAGGTCCTACAGTTGCAGGAGCCCCATGTACTCATGTGCAAGCAGATTAGTGACTTGCTGGTCAACTACTACACTTCCCCTGCAGCTCCATAAGGTTGTGTACTCTCCCGGTAACTAACTCTCTGTGCTCCAGTGACTGCATCTCTAACAGCTCCATAAGGTTGTGTACTCTCCTGGTAACTAACTCTCTGTGCTCCAGTAACTGCATCTCTAACAGCTCCATAAGGTTGTGTACTCTCCTGGTAACTAACTCTCTGTGCTCCAGTAACTGCATCTCTAACTGCTCCATAAGGTTGTGTACTCTCCCGGTAACTAAGGCCCAATCTCAATTCACCCCTTGGCCCTACCCCTTACCCCTACCCCTCCGTTTTGCGCGTTCACGTGTAGGGGTAGGGCTATCCCAATACTCGTTAAGGCAGAGGGGTAGGGGTAAGGGGGAGGGCTATGTAGCCCTCGAAACGTAGGGGTACGGACAGGCAGACTCCGTTTGGAGGGGTACGAGATATTTCCCAGAATACAACGGGATTACCTGGCAACTCGAAACATTTTACAATGGCGGCGCCCGACAAGAGAAGAACACAAATGTAAGTAGCAATTTTTTGCCATAATTTAACTGTTTTAACCGTTTTAGATTGTGATAACTGATGTATTGTGTGAGGTTACTATGGTGGCAATGTGTAGTTGTTTCTGATATAAACGCCGTATGGGGAAAATCGCCGTTATTTACGTTGGAGTAATCAGTCAATGCACGTGAAAATGCCGTGTTGTCTCTTTTGAAATTGTATTTATTTGTATTTTTCTATAATGGATAAAAGTGCATGCTATAATGTCATGTCGTGTCTTGTTCCCCCAGAACAATGCTGAGCCCAGCAACTCCGATGTGCCATGCACCTTCCTTCCTGTTCCAGTCACCTCACCATCTCGTTCTTGATGATTGCACTGTTGCCCGTTTATGTTCATATTGTTAATTGACTGCACTGTTATTTGCACCATTTCTGAAAATAAGCTGCCTTACAAGTCTGTAATGTGAGTAATGTAATAAAAGAAATTAGCCTAAGGACAAAAGGTTTATGAGCATGATTAACGTTATCACATCAACATCATATGAACGACAGGAACGGATATTGGTATGAAGAGATTTATTATAGGCCTACAAGGGATAAGAAAAAAATGGGGGTACATTCACAAACAAAACATCTCAACAGATCATTTTAAAATATGTCAGGCATGTTTAGGCATCTTAGAACAGGCATGTTGTGGTCCAGTCGGCAATAGGGAGTTTAAGCATGCACGGTTTTCCCGACAGCGACGGTACCCGGAAATTGATCCCTCCTCCCTCTGGTTTCAGTCGCCGTCGAATCCATAGTCATCATTAAGCAAGTTGCCGCTGCTACGGCCGGAGCTCTCTGATTAACACACCTGGTACTGAGCTGATGTTTACATCTACCATGTGACAGATGACAGATTAAAATGAATGGAATAAACGTGCTCTCCTTTCTTTCCAAAATGAGAGAGCTAGAGGTGATTAAATGCAAAAATGTGTTTCTCTTGGGAACAAAAAAAAAAAAATTTTTTTATCAATTTTGCCTTATGTATAATGTTTGCTTAGATTAACAGACTTTCTGGAATGAAATATTATACTCTAAAACGTAATGGAAGAAGGAGACTATTACTTATTTTCTTTTTTGCTGTTTATCATTATAATTCACGCACTATAGATCATTCAAGAACCTCGCGTAGTCTAGAATACGGGAGATTGCATCTTTCCACGTTGCAGATCAGCTCACTACGGCAAACAGAGCCGGCAGTACGGCTGAAGTCTCGATCAGTGGAGCGCAGATTGATTTCCGGCGGCCGTCGCCGTCGTGGAAAACCGTGCTTGCTTAAACTCCCTAATAATTTGTAGGATGACCCGGCGTCTGCTGGAAAGAAAAACATGGAAAGATCAGGCTTTCATCCTCCCAAACCAACACATCGATGGCACACACAATGCAGTGCATTTATTTACCTCATCAAATCTGAACCTGGTACAAAGAAAACCGCTTCAAAAACGCATGAGCTGCATGTTTATCACAAACGGAACAAGGCGAGTAACGTTAACAAAAGCTACGCGTTAACGTTAGCTTATGCTTTCAGATAGGTTAGCCAGGTTACGATACTACTCCAATCAATAAATCAGCAAATCCAACGACACAAGCAAATTGTTTCTATATTACACGATATCACAAATGTACAGTTACAAGCAGTTTCAAACACACACACACATTATGATATCCACACACGCTTTACATGCGTTATTTGCATTAATCTACATACCGTAAGAAGCTCCAGCAATCCCAGATGTCGAAGACGCCTTCGCTTGATGGTATTCCTTGTATTCGATTCAAATATCTGTAAAAATACCCGAATCGCCCAGGACAGCGCTACAATACGGCAGCAGGCATGTTTGTTTATTTCTGGCTGATGAAGCTGTCGCTTTTGGTTACGTTACCAACTGACGGCGAGGACCTATGACGTACGTGACTGTAAAGTGTTATCCCAATTCATAGGGGTACACTTTCAAGCCCTACCCCTTACAGCTCCGTTTGAAAGGCCGAGGGGTAGGGGTAAGGGGTAGGGGTAGGGGTAGAAAAATAGAATTGAGATTGGGCCTAACTCTCTGTGCTCCAGTGACTGCATCTCTAACAGCTCCATAAGGTTGTGTACTCTCCCGGTAACTTACTCTCTGTGCTCCAGTGACTGCATCTCTAACAGCTCCATAAGGTTGTGTACTCTCCCGGTAACTTACTCTCTGTGTTCCAGTGACTGCATCTCTAACAGCACCTCCATTAGGACGGCTAGAAATGCTGATAACACAACAGACCAAGGACCCATCAAAGACGATGATGAGCCAGTTTACTGCTCTGATGTGTCACAGATATCAATCACAAAGCACAGAGAACAACCTGAAGCTGAAAATTAATAAAACGGTGGAGAAGTTGAAGTCTACTCACCCACTACTTATGAGCAGGATCTTCATGTGTAACATCCTAACAACAAACTAAACCATTTAATTTAAGGTGCACCTTATAACACGATATCATACACAACATTTTCTGGAACTGTCTTTTTCAAGGGCATGACAAACTTTCAAACTATATAGTTAAACAAAATCATTCAGGATTATCTCCATAACAGGGTCCTACAGTTACAGGAGCCCCATGCAGGCTACACCAATTTTGAGGGGAAATACAAAACTTCTGAACTGCATGATATATCAGATGACAACATTCCAAAACTACCTATGTCAGGGTCCTACAGTTGCAGGAGCCCAATGCATTCGTGTGCCACAAAATCATTCACGATTGTCTACATGTCAGGGTCCTACAGTTCCTGCCCCATGCACTCATGTGCAAGCAGATGACTGAGTTTCAGACCATCTCACCTGCAGCTCCATAAGGTTGTGTACTCTCCCGGTAACTAACTCTCTTAGCGCTTTCACACCGACAGAGAGACCGTGCCGGTGCTGGTTCCCGCACCTCATCTTGAACCGGCCGTCGTGTTCACACCAAATATCAGAGCGTTCGGGAACCGTAAACTTGGTTCCCAGCGGGACACCAAGTAAAACTTGGTTTTTCAACGCGAACCGTGATGACATGAGTTAACGTCACCGGGTTAAGTTGGGGTCAAAGCGGAAAATAAACAAATCGGAAACGTTAGCCGGGGATAATGAGGGAAATCAAGTGAAAATGAGTTTGTGCAGTTGTTGGCAGACGAGAGAAATATTTGCTTAATATTTGGAGGTTCACACATTTCCATCAGATGTTAGATGGCAGCATTAGTAAAAGTAATATGCTAAACTGTTTGCATTTGTGGCGAAGCTAACGCCCTTTGTGGATAATGCGTCATGGGCTTGCATAAATTGGTATGAACACAGGCGGTTCTCGGGCCGGTACTTTGGTTCCCGCTGTAACTGGTGCGAGAACCGGCTCCAGCACGGGCTTGCCGGTAACTGAACGCTATCTGTGCTCCAGTAACTGCATCTCTAACAGCACCTCCATTAGGACGGCTAGAAATGCTGATAACACAACAGACCAAGGACCCATCAAAGACGATGATGAGCCAGTTTACTGCTCTGATGTGTCACAGATATCAATCACAAAGCACAGAGAACAACCTGAAGCTGAATAAAATGGTGGTGAAGGGCATGGACTGCATACACTCTACATCAAAACACTGCACTGCATAACTTTGACTCAGTAAAGAGGGTGGGGTTGGTTATTAATGTTGCCACATTGTTACATAACTAAAGGGTGAACATACTCTTATTTTCACAGCAAACTTAATCAAACTATCATTTGCACTGTACCCAAATGCATCCTTCTCTTAAGTAACACCTACTGACTTCCTGACCTCACCATGAACTCCATTAAATTGTGTACTCATCCCGTAACTTACTAACTGTGCACCAGTGACTGGACCATCATTACAGGATGATGTGGGGGTGTAATGGGTGTGGGCAGGCCTATATAAAAACTTCTTTTCACAGTTGTAACGGTAAATGCATAGTGTGACCTCCTTTTCTGGTTATTTACTATCGATTGATATTGAATTGTATTTTTTTCACATGCTTGCTTTTTATTGATTATTTTCCGTAACTGTTTCGGATCTCTTAGCACCTTATTCATATTTCATTTGAAGGTTTTCACTGACATTTCTTCATCTAGTCATGAGATTAACTACAAGTTAACTTAGTTCTAGCTTAATACCATGTACTTTTTACCACAGTTGTCCCACATGTAATGTAATGACCCAAGGTTATGAGAATTAAAAGAAGTCCCAACTCCAATCTCTACAGCAGAAAAACTGATGCAGTTTCCTCCCGTCTGGCTCAGCCAGCCCCTCCTCCTGATGACCAGGCAGCCTACTGGCTTTCTGATTCGCCAGGACCCTTCTCCAACCCAGCTGATTGGCTTTGTGACGTGCTAGGACCCTCCCACAGGGCCCAAGAAGAAGAAAACTTTGTTGCATTGGCCGGGAATCGAACCCGGGCCTCCCGCGTGGCAGGCGAGAATTCTACCACTGAACCACCAATGCGATGAAAGCAATAGAATGCATGATGCCTTAAATTCATGCACACTCCTGTTGCTCTCCTTCACAAAAAAAAATCTGTTTTCTTCAATGACTTGTATTCTTACAATCTACTCACAACTACTGTTATTTGTTTTTATTTATTATAATTAAAAACATATTGTGTCTTGGGACAAAGCTATGTTCAATTTTAATGTGATATTTATTGTTAGTCAAAGAAATTGAAAATAATTTGATAAGTTAACATAAAATCTAAACATAAATCCATATATTGACTTGAAACTGCCAAATGCCTAAGCTTCAACTGCCAAAGCTTACAGCCTTAATCTCAAAGCAACGACCAACTGCCATCTACAGCCTTTATCAACGACCAACTGCCAACCATTAGCTACCTCACCAAAGCTCCGTGTTTAACCTCTATGTTGATTAACCAAAATCTGTCACGGCAAAATTACCATTGAACACGGCATGTTCCCAACTAGCCTATTCATGTAAGAATAGAGAAAAGGTTCATTGGAGAATGCGGGCATCGATCCCGCTACCTCTCGCATGCTAAGCGAGCGCTCTACCATTTGAGCTAATTCCCCTTGTATGTACTGGGGCGGAGTGTCCTACTTAGCTCGGTACGCCTCCCTGCCATGTGGCTGCACTACCTCAAGAGTGTCTTATGGACTTTTACAACTCAGTCTTTCTTTAATGTCACCAAGAAGCATTTAAAGACAGCCTTGGTGCTTCACTAAGGATGGCAAACTAACAGTAACAAACAAATAGTAATCAGTCCCTGAATGGTTGAGTGTCTTTGTTCTTGATGCTAGTCAGTAGCCTTAGATGCTACACAAAGGCTTTAGCCCATCATGCTAACATGCTATCTTACAAGCATTGTTTTGAGGAAATAACCAGTCAATACCACCAATTCTTTTTCCTGTGAAACCACAAAAATCTCTAACTTTGGCATGTTATACACCACTTCCACTTTCTGATGCCTGCCATTATTGTTGGAGGGTGTATTATTGCTACTGACATTACTTGTTGCAAGATACACTAAAATGGCACTACTAAAAGCACAAAGGCAGTTCTTCCATCGTTTCTCCAGAAACATTGGCATGGGAATGCACTGTTATTGTGGTTTAGGCGAGTTATTCATGTAGGTATGTTTGAAATATATAACATTGTAGACTTCATATCCAAGTTTGAATTTCATCTCACGTTCAAACTAACAATACACTCGTCGTTAAACAGAGCCAGCAAATGAGACTGCAGTAGCGTCTGTTTCCCAAGAGCTACATGTTATTGCTAACCAGTTGCAAACGTGACAACAGCTATGCTTACGGGAAACAGAGCCCAAAATGCCGCCTACAACAACAGACAGACACTCAACTCATTTAAAAGGAATAGGAGGTTACATATAAACTTCTCCTGATTCACATTATTTCACCCAATTGCTGAAATTACGCCGAAATAACCGAAAAAGATGTTTCCGCCCGGTTTCGAACCGGGGACCTTTCGCGTGTGAGGCGAACGTGATAACCACTACACTACGGAAACTGTCTCTATAGCTTTACAGTTCACATTTTGAACTATTCTTCTCTATTGTTGTACATTTCAATTAGTTTGCAAAAACGACAGCCGCTAACCTACATTAAACTCAGACAAGACTACGTAATGCATTAACATCGTGACAGGAATCGCATCGCCTACAAGGACGGGCGAATTGGGATCTGACCGCAGATATAACAACTAGAATCTACCGCTTTTGTTTAGCCTACCTGTTCCCATGATCGAATGAGCGTGGTCACATGACATAAACAAGTTAACAGGTCCGATTGTTGAAAGTACAATACATTACATTTAAACATATTACTTACCGTGTGAGATTCATAACTCAATTTATTTGTCAATTAAGAAGGCATATCAATGCATTGGCAGTCTAACGTTAATGACTTTTACAAACCCAAGCATATCAATGCATTGGCAGTCTAATGACTTTTACAAACCCAAATTAGGCCCACCGTCTTTAGCAATGAACACCTGTTGACAATGTGCTATCGCACCGTAACCTCTTACGGTAACGTTAATACAAATATACATTATAGCCTATGTAGCTTACTTATAGATTTTATTACAACTTTACATCTTCAATCATGTACTTGTGCCTCAATTCCAATAATATAAAAACAGAAATAATTAGGCCTACCTGTGTCACTCTCGGAGTGTGAAGGCCTGTGGATTCAGAGGCCACCTGTAGGCCTGGTGCACGCAGGTAGAAGAGCAGCACCCTGGTCTAACGTTAAACACTCGACAGACTGCTCCCGAACATCTTCCATCAGAGCATCTGTGGCCAATCTGAAACAGCATTAAGTTTTCAAATAAATTTAAAACCATGTTTACATCTACATCCTTTTTACAAGACTGAATTATCAATACGTTATAAACTTCACACTGCCACAGTGAGCTTATCTTCTGACACAATTCCACATTTCTGCAGCTTCAAGGCATCGAAGACCATATTACATCAGATGTGATCCTGAGCAAATTTGTTCTTATTTCGACTGCCACAAATTTCAAACATGACATGTCACAACATGCTTTTAGAATCGGCACAGCACAGCACATAATCAAATTAAACGCACATGGAGAAAACAGCTAGCGTTAACTTTGCTAGCTAACTAATTTAGCTTGCTCGGTAGAAATACGCACAACACGATGTGATTACTTGAATTTCATCATTATGCACTCCAAAGAGCACGTAAGGATATTAAAATTATAATACACGCACCTCATTTCTCCCAACGTTCCAAAAAACTCTTCCAGCTGCTTCTTCAAAAAAAAATGTTAAAATGTATCCGACTCCGCTCAGGTCACCTTGAGCTAGCTGTGAATCCAAGCAAGCAAGTGCGCATGCGTGCAGGATAAGGTCAAAAGTTGCTGTTATCACATGACACTTGACTAATAAATTAAAAGTCTGTGCAATTATGCTATGTAGGCCTATGCGTCTCGAGACATGTAAGGGAAAGCAGTGACTGTTAACACCTACAGCAAGCCATTTCTGTCTATATTTATGAATGATATAAATACCTATCATAAAACATTACAATCCTCAACAAACCCCAAAGCCATTAGAACAATTCTCCTCCTGGGCTCTTTTCACATTTTTGACTAAAAGCTTGTTCTTTCTCAATGTATATCTTTTAATTCGTTAATTATTTTATTTATTTACTCCTCTTTCTTAATTCTTTTTTTTTTTAATTATTATATATATTTTTGTCTTTTAGGTTTTGGATGGATTTATCTTTGTATCAGAATATGTTTTTACCCCTGGTGTTCGTGAAAGACTGTTGATTGAAATCTTTCTACACAGTTGTGTATGATAGCCTAACACCCAATAAAGTACTGAATTAAAAAATAAATAATAATAAAAAAAAACTGTGATTGTTTATTGTTAAGATGAAGACCTTAATGAGAATGCATGTTTGTTGCCTCTGCATGGTGTACAGCAACATTAGTCTGATCTTCATCCGTATCCATGGTCTGGCAACGGTCTCCTGGGGCGGGTTTACATCGGTAGAGAGACTCTGCCAATAAGCAAAGCTGATTAGACAAGCTGTCCAATTGTTTCAAACCAGAACTGAATGTCCTCCCCCCCCCGCCCTAATCGCGTCAGGTTAAAGAACCTCCAGACCATGTATACGGATGAACAGCAGTATTATGGTCGGGCTACGTCAGGCTACAGCAACATGCCTTAAAATAAGAAAATAAGGATTTGAAAAGTGTCAATTATTCTGTTCACTGACCACTAAAAATGTGTGGCCCAGCCTAAAGCCTTGATTTTGAAACATGGCCCAAATGAAATAGTAAGCTGGCATAGAACCTCTCTCTCTCTCTCTCTCACACACACACACACACACACACACACACACACACACACACACCCTGAGTAGTCACCTTTGAAAAGTAAAATCTAATTTTACTAATTTAATGAGAACACTTGTTCTACAACAGGGGTCAAACATTTGTCCTGGGGGTTGGATCCAGTAGCTATGTATGTGACCTGCTTAAAAATGTTATTGTTCGTTTTGCAGTTTTAATGATGTGCAAAATAAGCATTGGCAGCTTCACAGGCGTAGCATTGATTACTGAAGCCAACTATGAGGTGCGTGTGTCCATAGACAGTGTGTGCACATGATCATCATGCAAATGTACATTTGTCTTTTTTTTCCCTTTCTTCTCTTTCTCTTCTTTTCAGAGCTTCTCTATAATCTAAGTTTTAATATTAGTTAATAAAGATAAGGAAGATTACGTTTCTTTTCCCTGTTGTTTTCCATTAGAAAAAAAAGAAAAAAGAAAATTACTACCCCTATTTAATTTAAGCTATATTAAGTTTCTTGTTCCTGTCTTTTTTGCTTTTGATGCCTTTTTATTATATTTTGTTTTGTTTTTATTTTATAGCACTTTGGTTGACTGTTGTCAAATATAAAGTGCTTTACAAATAAATTTGACATTGATGTGACCCGTAAGAAAAATTACACCCCTACCCTACATACAAAGTTAAAGTCTTCCTTGGGCAAAGACACACCTCTGGTAGAAATTTCAAAAGAATCCGTCCACAAATTCTGCAAAAGTTCTGTACTCATAGGCCTATTGAGCTCCTGTGGATCACTGACGCAACACCCAGAGGCTCTGGATCACTGACGCAACACCCAGAGGTTCTGGATCACTGACACAACACCCAGAGGTTCTGGATCACCGAGGCGACACCCAGAGGTTCTGGATCACTGACACAACACCCAGAGGTTCTGGATCACTGACGCAACACCCAGAGGTTCTGGATCACTGACACAACACCCAGAGGTTCTGGATCACTGAGGCGACACCCAGAGGTTCTGGATCACTGAGGCGACACCCAGAGGTTCTGGATCACTGACACAACACCCAGAGGTTCTGGATCACTGAGGCGACACCCAGAGGTTCTGAATCACTGAGGCTCCATCTACTGGTCTGTTGAACTCCTCTGGATCACTGAGTTATTATGCTGGTTCACTCTCCCTTCTAAAGGAGGGTTAGGGTTAGTTAACCTGATTCCGCCAGCTCGCGAGATCAGGATGGTGTTGGAGGCTAACGGCAGGCCAACGGCAACACTCGGCGTTAACGCTCACATCAGTCAGTCACAACCGTGAATCTTTTGACGCTGTGTTTTGATAGGACAACACTGGCTGCCGCTGGCACGTCGTCCGGCACATTGCGTCAAAAGATTCACGGTTGTGACTGGCTGATGTGAGCGTTAACGCCGAGCGTTGCCGTTGGCCTGCCGCCCCGTCTGAATGCTCCGTAAGGGTTAGTGGGAGAAACATAACACTTAGCAAGGTGTGTGTGTGTGTGTACGCCTCCCCTTCCCATTCTCAAGGAACCAAATATCTGAATTTAATTCTGCATTTTAAGCCTTTAAAGTTTTACTCTATTTTAGAGTTTCCCTAGTGCAAACACAGAGGTATGATTCTCAGACAGCCAACACACAATCAATCTAGTTCTCCTTCTTTATTTCACTGTCTGGAGAATGGCTAGTGTATCATACAGTACATCTGGTGCATAGTCCACCATCAGAGCCCCAGAAAGCTCAATATAGACTCAGTGTTTGTCCTACTAAATCCTTCAACAGAAAACACAACTCATGGCCCCATCATAAAAAGTAGAATAAATACAAAAATAAATATGAATTCATACACAATGCCACCCCCACCCACCCCCTGCAGCACTGGCATCATTGCTGCAGTCAGATTACAGACTCCTTGTTAAAGGAAAAATCCGGCGTGAATCAACACGTAGTCCTACTGTTTTATAGTGCCAAGCGCTATTGATAGCCACCTCAATCACTGGATTTCATGCAAGGCAGACTGAGATAGCGAAACGGCAGCTAACGTTAACAGAATGGGGCATTTTAAAACGAAAGCAAATCAATTAGGTTTCGTTTTTGACATGCCTCATTCAGTTAGTGTTAGCTGCCGTTTCGCAAACTCTCTACGATGCACAAAATTCGATAATTGAGGTGGGCTTTCAGTAGCGCTTAGCAGTATAAAACAGCAGGTCTACGTGTTGATTCACTCCGGATTATAGCTTTAAAGCCAAGTAAACCCAAGTTCATCAATAGTGCATTATACTGCATTGTTTAGTAAACGCCACGTTAACCAATCAGAGGCTCTGGATCATCAGTCCACTTCAGTTCATTTGCAGTCCAGAAGCTTCAATCCGTCAAGAGAGTTTTCTGTTGTAGACTAGACCACAGTGATTGTCACACAGCCACAGCCACACACACACACACACACACACACACACACACACTAATGATGTGTCTGAGGAGATAGTTTGATTTCCAGGGGCAGGGTTCTTTTCCTGGGGCAGGGTTCTTAGGTATCCATGGTAACATCTGTATGAGGGTCATGGCGAGGTCATGTGTGTATGTGAGGGGTCATGGCAGTGTGTGTGTGTGCGTGTGTGTGTGTGTGTTTGGGGGGGGGGTTCATGGCGGTGTGTAAGGGTCATAAGTATGTGTGTGTGTGTGCAGGCGTCAGGACTGCTTCTGTGTTTTTCCTTTGGCGGGCCCAGGGGTCGGGTTTTGAGATGCAACGCTGCTCTGAGCTTCATTCTTCTGGTCTGCCGCCTCATCTGTGGGGGAGAAAACATCCCAGAATAAGACACTCTTGCCATAGTAACTAACAGAGACACTCTTGTCATAGCTTTAAACATCCCAGAATAAGATACTCTTCCCATAGTAACGAACAGAGATGACTGATGACTGGTCTAGAGACAGACTGATCTAGAGAGAGACTCATGACTGATACAGAGACAGACTGGTCTATTCTAGACAGTGGCATTGGACAATCACCCTGATGACTGATTTAGAGACAGAACCATGACTGATCCAGAGACAGACTGATCTCGAGACAGACTCATGACTCATTTAGGGACAAACTGACCCAGAGACACAGACATCAGACACTCACCCTGCTGGTTTTGGTTCTCCAGCTGTGCCTGAGGCTGGTCCACCCAGAGCTGATGGTTTGGGTTGTTCAGGAACCTCTTAGTCTGTCCACAACTCAGGCAGCGCAGCACCGTCACACTCGGCCTTCCTTTACGCTCTACAAACACACACACAAACTTTATTTGTCACAATCGGTTTCCCTTTCCACTCTACACACACCAAGCAGAGACACACATTAGTGCACTGCACACATCTTGTCTCTTGTAAGGGCCAAACATGTCACCACGGATGATCTGATATCACCAAGTAATTAAGAGTCCGGGATCAATGTCAAACTTGTTGCCCTGGATGAATGGGTTAGGATTAGGGTTAGGGTTAAGGTACATTGATCCAGGGCAAACGTTTGACGTTGATCCTGGACTCTTAAATACTTGGTGATATCAGATCTTGCTCTCACCACCATGAGCCAACATCTGAAGTTAAAGTGTAAGTGTAAGTATAGGTCTACAGTCAGACTTGACCGTTCCTCTCTCCAAATAGGAGAATAACAAGTCCACAGGCTTAAAGATCATGATGGGGAGTTAGAGTGAAGAGTGTAGTGTAGCATTCATAAAGGGACATTAAACTTACTTAAAGATCATGATGGGGAGTTAGAGTGAAGAGTGTAGTGTAGCATTCATAAAGGGACATTAAACTTACTCCTCTGTCTCAGAGTGGCTGTCACCCCTGGAACCAGCAATCCACAGCATCTCTTGCAAACGCTTCTCTTTACAGACGGGTCTCTGCGGAGAGATTTGGAGTCAATCTGTCAACTACTAACGTTAAGTCAGCTAGCAGTTGTACACATGTTATAAGTGTGTTGTTTGTTTCACTCACTGTCGGAGAACCAGTCTGCGTGCGATGGTTTTCTGAGTGAAGCAGTAGAAACGTGCAAGTTCTGTGTTCTCTGGAGTTTGAGCTAGAACGCAATGAGCCGCCTACGGGAATATAATAATACATGTTCATCAAACACAACGCTCACACAGCACATACTTTCTGTTTAAGGCCCAATTTAAGCCACACTTACTTGGTAGAGGAAATTCAGTCTCTGGAAAGCTTCCTTGTCTTTGATATTCCCAGCCATGACCTCCCTTCAGTAGTTCTAAATCACACGTGAGGCATCAGCAGCGCTATTTCTCTCATGCTCACAGCAAAATAGCAAACTACTTCCTGTCAGCATTCTGGCTGTGATTCCATCAGTGTGTTATCGCCATCTAGCGACAGCGAAGCAGGACTGCATGATTCATGTCGACCTACAGTTCTCCAATAGTGTGTGGAAGTCCTCGATGGATTCCCTCCATTTCGCTTCCGCCTCTATTTTTAAACTAAAAGTATTTGACCAAAGCTTCTGTTGCCGCCTTCTTTTGCTGTCTATTGCCCCTCCCCTGTGTGCTTGCACATTAGCTAGATGACACAAATGGGCCTAATCGAAGCCTTGCTAAGCCTAGGCTACTAAATGCAAAATCTGCAAAGATTGCAAGTAGACTAACGTTACAACGAGCCGCTATTACACTGCGCAAAGGCTCATTGCAAGTGTTCGAGAACATGTCGAATCGAGTTGCTTTGCCTGCATTTCTTTCCTGTCTCATACCAGCAATTCTTTTGTGGTGAACAGACGACCAACACACTGGATTTTCATGGGTTTACGTTCTCTAGTCTAGCACCTCTATGCCGACCTACTTGTGTTTTCAAGGGGCGATTAGTAGATTTGGCAGTGGCAGTATATCATTGGATATCCAAGCGAATGAAAAGTATCTGCGTTGGCCGGGAATCGAACCCGGGTCAACTGCTTGGAAGGCAGCTATGCTAACCACTATACCACCAACGCCGGATATTTCACAGAGAAGAATAAAGTCTTTTTCAAAATAAAAGTCAGTTATCTTGTGGACGTAGCATCTGATGCACTCTTCTCAAACTTTCAGTTACTAATATTTTGTCAAATTCAAATTCTGTTTGTACGGAAGAGCAATAGGGCCATTAGGATATATATATTTTGCTAATCGCTGAGAAATAAACTTTTATTAATACATTTTTCGAGAAAAAAGTCGAAATTTTCGAGAAATAAAGTCAAAAGTTTTGAGAAAAAAGTCGAAAATTTAAAAGTCAAAACTTTCGAGAAATAAAGTCGAAATTTTTGAGAAATGAAGTCGAAAGTTTTGAGAAATAAAGTCAAAATTTTCAAGAAAAAAACTCAAAAGTTTCAAGAAAAAAGTCACACATTTAGTCTGAAAGACTATTGTAGCTGCTATGGTAGCTGAAACTGTCTACTGTCTAAAGATGCTGCTGTGCCCCCCCAGTCCCAGTGTGCCTCGTCCATAAGAGCCCAATAATACTGGACACCATGTAAAGACCTGGTTCATAAGAGCTCAATAATGGACACCAGATCTGTCCTATAGTTCATAAGAGCTCAGTAATACTGGACACCAGATCTGACCTATAGTTCATAAGAGCTCAGTAATACTGGACACCAGATCTGGCCTATAGTCCATAAGAGCTCAGTAAAACTGGACACCAGGTATTCTGAAGTTGATGAGAAAACTAGAAAACTAGGTGTGAGTCTATCTGGTAGCAAATGGTGGCTCTGCATGAATGTTTAGAAACGACCCATAGGACTTCAGCCGCTGCCTTGCTGCCTATTGCAACGGTTAGGTCTGCACAAATAGACTGCATAACTATAACTATAGTTTTCCCAAACAAGATTGTCCTATGTTCACATTAGCTTTTTTAGTGCTGTAGTGCTGTCTTCTCCTTTCTGTAGCACAATGACATGGTTTGTCAACAAATTGCTGTAGAAAAAGTAGCAGCGTAATTTTGAATCTTCTCCATTCTATTCAAACAGTCTCTCACACACACTAAGGCAGTGTTTCTCAAACTGTGGGGCTCAGACATATGACAGGTGGGGCGTGAGACATCTTTTTGCCCCCCGAATTCACAGTTATTCGTAAAATATGCACATTTGACAATAAATTGAGCCTTCCAATGATGTTATTCGCTACTTGGTGTGATTAAGGGTTTAAGAGAAATTTGGCTTTGAATTAGTAACATGAAAATTCTAACATTGACAAAAATCCTATACTCGCAAAGTATTCCTCACAGAGATATTGTGCGCAAATTGAGCCTTCCAGGTGGGGCGTGAAAATTCCCTGCCTTCTTAAGTGGGGAATGACAGAAAAAGTTTGAGAACCACTGCACTAAGGTGTCATTTACAACATACTTACAACAATACTTATCACCAAAATGTTATAGTTTATACAAGGTTTATAACCATAGTTTACATGGGACAACTCCTATTGTGTGCACTATTACATTGACAACATGACTAAACAATTTGACTGTTATGTTCACACATGATGACACATAGAACTTTTCCCTCTGATGGACTGACATGTCTATTGACACAAATATTTAATTTTGAGAGATGAATTATGGATTTTGAGCAAGAGACTTGCTTTTGCAGTCAATCCATGGTGTTTTGCCATTTGTCCAAATTGTTTTGAGATATGCACTTACTGTTTTGCAAAAAGTAGATTTGAGAATTGTACCAAAGCGACTGAGAAAATCTGTAATAACTACACAAAATCATTGTTGCAGACTTTTACCTTTTTTTGTTTTTGTAAATACACTGCAAAAAAAGCTTAGCACGTTTTATGTATTGAGGTACTCCAGATTCCACAGTAAACAAACAGTTTATCTTTCAAAATAATGCCAACTGTAAACGTAACAGGAAGTCAAAGATAGAACATGTGGGCGGGGGATGTGACGTGATTACAGACGGCCAGAATCGTATGATGAGACGTCATGACGTCCCCATCTGTTTGATTTTGTGAAGATGGCGGCGAGTACGTGAATGGTCGGAGAGGACCTAAGCAAGATAATTTCCGTAATTTTACCTTATTTCTGCCGCTGTCAAAGATATACAAGTATCCGGTTAACGAATGGTGTTACTTATTAACAACTGTGGATTTTCTAAAAAGAAGTCTTAGGATGGTAATATGACACAGAGCAAAAAGAAGAAACGGCCCAATCGCAGTCTTCTGCTGGCTAAAAAAATCATAATCAAGGATGGAGGAGCCGTGAGTAGCTAACCTCACTTACTTTCATTTTCGAGCGCGTTGATGGAAACGAGTGAGATCAACCTGTAACCTGTAGTCGATTGTTTATTGAACAACTGCTTGTTGAAGTTGATCGTTGATGTTTGCACTGAACATCAAGTGCTTAGCACAGAATGCTAATGCCTGTGTGGAAGTTTGGCTGGCCGCGTCACTCCCTTCCCCCGTTCCACGCCGAAGCCACTCCAGCTACAGGTTTCATCAAAACAGCCACCAGATGTCAACCAGGCGAACACACAGTTGACCTCAGATTACACTTGATTGGTACTTGGGCAGAACAAGGTGTCATTAGCGAAGGATGCTCTAGACAAACTGTCACCGCAGTCATTGAGCTAGTCGAGTTCGGTTAACTTTTGCTGCGGGGACACTGATAGAAGCCAAAATATGTCTGCATTCTTCAAGATTCTTCTTGACAGTGCGGATGATAAGCATGTAACGGTACGATACATCACATACGTTAACGTTAGTGATTTTATTCAGCGAGTGACTTCGATTAGCCTAAATTCGTCTTGGGTAATCGAGCGGTGGGCAATGTGTGTAAACATAGGATACGTACCGTTACACACAATCACACTGCTACACATACATGGATGGACATTATGCGTATACAATTTCACTTGTGCACACCTAACGTTACACAAATAGACAAAATAGCGTTACATCCCTAGCGCAAATTCAGTTTGTGGCCCTCTCTCTTACACACACACACACACACACACACACACACACACTCACCATATAAGAAACCCCATAGATATGGCACTCTCAGCCTCTACTAAATGATTGCCCTCAGCCGCAGACTAACCCTAACTAACCCACACTGAGTATCTAGATGCCCCCCATGCTAGTCACTAAATAACACTCATGGATGGACCATACTCCACTTAGCCTATATGGCACTCAGTCTCCAGCATGTCATTTCAGGAAACCCCCTGTCTGACTAGCTTGGTCACACCCATACTGTACCCACATGAAGATGTTGGGTATCGGGAAGACCGTTTGGCGGTACACACACAGACAGACACACACACACACACAGACAGACAGACAGACACACACACACACATAGATCCACTGGAAGATGATGGGTATGGGGGAGATCGTTTGGCAGGGGCGGCGGGGATACGTTGGGCTGTGCTAGCTGCTAAATTTTTCAAATTAAACTACACTTCATTTCTTTTTCACGGAACCATGTTGTTCTCTACTGTTCTACCATTGTTTCTCTGTAAGCCCATAAGCCCGCCCTCTGACTACTCTTCACGTTGATTGGCTCAGCTAATCTTGGGGGGATCCAGCTGTAAGCCAATAGAGAGTTGCCATACAGTCCCAGTGGGCTGTAACGATATTGTATCGAATCGAGAAATCGTGATACGCAGAAGGTAGTATCGTGATGCGCCCTTTCAAAGTTCTGTAACCCTTCAGTCCACAAAGTAACCACATGATATGATGCGATGGTGCTTCCAAGCTTCAAATCAATATCATTATTATTTTTAAACTTAAAAAAATATTTTAGTAGCTTCTTGTAATCTATTCTAGCCATAAACAATTATCAAGAAGATATATTTTAAAAATGATGGGGTGTATCGAACCGTAGGTCAAAAATCGTGATACAAACCGAATTGTGAGTTGGGTGTATCGTTACAGCCCTAAGTCCCACACAGTAGGCCTAAACTAAATCAAACGAAACCTGCTGCTGCTGCTGCTGTTAGGGGCGACTAGATCTCTAGTCTAGTCTGACTGTCAGTGCTGGGCACTGAAGAATGCTGAGAAACTAGCCTGGCGAATGCCAAAATAAAAGTCACAAGTGATATGTAGTCAGGAGACCTACCTATTGCGTTTCTCGTAGCGGAAGCATCGTTTACAATTGTCCAGAGCCGTTTATGCTAGGAATGTCTATCATACCGTCTGTACATACCTCGGAGCCAATACCAGAGCCACCACGTGACGTAAAATGCAATCGAGGGCCGTACAAATCCATTTTTGTTCTGTGATTGGATACCGAAAGCAGGCGAGAAAATCAGCCATGGTCACCATGCTGCTTTGCAGAGTGAAATGAAATAAGCGCTCAAAGGAGCATGGGAACTCCCAGGCTAACACACACACACACACACACACACACACACACACACACACACGGTGCATGGGAACTCCCAGGCTACTGAAAAACATGAAATTGGCAATTTCTTCACTTAACACATCTCACACACATCTCACACACACACACATACATGGCCCCGAAAACCTGCCTACTCTCACTTTCAAAAGACCTCTTCCTGCAGACCACACACACACACACACACACACACACACCACGCAAGCAGAAAAGACTTGGCTAGACAAGCATAATCTGAACTTTGAACCTCATCTATACCCGTGGAAAGCGAAACGTTTTCTGTGTCCCAGGACACATCAGGGGAGTGAATGCCACGAGTTCATTTGAATCCTTTATTTGTTTAAGAGTTCATTTGAATCCTGATTGTGCATTGCCTCTGTCTGTGAGTTCACCTGTGTGTGTGTGTGTGTGTGTGTGTGTGTGTGTGTGTGTGTGTGTGTGTGTGTGTGACACGTCTCCTCTGCAGTCTCAAGGCTTCGGCGCCCCCAGTGTGTACCATGCTGTCATCGTCATCTTCTTGGAGTTCTTTGCGTGGGGTTTGCTTACCGCTCCCACACTTGTGGTCAGTACTGCAACACCTCTCTCTCTGTGTGTGTGTGTGTGTGTGTGTGTGTGTGTGTGTGTGTGTGTGTTTCTGTGTCTAAGCCTGTATTTGGGTGTCTAAGCCTCTATTTGTGTTTAGAAGTCTGTGTTTGTGTTTAGAAGTTTGTGTTTGTGTTTAGAAGTCTGTGTTTGTGTTTATATGTTTGGGTCATTCCGTGTGAAATCAACCAGTGATGGACCGGTCACCCTCTCTGAAAAATCTGAAAAAAATTACAGTTGTTTGTATGCTCAACCTATGCTTGAATCTGAAATAGTAAGTCTGTATCACTAATGGTTGCAAAAGTACAGCCATTTGAAATTTCAAGTATTTTTAAGCATTTTGGTGAACAAGCCTTTTGTTCAACTTCCAACATTGCTGGCTCTTTCAGTATTTCACACACAATTGTGAAACCATGTGAATAGAAACACATTTTCCTGTAGAATTCAAAAATCAGCTCAGATCAGATGTATCTGGTTTTATTTTCCCCTCCAAAGCTTTGAAAATGGCAATAAATTCTATACTTGTTTGGACACCTCCACCTTTCAGGGCTTCTTGTGCAAAAACTAAGTGAGACAAATTTATCGGAGTATTTTTCCTATTCACATATGGATTTTGCAGTCCTGTTTGTGCATTAACTTTTGTTGATATTGTTATCATACTGTCAGAGCATTTTTTTAAAAACAGGTATGATTTTTACAAAGGCCATATTCATCCCCTCATTTCACCACGTGGACAGTTAGCAAGATTTTTTTAAATTTTACTATGAGTCATTCAGTATCTGAGGAACACCTATCCAAAATTTGGTGTTGTTGCTGAGTCTCGTTATTTAGATATGATTTTTTGAAAATATTGTCAGTAAATCCACTGAATTAAAGGAGAAATCCTACCCAACAACTTACTTTCATTTCTATTTAATTCTGCCCCATTCACTCAGCATTAGTTTGTTTGTTATTTGGTCTATAATCAATTTTTATGTTCTTTTTCTGAAAGACAGCATTCAGGTAACTGGAACAATGGGCCTATTGGCTTTATGCTGGATTTCTCCTTGCTTATCTGCAGTACCACATTGCGCCATATGTGGTGCACTTTCAATACAATGGAAGTCAATGTAAATCAGTGGAGTTACTGACAATATTTTCAAAAAATCATATCACAATAACGAGACTCAGCAACAACACAAAATTTTGGACAGATGTTCCTCAGATACTGAATGAGTCATGGTAAAATTTAAAAAAATCTTGCAAACTGTCCACATGGTAAAATAAGAGGATGAAAACAGCATTTTCCAAAATTGGAAC
>JAODXP020000022.1:17566647-17569147 GCA_027497455.2 Sardinella longiceps | reverse complement strand
CTCCATCTCTCTGTAATATATTTGCCATCTCTGGCTGAGTTCTGGCTGAGACTCGGTGTGCTTTTGTTGCCGGTTTGTTTGTTTCTTTGGTATGTTCTGTGGTTATGAGGAGTTTGCTGCCTTCCAGCTCCATCAACTTGATGTCTGACTGAAGCTGTAAATAGAGTCCGTGGCCATCATGCATTTCAATAAAGTTGGATATTTTGACAACCGCATCGCTGTCCGTTTCTCCCATGTTGGAAGTTCTGATTGCCTGATTATTACAAATCAAGTATCAGCATTTCTGCCCTTTTTTCTATTGGAAAGTTTATTCCAAACATTCCTAAAAGTCCCCCCATAAAATCATTTGTAAAATATAATTAACATTCAGTACATGCCTAATCCTCAGTAATGTTTTGCTTTAAATCAAGCATCATTTAGTTTAAGAACTCCGGTGTCAGTTTACACGTGTTCATTTGACATCCGAAACGCAAACAAATGATGTACATCATTTCTGTTTCACAGACATCTCAAAAAAGTTGTTTTTTGGTGGTTAAGACCTCAGATTTGAATAAATTTGTATTTAATAAATTAATATTTAAAGTTATATTTCATTCCAGCATTAAGGAGACAGAAAATCATACACATTTGGTTTGGTGGTTTATTCATACAGAACTTCATAAAACGTTGACAAATATACAAAAGACCATGTGTGTTTATTTGCCTTTACATACATATATACAAACAAACAGTGCACAGCTCACACAGCAAATAGCACCCATGGGCAGATCACTGAGGTAGACCTGAAGCCTGACACAGCCCACCCCATAATACTACTGTTCATCCGTATTCATGGTCTGGAGACGGTCTTCTGGCGAGGGTTTAGTCTGTTAACAAACAACCGACCAATCAGCGAGGCTGATAGGGCGAGCTGTCCAATCGTTTCAAATCAGAGCTGAGTGCCCTCCTCCCCGCCCTATAATGGCTTCAGGTTAAAGAACCTCCAGACCATGAGTATGGATGAACAGCAGTAATGGCTGGGCTATGTCAGACTAGTAGACCTGAAGCCCTTTGACTATCCTCCTAAAGAGTCAATTATTCCCCTTCAGTCTCCTCTCTGTGGTGTGGAACTACTGCATGCATGTGTGCTACAGCTCAGCTACGTGGCCACTAGGGGGCGGGTGACCTCCAGCGGCAGACCAGGTCGCAGCAGTAGCAGGTCACCTGTGGGGCATCAGAGGGTCAACTCCCTAATGACCTTTGACCCAGAGTCTGTGGAGTGAGTGCTATGGTAACCTGCTAGGGAACCCCAGCCTCTGCATTAGCTACTGAGGGAGAGTTCCTGGAGTGGAAGACGTTATGACACATTGACAAGAATTTCAGCCCTAAACATCTCACGCTGGACGTTGGCATGGTGAGGACACACACACACACACACACACACACACACACATCACCTCAGCGCAATGGACCCTTCAGGAGCACAGCTGATGAGTAGCCTCTAGTGCTAATGCTAGTAGCCACAGCTAAACAGGTGCTCAAGTTGCATACTGCAGACTTTCCTCTGTTAATGGGATAGCATGTTAGCAAGCTACAGGCTTCCCTCTGTTAATTGGATAGCATTAACATGTTAGCATGCTACAGGCTTTCCTGGGTTAAAGGGATAGCATTAACATGTTAGCATGCTACAGGCTTCCCTCTGTTAATTGGATAGCATTAACATGTTAGCATGCTACAGGCTTTCCTGGGTTAAAGGGATAGCATTAACATGTTAGCATGCTACAGGCTTTCCTGGGTTAAAGGGATAGCATTAACATGTTAGCATGCTACAGGCTTCCCTCTGTTAATTGGATAGCATTAACATGTTAGCATGCTACAGGCTTTCCTGGGTTAAAGGGATAGCATTAACATGTTAGCATGCTACAGGCTAATGCTGTGTAAGTGATTATATGAGTGGTCATCTAGCATTAGCAAGCTAGCCTGCACCTGTGTAACCTGCTGTTCACATATCACCATTTAGTTCTAACGACTCACACTCGTGCTCAAAACAAACACACACACATTGATCAATTTTGTTGAACTAACCAATCCTCAAGTCAACAATCCCAGCAAAGTGATTTGATGGCAACTGATTTATCAGATAGAAACACTGGTTTAATAAATAAAACGCACAACATCGATAAAAAAATATTTCTGTTGATAATTCATAGCTTGCTTGCGTGTGGTCTCCTCACTGTCTCACACACACACACACACACACACACACACAGACTGTGTGTGAATCCCATGATCCTGCTGTGGGTGTAGTGGGTAGGGTGGAGTCGTTGATGCGAAGGTCGTCTAGAGGTCAAAGCGGGTCACCCTGGGAAGTAAGCGGAGGGGGCGGCGGAGACCAGCGGTGCTCCCAGTTTGGACTTGGGCATTTCTGTAGTCACACACACAGAGCACAACAGTTAGGCACCACACACTCAACTACAGGTATGTATGGCACAAAAGTGTGTTGTTCTACAGGTGTGTGTTG
>JAODXP020000022.1:17540829-17545829 GCA_027497455.2 Sardinella longiceps | reverse complement strand
ACACCCACACACACACCCCAGCCACACACACACACACCTTTATAAAGTAAAGTAACACATACACACACACATATCTTTATTAAGCTACATAGAGGAAGTCAACTCCAATCAGCACCTTAACTTACACACACCTACACACACACACTCACACACACACACACACCTACATACACAAACACCCTCCAATGTAATTTATTTCCTCTTGGAAGGAGAGCTGTTACAACACTCTACTGCATTAAGAGGCTAAGATATTGTTCAGTTGCTTCAGTGTGTGTGTGTGTGTGTGTGTGTGTGTGTGCGCGTGCGTGTGTGTGTGTGTGTGTGTGATTGACATGACCATTTGGGTTTTCTATTTTATTACAGCAATTACTTTCTTTAGTCTGAAGTGCTTGAACCCTAAGAGACTCTCTCTCCGCACACACACACACACACACACACACACACACACACACACACAGCATCACCAATCAGAATAATAAAAGTCCCACTGTTGCACAACATTGCCACCCAGTGGCTTGCTGTAGAAGTGCGTGCACACACAGTGTTATGTCTCCACAGGAAGAGACGTATTAACACACCAGACATCTCCTAGACCACTGGACACGCGCTCCCCCAGACAGGCCAACACCTACTACTACTACTACTGCTACTACTACTACTACTACTGCTGCTGCTGCTGCTGCTACTACTACTACTACTACTACTACTGCTACTACTACTACTACTACTACTCATATTACTACTACTACTACTGCTACTACTACTACTACTACTACTACTACCACTGCTGCTACTACTACTACTACTACTACTACTGCTACTACTACTACTACTGCTACTACTACTACTATTACTACTGCTGCTACTACTACTACTACTACTAATACTAATACTACTACTACTACTACTAATACTACTACTACCACTGCCACTGCTACTGCTACTACTACTGCTGCTACTAATACCACTACTACTACTACTACTACTACTACTACTGCTACTACTACTACTGCTACTACTACTACTACTACTTCTTCTTCTACTACTACTACTGCTACTATTACTACCACTACTACTATTACTACTACTGCTACTACTACTGCTAATACTACTGCTACTACTACTGCTACTACTAGGGCTGGGCGATAAAACGATAGCGATATGAATCGCGATAGACACATTACTCGATAGCAATAGAAAATGCGCTCGATAGAACTTTCGATAGAATTTTTTTTTCCCGTGCACTGTTTCAACAGGAGGCTGCGCTCTACCAGAAAGGGCACGCACTTGACTGATTGTTTACTAGTTAGCTGCTGCAGCTCAGGCTTTGCTTCTCATGTAGCCTGAAAGTAGTCAAAGACACTTTCAGCTGATTCATGTTCTTATTTAGTAATGCAGGGGAATTCGTAATTAATAACTGTGAGTAAATTGTTTGAAAAGTCGGAAAGGCCTGATGGAACAACACTGTTCACATGAACTTGTAAAGTACGACAGCTGACAGCTAACGGTGCACATGACGTTACTGGCTGCAGGGACAGATTTGCGATGTTAGCGCACAACGCTAGCAAGGTAAACATACATCAGACAAAGCTCAAACTAGCTAGTATTGTAAGCAACCTACTGAACACATTAAAGCTCAGTGATTTTGCAATCTTACCTTAATCAAACTCACTGAAGTAATCCATGTTATCAAGTAGCCTTGTGTGAAGTGAAAGGCATATCAGTGTACCAAAACAAACTTCGTTTTGAAGTCACATTATGCTAATGAGTCTGCTTCAGAACAGGAGCCACATAGGCTACAATGTAAACCATACAAAGCCCCTCTCTGATTGGCCTATTTAATAGAAGAATAACATATAACATATTAGTTAAAATATTAATTTCCTTCATGTATTGGTAGGCATATTTATTCAGCTTATATTTCAGTGTGGGAGAGACATTAGACTTCTCCTCTCTTTTTTTTTTTACTACACAGCTGATGATGGCATGTGTTCTGTCCTTGTACTTCTTGATCTTAGTGCAGCCTTTGATACTATTGATCATAACATCCTGCTGCATAGATTGGAACATTGGGTAGGAATATCTGGTACAGCCTTACAATGGTTTTCATCATACTTAACCAATAGGAAGTTCTGTGTTTCTGCAAACAGCTACACATCCACTTTTTCTCCTGTTAAATATGGGGTGCCCCAGGGGTCAGTGTTAGGACCAATTTTATTTTGTTTATACATGCTTCCTCTTGGCCATATTATCCAAAAACACTCTGTCTCATTTCATTTTTATGCTGATGATACACAGATATACCTGCCCATTAGTTCCTCTGATACTACTGCATTAAACTCAGTAAATGAATGTCTTCATGACATAAAAAACTGGATGTCTAATAACTTCCTTCAGCTGAACTCTGACAAAACTGAAGTGCTTATAATTGGATCAAAACACATGACAAAACAATTAAATCCTTCTCTAGGTCCTTTTCCATTTCTAGACTGTGTAAAACCTGTTGCAAAAAACCTTGGTGTTTGGTTTGACAGTAATCTAACCTTTGAGCGTCACATTACAAAGCTCATTCAATCTTGTTTTTATCACATTAGAAATATTTCAAAGATTAGTTCCATTTTAACTCTTAAAGACATGGAGATAATTGTACATGCTTTGATCTCCTCTCGCCTTGATTACTGCAATAGTCTCTTTTCTTGTCTTGACCAAAAGTGCATTAAGCGACTTCAAATTGTGCAGAATTCAGCTGCCAGGCTTCTAACTAAGACTAAGAGTTGTGACCACATCTCTCCTGTTTTAGCCTCATTGCACTGGCTCCCAGTATGTTTTAGAATTGACTATAAGATTCTCTTGATTACTTTTAAAGCTCTTCATGGCCTGTCTCCCAAATACATAGCTGATCTGCTGGTACCTTATACACCTCCACGCACTCTAAGATCTTCTGGTTGTGGTTTTTTGGAGATTCCTAAGGTCAACCTAAAAACTAAAGGAGATAAGGCTTTCAGTGTCAGGGCACCTAGGTTATGGAATGACTTGCCTGATGACATTAGATTAGCAAAGTCCCTATCCTCATTCAAGGCCCTCCTTAAAACTCACTTTTATAGGAAAGCCTTTCTTGCTTAAATGGTAGACTAAGCTTTATTTTAGTGTTAAGTGCTAAGTTTGATTTCCTTTTGTAGTTTTGTGTAGTATTTTAGTGTTAAGTGCTAAGTTTGATTTCCTTTTGCTTGTTTTAAGCCTTAATTTTTGATAAGTTTTATTTTTAGTGTTAAGTCCTATTTTAGTGCTAAGTTTATTTTCCCTTTTATAGTTTTAGTGATAGGTTAAGGTTTATTTGTTTGATAAGTTTTATTTTTGTGTTAGGTTTAGTATTTAGTTCTTTTTAGTCTTTAAGTTTATTTCTCTTTTTTGTCTTATACCTTCTATGTATTGTGATATTGTACAGCACTTTGTAACATGCTTTTGAAAAGTGCTATATAAATAAAGAATATTATTATTATTATTATTATTATTAATTGTTGTCCTCAGTTGAAATGACCAGTTCAGAATGTCTGATGAAATACTGGGAAATTATGCATGGAAATAAATAATAAGATGTCATGTAAAGAAATCAGTTGTGATGTAGGAAAAGATGTGACTTATTACAAAACACACACACACACACACACACACACACACACACACACACACACATATATATATATATATATATATATATATATATATATATATATATATATATATATATATATATACAGGCCTATACACACACATATATATATATATTAGTGCTGGCAAAATTAACTGATTAATCACGTGATTAATCCAAAAAATTTAACTCGGATTAAAAAAATTAACTCAGATTAATCCTGATGGATATGGTTCCACTTTCATGGCATGTATTATGATACATTTCAGATAGAAAATGGAACGGTTATCAAGTCAAACTATACAAAGATTATGGCCTAGCTCCTGACTGTCCAACAACATGTTTGGGGAATCCTTTGGGGTAGGGGACAGGTGTGAATTGCCCCATTTGAGACGAACAAAGCCAACTATTCAGTATCAGGGCCTTTACAGGGCAAAATAAGGATCCAATATACCCTAGCATCCAAATTCTTACTGGAGGAAATGAGTTGCGATTAAAAGTGATTAATCACGATTAATCTTTGAAAAATTTTGTGATTAATCAGATTAATTTTTTTAATCGTTTGACAGCACTAATATATATATATATATATATATATATATATATATATATATATATATATAACATATAGCCTACATGTAAAAAAAAAATTTATTGTGATTTTAAATGTGTGTTATTTACCACATTTTCAATGTTGAATATTGAACTGAATTCCTGTTAGCATGTTAACATTTTGGCCACCTTTTATATGTGTGTTTTTAGTTTTATGTTATTATAAAACTATCATAGAGATAACTATGGGAACTTTCCTTGTACTGCTTTGTGTTGCAATATACTTCAGTCCTTGTCACACTGGATTTCTCTTCCGTGTGTTTCTCTTGCTCTTATTTATATGCATTGCATTGTTCTGGTGTGCCTGCTGCCTGTGGACATACACAACAGGTGGTGGTCGAGCTACAGACAGCTGTGAGCTAGATGTACTCTAGCGGTTACCAAATAGATTTGCTCAGCCAGTACGTCTTATGCCTTTGTAGGCTTCATAAAGGAATTTAATTGGACGGCTTTGCTGATGGTTCATCACTAATCACAATGCCCTGTGTTCAGGGCGGGCTTAATAACAGAAATGTGTGTACAGATTGATGCCATTTGCATCTTGCTCGTTCCTCTGATTGGTCACCAGCCTATCTATATATCATAGCAGGAAGCAGTTTGAAAGATAGCACTGCTTTGTTCTAATTGGGCTCGGTCTATCTGTCAATACATTTGCTGTGTTAAAGGGGGGGGTGGCTTGCCAGGCAAAGTTTTTACAGTAAAAGTAGAATATTTTCAATGCTTTGTGATCACATTACTG
>JAODXP020000022.1:17506132-17540729 GCA_027497455.2 Sardinella longiceps | reverse complement strand
TACACAGCCTTCATTAGTAGCACGTCCTTCCCCGTCAACTCCACCACTCCATAGTCTGGGTAACTGCACACAAACACACACACACACGTACACAGCCTTCATTAGTAGCACGTCCTTACCCGCCAGCTCCACCACCCCGTAGTCTGGGTAACTGCACACAAACACACACAGCCTTCATTAGTAGCACGTCCTTACCCGCCAGCTCCACCACCCTGTAGTCTGGGTGACTACAGTACGTACGTACACACACACACACACACACACACACGGTAACCTATATCATGCTAATCGTTTATGCCCGCTGTCTGCTTGTGGTTTAAAGGCTGATTGGTCCACAAATAATCAAATACACATTGGCAAGAATTGACCCTTCGCTAAGCCCCGCCCCCCTAGTTACTGTTGTTAGGTCTGAAATTTCCTAAATACGAAGGTATTCTCCATAGGAATAAATGCAAAACATATAGCCTCAAGCAATGGTTTTCCACAGACAAATCGCAAGTGATTAATAATTTCTAATAGCACTTGATGCTTGACAAAAAGGTCTACTTTGAGTAGCCTACAGTGGCTTAAATTAAAGTGCACAATAACAGACCTGATGTTTGTCACTACATAACACCACAGCAAAGTCAACCACCACGAAACTCCATCAAGGCATCTTAAAACGAAGACCCATCAATTTAATATTATGGACTCGTTATCCTTCTCCTAACACCGTGGGAAGTACATAGTTTAATTGTACCAAAGCACATAAAAGATCCCGTAATTGTATGTTAATATTCCGTTAGCCAACATGCTAGAAACGGATAACGTCGTCAGGAGCAGACTTTTGCTGCCATATTGCTATCGATAAATGTCAAAATGACAAAATGCAGTGACAAAAGTTGTTTTAAGCTTCTTGATTGATTAGTTAGGGTTAAACTGTTAAACTGTCAGTGTGCCTTGGTAGTGCTGAATTACAGATGAGAACTCTGCGGGAATACTGTGCTGATACTTCCTAGCATGTTGGCAGAAGCAAACTTTTAAAACTATTTTAAAGCTTATCTGGCACTTGTTCCATCACACACATCACTTGTTCCATCAAGGACGTAGCTTGGGTATCTTTTGGGGTAAAGGAAAGGCTAAAGAGTATTTTCCTTATCGATTCTGAACGATTCCCGCTGCCCTGTTTGGCGACGCCATAGGCACAGCATTGTAGAATATTGCTGCTACTCATAAGCGTGGCAGGCCAAGGCTCTAGTTACCGTTGCTATGTGTATGATTGGTCAGTTGCCGTTCTAGGGCGGGGCTTAGCAAAGGGACTAATAGTGACAAGCCTGGCTCACCACAGGTGTGGTTTTGGTTTGGCAGGTGTGTTAGAGCCCAGGTAAACACACCAACTGACATAATGTGTGGCCCAGGTGTTATTCCCACACCTTCGTGTGTGTGTGTGTGTGTGTGTGTGTGTGTGACAGAGAAACACTGGCCGTCACTCAGTTTGAACTTTGCAATCTTTCCACAACAACTCAGTCAAAATATTAAACCCCCACACAGCTAGTCCAGACACACTCATCCGGAGGGAGGGAGGGGGGCAGAGAGACAGAGATAGACAGACACACACACACACACACACACACACACACACACACACACACACGAGAACAACCAGCAGCGCCATTACATGCAAACAACACACACACACTAAACAACAACCAGCACCGCCACTGCACCACCCACACACACCCACACACCACTGCCACTAGACTGGACTTACCAGTCAGGGCTAACCAAACGCGCGCACACACACACACACACACACACACACTGTGCAGCAACCCAAGCCCCTCCCACTCAACACATGAGCTCCAAACTGCAGCAGATGGATAAACATGGCATACTGCCAACCGACACAACACACTAACCGCCACTACATGCAACACACACACACACACACACACAACATGCAACACACACATACACACACTAAACAACCAGCAGCACCGCCACTACATGCACTCAAAACACACACACTAAACAACCAGCACCCCCACTACATGCACTCAAAACACACACACACACACACACACACGAGAACAACCAGCACACACACACAAGCACACAAATTCAACTAATACGCATCCTTGCATGCATATACCCCCCCTCAAAACACACAGTTAAACTTCCCGCCATTAGACGCTCACACACACACACAGACAAGTGAAGCGTCACCACCAGAGAGACAAGCAGCCACCTGCTGTGGCGTCCCCATTTCCTCCCTCACAGTGAGTGAGTGAGTGAGTGAGAGAGAGAGAGTGTGTGAGTGAGTGTTGCTTCTACTGCCAGCCTCCCTCCCATCGGGCTAGACCACACTACGCTCCAATTCCCTCTACCCCCCCCACACACACACACACACACACACACACACACAGCTGCAGTATAGTGGCGTAGTGGTCATTAGCACGGGCCATTAAGCATTAACTGCTCAGCTACTACAACACTCCAGTCACTAATATATACAATAATATATGTACACTAATATACACAATATAATATTAACCCTAACCCTAACTCCAGTCACTAATATACACAATATAATATTAACCCTAACCCTAACTCCAGTCACTAATATACACAATAATATATGTACACTAATATATACAATATAATATTAACCCTAACCCTAACTCAGCTACTACAACACTCCAGTAATATATACAATAATATATGTACACTAATATACACAATATAATATTCCTCAACTCTGTTCATCTTACTGTACGTTCAGACTGACACCCATAAATTGCCAAGAGTCGCCGAAGACTCCCAAGAAACATCGCTTGAGCACAGCAACCACAACGGCGAATTTGCCCATGACGTTAGCATTCAAACGTTCGATCCTGCTTCTCTACAGGCATGTCCCCAGTAAATCGTCATTCTGATTGGTAATCGCCCAACCGCATCATAGCTCATTACATAAAGTTAACCATAAAGTTTTTATTGTCCAAGTCACCTGCCACTTTTGTCGCCCAAATCACCGGTCCCAATACAAAGTCAATTACTTCCGTCGCCCATGTCGCCTGAATCGGTCTCGGTCTGAACGCACAGTTACACCATCATGCACGTCACAAACATCAGCCCACATCAGTTACACATAAGGCCAAGATGAGCCCTATGGAGTCCATAGGAATTATAATCCTAATCTCAGTACTACTGAGCCCATGTTCCATAAGATTTATAATCCCAATATCAGTACTACTGGGCCCATACTCCATATGAATTATAATCCTAATCTCAGTACTACTGAGCCCATATTCCAATGGAGCTGTCCAGTGTTCCCATGAGTGGCAGATTAGGAGACTTTTTAAACCTCATATAATTCACTAGTCAATGGAGTCCTTACTCACACTTGATTAGGAGGTTACAAGTGTGTGTGTGTGTGTGTCTTACTCATTACATCTGATGTGTGTATGTGCGCAACTTTATTTGTATGACATTTACTCTTCATAATTGAAAGGTTAGAAGTGTGTGTGTGTGTGTGTGTGTGTGTGTGTGTGTGTGTGTGTGTGTGTGTGTGTGTGTGTGTGTGTGTGTGTGTGTGTGTGTGTCTTACTCTTCATATTTGACATGGTAGCGGATTTCCTCCACCTCCTCTGTGGGCGTGTCAGACTGGGCTTCTCCCTCATTGGAGGAGCTCTTGGTTGCCTTGGTGACGTTGACAATCTGGGCCTCAAACCACGCCCCCATGTTGAGGTCTCTGGCGTCCACGTACTCATTTATCTGTTGGAAAACATTCCCATCAAATTTATCTGTAGGAAAACAGTATTCCCATCAAATTTATCTGTAGGAAAACAGCATTCCCATCAGGAGCAGAAACACACTCCAGCCTCTTCGTGTCCCATCCCCAACACACACAAACAAACACACACACACACACTCACACTCTTTCATCTTGTGTATTGTCAAAGACAGTGTGGCTATTCTCCACCTCTAGCACACACGCATCCAGATATAACCTGGTTCCGAACTGTATTTGTGACCCTCCACAGCAAAAATAGTCACTTGTGCTAACAGACCAAACCCAGCCATTTCAAGATACATGCTCAATTCCGATCTTTTTGTGGGATCCGATCTTTTTGAGAGGTCGTTCACACTGCCAATAAAATGTGACATGTATACGACTTGTATATCTGCAGTATGAACGTCAAACGCACCAAAAGTTTCCCGCATGCGCTGTGAAGGACATAACGTCACACACACAAAACCTGTTCAGTGTTTAAGGAAGTAAACATGGAAAACATGAACGCAAGCAGCAGCCCCCGTTGCAATAAATCTTCGTCATTATGACATTTCTAGCAAGAAACTAGAAAATGCCCGACATAAGCTTCAGTCAGTCAGTCAGTCTAAATAATCTTTAGTGTTTGCATCAGCTAAATGAGTGGAGTGAGCCTGTGGTGTAGACTAGCCCTTAATTAATCACTCAAAATCTGCTTTTAAAAAAAATTGCTCTTTTCCTTGTCAACTCTAGTCTTTACCCATCTCGCATATTAAACACGGAAACATTTGTTGTGATCGCAGCTGCTTAATTGACAAGTAGTTTAGTTTATTGATGACGTGCAAGTTGGATGCATGTGACATGGCCGTTCAGACTGGAGTCGCATGTCTAAAGATCAGATATGTATCGGTTTTAGGACCACATACCCAAGTGGCATGGGTCGCTCGGATACAGGTCACTTAGGTGTGGAAAAATCAGATCTGTTTTCGTTCAGACCGTCACTAAGAGCTCGGATACAGGTCACTTAGGTGTGAAAAAACTTCAGGCTGCTGGGTGAACGTAGTCATATTGGCGTAAGAGAAATGCAAAACTCCACAAGTGATTATAAAGGACTTGCCGTCTTAAACTAAGCATAGCTCTAGAGTAAGTTTAAGCATAGCCCTGTTGCACAAGCCTTCTAACAGAACTAGATTTCGCACGGAATGAAAGAATGTCGAACGGCATAGACCAAGCGCGAACGCAATGGTGAAGAAGCACTTTACATTTAGTCGCCGGTACCTCAGATCTTACTTTCGGTTTCGAATAATATGCGTTTCCATTGATTCAGTGTAAAGTGCTTGTTCGCTTCTGCGTTCGGTCTATGCTGTTCCAAATTATTTAGCTCCACTCGGTAACTAGTGGATTTAGCATTTTGTTCAAAAGGGCTATGCTTGAAATCACTCCGGAGCACCCCTTTAAATGGTATTGAAATAAAGACATATTATACATCTCCATAAAGCTGAGTCTCAACTTTCACATGTTTAAATATGTTGTGTCCATAATACCTTAAAGTCCGCAATAGTTTAATTGGTCAGATATTGAACGTCTTCATGAAGTCACATTGGCTGGAGATCTCCGCTAGTTTCAGAACCAACCACCTGAAACATTATTGAAATATCCCAGTCTCTCACCTTGTAGAAGCCGAAGCCGGGGTCGATGAGGTCCGGAGTGTCTGTGTTGGCGGAGCTTCCTGCGGTCTGTCCGTCAGCCTCGCCGTGGGTGGAGCACTTATCCGACTCGCTCTGGGCGGAGCCACAGCCGGAATCAGAGTCTGATAGCTCCGCCTCCTTCTCCTTGGCAACGGTCACCGGGGGAAGGGCCTGCCGCACCAGCAGCTGCACAATATCATTTAGGCCCACGTTATAGTCAAAGATGGTGTGGCCGTCCTCCATCTGAAACACACACACACACACACACACACACACACAAATACTTCAATCCCGTGAAGCACCCATACGGTCTGTAGACAAGTCATCATATGCAGACTGTGTCCATGGTTATCACAGGCTAACACCATGGATACAGAATATTGTCTGAGATTTACTTTTATCAATGTATTGTGCCAAAATTCATACCCAATAACATATTTTTTATATAAAAGACTTTTGTTGAGATGTTTGCATACTTTCTGAAGTTCTACTGAGAGGTTTGCAGTTGTACATGTGGTTGGTAGTCTGTTGCACCTTAAGGAGACGGTGTACTTGCGCGCACAGGGCTTTGCGGGCGCATTTAGAGCACAGTGCACCGTAACAATCAGGTATACTTTCCCCCCAGCAGCGCGTGCTTAGAAATTGAAGGAGGTACGCGCATACATGTGCTGGTCGCAAAGGTGACGCAAATCTCGTCGCGCGCTTGATGTGTGCGGAAGTATACCAGAGCCATTAGAGAGCACAAAGATATTGGCATCATGGCGCGCGCACACACACACACACACACACACACACACAACAAACTTGCAGTCCAATGTTGTTTACTTACAGCAGGATCAGACAAATGCCATATACTGTATCAAATGCCCAGAGCCGGAGTTCAGAGGTGTGTGACACAGCAGTACCCAAACAATATGACAGATGTCGTCACCACGGTAATAAACGACATAACTATTTTCTGATAGTCTTCCTTTAGCCAATCATCCAAATCCACTTTGATACTCTGAACACCACTATAAACGCTGATTGTGGGTCAATATTGTTAACATGGATATTTAGAAAAATTGCTTATGTAACTTTTCTTCTATTCGCCTCATTTTGTAAAAAAGAGTAAGGCAACTGCTTTTGCGGGTCACACTTATGTCCTGAAAGAGTCTAGGCGTGGCTGATACACCATGTCAGCAGCGAACACACGCACGCACGCACACACACACACACACACACACACACACAGGCAATCCTAAGCAGGAAGAATGAAAAAGGTTTAGAACCCCCCCCCCCCCATCATTCTTCTTAAAGTAACGGGAGAGGGTGGCGTGTTTCTACAATGAGTCATAAGTGAGTGAGTGTGACTGTGAGTGTGTGTGTGAGTGAGTGTGACTATGTGTGTGTGGTCGGGGGGGGGGGGGTTCCTGGCATATCACTGTTACAATGAAGGAGGGTCCCGGCCACCCCTACCTGCTTTTCTGAAGGCAAATGTGGGGTGCTAAGACAGGCCTTACATACTAGTCCCATGGGGAGCCACCTGCTTGCTCCACACATAAGTGACGTATGAGTGTGTGTGTGTGTGTGTGTGTGTGGTCTCTACCTGCTTGCCCCATACATAACTAACGTATGAGTGTGTGTGTGTGGTCTCTACCTGCTTGCCTCATACATAAGTGACGTATGAGTGAGTGTGTGTGTGTGGTCTCTACCTGCTTGCCCCATACATGAGTGTGTATGAGTGTGTGTGGCCTCTACCTGCTTGCCCCGGTAGAAGAGGCGCTGTCTCTCCGGCTCCACCTTAAAGAGCTCCATAATCTTCATACGTGTGTGTGTGTGTGTGTGTGTGTGTGTGTGTGTGTGTGTGTGTGTTCTCTACCTGCTTGCCCCGGTAGAAGAGGCGCTGTCTCTCTGGCTCCACCTTAAAGAGCTCCATAATCTTCATACGTGTGTGTGTGTGTGTGTGTGTCCTACCTGCTTGCCCCGGTAGAAGAGGCGCTGTCTCTCCGGCTCCACCTTAAAGAGCTCCATGATCTTGAGCCTCAGGTCGTCCACCTTAGTGAGCTTGGACAGGGAGTCCACTCTGTGAGTCTCCTTGCCATCCATGGTGCGCACCTGAATCCACATTGCAACAGCCCTGCGTGGAGAAGGAAGGAAGCACCAGTACTCAGCATCAGCATAGTGACAATGACAATGCCCACATGACCACCACCACCACCACCACCACCACCACAACAGTAACAGAAGGAAGGAAATGAGTACCAGTACTACTCAGTACTACTCAGCATAGTGACAATCACAATGCCCACGTAACCTAGCCTGGCACGCCCTCCCAGTGACGCAACACCTTTTGCATTGCTGTCGCTGGTCTGGCCAGCTGCTGATCGGACAGGATTCTTGAATTCCCCTGAACGGGGGAACTGCCCCCTCTTGGTCGAGAACCAATCAACTTTGAGCAGCTCCAACGGCTCTCAGTCGTGTTCAAGCAATTCCCTTCGCGTCACATACGTCAGAGGAAAGAGTGGTGTGATTGGTTTTGCTTCGGCACAGCATTTTCTAACATTGACCAGTAGCAAACCGAGGCATTTCAGGGAGGCGAGTCAACCATGGGCTTTGAGAAACTTTGTTATACGGGCTCCTGGTCAGACCTAAGTCTCGTAGAGCTTTGAAAGTCGATGGCAATCAGGCTACACATAATCACCAATACCACCACAACAACAGTAACAGCCTGGAGTTTGGCAATCCCATACAGTCATTTTAAAGGAATAGTTCACTCTTTAATCCCATACAGTCATTTTAAAGGAATAGTTCACCTCTTTATAAAGATTGGTTATTCACCCCCTTACCTGGAGTTACATATGTGGGACTGAGACCAAAATGCTTTTACCCATATATGTAACTCCAGGTAAGGGGGTGAATAACCAATTTTCATAGAGTTGAACCATTCCTTTAACTCGGCAGATTTCCCAGACACCTTATCAAACATCTTGGCAGCTACTGCTCGGTGAGATACAGGATCCCTTTACAAAGGCCAGTTCCGCCAGCAACTTCAAACACTTCTGAGCAGGCAATAAGCCCATTTCGCCTCAGCCTCGGCTCCTCCCCGTGCTATGCGCTGTTGTCTCAGCAACTGCGCCCCCTACCGCCCAGCATCAGAAAGGGCTTCTGGTTTCTAGCGAGGTTCAGTTCAATCCTCAGGGTTTTACTGTCACCGTCCAGGGCCGAGTCAGACCGCCACACAGTATATACAGAATATTCACACGACAGAATTTCAAAAGTTGAATTACAATTTATAGCCAAAGACACACAAAACCTGAAAACCGTTCAATCTTTGTTCATGATGCATAATGTTAGCGTCCTGACCAACCCCTTCCTTCATTGTGTTCTGTTAGGGTAAAATTACTGTTGTTATACTAAGTGATATAGTAACCTGATGTATCAACAGCATCACTTTAAGGTTGCTGTGAGGTTGATTAAATGTCCATGGAAAGTCGATCAGAGATGTGGAAGTTTGATCATTGCATTCTCAAGCCCTTTTAATGCGCCTTACGGGAAACGATAACGTTAAACCGCGCGACGAGCGAGTTGTTTCCTCTTCGCCCATTGGTTAGGAGGCTGGGCACTTTTGTTAGCGTGATGGCTAGCACACTAACCTAGCTCCATCTCCCCTGCTAACTAGACTAGGGTTAACTCTACTCCGTCTGATCCAGCAGAGTAGTTAGCTAGCAAGGCAGCGAGTGGCGGAGGGCAGTCGGAAGTAACGTTACCGTCAACGCACCAAGCGCACGATCCTAAACAGAGCTAACGTAACGTTAACGTTAATGGGAATGCAGTCCCTGAATGGCCATTTGCGGAACCCTGTCCATGAGGACTTACAATCACCCCACTGACAACTGGCTGCACCGTAAAACTAACCAGCTGATTGTCTACCACTAACGTTACACAGTAAATGGGCGCAAAACGCTAAGAGGTGAAAGCAAACAAGGAGCCTTTAGAATGAAGTTAACGTTATAGATTTGACCGCCCTTATCCACAGTTTTAAAGACCACGAGTAAGACAAACTTACACTTCTCATCAGCAACAAATCAAGTCTACAATCACTGCAACATATCGGTCATCAAGAAATCACCCATCAACGATCATATTGCAAAATATTTCCTGGTAAAAAAGTAGTCATCAAATTACCGCTAAATGAAGTTACTGCCAGGGAAAATCACTTGACGTTAGCTCGCTAACCTTACTTGACAATCTCCCTGCACGATTACCCAACTTCAACCAAATATAGACACAAATCGAAAGAACACTCAAACCTACCTCTATTTCCTTCCAAACACAAAAGAGAATCGCAGCAATTGTACACCCAAAAACCTCCAAACTTCTTGGCGAGGTAGTAAATTTAATTGCTGACAAAAGTCTGTACTCCAGGTTGCCTACAGAAAGTTGAAAGCCGAATCAATAAGATTCTTCCACAACGTGTTTCTCCTCCTGTTCCAGACATCCTGCTCTGCCATTGGTCCTTGGGGCAGCTGATCTGCTCTCTCATTGGCCCTCAGGCCTATCGCTCAAGTCTGAGGCAGGAGCTTAATCCCAGCGCGCGAAACCATGGTCTCGTTGCAGGCATGCTGTCCACTGTTTTTACGCGAGATTATGTAAATAGCCCACGTCCAGCGTCCAGCTGAAGATCCGAAAACAACAAGCAAGCCAAACCCAAATGAACAGCATAGACAGCACACACAGACATACTGAAGGCTATTTCAGTGGTGTATTAGGCGCCCCGGTGAATTCACCGGCTGATGTGGCCATAAGTTTACTAGGTCGATGAAAACGGGCTCATGTGTCGCCCAGTGGGCGCCGCTGCCTCGCGCAATTTCAGTCACTAATCAGCCATTTGTGGCGCGTGAGATTGTTGTGAGTCAGTCCGTGGCGCTTCATTGAAATTTGGCGGGAGATGTCTGAAACGCACAGAGATGAATAAACCGATTCTTCTCTTCCCCGCACAAGGCATTAAAGCACAACCCGTGTCAGTTGTGCCATTCCCAGACAATCGTCAATGGCTTTGTGCCCCGTACTTTATAATAATGAACATCTGACACAACACAAACGTGACAATAACATATTTTTACATTTCAGAAGTGAATTTAACATGTCTCCAACCTGCGTTCAATATAATTTGACCTGGCCAAACAAACATTTTCAGGGATGTAGGCTACTGCTAAAGCCAACGGGCTTCACCACTATGTGCTGTTATGTCACTTATGTCAAGCCTCGTGTCTGACTTTACTTTTTACTTTTCCGAAGTGGCATACTGCAATGTAGCAAAACATGCGTCAGGGCCAAGGCAGCGATCTTGCCTCCAGCATTGAAATGCACAGGACTTGAATCTGACAAGTAGCCATTTGCCTTGTGTCTATATATAGCCTTTGGGAGTAGTTACAAACTTGGTCGGTCAGTCTGTCCTTGGGCCATCGATCACAGTACAAAAGTCAGGTTTAAACGCCTTCCGTCTACCTTTATTTGGTCCTGATTTCCGGGTGACGTAGCCCGCCAAGTACACTCAGAACACTTCCTGATGTTTCAAGCACGCGTAGGCTACTCATTTCTCTGAACTTCGCATAAAATATAAGGTATGTCAGCTACTAAAATGTTCAATTATCTATCGCATCTTGTTTTCTTCACATTGTCTTCGTGCATACAGCAGACTGTCTTGGCCGTGACATTAGCAACTGGTCGCCCCTCTGAACGTCTGGCGTAATGTGTGTTTTGCTTGCTAATGTCTGCCGGTGTTTGATAGCCTGTCTGTTCTTACTGATTAAACACACTGGTATTTCGCTAACTTTATATTCATCGCCAGATTCCTCGACATACGCTTGTTGTTTACAGTAAAGATCAGTGTTTCGTCATGAGTACAACGAGCAATTTCTTAGTTCCTGTGGAAAGACTAGATGACCTAGTTTATCGTTTATTATTATTACTAACCATACACCGTCATTGTTGTCACTACTTAATCACCCCTGTGTCCACTTCCATTTTTCCAGCATGGACTTCCTGATCAGCACATTATTCATGGCGTCCCACTGCCCTCTTTAACTTGCTGTGCCCTCCTCAATAATGACTGATCACATGCACACACATCCTCACGGCACACACAGGCATGGCACAGGCCAAAGCAGGCATGGCACAGCTGGACACAGGCATGGCACAGGCCAACATCGACATGGCACAGCAAAGCATCGGCAGCGGGCAGGATGTTCGGGCAGAACCAGACTTATACGAGTCAGAGGGGGTGGAGCCTGACCTGGTGGTGGCGTTCCGAGTAATAAGCCACACCCCTAAGGAGCGTCTGCTCAGCATCACGCTGCAGATGGGCGGCGGTGGCGGCCCTGACTCTGCGGAGCAGGTGGTGCAGGCGATGGCCCTCGTCGCTCTGGGGAGGAACGCCGACGCACTACAGCAGCTCCAGGCTCTCGCCGGCGAACACCACATCGCCGCGTACCTGGCCGAGCTGGTGAGAGAGAGTCGGGGGCATCTGGACGAGGAGCAGCTGCAGTCGTTTGGGCGTGCAGAGCCCAGGGTGGAGGTGCTGTGTGAGCTGGCGCGGGTCTTCCGTGTGTTGGTGCGTGAGCGCCTGTGTGATGCGGAGCTGCGTGACCAGGCATACCAGGCCGCCGTGCGGGAGTGTCACACACACACACACAAACACACATACACACACAGCGCCAGTCTGGACGAGCTCATTGAGGAGGTGAGAGGAGCCTGCGGCCTGGAGGTGAGCCTGAAGGCCCTGCAGCTGCGCTCACACACACACCACTCGACCGACACACACTCACACACACCCCGCTCCCTCACACACTCGAGCACCAACAGCCTCACACACTCGAGCCTCGGCCTCAAGTCCGCGTCCAGCTTCGACTCGCTGCCCAGTCACCTGGAGATCAGCGACGCCCCCACTGAGCACGCTGATCCTAGTCGCACACACACACAGCCACACACCTCAGACACTAATCACACACACACACAGCCACACACCCCCACACACTCACAGGCCAATACCATCTCCTGCCCCCCACAAAGCCAACAGCAGATCTCCACACACACACAGGACTCACTACATACCTTCACACACGCGCCAGCCTCACAACCCAACTCCACACACACACAGCACTCTCAGCCCTCGCTGCCCAACAGCCTACACACACCCAACTCACACACAGACACACACACCCCTGTGGCTGCTTCTGTGGAGGGCCAGGAGTCTGAGGCAACTGGAGCCCCTGGTCCCGCCCCTATCACTGACCTGGCCCCTGCACCTGACCCCGCCCTGCCGGATAGACCGGCCCCTGCACCTGGTACTGGTACTCAGTGCTCAGGTAGAGATGGGTCTCATCAGCTCGTCACGTCCGTCAGCACAGGTGTGGAGGCTCCATGTCCACCTGAGCCAGGTGTCCCAGAATTCTCCCGCTCCGCTAGCGCCCCCGCCCCACTGGCGTCCCGTGAGGAGGTGGAGGAGGAAGTGTTCTACGCGTTTGTGATTCTCCATGCCCCAGAAGACGAGGACGCAGCCGAGGAACTGCGGGGGAAGCTAGAGGTCATGACCTCTGGGATGGGGGCTACCTTCTCTCAGGTACGGATGAGATGATAAGTCGTGATTAAAAACATTTTAAAAATGTCAACAACACTTCAAACATGTAAACAACAAAGTCCCGGTAGCCCTGGGAGGAAGACAGGGTGGAGACCCCTGGTGTAATCGTATAATAATCATCAAAATCTATAATTCTCATCTGTTGGTCTGTCTTAATGTATGCTGAAGTCTTTATTGTATAGTTTATGTCTATACTCTGTTTGCTAATTGTACAGTATGTGTATGTGATATGTCTAGTAGTTGTGCAGAATACTACTATACCTGTGTTAGAGAGTGAACAGAGAGCTAACGCCAACCAAAGTCAAATTCCTTGTTTGTTATTCAGCTTATGCAGCCCCACCCCTTCTTGTTATTTTTTCTTCCGCGTTTGTCTTCCGATTGTCTTGGAACTTCTGTTGGCCACCTGCCTCCAATTCACATCAACGCAATTTTCATGAAATACCACGATCACAAAACTCCTTATTGTAGTCGTGGAAACACCGTTTTAGTGCTGAATACATCATTTTTCATCTGGCGACGAACTGTACTAACCTTACTGATTGATATAGTGAGCACAACTTCATAGTAAGAACACTTTTATAAGACCGTGAAAACTTCAAATATCACAACGTTAAGTCAATGCGTTGCCAGACCGGATGTTGAAAGACATGGCAGCGCCCATGTTTACCCGCGGAGTAAAGTGAATTCTTGGCCAATAGGTCTGACTGTGAGTCAATGCTGTGTGTTCTGGAGCAGTGAGATGCTAGTAAATGTGATTGTGATCTGTTCTCTGCTCTCAGGACTTCCACATCCCAGGCAAACACACCCTGAGCTGCGTGGAAGACGCCATCAACAACTCCGCCTTCACCATCCTGCTGCTGACATGCAACTTCACCTCCCGGATGCAGGAAGTGCTCACCAACTCCGCCCTCATCAACGCCATCGAGAAGCGTCACAAGTACAACACAGTGATCCCGCTGTTGCCCCGGGCGAACGCCCTGCCGGCCAACGCTCAGCCGCTGGTGCTACGGACTCTGGTCCAGCTCCAAGAGGCCCGGCACAGTTTCCGAACAGTGGCCCGCAAGGCTATGGGTCCGGACCGCGTCAAGCAGCAGCGACGCGTCTGGCAGCAGGAACAGGAAGTGATGCGGCAGCAGAGGAACAGCGAGAGGATCCGGGAAGAGAACCGACACAGGAGGGAACAGATCCGTCAGGCGGAACAATGGCAGCAGCATTACAGGGAATCATGGGAACTCCATCACAGGTTCTCCAGCCTCCAGAGCACGACCCCCACTACCGCCCCTCCCCCACCCCCACCCTTTTACCCAAACCCCCCAGGCATGAGTACTCCCCCAGGCATGGGTACTCCAATGGGCATGACTACCCCCCCAGCCTTCAGTGCCCCCCCAGGCATGACTACCCCCCCAGCCTTCAGTGCCTCCCCAGGCATGACTATCCCCCCAGCCTTCGGTGTCCCCCCAGGCATGACCACCCCCCCAGCCTTCAGTGCCTCCCCAGGCATGATTACCCCCCACCTCCCTACCCCCTCTTGGCACCCAGTAAGCCCATACATGCCCATGTACTGGCCCCCCCCTGCTCAACCCCCACCCCCACCCCAGCCCAGCATCAGCATCCACAACGCCTCCTGCATCATGATAGGCAACGACTCCTCCATGGTCATCGGAGACCCCAGTGTGATCCAGGGGGGACTGGACGATCATGTGGACGATGAGGGTTAAAGGAGAAATCCGGTGTGAATCAGTCAACAGTCCTGTTGTTCGAGGTACCTGACTGCTGTCTTTCAGAATGAGGAGGAGAACATTTGATGCTACATAGACCGAATAACAAACCGAGTACTAATGCTGACTCAATGGGGCATAATGAAATTATGATTAATGTTATTATGAAATCGTTATACCCCATTTACTTAGTGCTAGTTGTCGGTTCACTGTTTGGTCTTTTCCGTCACATTTTGTTATTCTTTTTCCTATTTTACAGCACTTTGTGAGTTTGAACAACAGGGTTGTGGATTGATTACACTAGATTTCTCCTTTAACGGTGGGGTGGGGTGCTGGTGGGATTAGATCTCTGCTAAGGGCCATAGGCTCCAATGAGCCAACACAACACAGCAGTACTGCTGCCAACTATCATATGCTAACCATGGCAAAGGTCTCTCATGTACTGTACAATCCAACTGAATAAATATCAAAAATACTGACTCAATGTTTATAACTGATTTTTGTAATGACTAGTCATTTCAAGTAAAATAATGATCCCTTAATTGCATGTTTTTTATTTCTGCATTATTTCCTCACTGCAGTGCTGTGACAGGTTTTTTGTGAATGGAGTATCTTTTGTTCCTCTTTAGTTGTGTCTAGACAGCAATGGAGATGAGCCTAGGAAGTAGATGTGATAGAGAATAAGGAAGATCAGTCTGGGAAGTAGATGTAATCAAAACGCCAAAGTCAAAGCGAACTTTATTGTCAACCCAACTCTGCAACAGTACACTGCAATCAGACTGAAATTGTGTTTCTCAAAACTCCAATTGTGTTAAAATTAGACATACAGTACAACTTCAGATGTGTAACTGTTTTTAAGACATCACATCTCACTAGGACATAAAGTGCAATTGTGCGATCAAGATATCAGGCATGATGATGGATAACAGAGACATAATAACAGGCAAATTAACATATCATTGTGAGCATACTGCAGTATATTACAGAATAAGGAAGCACCAGGACAAAAGCCATCAGATAACATCCTGTGTAACAGCAATATAACATAAACAATGTCAGTTATTTCCATAGCAACATATCTGAACTGCAACAGAGAGCTGTTGGTGTTGTTTCCCGGGCAACCTCTTGCATCTCCAAAGGCATCCCATAATATGAAAAGTATTTGATACTCTTCCGTACTCTCCTCCCTGACACACACACACTCTTCTCCCTAGGACACACAAACACACTGGTGAGCCAATGTGAACGAACCCAAAGTAAATCAGACATTCTATTGCATCAGACGGTTTCTAATAATACAGTGACTACAGATCAAACCATGACTAGGAATCATTTCAGTACAGGATGATTACTATTACTTCACCACATCTACACATACAAAACAGGCAACAGAAAAAAGAAACTAGGTCAAATTCAGGAATAATAGGTGCTCAAGTATTTAAAATGATTCATTGGCTAATTGTGCTCCCAAAACAAACCATTAATCAAACATCATGATCTTTCTCCTATATCGTATTCATATCAGCTTCTTTGTAATTTGGTTCATAATCATTTTTATTTATGTTGAAAGGTCATTGGCAGGTTGGTGAAAAGAGCCTAGCCTGCAATTTTTACATGAGCAAGTTGTGATGTAGCCTGACATAGCCCGACCATAATACTGCTGTTCATCCGTATTCATGGTCTGGAGGTTCTTTAACCTTACGCGATTATACTGCGGGGGGAGGGTATTCACTTTTGGTTTGAAACAATTGGACAGCTCGTCTAATCAGCGTCGCTTATTGGCCGGTAGACTCTCTACCGATATAAACACGCCCAAGAGGACCGTTCCCAGACCATGAATACGGATGAACAGCAGTATTATGGGATGGCTATGTCAGGCTTACCTCACTCACGTCAGATCATGCGCTACGTAACTTTCGTAAGGCACTTCCGCGCAACGATCTGATGTTGAAGCCCATCAGAGAGATTTCAAGCCATTATTCTCTAACCGGACCAATCAGGGCCGCTGGCTGCTGTAGAGGGTGTGACGTAGCGAAGAAGCAACTGTTTTGAATCCAACCAATCCAACAAACGTAACTAGCGTCTTCGGTTGGTTTCGATGTGGTTGGCTGCAGTGTACGTCAATTAAATTGATGGACAAGCCGTTTGCCCAGTTAGATTCAAGGATTTCTGGCTCCTGAAATAATTCGTCTATCGCTGAATATCAGATGAACGCGCGTAGCGCTACATCTGACGTGAGTGAGGTAAATGTCAGGCTAGTTGTGATGTGCAATTCTGGCAAAATGCAGATTTGGTGTTTGAAAATGCAGGTCTGATGTTGGAAACTGATGCTGTGACATGTTCTGGGGACGAAAACCGACTAGTTTAAAAACGTACTTCTGTATAGTGTTGGCTGGTTCTTCACATTATGATTTTCCGCGGGAGGAAAACATTTATTGGCCCGTACGGGGATCGAACCCGCGACCTTGGCGTTATTAGCACCACGCTCTAACCAACTGAGCTAACCGGCCACGTTTCACGGCGGGAAACATCCGATATTCAAAATTTAAAAGCGTTTCTCTACTATAAGGCCGTACAGTTTGACAATGATATTGTAAAAAGCATATATTTGACAGCAATAAACTTACTTCCTATTACAATCTCATTAAGTCTATAACGACAATGCAAGCCTGCCTGGGTCCCGGTAGTCTATTAAAGGTGCCCTGCCACTACCAAAGATATACTGCTCCGCTTGAATCCTCTCTCATACCACTGAGGAGTCGCGATAACATTACGTTCATAAATAAGCATAGCCTACAACTGCACACATGAGAGGATTAGTAATCAGAGAATGTTCAGTAAATCCCAATAAATTTTCATTTTCAGGTCGAATAGCAAAGTAGTCCTGGGTTACCGTTACCGTTTGCTCAGATGGCAGTTCGTTCATTACAAACATATTGCTGACGGCGGCGAACATTACCTCGTTTTCAAAAGTCACGTGCCTTTTTCTAGACAATCACTCCTCGTTAGTATAGTGGTGAGTATCCCCGCCTGTCACGCGGGAGACCGGGGTTCGATTCCCCGACGGGGAGAATTTGTTTTTTCCCCCGCGCTCTATCTAAACTCTGTGTTTCTCTCTCCCGAACCGTACGGCTGCAAAGAGTTGTGGACTTCGGCGGCTCCACTTTCCATAAGTGTTCGCGTACGCCCTCTGCCGTTCGTTTAAATGAGTCACGGCAAGACTTGTTGGATACCAAAAACACAATTAGTTAACACGGCTGTGGAAAATGCATTTTAAAAATACAATTTGTCCAAAAGTACAAAAACACTATTGAAATGCAGTTTTGACACTTTCAGTCAGTTACACTGCTACAGGACACGATTGAATTGCTTAGTTCTAGTTCCCGTATACTACATTTAATACCAGCATATTCATAAATGACATTCACTGACTTTTGAGTTTATGCTAAGCATTGGCCACGGACCAGATAGTAAAAAAAAATCTCTGGCCATGCTGAATGTAAATATTCAAGCTGAAGAAGAGCAATCTACTTCATAGTCCCGCTCACACACACCCGGGCTCGAACCTGCGACAAGCAGCACCATGGACTGCAAGACCTCCAGCCTGGGGCTCGAACCTGCGACTTTGGATCACACCCAAGGCAATTAACCAAAAGGCCCAGACGTCAAGTCAACGTTCTGCATGTACTGCTAAGCTAGTTAGCTAGCTAGTTGATTCTCGATGGATATCGAGGGCACACATTTTGGGGGTTTTAACGGAATTCAATTATTGTGGAATTTCCCCACTAGTCAGCCGCCTGCTCCAAGGTGGGCTCGAACCTGCGACCACGCAGCTTTGGGTCGGGAGACAGGCATCCCAGCCAGGGGTCAAACAAGCCCTGGCCTCAAGTCAACGTCCAGTATGCACGTACACGTTAAACATGCTCTCTCGTCCAGCATACACATACACGTTAAACATGCTCTCTCATCTAGCTAGCTCGCTAGCTAGCTAGTTAAATCAAGTGAAGTTGAAGCTTATGGCATGAACAGTCTTCATGCTTAAGCTCCAACCGGGGCTCGAACCTGTGACCACGCAGAGGCTTTTCTTTACTCCTCCAAATTCAACAATATTCACTATTTCCTAACTTTCACAAGATAAACAAAACTAAAGAGTTTAGTTCAGGTCTTCCTCTAGATTGCTAACTACCACGTTTCAACATTAGCCTCATAAACAGTTACAAACACAAATATCTGACTCTAAAGTCACATTATCACTCCTAGGTGAACTTAGTTGGAAGATAAACTTACAGATTGTCCTGTATCAAGCGCATACAGCAGGCAAAACAAAGAGCATGTCTTTCTCTGACTTCTAACATTTGCACAATGAGTAAACTGAAAGTAAAGAAACATACTTGACTTAAATAGTGATACCTAAGTTGGTCACTAGATGGGAGCATTACACCATAAAACAGCCGTATATAGAGATATGGGACCAAAACCCCTTCTGGGTTGGTGAGATGCCATGTACCATACCTTAGTTATGCTGCGATAACCTAGTGCTGCCACTTTCTGCACACTTGCCATCCTGTACAACCCTCTTTCTCCCCTCTCTCCTCACTCTAGCTAGATTATTTTATTTATTTATAGTTCATTTGGCAGGGACAATTATTACAAACATGACATGGCAGAGCCATGACAAACTTGTAGATGTGAATACATATAAAGTTTATAGCCAGATGGCTAGTTTGCAACCCCAGTCCCTGGTCAGGCTACCTATTCTAATGATAATGTAATTACATGACACACTTACATCATGAAGTGATATCCTCCTAGACTGGCCTAATCCTGTTGTTTGTTTCTTTTTGTTTCTCTTGCCTCCTCTGCCCCGACGCACTGGCTGAGTGATGAACCTCCCGTACTTCCCTGCCACCAACCCTACCCCATTATGGATGCCGACCAACCTCTCCAGAGCCACACACCAGGACCATCCTCCCTTTTCTCTCTGAGGCCCATGATGGATCTGGCCTGATGGCCCCCTGATGACCACTTCCTAAATGGCGACCAACACCCAATGAACTCTAATCCCACTCCAACTACTGACTCCATCCCTTGGCCCTGACTGTCACACAAACTATGTGTATATTATCTCTGACTACATTCAGTACTCATGTTGTTCTGTGTAAACCATGGTCAATCTATGGTCAGTCTATGCATCAGACTTTACGGATACTTTATTAGGCCCCAGGCACGTAGGCTGAGTCCATGAGACGTGGATCTGCCCAAGGTTTCTTCCTACAAAACAAATTATTTATAAAGCAAAGGGAGTTTTTCCTTGCCCCTGTTTCTTATGGATGCTTCCTGTACTGTCTGTAAAACGCCACGAGACCTATTTGAGCGCTCTACAAATAAAATTGAATTGAATTGAATTGAATAAATGCTTTTACTCACATATGTAACTCAAGGTAAGAGGGTGAATAACCCAATTTCATCATAAGGTGGACTATTCCTTTAACAACACATTCCCATTCATTTCATTGGAGCATTTCTGTAAGTGATGTGTCTCATCTATAATAAAGACTTTGGATGTACGGACAGTAACCACGGAGACTGAGCTGGAGCCAGACATCAGGAGACTCGTCCAAAGGGTATGTTGGCCTAGTAATAAATACTCACTGTGACATAATGACAAGCTTATAAAAATAAATAGATATGGATAATGACAGGCAAGGATAGATATGGATGATGGTGATTACTTGTTTGATAAGCTATTATAAAAGTTTTGTTCTATCTTTCCACCCCCACTCTCTCTATCTATTCTGTGTTCGTCTCTCTCTCTCTCTCTTCTGTGTCTGTCTGTCTCTCTCTCCCTGTCAGGTGTTCCTGGGGTGCATTGGTAGCTGGCATTGCTTGATTAAGGCCTCTGCTGATGAGAAGCAAGGCACACTGAGACTGTTACATTCCCTACATGTCTGTTGAGGGTAGAAAACCAGTGATTTTGTGTGCATTGCATTGCAAGGAAATTTCCCAGTGATTCCACACTTTGGCTAGGAGTAATCAGTGCTGAGTGTGTGTGGTAGAGAGCCTGCAGTGCTGAGTGTGTGTGGTAGAGAGCCTGCTGTATTGGCGCCATCTGTTGGTCAAACTTGACCAAGAATGTGTGGAATTCCCCTTCAGCGGTCACCGCCGTTCTGAGGGGCCTCTGTTTCCCTTCCCAGCATGCATTGGTGGTTCAGTGGTAGAATTCTCGCCTGCCACGCGGGAGGCCCGGGTTCGATTCCCGGCCAATGCAACATCCTTTTTTTCCCAGGCTTCTGACCGATGGACACCACCCTATCCACTGTCCTTTTATATCACACTGCCTACTCAGTGTCCATTATTACCACCTTGCCTACTGCTAACTCAGTGTCCAGTAATATCACTTTGCCTACTGCTTACTCAGTGTCCATTATTACCACCTTGCCTACTGCTAACTTCATATCTACACCCTCTGCCATCACACTGGCCTGGGGTTATATATACTGGCTACTTGCTGTGCCACTGTCCACAGCAATGTACAACTAAACACAAAACATGATGCACAAAAATACAACTAAACACAAAACATGATGCACAAAAATACTTGCTTCAGAATATAAAACTAAATTCAGAGGTTGGGACACATCACGAAATGTGAATAAAACAAAGTATTTACAAAACATTAGAGTCATTCATTTGATAAGAAATAGTGCCTGCCAAGACGACATATCTAGCAGCAAGCTTAGCTACTAGTTAGTAGTAGTCATTTTTAATACACTAAAAAGGCCTATGAATTAATTCTGTGATCCAACTATCAGGTCTCTGAAACAGACATACAATAGTAACTAACTAATTCTATCTAAATGTAGCCTACTTTTATATGAGTAAAAACATTTTTTTAAATTAAACTACATTAAATTAAGACATGATAGAAGACACAATAAACGATTATGGACACTTTTTTGAATTATGGCACCTGTCAGGCAATAAATGCATCACAGTACTGTAAAGAACTGATCCTCTGTGCATGGCCTAGATGAAAGATTTGCTGTTGTGAACTGTTGCCCTGAAAATGTATCTTAAGGGAAAGCTACCACGCTACATGGCTACACTAATGAAAAGCTATTAGATTGAGAAAATACTGTAGCTATACTATACCCAAGCTACTCAGAAATGTAGTTAAACTAGTAGCTTCACTACTTGTAGCTATGCTACTGCCCAACACGGTTTACTTTGGGCTGAGGTTGTGAAGCTCTAATCTCTTCCTAACACTGGCACTTCTGGGATAATGATGCAGTTAAAGATAATGATGGGAGACTTGCCCATTTCTCACTGTGCTCCCTGAAATTTCATCACTTTCTCTCCCTGACAAGCATCACTCTCCTCCTCTTTGGCTTTTTCTAGGTTAAAAAGTTCCCATACCTGTTAATTACTGGTGTTGTACCTTTTTCTGACTACATGGTAGGGGAATTTAGGCCTACTGAATCTTCATTGTGTCTTTCTCTCAAACTCTCTGCCACTGCATGAATGATGAACGATGCAGTCAACGATAGGAGACTTGCCAAGTCTCTACTATCACTTGTATTATTACTATTATTACTATAACTTAGCTGTACAGAACCTAGCTGTGCAGTTCTACCATAAAACTATGACCTTTGACCTTTTTACCATGAAACTATGAAAGACCATCTCACAGATGATGATGTCGCTCTCAGGCTTCCAAACGAGGACAGGATGGAGTGGACGTTCCCTTCGTGGCACACAGGACGAGTCGTAGGCCACGCCCAGGATCCCCGCAGCGGAACGGAGCAGGTCTGAAGGCATTGAGAGAAATAAACAAACAGACTAAACAAACACAACAAAACAATAATCCCACCCCAGTCCTGACTGACTGACTGACTGTGAATTTCACAGGTGCTTGTAGGGTAAATGTGAGTGGGACATATTTACATATTTACCTCAGGCACTGCTGTCCTCCTCAAAGGCAAACGCTGTGCAGAGATGCGTGAGAGGAATGGGTTCTAAAGGGGAACATAGAATCATAACACATGTTGATGTTGGGGTTGTAAACTAAAGGTTGAACATAGAATCATAACACATGTTGATGTGGGGTTCTAGAGGGGGAAATAGAATCGGAACACATGTTGATGTGGGGTTCTACAGGGGTAAATAGAATCGGAACACATGTTGATGTGGGGTTCTACAGGGGGAAATAGAATCGGAACACATGTTGATGTGGGGTTCTAGAGGGGAAATAGAATCATAACACATGTTGATGTGGGGTTCTAGAGGGGGAACAGAATCATAACACATGTTGATGTGGGGTTGTTCTTCTCAGCTGTTCTAAAATAAAACCATGAAAGCCCATCTCACACATGATGATGTCGCTCTCAGGCTTCCAGAAGAGGACAAGATGGAGCTGACGTTCCCAACATGGCACACAGGACGAGTCGTAGGCCACGCCCAGGACTCCCAGATCCCGCCCCTCAGCAGCTAGTGGAGTTCTAGTGAGTACAGGGGGCGGGGCCTGAAGGCACTGGGGAAAATAACAGATTAAACAAAATAATAATTCCAACTCCAGTCCTGACTGGATGATTGTGAGTTTCACAGGTGCTTGAGAGTGTAGTTGTGTGTGGTGCATATTTATTTACTTATTTACTTATTTACCTGTTTACATTTCCCTTGGGCACAAACAATTGAGGTAGAAGCACTAAAATCCGTAAAATAAGGCTGATATTATATAATATAAAAGACTCTGGAGTTGAGAGCGAGTTAAAGCACTTAATCCGTAAAATAAGGCTAATAAAAAATATGACACTGATTTACAGTATAATAAGATTAATATATAATATACTAATATAATAAAATATACTCTATAATAATATAATATAATATAATCTACTCTGGGTCTGAGGCCGGTCCCTCTGTCAGTCTGAGTCTCCAGGATGAATCCCACGTAGCCATCCACTCTGCAGCCCCACATCTCCTCCAGCTAAAGGACTTGCCTTTATCCTCACCAAACTGCACAACAGATTCACCCCTCTGGCTCAGACAGACAGACAGACAGACAGACAGACAGCGCTGATTAGTTTTAGCCGTTTTACCCAGGGGGTATATCACTCAACACCAGACTATATGTTTATGTGATAGTCAGTCTTGTCAGGCTAATGCACAGGCAGGATCTTGCCTTAAAGTAATATATAGGCTGATGTACAAAAACCATCTCAAGTTGTGTGGCTTCTGCAAGATGTCTGTTAGCGCACTTTAAAAAGAGCTACATTGAAATTATGGTGAAAAAAATGGCTGGAGTGGGTTTTTAAGTTCTTAGGTTCAGAGGAATCATTTAAGGTCCAAAGCACAATTCAATCAATGGCACTAGCTATCAAAAGACAAGAAAGGCAGTCCAATGACGAGGGAAATGGATCCAACATAGAGGACCCCCCAGCTACTCAAGCCCAGGGTATCATCTCACGATGTTCTTGGATCCTCATCAGACTCCAGTAGCAGTGACGAAGAGGACAACACTGAGGAGAACCAAAACCAAGAGGTGCAGAGGGAGGTCTTGCAGTATTTTGGTGAACACTGTCATGGTGGAGAGGAAATGCAAGCAAGATACCCAACCCTGGCTAAGCTTGCAGAGTCTTTTCTGAGTATTCCAGCCACCTCAACACCTTCAGAGCGTTTGTTCTCCACTGCTGGGAACATTGCCAATGTAAATATGTTGACCTTTTTGCATTCTAACCATCATTTGCTGTTTTAAAGGATTGCTCATGTTTTGACAGATTCTCTTTTTTCTCTCAAATGCATACAGTAGCTACTGTATGAGAAAAGCACTATAGTTCTTGCATGGACAACTTCTACACCAGTCCCAAGCTGTTTGGTGACCTGGCTGAGCTCAAGTTTGGAGTGTGTGGGATGTATAGGGACGGCCGGAAGGGGTGTCCGTCCAGTGAGGGCGTCCTTACTGAGAAGTCCCCACGTGGAACGGTGCGCTGGACCAGACAGGGTCCTGCTGTCTATGTGAAGTGGATGGACGCTAGGGAGGTGTCGATGTGCTCCACCATTCATGCTGCCTATGCTGGGGACACTGTGAAGAGGAAGGTGAAAAGCAGAGAAGGCAAATACAGTGTGGTGGACGTCCCATGCCCACTGTGAAGAGGAAGGTGACTCCTGGAGAAAAAAACTCCTCTTTGTGACCTCTTTGCCCTCTTAAAAGGCTTAGGAAAGGCTCAGGCTTAGCCCACATTTTTCCTCACATTCTGTGCAGCGGAGACAAGGTGGGAAGAGATCATAAATTTAGTTAATTTTTTTTACCCTATTCAGCCTTAAAATGCCGCTCCATAGACTTACAATGGGGCATAAATAGGCCGATAATACATAAACAGCAGCTTGTTGACCGGGTTGTGCACCCAGGTTTTGATCCTTGGACATCCTAGATTTCATTTTTGTAGAACAAACTTTTACAGCAGCCCATGTCTGTAAAACCCCATTGCCGGTTTTTGCAGGTAATATGTAGGTGTGTCTAACTATATTCAGACAATATGAATATGGGCAAACATTTTGCCTATAAAGTCTACATAGATAAATAAATAAAGCTAAGGCTCAGCTACGTTCGGTAACCAGAAGGTTGCAAGTTCAAGCCCCACTCCGCCTGACCCCATAGAGGTGTCCTTGAGCAAGATTCCTCACCCCAAAATGCTCCCGGTGAGCATATTGGTGCCTTGCATGGCTGCCACTGCCACTGATGTGTGAATGGGTGAATGTGAGGCATACATTGTAAAGTGCTTTGAGTGCTATATAAATGCAATCCTTTTACCATTTAATGTATCTCATGTAATCACGAGGCCCAGGCTATTGCTTCAGACAATGTAAATAAATAAATAAATATTAGCCTATTCTCTATGCTGCAGTTGCATAGCCTACTGTAAAGCACTTTGAGTAGAAGAGGGCTAAATGCAATCCATTTACCATTTACCTTTTTTTGTGTGTGTCACAAATGTAGATGGACAAGACACCATACATGAGACCGACCACAATGCGGCTGAGGTGTTTGGCTGCGGTGAGCCGCTCAGTGGCTGAGAAATTTGTTTTTGGCCCTCCTTTGAGGGCTGAATCAAAGGTTTTAAACAGCTATGCCTTGACTGATGGGAAAAGTGTAGTCATCATGAACATCCCAAGCGAACGCAATGTCAACATAGAGGAGGGGGAAACCTATATGTTCCGCCAAATCACCCTAAAAAACTCAAAGGCATATTTCAATGCAAACAGCGATTTGTATAATTCATATGAATTGGAAATTGAACTAGATGAACTCAAAGCAAAGGCCACAGCAATACTTACACCACCAAGCAGGACTTCAACGTTCGATGAGGCTAGGGTGAATAAGGTGGATTTTATCACCCTGAGGGGCCAAATTTCAAGTGTAAGTGGAGTGTGTGGTTGTCAATTCACCTGTCAGGAGTGTAACTGTTACAACATGTTTTATTGTGGTAGTTTTAAAGTGGAAAACACAGTGTATCAGCTTGGTTCATTTTACCCCCTTGATTTCTCTGGTTTGTCTCACTTTACCCCAATGCTGAACACAAGACCACTGTTTTCAAAACAATCATATTTTTATTGCCCATTGTGTCCTAAACACATTCTGATAATTTCCATAGCCAGGTAACATCCTGAATTAATAGGAAATGTGAAAATTGTAGTGATATAACATTTTAGCTTGGCTAGAGAGGAGCAAATGTAAAAAGTGTCTCACATTACCCCGCTCTCCCCTACTCTTAATTATTTAGATTGCTCTTCCACGGCCAGCTAACACAAGGGGAGGATGTGTCCCCATAATGGACATCGTCCTCACAGATGGAGGCCAACAGCTTGCTGTCGCTCTATGGAGGGAGGCTGCCTTACAGCGCTTGGAGAATGGAGAGTGGGTGGAAATCACCCACCTGAAACCCACAAACCACCCCGACTTCGGGTTCAAAATGAACTCCACCCTGTACACAGTAATCAACGTAAGTAGTCTGTACATTAGGCTATGTTTTGATATAAAGTTGTCATCAACGTTGACCCCCGCCAACTGTTTCCTCTGTCCACAACTGTTTCAAAATAAAAGTCCTCACTATAATAACTGATTTTCAATGATTTTCCTTTGCCAACTGTAAATGCAACCATCATCCTATGCAACAACTTCCACATTGATGACCTGGCAACCAACATGGCAACCGCCATATCCGCCCTAGCAACAACCTCAAACACTCATGCTGCGTCCCAGGAACCACCATCACAATTATGACCAACCACTCAACTTAGCACCCAACATGATCAACATGGCAACCAGCATAGCAACCTCCATATCTGCCCTAGCAACGGCATAGCAACAGCTTCCAGCACCCTTGTAATGTCCTAGGAACCACTCCAACAATGATGATCTGGCAATTAACACAGCAACTAACATGATCAACGTAGCAACCAGCATAGCAACCTATATGTCCGCCCTAGCAACGGCTTGGCAACAGCTTCAAGCACCCTTGCGACGTCTTGGGAACCACTCCAACAATGATGATCTAGCAATCAATATTGCAACCAACATGATTCAGCGTAGCAACCAGCATAGCAACCTATATGTCCGCCTTGGCAACGGCCTAACAACAGCTTCCAGCACCCTTGTGACGTCTGAGGAACCACTCCAACAATGATGATCTAGCAATGAACATAGCAACCAACGTGATCAATGTAGCAACCGGCATAGCAACAAGCATGTCCGCCTTAGCAACGCCCTAGCAACAACCTTAAGCAACCTTGTAACTTCTTAGACACAACTTCAACATTGATGATGTGGCAATCAACATAGCAACATCCATGTCCGCCTTAGCAACGTCCTAGCAACAACCTTAAGCAACCTTGCAACTTCTCAGAAACAACTTCCACGTTGATGGCCTAGCAACTATATCATGTTTTAGTTCTATTGTCAGACATTTTTGCACAAAACTTTTACTTTGATAAAACTTTAAAACTTTTTGCATGCACTATGTAATTTCCATGGAATTACAAATCTAGTCCCAGTTCCAGTGCTGGAGTATAGTAAGCACATGGGTGGAGTTGATCGCTCATGCCCAGTTCCAGTGCTGGAGTATAATAAGCACATGGGTGGAGTTGATCGCTCATGCCCAGTTCCAGTGCTGGAGTATAGTAAGCACATGGGTGGAGTTGATCGCTCATGCCCAGTTCCAGTGCTGGAGTATAATAAGCACATGGGTGGAGTTGATCGCTCAGATCAGCTTATCCAGGACGTACTCTTCATACACGGGAGAACAAAGCCGTTTGGTACCTAACTTCTTAGACATAGCAATTCACCAACCCTGGTCCTTCACTTCTTAGACATAGCAATGCACCAACGCCTACATCCTGCACTATGCCCCACCTTCAGCAAATAAACAATGGGCGTCGCCATGACACACAGAACTTCCTGCAACCGGTAAAGAAGTTTCGGTTTGGCCTATTGCTATATGTTGCTAGTAAAGAAAACAAACACACAAAACGATTACCTATCAATTATTATAATGACAGATTAAGGAATGGCACCCTCTGGATCAACGTGCGCCGCTGTCGGGTGCACAAACAGCACCCAAAAACTGAAAGATGTTATGAATGGGACCTGTTTCATACATAAAAAGACGCGATTGGCCTGTTGCCCACCACTCTACGCACTCCATACAATCCCAAAGGACGAGACCAAAACAAGGGAATGGCTAGCAGCCCTAAAACTAAAACATCCACCAAACAAAAAGAGTGTATGTCTGTTCTTATCACTTTATTGATCATAAACCAACAGAGCTCCACCCGAATCCGGAGTTATAGAGAACTTTCTGGATGCATTCTTAATGCATCCAGCACACCAAATAAATGGTTTTCAGGCCCTCCTCAAACCTACCAAAAATAACAAACTCTTGAGAATAACAATACCAACAACAAAATAAATTTTACCTTTCAATCAGCACCGTTTCTAGCATGATCTATGGTTTGTACGCATGTGCTTAATAAGTAATCGTTGATGTAGATCTTGTGCCTGCATTAGCTATTCTTCGATAACCTATGGCTTTGAGACAATGACGAGTGAAGAAGCATTATCGTTACAAGAGTCGAAAGACGAATCATCTGTTTTCTCCACTGGATAGGCAACTCAAACAGGCCAAGACGGATCCTGATGGCGTTTGTTGTCTGTTGAAGGACAGCTCCGGAGTGAATTCAAGCTTAGCCCTTTAGAAGGAGCATGCTAAATGCACCAGTTAGCGAATGGAACAAAATAATTTGGTACAGCATAGACCGAACATGAACGCAGAAGCGAACAAGCACTTTACACTGAATCAATAGAACCTCATTACTCGAAACTGAAAGTAAGATCTGAGGTGCCGTTGACTCAATGTAACGTGTTTCGCGTTCGCGCTAGGTCTATGCTGTTCGAAATTCTTTCATTCCATGTGAAATATATTGCTGTTAGAAGGCTTGTGCAACAGGGTTATGCTTAAACTTACTCAGGCAATTTGCTTACTGCACCTACGCTGACAACCACGGCATGGCTATCACCATAGTGACGGTGGTGGTAAACAAAAAAGCTCACTGTATGCCATTCAGCATTTTCACCATAGCAACCCTTACTTTTAATTGGCTAACGCTACCATTTAAGCGCTACCAATTTCTGGTCTGTTTTACTTATCTTCTATTCCGATTTCATTATTTTAAGAAAATGAATGTGAACAACATCGAGATAATATACCCCGTTTTTGATTTATTAAGGATTTATGACTTTTTATGTTTTCGTTAACTCATTGACTGCCAGCCGTTTTCAGAATAGAGAGTTCCATACTGCCAGAGGTTTTGGGGAATTTTGACTGTTTTTTAAAGAGCCACAGAATATTATGTGTTACGACTACATAAACAATGAAACTACCACAAGAATGAGCAGACTCTCTTCTTTCACCAGAAAAAAAAAGTTCGTTTCTACCCCTTTCCATTGCTTAGAAATCAGCAGGCGAACATAAGCTACTTTCTCCAAACACACCCGTTTTTTATCAAAAAAGGGAGAAAATTAGCGTTTTGTTTGACAACGTTAGTGTCTTGGATGCGCGTTTTTTCGGTCTATTAGCACGTCAAACATCGGGAAAATGTCTTCCTTTGATAAGACCACAAAAACAACAGTAACAGGGGGCTTTTGGTAATAAAATAGACATTGTTGTAACAAGGTAAATATATGCTATTTACAGACTGTGACAGCGAAAACTCAGTGATCAACAACTGGCTCGCAAATTCTTACCTGACCCGGAACTGTGAGCTAGCTGGGCACTGAAACAAGTCACAACTGCTATTTCCGTTTGCCCAAGGTTGATCTCCTTCATCTCCCACGATCGGAACACTACTCGAACTACTATGGCAGTGACACATACTCTGATCGAGTGTGAACTGCCTAAATTTCTCCGATTTACGTCTGCACTTTGCTAGCGGCATATTTAGCCATGTCATTAGCTTTCTCTACTTCTCCCTTGGCCATACCTATGAATCTATGCTCATCTCACATACGGCTCTGACATCCAAAGTGACACACTGCCACCCTCAGGATCAATTTGGAACAACAATTTTCGACGGAGAATTCTGATATTTACAGACAAGGTTCCCTAGGTCTTTCTGCAGCCCTCCCCATTAAAAAACGCAGTTGACGTCTAAAGACGTCATTGGCAGTGAACGGCAGTATTTCAGTTGACGTCTAAAGACGTCATTGGCAGTCAATGAGTTAAAAAAAAAAAAAAAAAAAAAAATGATGGAAACTGATGTAAGATAAATCTGAAAACACAGGTTTTGTGAAAAATATCTGTGGCGATATACGTTGTCATTACCAGACACATATTAGCGTTTGCTGGTAGCAACCACCACTTGGCGACCGAGTTGCTTGCTCAAATCGCCCAGTCGCCCTCTCGTGTGACCGTAGGGTAATATGGCAGGCAGTACCAGAAGACAACTATGGCTGAGTTATGGCATGTCTGTTTAGCCAGTGTTGCGTCTCAGAGTGGTAGCGTTGGGGAGCATGTTAGCAGCTATCTGGTTGGCCAAAAAATTCAGATTAACACCAGGAGATTTCAGCATGTTATACCAGAGAGAAGATCCCTCCTCCTTCACTTCCTCTGCTGTGAGCACTGCGTGGTATTTGCATTTCCTTTATTTCTTCAAAATATAAAATGAACTACATTAACTATGATCATTTTTTGTACATAAGATGCATATTCATGAGTATTGGATAGTTAAGTTTAATAGGATAAAGCAAAGGGATGAGTGTGTAAATAAATCAAAAAAAATATTTTACTTGTTACTTTTAGACGAGTTGTTTTATGGTGAAGACATGCAATCTGATCTTTTATAATTTCTGAGTTTTTCTGTTTGTCTGTTCTGTTTTTTGCAGAATGAACAGAACAGTGCCACACTGGACAGTTGAAGACGTCTCTCACTGGCTTGAATCAAATACCTTACACAAATACTCCGAGGCATTCAGAGGTGGGAGTTTCGAGATGCCCAGCTCCAGTATATGCCCCTTTTAGCCGTATTGCAGAAATTAGCAAAAAACATAAATAAATAACAATAATGAAGACATTTGGGCAATGCTGAACACCCTTCCTGTTGAGGGAGATGAGGATATTCTGAGATACTACACTAGTGCAGAACAGTGCAATAGGCACCCACGCTTTTGTAATCAACAATATTCGCCTACACTTCTATGTTGACGAATTACAGAATGTGCCCCTTATAGCCCTATTGCCTATGGCCTGGAGGCCTTAAAACTCAGCATTGTTCATGCGCTGTGTGATGACTTTTGTGGCAGGAAGCAGGGTGTCCAGAGCATCAGCACAGTGGGCATTGACTTTGTGGTGCAGAGGAATCTGAAGGAAGGCCACTCACTTGTGAGGTTTGAGGGCAGAAAGAAGGGATGCGTGAGCTGAATCTGAGCAGGCCCCTTAACCCTTATTTGCAGAAATAAAAAAAATAAAATAAAAAAGAGAAAAATTAAGATATTTGGGCAATGCTGAACACCCATCCTGTTGAGGGAGATGAGGATATTCTGTGAGACTACACTAGTGCAGAACAGTGTAAGAGTCACCCACTGCTGTCAATCACAACAATATTCAGCTACACTTTTATGTTGATGAATTTGAAGTTGTCAATCCCCTTGGAGCAAAGAGAGGAAAGCACAAGCTAACGGCTGTTTATTTCAAGTTAGGAAATCTTCACCATCGTTATACATCCAAAGTTGAGCATATCCATCTTGGTAAAACATCCATAAAGATGCAAGTAATTATGATGCATTGGACAATTGGTTCCCACACCCTGCACTCACGTGACTCCCACACACTGCAGGTGGACATCAAAATAAAACTGAAGAGTTCAGATGTAAAAGCCACTAAACGCCATCTCCGTCAAAAATGCTCTCTCCACCTAGTATTTGTACATAAAATTATCTTTCTTCAGAAATAACTCGTTGATGAGATGTCTGACGCTGTGTCCTACTCCTACTTGGATGTAGACACAGGGAGCCCAGCTCCATTAGCCTTTGTACCTCGTCGTGTGTTAGGCATAGATGTAGGTAGCGTTCAGAGAGCTGTACAGACAGCTACAAAAACCCTGCGGGAGATTGATTTCTTCATGATGTTTTTAGCACTGCCATCATCGCCGATATCTGTGGGTTCACTAATACCAAGGGGTGGGAACTAACAGTTGGTAGTCCGCCGTACGCCAATTCTAGTGGGGTCTGGGATGAGGTGACCCCAGATGAGTTTTACCGGTTTTTGGGCCTTCTGATTTACATGGGGATCACCTCTCTCCCAGATATCCAAAGATACTGGGGAACAAAATCACTTCAGGGTTCATGGGCTAAAATGCCAACATGTGCTCTACATGTTGTAGACCCGATAACAGAAGACAACTCCGATCGTCTTAGGAAATTGCGCTATTTGATGGATCACCTCAAAAGCAAGTGCCAACAGCTTTACCAGGCAGGTGAACATGTTAGTGTAGATGAGCACATGGCAAAATCAAAAGGTAGATCAGGATTTAAACAATATATGAAGGGCAAACCAACTCCGTGGGGATTTAAATTGTGGGTCATCGCAGCATCCGATTCAGGCAATACTTTAGACTTCAATGTTTACACAGGTAGTCGTAATTGGCGCATTGTCTCAATCTGGCATCTAAAGTAGTGGAAGAGCTAGTTCAACCTTTCAAAGGCATGGGCCACACAATTTGGTTTGATAACTTCTATACTTCTCCAACACTAATGATCCAACTCAGAATGTGGGGGCAGCAGGAATGTGGTCGCCGGTCCATGGAGCAGGGTCTTTTTATTGGTGTATAAAGAGGCCAAGAATGTATGTGTGGAGCAGTCCCATAGAGGTACCAATATCACCCAATAAGCCTATTTCACAAGTTCCGGGTTCGGCGTTCGATTTGGCCCTGACTGGGTAAAGCGTCTTCCGCTTGAACGTTCTACAGTAATAAATAGCGCTGTCAAAACCGTAGTCAAACACCAAGAGCCTGATTTCTACCTCTATTCACACATTCAAAGCAACAACAAACATGTTTCCATAACTTCCCAATTAACGATTACCAAAGAAGGTGAATAAGGGTGATCAGAGAGGATAAGAAGACGTTAAATTGTCAGTCATAAGGGGACCAACGTTAACATGGTCTCTAACCAGAACAGCTGATTAACGCGAGTAGCCTACAGTGCTCATTTCATTTCTATTGTTTCCAAGTTATTTTTACTGAAAAAAATACACCACAGTCTTGAAGAAATCATATGATTATAAATAGGTGTCAGCTCGAAAAGCGAAGAGAAGGAATTGGACCAAAACCGACCAAAACACCGACCAGCGAGGTAGAGCACGCGACCCGCCCCCTGCCACCGGTAGTAGTAGCCGTGTGGGCTATCAACACTTGTTGTGATTTTGTACTTTTGGCAAACAGGACATGCATTCAACGTTAAAACAGCCAATAAGCACCCGATGTAGGCTACTGTAAAACATAAGCCTGTTTCAGTTTTCCTGCCTCAGCTGCCCTGTAACAATAACGTTAGCAAGTTATAAACTAGGCTAGCCTGTTATTTCCTTGGCTTAGGCTAAAACTGATAAACTTGCCTGAAGGTCTTCTTGATGCAAACCTTCATTACTAAATTTAGCTTGTGTACTCCCTCTATCTTAACCACAACTTCATGGCTAACGTTAGTCCAGTTACAAATGCTCCAGATATCTTACAGTATTTCTTCTTTTTTAAACTCTTGCACTTTGGTTTGTTAAACACGTTGTCATTGCTAACGTTAATTTTCTGTTGTCTAGCTGGCTTCGTAGATGTTTCATAATGTTAAATAAATGAACTCAGCCTACTTACTTACTTGATGCAATGTTAGACACAGTGGCTGATGGTGAAACGATGTTAACGTTAGGATCCATGTAAAAACACTCGTTATTAATCCGTAGCTACTCTCCTCCCTTCATAATCAGCCGAACCGCCGGCTACAGATAGTAGTCCCCTTGCATTTTAACGTCACATTCTGTGTGTTCGCCCTTATCCACTACTTTATTCCATATCGTTAGTTGGCAAGAAAATGTTGATACGATTGCTTTGGTTTTACTTTGAATGTATGCATTAAGGTAGCGTAGCCTACACAACACAAACTTTGGGGATCTGTTTGACAGCGCCAGAGCCATAGAGCGCCATTGTGCTTACCACTGTAGAATTTTTCAGCCGGAAGCCCCTTTACCCAGTGAGGCCAAATAGAACGCATCTGTGAAATAGGCCT
>JAODXP020000022.1:17494756-17506032 GCA_027497455.2 Sardinella longiceps | reverse complement strand
TAGTCTAGGCAGGATTTTGGAAAATGTGCTTATTTAGAGTCCTGAAGGCAAATCATGTTAATTTTTGGCATACAACATTTTTAGGGGTTTTGAAGGGTGCTGAATCCAAATCTTCTGTATGCCAGGCTCAAAAATTACCCATAATGCCTCAAAATGGAGAAATCCAAAATGGCCGCCGCCGGCAGGTGAAAATCTAACTTATCACTTATCTTTTTGACTGTACAAGGTAAAAACCTGCATGTAATGTCCTTTTATAGGTTTTCACACATGGAGAATTCAATACAGTGCTCAGATTTAAGATCAAGACTTAAGAAAATGCTTGAAATTGATGTACATGGTTAAAATTGATGTCTCGGAATTCATAAAAACGAGGATTAAGAAAAAGGTTGATGCCATTCAGAAGAATCAACATAAAATATGTTTAGAAACAAGGTTGATTACAATACTTCAACTATTGAATTGCTTATTTATTTGTATTTTAACTATTTGTTTTATAATTGAAGAAAATACATGAAACTCATAGGCCTCTAGCCATTAGCCTGCGTTTAAAACGGGTATCTGCTAATAGATTTGAGCAACTACTGGAATATTTAATTTTATCTTAGCATTATTGTTTGTATGTCTACTGTGCTATGGTGGAATGTTTGCCCATCCTACACACCCCTGTACACAAAATGACAACACATAACTCTGAGAACCCACCACCCCAATATCCCAAAAGACGATAGGCTACGCCTTCTGCCAATTCTCTCATAGGATGCTCAGCAATAATGGATAAACTATTGAAACATTACCAACTATTTGTTTGAGACAGTGTAATAGCCTAAATCTCTACAAACTGACATGTAAAAATAATATGTAGTCTATCTATTATTAGGTAACATTTTAGCCTGCTAGCAAGCCTTGGAGCCAAGGAGCCAACTACCATACTGTTAGAATCCAAAATAGCAGTTCTCTAAACCACTTTAGGATTTCTATTATGGGCATTTCCATCTCAATTCAACACCTAACACCTTTTTATGTAATCTGTAGTGAATCTGTACATATCCCTATTTTTTGACTACACAAGTGTTATTGGTAGATCTCAGAAGGGCAGGATTTGGTACAAAGTAGACCTTATGCGTACTTCCAGGTAATGCTAACAGATGATAACAATGCACATGATAATGAAACTTTTATGCCCTCATCATTTAGCCTTGGCTGTTGTTTTGCTATTTGGTCTATATTGCATGAAATTCTGTCATTCTCCGACCTATTGACAGTACTTACTTAGCAATGTGAAACAACAGGGCTACGAGTGGATTTACTCTGGATAATGCAATGATGTAATTTCTAAAACAAAAGCCATACTGGGTAGCATGTGCAGAACTCTAAGATCTTATTGAAATTACCGTCCATCCCTAGCCTGATTGCCATCGACTTTCAAAGCTCTACGAGACTTTGGTCTGACCAAGAGCCCGTATAACAAAATTTCTCAAAGCGCATGGTTGACCCGCCTCCCTGAAATGCCTCGGTTTGCTACTGGTCGATGTTAGAAAATGCGGTGCCGAAGCAAAACTAATCACACCACTCTTTCCTCTGATGTATGTGAGGTGAAGGGAATTGCTTGAATAGGACTGAGAGCCGTTGGAGCTGCTCAAAGTTGATTGGTTATCGACCAAAGTGGGGCAGTTCCCCAGTTTGGGGCAATTCAGAAGTCCTGCCTGATCAGCAGCTGGCCAGACCAGCAACAGCTATACGCCGAAGCTGTTACGTCACTGGGAGGGCGTGCCAGGCTTGTCCATCCCATCATTCATGTCATCTCAAATGTGGAGCTCTCGTATTTTCATCATGGTTTGACATGACGGAACCATGCTCAGGCAAATGCGAAGGAAACCCAATTCAATAAGAAGGGGATATTAGCCAGCTATGACAGGAAATAAGATAGCTGGACACCAGTATGGCTAGCCAAGGGAGGAGAAAAGGGCACTGGTGGGGACCTCATCCTGGATTATTACAGAGATTTCAGTTTGAGAGTTGCCAATAGAGCATTAGCATTGGCATTGCATTGTCTGGGAATAACAGGTTACAGTATCAGTGATCATGTTCTCCTCAGCTATGAATACGCTGATAAATTCAGCAGAGGTGCAGTGCAGAGGACCCTTTGGGCCCCTGACATTGTATACTGTACGTCCCTTATTCGTGGATGACCTCATATAGTCACTTCAACATCATTACCAGGTTGCAAGTGGAGCCTAAAAGGCCTGGGGCAACTCATTATCTGGGCAAGCATGGAATTCAAGCCTGCTAAATCTAGGTGCTAGTTAGCCTGGTGAATGCCAAACTAAAATCACAAGTGATATTTAGTCTGGGGACCTACCTATTGCATTTCTCGTAGCGGAAGCATCGTTTACGATTGTCCAGAGCCGTTTATTGGGCGCTACGAATGTCTATCATAGCATCTGTACATACCTCGGAGCCAATACCAGAGCCACCACGTGGCGTAAAATGCAATCGAGGGCCGTACAAATCCCTTTTTGTTCTGCGATTGGATACCGAAAGTAAGCGAGAAAAATGGCCATGGTCACCATGCTGCTTTGCAGAGTGGAATGAAATCAGCACGCAAAGGTGCATGGGAACTCCCAGGCTAGGTGCTAGTAGTAAAGGAGGGAAAACTACTAGTAAATATGGCATCGGGCTGAGCAGGCTTTGGACTCCAGCATGTCCCCTGTGCCAGAGATGGTCTCAGGATCACATCCATACCCAGAAACCTTTGGGTGCTATCACTGGTGAGTGGTGACACAACTATGTGTTGACACCTATGTCTGAGGTAATCACCGCAGGGATGATTCACAGCTGACAGCAGTGACCAAGGCAATCCATAGTCTTTGGTAAAGCAGGGGTGAAGCCAAAGCAGTGTCCACATCTAACAGGAGGACTCCTGGAAAAAGCACTGAATTGGAAGCTGAAAGTTGACTGTGGGAGGCAGACCAAATTCCAGGGATTTACATTCAGGTCAAATTTAGTCCAACATGACAAGTGGTCCTGTCAGAGATGATTGTCTCATATGAAGACCATGGAGGAGGTGATTGTTTCATAGTGATTGTTCAAGTGGGGTAATGTTCAAGCAGAGGATTAAAGATCTGATATGACCCCATCAAGGTTGGCTGCAGAGGTTTTGCAGGTCTATCTCTCTACCTGGTATTGAACTGGCATCCAGGTAGCTGTGAATAAAGGATGATCTATGCAAAATCACTGCTGCTGGGGCACAAGCTGGGAATTTTTCACCCCCAGGAGGGTTGCCTGGGTAAGGATGTTTGAATCTAAAAGACTCACAACATCCAATGGAGCCCAGATTACATCACTGTTGATGTGCCAAAGTAGCATCAGAAGTTATAAGGACCAGGGTGGACTGTATATCCAATGTGTTCTGCACATCATGCTACCCAAAGTTTGCAAATTGTCAGGAAATAATGCAATTGCATTGATGAGGAATTATGCACTATACTCGCTATTTCATCATGGAGGTGTTAGATGGATTAGCCTGGGAGTTCCGCAGCTTATTTCACTTGTGATTTTAGTTTGGCATTCGCCAGGCTATAGATGGATGCACTCGACCAGTAAATTGTTATACAAACACTGCCATGAATCTTAAGGTTAATTGAGCTAAAATAGTTGCATAGTTCCTTTTGGTGTTGAATTAATAAGGAAATTACGCATTACACATGATATGTTAACTGCTATTTGGAACAATTGCAGGAAAGGGTCAAACTAGTGGTAAGGTATTTCAGCATTGCAAACCGCTGTTTTGTAAAAGACAGCTACCTGAACATTTGTAATCTCTCATAGTAGATAAACTGTATAGGCCTATCATTTGTATATATCAGTAACAGATTTAGGCTATTCACAATGTCTCTAACAATGGTAATGTTAATGGTAAAGTTTTCCTGTTATTGCTGACCATCCTGTGAGAGGAGCATCTCTTCTTGAGGGATATTGGGGTGGTGGGTTCTCAGAGTTGCTATTTTTGTGTACAGGGGTGTGTACGATGGGCAAACATTTCACCATAGCACACTGGACATAAAACAATAATGCTAAAATAAAATTAATAGTTGCTCAAATCTAATAATCGTTTCAAACACAGGCTAATAGCGTGTCGTGTGTTTCCTTCAACTATAAAATAAATAGGAAAAATATAAATAAATAATCAATTCAATAGTTGAAGTATTGTAATCAACCTTGTTTCTAAACATATTGTATGTTGATTATTCTGAATGGCATCAACCTTTTTCATAATCCTCGTTTTTATGAATTATTAATGATCCGAGACATCAATTTTAACCATGTACATCAATTTCAAGCATTTTCTTAAGTCTTGATCTTAAATCTGAGCACTGTATTGAATTCTCCATGTGTGAAAACCTATAAAAGGACATTACATGCAGGTTTTTACCTTGTACAGTCAAAAAGATAAGTGATAAGTTAGATTTTCACCTGCCGGCGGCGGCCATTTTGGATTTCTCCATTTTGAGGCATTATGGGTAATTTTTGAGCCTGGCATACAGAAGATTTGGATTCAGCACCCTTCAAAACCCCTAAAAATGTTGTATGCCAAAAATTAACATGATTTGCCTTCAGGGTTAATCTTTTTTGAAAACTGACCCTGACTATAATAACTGATTACCGTTCCATATGAATGCCTTTTAGAATGGCAACTATAACAACAATAAGCAGCCTTGTAGATCTACTTTCAACTGAAAGTAGTACCCAAACCGAACAGGTTAACTTATTTTAAATTGGAGTAGCATATTTCTTTTACGTTCTATACGCTTCTTCAAATATACGAGAGATGAATACAAACGGGAGATAAGCGGGATAACGACCTCGGAGGTGACCAGTTCTACATAAATAATTGGCTTCGCGGAGTAACCCGTCTCCGCGCTGCGCGCGTTGCCGGAGTTCTAAACTCCACGTCGCCAATTATTTATGTAGAACTGGTCACCTCATCGTCCGTTATCCTTTACTTGAGGACTGGGTCCTTTATTGACAGATTTTTCAAAGCTGCCCTAATGGAACCTTGCCTCCATAGTGTTCAACTTCCAAGGTGAGTGTTCTATTAAGGAAGCATTCTTGACTTTGAGAAACAGTCATTCAATTTATGAGCATTAATCTGAGACCACACATTAATAGCATGTGTTGTGTCCTGCTGGACTTTTTTTGCCTTCTGCAATTTGGCTGTATGCTGTGCTCTGTTCTGTGTTGTATTGTGTTTTGTTTTGTTGCACTGATGCAGGCTTCTTTTCCTACCTTCCACCTCCATGGAGTTGTCGTCCTGTTCGTCTGTCCAGTCGTCTGACTCTAGGTCAATTCGCTTCTCAGTTCTGTTGCGGAGGCTCCAGCACAGACGGTACAGCTGCAGGCCAAACACACACACACACACACACACACACACACACACACACACACACACACACACACACACACACAGCAAGGTGAGGTCAGGCAAGCACCAGGCAAAACAACAACCACAAGTTGGCCAACATTCACTTCAGTTAGAGGCCCAGGAAACGATTCAGTCACATGAACAGTGTGTCTGCTGTGAATCACATGCATTTGGCCCAGACAAAAACCTGATTCACTAATTAAAATAAATCATCTGCACTTCTCAAACAAATATAGGACTTAGGGGACTTAGAGGCTTCTCGTAAAATTGTTTCATCTACAAAGGATCTTCTGTGAACATTGTGAGAACAGCTGTGATGGCTGGGCTGTGCACAGATAGAACATGTCATTACTGAATGAAAACCTCTTACATCCAAAGATTTTAGAACACCTAACTAAAACTAAGCTTTTTCTAAAAAAAAACAAAACAAAAAAAGTGAGCTCAAATGTATCTTTTTGAACAAACAAATCAGAATTCCATAAGACCTGAAATGTCTTAATTTAAATCCCCAGTCTATTAAACACACCCAATTAAGTCCAATTTAATTCCAGATTAAGATTTTGAAATACTCTTCTGCTAGACCGAGACAAAGACAGGGCTGTTGCAAGAAGTATTTGTTGTTGTTGTTGTTGTTGTTGTTGTTGTTTGGGTGCTCTCCTGAATAAGTTGCATAACACTGTGAACAGGGTCATAGTGTACTGGCTAACTTACGTTCTCATCGGGGATGGGCTTTGTCATGAGGGAGATGCCGAGGACGAAGATGCAGGAGAGGACAAAGAGAATGATGGAGAAGTAGAGGTAGTGAACGCCACAAATGATGGTAGGGCAGTTGCTGGGTTCGGCACAGCTACCTGTGCCATAAACGAACTCGGTGATCATCCGTGCCAAGCCCACTAATAAGCCCAGCATGAGGCCATAGAACGCTCCCTAAAAAAGAGAGGATGTTGAAGTTACGTTATTTACTTTTGGATAATGTAAAAGCTAAAAGTGATATAGAATACAAACAATCGGCAGCCCCTAAACAAAATCACAGAATCACCGGCTACTCCTTTTACCTAAAAGTGCACTATATCTTAAGGAGATAGTGCATATCTCCTTAAAGGTGTGATATGATTAACATGATGAACAAAATGAGGGAGATAGGGAAGGGTGGAGAAAGAAAAGGAATGAGGTATGGGGAGGGAAAAGGAATGGAGAGAGGCAGGGAGGGAGGGGGAAAGGGAAAAAAAGGGCAGGTGGGTAGATGCCACTGTGGCACAGCGGATGGATGGATGGCACACTGCACCGAAAGGACAAGGGTGAGCACATGAGTGGGTATGGAAAGGGTGTGGCTTACCGGCTCATTGACCCGCTTGCAGAAGATGGCGAGGGCAAACACAGCGGCGATGGGCGGAGCCAAGTAAGATGTGATGGACTGGATGTAGTCGAAGAGTTTCCCGCTCTGTGCTGATTGGACGATGGGAATCCAAGCAATGCTCACTCCAATCAGGAAGAGCATGAACACCCTGCAAATCATTTGTCTTTCATGAGAGCTAAACAAACAGCATTTATATAACGTACAACTGTCAAAGAAAAATGGGACTATATGGATGTATGTACAACAAAAAGAAATACAGTATATTACAGCAAATATACAGGAATACACTGATGAAATATTGTGATTAATTTAATCTACAAATGTAATCTACAAGTCTTTATGCTTACATATTCCTATATTTTATGCAATACCTAATACATAATTGAATGTAAAGGCATCTCTCATGATCCTGAACTACCTTAAGTGTCTCTACTTTGTTTATTTTCTTATGTGCAGTCATACCTGCCAGCAAGCATCAGCTCCTTTTCGGGGGCGCGTTTGCGAATCTTGGTGTAGATGTCCATGGTGAAGAGTGTGCTGGCAGAGTTAAAGATGGAGGTGAGCGATGACATCAGAGACGCCAACATCACAGACAACATGAGGCCTCGAAGACCTGTGTTTGCGGAGAGAGAGGAAGGGAAAGGACTGTGGTTAAGGAGGTACGAGTGTGTACCTGTGCACGCACCTGTGCGAGTGTATGCATGCACGGCACGTACAGCCACAAACATCACACATACACATGTTCCTGCTCACACACTCACACACACAAACACACACACACACACACACACACACACACACACACACACACACACACCAGATAAGGTGTTTAGCCAGGGCACCATAGATGGTGCACACAAACGCTCACACACATACAGTACACATCCATAGATGTTACAATACAGTATTTAAGCATTACCATTGGGCATGAGATCCACCACTAGTTTGGGGTAGGCAATGTTGGAACAGCCCACGGCGGCTCCACAGTGCTTGTTGCATTCATCAGGAGACACACAAGCGATTACATCTGCAATGGGAGAACAGCAAAGCAACATGTGAGAGGAAATTATCTCTCTCTCTTTCTCTCTCTCTCTCTCTCTCTCTCTCTCTCTCTCTCTCTACACACACACACACACACACACACACACACACACACACACACAACCACATACACCCACACACGTACACATAAAAAATTCCGTTCCTTTTTGTCTGTCCTCTCTTACTGTTCCTCTACATCCGTTTGGCTATTATCTCTCTCTCTCTCTCTCTCTCTCTCTCTCTCTCTCTCTCTCTCTCTCTCTCTCTCTCTCTGTGGCATACTGTACCTTACCTGTGTATAGCACTCTGCTTATCATGCCAGGGAACACCATGAGGAACATGGGCAATAGTTTGAGGTATCCGCACAGGATGCAGCCGGCCTTCACATGAGACAGGTTCTTGGCGGACAGGCAGCGCTGGACAATCACCTGGTGGAAAACAGAGGTCATGTGTCAATGTTAATGTGGGAAACGCTGTTGTTTCATGTAAAAAGCCGCACTCTCGAGTTTATTTTCTTAATATATTTTAGGGGGTTAGCATGACAGACAAGACAGACGTTTCGGCCTAAGCCTTCTTCAGTGTCTGGAAACGTCACACACATTTTTGTCAGCCCTGGTTTGATTTTCACTTGTGTTAGAGTTTTATGTTTCATTGGGATAATAAAAATGTTTGATAAATATACAGTGAGACACTATTCGTTATTTCGTTCAGATGAGGACACATTTGATATGAAATATTTTAGATATTAAATTCTAGCATATTGTCAGAGAACTGTAGTGATTGGGGATGAGGGAGAAAAGGAAAGAAGGATAGGATGGAATAGGATAGAGGGAAAGGGAGAGAGGGATAGAGAAAGAAGTTGAGGAAGACAGCATGGGACGAGACATGAGAGGAGGATTGAAATGAGAGATGACGGGGTTGCAGTGGGACTTTCCCTCAGGTCCTCTGGAGAAGCAGCCCTCAAGCTGGAGTCGCATGCTTCCAACATGAGGGGCTGTTTTTTTTTGCCCAGATTCAACAGGGCTGAAATATTTATCATGTTTTCCCACACACAACCCAAGCCAAGTAGGGCAACCAAACACGACGGAATCACACAGATAAGCATTGAGCGCCCCTAATGGGCCGAGTCAGTTAAACTAAGAGGTTAAGTATTGTGTATGTATGAGTGAGTGTTTGTGTGTGTGTGTGTGTGTGTGTGTGTGTTACTAAATCAACATCCTGCTTTTTCTTAAAGACCCACCTCAGTGCACCAGGCCGTCTATCTTATCTTATTCTGCTACACTAATCAGTGGCTAACTAAAAGCATGCCGGTCTAAGTATAGAACACGCTCAAACACTGGACAATCAGACTCCTGTTTGACGGACTGGATAAATGTGCTATTCTAGATCCATGCCAGGCTGTATGAGGTGAACAGTGAGTTTATGTCTGTGTGTGTTTGTACAATATGTGTGAGAGTTGTTTTTTGTGTTGTATAAAAAGTGTGTTTGTGTGTGTGTGTGTGTTGTGTGTGTGTTTTAATGCCTTAAATAAGGGTATGAGAGTGAATTTATGGGAGTTTTATCTGTTGATCAGATAACCATCAAAGAGAATCATTCAGCCGATTGATCGCTTATCAATTCATATCATCTGGATTTGCTTTTAACAATTTTGGTCGTGCATGATTGCATTTTAGGAGCTAGTTACATAACACAACTTCTTCTTTCTGTTCCCTCCTCTCACCTTAGAACCAGAGGTGACAGAGCCTTCTCTGTTTCTGCTCCCCAGCTCTGGAATAGTCTCCCCTCCCACATTAGGTCCATTCATACCATTGATCTTTTTAAGTCTAAGTTAAAAACACATCTTTTTTCCCTAGCCTTTAATTCTCCCTAAACCCCTTTCCTCTTTTATTTTTGTTATTATTTTTGTTTGTTTGTTTTATTTGGTCATTTGCATATTATTATTATTATTATTATTATTATTGTTTATTGTTTATTATTATTATTATTATTATTATTATTATTATTATTATTATTATTATTATTATTATTATTTTAAAAGCACTTTGGATCAACTATGTTGTATGAAATGTGCTATATAAATAAAAGTGACTTGACTTGACTTGACATTATGTTGATAGCAGGCAGTTTTTTTTTTTAAAAGATATTTTTTAGGGCTTTTTGCCCTTTAATTCGATAGGATAGTAGAGAGAGTGACAGGAAATAACCTCAGGTCGGATTCGAACCCGGCCTAACCAAGCCTAAAAGGCACTACCTTTACCCTATTCTTAACCCTAACCCCCTCAACCCTCATCCTAACCCTAAACTGAGTGGAGTAGTGCCTTGAAGGCAGCGCTGTCTGGAAGGCACCGTTGAGGGCAAAAAATGCCAAAGACCGTTATGGGGACAGTAGGACAGCGGCCTGGATTGAGTTTTGCCCCCCCCCCCCCCTTTTCTAAAAATATAAGAAAAAAACTAAAGAAAAAAAAAGTCAGAAATGCATTGTGATGCCCTCCCCCTCCCGATATTTGGTGCCCTAGGCGACCGTCTTGAGTGTCTATGCCTAGAACCAGCCCTGCTGCTGAGCCACGGCGCCCCCTTCTAATCTCCGTCTTGCGTGTTATGAGGACAGTTAGTAGGACATAACTCACCTGATCTGTGCACCAGTACCAGCCGGCCTGGATGGTGAGCCCGAAGAGAAGGCCAGGCCAGGGCAGGTCTCCAGTCACGGGGTCTCTGAACAGGTGGAAGGAGTCGGCCCGAGGTGTGTAGCACGCCTTGCTGATGTTCAACGGCACAATAGATGGGATAGCTTCCATGTAGCTGGTTTCTAATGCCCCATAGCCACCGACTTTATCGAAAGCTGTTAACAACACACACACACACACACCGACACACACACGCACACACACACACATGCACACAGTGATGCAATGAGAGAGAAATTAGTTTAAATTCAGATTAAACATTTAGATTGTAATCCGTGGAAGACTGGAAATAATAATAAAAATTGTGAAACAATAGCTCACCAAAGCCCATGAGGATGAAGGAGCCAATCACCATGATGACGGTCTGCAGCGTGTCAGTGTAGATAACAGCAGCAAGGCCACCTGGGAAAGCAACATACAACATACATTTACATTTATGCATTTAGCAGACGCTTTTATCCAAAGCGACTTACACAAGAGGATTAACAATTAAGCTACATAGGAGTGCTAGAAAGAAATTATCACATGGGTCTTTAGAGTGAGGTACTGCTAGGACAAGAGGTGTTCTCTGAAGAGCTGGGTCTTCAAGAGTTTCTTGAATACAGAGAGGGACGCCCCTGCTCTGATTGTGCTCGGTAGGTCATTCCACCAGCGTGGAACAACAACAACAACAACAACAACAACAACAACAGACTGAGGTCACAGACTTGCTGTACAGTAGGCTACAGACAGACGGGCAGCAAGTGGGAGAGAGAGGGTGGTGGTGGTGCAG
>JAODXP020000022.1:17469756-17489756 GCA_027497455.2 Sardinella longiceps | reverse complement strand
AATCATTTATGGTACACTAGTTAAAAAAAAGCATAGGATCCTTGGGTGGCTCTTTTTCAGGGGTTGGGTTGAATCACTCAAGATGGTAACTCAATGTAAACATTGTTCTTCATACTGTAATCTATTATACATACTGTATGTATAATACAGTATACAGCAGCAATAAACTCTTTATTTTTCTGTGTTTCTTATCATTGGCTGCAGCTAGGTGATGCCAACCAGGAAGGGCTGAGGTAAATTTCACTATCAACACACATTTGAGCTCAGTCAAAAGGAATTCTACATTTTGGCCAAGAAGCTTGTGTGTTTATGATATGATGAGCTACTGTGTATCATGTATGTATTATGTGTTATATCTGAATGAACTATTATTGCATGCAGTTAAGTACACTGGTTAAACCTCAGTGTAGGATCCTTGGGTGGCCCTTTTTCACGAGTTGTGTTGAATCCCTCAATATGGTAAATCAATCAGCTCTACGGTAAACAGTGTTTCTCATACTGTCATCTATAATACATAGGACAACTGTATGTATTAGGCGTTATGTGTTATATCTCAATTAGCTATTATTGCATGCAGTTAAGTCCTTACATCACTCAAAATATAAAATTCCAAAGACTTGAGATTTTGAAAACATAAAAAAAAAACTTTTCTTGTTATTCTAAGAATGCACCTGCAGAAACTTTCAGAACTAAACTACCTAATTGATTGATTGATTGATGGTTAACAATTCACAGTCAGGTTTGGTGGGTTCACATTGGCCCTAACTGTGCTATTTAGTCAGAATGGACAATATCACTCACCCATAATCCCACTGCTAAGACCACAAGAAAGTAGATCACAATGACTGAGATGTCTGCAGGATTGTTGATGGCCACTGAATTGTCAGTATTATTGACATTTCGCAGAAAGGAGAATCCAAAGTAGTCCCAGGTCATCTTGATGGCTCGCTGTGACCATGTGTCTGTGGACTCGAGGGTCGGTCACTGCAGGTTTATAACCGCAGCTCACCTGGGCTTACGCCCTGCCTCCTCAGGTGTGTGTGTGTGTATGTGTGTGTATGTGCGTGTGTGTGTGTGTGTGTGTGTGTGTGTGTGTGTGTGTGTGTGTGTGTGTGTGTGTGTGTGTGTTGTATGTGTGACGTGTGTGTGTGTGTGTGTGTGTGTGTGTGTGTGTGTGTGTGTGTGTGTGTGTGTGTGTACAGTGCATGGCTGTATATGGATCCATGTTGTAGGTGTGTCGTTGCAAGTGTTGGGATTTTTAACTTTGTGTGTTTAACTAAGTTGTCAGAAGTCTGTGATTGTGTCTGGGTGCTGGGAACGTTGCTCAGCATTAATGATTGATCAACCCTGACAGCAGGCCCTTGAAGTAATCACACCACACAGATACCTAGATAGATATGACCAATAGCCTACAGAAACAAAACTGGTCCAATCCCTCCAAATAAACAACCTCCAGTTCACATACACATGCTTCTTTTCTTCAAGTACCTGCCGTTCACAAATAATGTGTTTTAAGCTACATTAATGACTCAACAGAAAACAGTGAGGGGTGGAATGAGGAACAGGGACCTACAACGACCCCTGGTGGTGAATGAGGGATATGTTTCTGTTTGGTGCTAGTCATATACTGAGCCCTGGAGGGAAGGAAACACTAGAGGGCCTGCTTTATGCGTCTCTCATGTGTGCTGGTGGGATAGGGATATGTTGCAGTGACTCGGCAGTTCTGTAGGCCTCAACAGACTGAATCTTTGTTGCGGAGATTGAAGGCCCTGGCTGATCAGCTGATTTGATAAAATGCTAGCATTTATCAATCAGATGTCTGAGAGGGTACAAAGTTCTACTCACTCAGTCACAGTGGAGGTCATGTCCTTTCATTTGATCATGCCTAATCTCTCATTGATAGATATTTCTCCTGGTTTCATAACTTTAGTCCATAACTACAGAGAGAACACCAGCCTGAACTAGGCCTACACCCCAAATAAAGTCATTAAATAATAAAAAATAAACCAAGCCAAACTACAACACTGCAGGCTATATAATTAATTGGTAGTAGCACACACGTGGCAATGGGCAAACTAAGAGAAAGACTATAGTAAAGATTATTAAACAACCAAACAAAAAATCTGTGGTTAACAATGCTAAACCCGCTCAATGACTCTCTGTCCACAGCGAGCCTTGTGATTGGCTAATATATGAATGAATACAACCTAGAGCGTTGTGATTGGCTAAACACCACCGATGTCTGAATACTACCTATGGTTCATGGCTGGACACACTCACTGAACAAATTAATTTGCATCTGCTAGGGTATGTTTAATGAATAAACCCACCTTCAAGAGAAAGAAACAATTCCGGAAAAACACAATGCATCAAAAAGAAATAAATATTTGACAGATTGAATGTAAAGTTAGCTTTACATTATATGATAATAACTGAAAATAGCCCCCTGCCTACTGGTAGAGGTGCAGGGTCTGTGATATTTTGGGGTTGTTTTTATTCCAAATGGAAAACCTTTTATATAGGTGCACTATTTAGCACGTTTAGCTTTTTTTTCTTTTCTAATAAGCAACTAGTGTCAAACATTTAATTTTTTAGAAGTACTGTATCTTCTTTATTTGTCTGGGTATTTAAATTGGTAGTCATGTCTGGGGTTTCAACGTGGTTTGGTGGACGTCAATGTCATATCTTACAATAATCTTCTTGACTTTGACTGTCTGTAGCAACACTGTGACCTCTAAAATACTGTAAAATTTTAACTGTCCCAGGCTGTTAAGATGTGCCACATCCTCATTAAATTACGTCTCTACAACTTCAGAGGCAAACACACCCTTTTTATCTAGAATCTCTCCAACACTGCTTCAACGGAATGAAATATGTATTATTATCTACACACCTCCACTTCTCCAGCACTCCGCCAAAACTGCCTCACTGGAACCATATAAATCTGATTTTATGCTTTTTATCTTTTAAAATGATTGTTACCACCAAGGACTACTTTTGAAGGAGAACATTTCATGAGAATCGCCTTTGAATTGTAAGACTTGACTTGTACGACTTGACTAGTACTGTGTTTTGATAATTTATCAATACAATTAACTATTTACTTGTACAGTATGCCCACAGTCATTTGCATTCCATCTGTAAATGGCACCCAATTTGGTATCTAATGTTTTCTATTAGGTGTGCTATCTGTTGTCAAGTTTGGATTTTTGTGTCAAACTTTTGTTTATGTTTATCATCAGCTAGCAGACTTAACAGACTAAGCAGTATCAAAGAATGGTTCATTGTGACCAAAGGGATGTAAAGTAAATTGAGGTGAAACAAGTGGTTTGAGCACAATCTAGAAAAGATGGATGACTCAGTGTCAGCAAGGGTAATTAACTTAAAGTAAAGTTAAATAAGGGGGACTTTTCATTGGTGCAATGCATGCTATCATCAAAAAACAACTTCATAATTTATATAAAATTCCCTAAACATTCCTAAAAGAATATGCCAAGGAAACTGCAACTACAGCAAAACGGTTTCTACATTTCCAGTTTTCAGAATTTTTGTTTAATAATATATTTTTGAATTGCTTATGAAAAAAAACATCTGCCAAAAACAAATAGGTCCTACTGTATATGTAAACATAATTTTGTATCAATTTTAGTCTAGTAAATTAAAATGAATAAACTATTTTGGTGTTTGACATTTTTACCTCAATACCACACAATTAAATAGTTTATAAAAGTAATTGACTGTACCTATAGGGTTAGGTCCCCTGTACCAATCTCTTGCTGTTTTAAAATATGAACTATCATTTTTAAAATGCACCACTTTTTTGACAATGCATTCCGCCAATTCCACAGCTGCTAGTATTTTACCATGAATTTCATTCAGTGAAAGTAGGCTACAACACGTTACACGTCGCAAAAACCCTTAGTCATATAACCACCAGATAAAGACTCACATCTGTGCCAAATTAGAACTGGATCCTTGCCACAGCAATAAGGCCTTGCTCAATTTACATGTGTATCATTTACATGTGTACACTTCCTCTGTATTAAGGCAGCCAGGGCCGTTTCAAGGTACTTGGAGGGCCCCAAGCAAACAGGACATGGGAGCCCTTCACTCCCCGTAAAAACTTACATGAACCACATGTTGTAATTTTCAAACATCATCAATATAATTATTTGTATTGTAGCCTACAGTTGTCTAACTCCAGTTTAAAGTCATTTTTTGTTGAAAAACACCACCAACTTAACAACTAAAATGATTAAACAGTCAATCTTGGGGGCCCCTTTCAGCCTGGGGCCCCAGGCAATTGCCTGGTTTGCCTGCCTTGTTGCGACGGCCCTGAAGGCAGCACTAGTCATCCCTCACATTTTATTATCAACATGGACACATGCCCATCTGAAGTGACGCACACAACCTTGGCTTATCAATACAATGACGCAGCAATTTTATTATGCTTATTCAATGTATGTCCAAATTGCACTGGCTGTGGAATCCCAATCATCCTTTATTAGTCGCTACTTGTTATGACATTAATAATCTGGGATAAAATTGCTTAATACTGTTGAGTAAGTAACTCTAGAATGAATGGTGTGGTTATCACATGTACAGTACAGTAGGCTACTTTTATTCTGTTCAATTTTTTTTTTGACCATATTTACTAAAATTGGTAATTTTTCCTATGCCATTATTGTCACTTTAGACACACCAATCCAATTGTAAAGACAAACACATAGGTTAAATACAGAATAAAGGAATAACTTAAATGACCACTGTCCTTTTAAAAATATAACACTGCTAGGCTTCAGAAAATTTTTGATTTATAGAAAGGACGGCTTTAACTGTACTATGTGGCAGAATACTTTGAGGACTTCCTGACTGAATGACACGTCTTGGAGACTGATTGCACATTAGTTTTTGTAAGATACTATAGACACAATGTAACGAACCTTCACATTATTTCTATAGTGTGGAACAGAGCCATAGAGATATATATATACCGCTCTGGTGTGGAATAATGTCAGTGCTATTCCATAAAAATATACACTACAGTGTTTTGCTAGTTGATAATGACTTAGATTCTTCACCTCCCCCCTCTCCCCCATTCTCCCTTCCCTTCCTCTTCAGTATAAAACTGTGTCTTGCTAGTTAATAATGACTTAGATTCTTCACCTCCCCCCTCTCCCTTCCCTTCCTCTTCAGTATAAGACTGTGTCTTGCGCTATTATATGTTGGGGATGTGCGGGGCCACAAAAAGCCTGGTCAGGCAGAAAGAGACGCCTGCAGCGGTTCACTCAGAGACAACTCTGGGCCTCTTCCAACTCAGGGACCTCGGCAGTGTGTTCTGTTGTGTGTGTGTGTGTGTGTGTGTGTGTGTGTGTGTGTGTAAGGGCGCTTGTGTCTGCTTGTTCCGTGCGTGCCGCCATCCCATGGCCCAGATAAAGGATGGTGCGGCCAATAGGAATGCAGTTCAGTGATGTGTACGTACATGGTGCGATGCACAGAAGATGCACAGGAAGTCTGATCGAGGGAGGTGGGGGCTTAAGAGCACTGATGCAGACAGAATGTTCACTGTGCTTATGGGTGTTTGAAAACACATTATGTGATAGAGTGAGAAAAGAGCAACATACTGTAGGCTGAGTTTGTGAGAGTGCAAAGCAGAGAAGAGAAAAATATCTAAAATACCAACTCAAGATTGAAGAGAATATTAAGGATGCGAAAAAAAGGAAAAAAAAAAGATTTTCCCGTGGTAGGCAATGTCTTTAATGGCATTCTTTCATGACCTCGCAGTACCATAATTACTCAGAGTAACAAATAAATAAATTAATAAAAACAAACATATGCCAAAAAGAGAGAAACAAAATAACATCAGAACCCAGACAATCAAAAACAAAAATGTTCTTACACCACTGTGTTGCAGGAGAGTGCCCCTTCCCCCACCCCCCAATCACGACATCATACTCTTGGGATCAGCTGCTCCAAGCACAGGTGCCTTACACAAATTCACAGGGGACAGCAGTGTATACAAGAGGTCAAAGTGTAAAGGTCAGAGGGCAAAGGAGAAAGACAGCAGACAGAGCACGTTAGAAAGGTCATGGAAGGGGGGGGGGGGGTCAGAGGGCATGAAACTTTTCTTTTTCTGGGAGGAGGAAAGGGTGCACACAAACACACTGGTGTGATGGCTGTGTATTTTATTTTTTTTTCTCTTTTTGTTTGGCACGGGGCCATCTTGCATCTTACAGAAACACCTTGGCCTAGATTATGTGTTAAGATGGACCCTTTGTTGGAAGAGGGTCCGACACATGAGGCGTTCTTCACAGGAACAGTAAGTTGAGAGAGTGCCACGCTCATCACCAGGTGACTTGAAGTGGAGGTGATGGTAAAGACAGAGAGAGAGGGGGGGGGGGGTAAGGCTACACAGCACAGATTTAACTTTAAGATAGACTTCAAAACAGTGAAAAAGTAAACAAAAAGGCACGAAGACAGAGGACAACAGAGCACACACAGAGAAGGGTTATATTAAGAGAAGGGCGAAGGGACAGCCAAAAAAAAAAAAAAAAAAAAAAGAACATCAGAGACAAAGCTGGCAAAGTGGAAGGAGGAGGAGGAGGAGGAGGAGGAGGAAGAGGAGAGTTGGGAGTAGGGAATGCAAATAAATGACACCGAGATCAGGTTTTGGGGGAGCATCACGCAGAAAGAACAAAGCAGGAGGGACAAGGGGAGAAGCAGACGAGGAGAAAGTGTAACAGGAGAAGGGGGAGGAGTAACAGAGCGTGACAAGGAGGAAGAGGAAGAGGAAGAGGAGGTTTGCTACTGCAGCTTATGGCATTGAGAAAGGACAGGAACACTAAGGGGTCAAAATGAGTGGGATACTCTCAGGCTTGGGGAGGAGGAGAGGGAAGGGGGTCTACCTCTCAGGTTGAATGGGGTGGTGTATGTATGGGAGAGGAAAGGTAAGGGGAAAAACGGTTGTTCTCGCTCTCGTACTCTCTCTCTCTCTCACTTTCTTTCTTTCTTTCCCTCTCTCTCTCTCTCTAGCTCTCTTTCACGCGTGCTCAATTGTTGGCGTCTCCGGCTTCGCTGTCCTGCTGGTCGCTGGTCCAGAGCGTCAGGTTGTCGCGCAGGAGCTGCATGATGAGAGTGGAGTCCTTATAGGAGTCCTCGTTCAGATTGTCCAGGTGTCCGATGGCCTCGTCGAACGCCTCCTTGGCCAGCTGGCACGCCTGCTCGGGCGCGTTCTGGATCTCGTAGTAGAAGACGGAGAAGTTGAGCGCCAGGCCCAAGCGGATGGGGTGCGTGGCGGCCATGCTCTTGCTAATTTCGAACGCCTCCTTATAGGCGCCCTCCGAGGACTCTACGGCACCTGTGCGCTTCTCACCTGTGGCTACCTCGGCCAGGTAACGGTAGTAGTCGCCTTTCATCTTCAGGTAGAATACCTTGCTCTCCATCTGACTCTCGTCACAGCTGTTGATGAGGTACTTGTCGAGCAGGTTGAGCACGTCCTGGCACACGGACTCGAGCTCCTTCTCGATGGTCTCGCGGTAGGCGCGCACCAGCTCCAGCTTCTTCTCGTTGCCATCGGTGGCCGTCTTCTGCTCAATGCTAGAGGTGACGCGCCAGGATGAACGGCGCGCCCCCACCACGTTCTTGTAGGCCACCGACAGAAGGTTGCGATCCTCATTGGAGAGTGGTTCGTTTAGCTCCGTCACCTGCAAGATGGACACAAAGTAAGGAGGAGCCAAAGGTGAGGTCACTCATGATGTGGACTGGCATCCTACTACTGTCAAAAAACTGATGAGTCAACTTCTGGGTTGTGTTGTCTACAAGCCAAAAGCTCAATACAACAGAATAAATCAATACAAGGTAGGCTAATACACCAATTGATGCAAAGCTGTCTGTGAGGGTAAGTAAGAGAATAAAAGAGAATAAAAACCTTACTAGGACTTATGCACCATGTGACATGTTCTTGAAACGTGTAAAAAAAAAAAATCAGCAGGACTTTCCTCTAATGTCCTGGCGTTTGCTTTTTTTTTGTCTGACTACTGACTGCAACGCTTCCGAACGGGTCGCCCTTTTCCCCTCCCCTCACCTCCAATAGAGCATTTCGATTGCCACCCGCACACAAAGGGATGAAACCGGACAGGGCAGGTCAAACAAAACGGGTGGCCCCCGGGACAGTATGCCTTGTTTCAGAGCACTGGCAATTTCGTAACATGGACGCGAGGGCAAGAGTAGCCTAACTAGTTGTGAGATAACAATTATCACTGGTGAATTCAAAGAATGTCATCTCAGAGACAAATAATGGACGATAGCAGCAAATGCTTTGACTCCGCAGAAAAGGCTTTGCGCAGCGCCCTCCGTCGGTTAGGCTCTCTCTCTCTCTCCTGAGCATCGTTCAATGGACCATTACATTGAAAGCCTTTGTCACACAGTAACCTACATACTACAAATTGCTATGGCCTAAACCTCTGTAATCTATATATAAACTGTAATGTTTCTCATGTTTGTTGTAATGAAAGGTATAAAACCTCTGTTCACAGAATATCTGGGAATCAAGAAGAAAAAGAGACGCTCGACTGACATCTGCATCGAAGTGGGAATTTAACTAACGCTGGTGCAACATAGTGAAACATGTAACAATACTGAATCCAAATTTAGTTATTTCTTTTAAAAAGCAGGGGGGTGACACTCACCAGTTTCATGGCGGAGGCCATGTCATCGTAGCGCTCAGCCTGCTCTGCCAGACGGGCTCTCTGAATCAACTGCTCCCGGTCAGCCATTCTGTGAGATGTGCACTAACGCGAGGGATGCTCTGCTCTACTAGAACGTTCTTTTCACGACTGACCACTGCTTTGGTCTCTTGTTTGTGCACTAACCAACGGTTATGCTGGACACAATATGCGGGCGGCTGGTAAACGATTTTTCCTCTGTCCCCGACACTCACGTGTGGGTTAACCAGCAAGCCAGTGTATCCAGTGGACAGCTCCAAGCACAGGCTCACGGAAAGCGCAATGACACTCTCGACCCTCCCGACCCACTCCTCCAAGCCTCGCCCGACTCTCTCTCTCACACACTCACACACACTCTCTCTCTGCCCGGTGGCTGGCTACTGAGGCTCGCCTCCGCTGTCGACCGTCGGGTGCTGCTGCTGCCGCTCTTACTGCAACCGTCCTGACTGTCAATCTCCGCTTGGAGAGGGGGGGTTGGGGGGCGCTGAAGCGCTGGCTGATATTTCATGATGACGTCACTTGCTAAAAATAGTTGCATGCGCTGCAGGCACGCACCTGCGCAGTGCGGCGTGCTGCATTCTCCCTTGTTGCAGCAGCTGATGGCGCATGCGTGGCGCATACCCCTTGTAAGCGCACACTCCTCACACCACCCCCCACGATTGTGTTGCATCTGCGACCAAAAGGATGCTGCTGCTTGCCCAACAATGGCCAATGACCACACAAGGCACAGAAATGGGTATGTGACCCTGCCACTGGTTCGTTCTAGTCCACCTGCTAATAGGCCTGTGATTCAAGCTGTAAGGCATAATATCTTTCTATATTTCTATTTCTATAAATTATGAACACACAGACACATTTGAAGGAAAATAAGAAACCAATGGACCATCCCTTTTCATTCCATTTGATTTTTGATCCAAACATTTACAATTCCAATACAATTTTAAGTGTATTTCTTAGAACACAGCAAGCAATACCTCATTAGGCCTTCTCTTGGCTGTTCCAATCTACAGTTAAGTAGCTTCAGTGTACGTTAACATGCTCATTACTCCATGGAGTCTGGTAGCCTGGGCGAAAGCGACTGTTGACTATGTCATACAGTCTGGCCCAACGCAATTGAAATAGGTTTCCGTTTGGATATGATGTATTCTCTCACCTGGCTCTCACGCCTACAACTTTCGCTTTCAGTATTAACAGATCTCTGGCAAGTTCTGATCTATTTTGACATCGTAGTGGCAATAAATCCTCAAGATCATGGATGCTAATGTCATGTACCAATTTTGTGAATGTAATTCGAAAGTGGGGGGTAGAATAACAAACGCGTTCCTATCCTGTAGGACTACAAAAATTTGAGACATCGCTCTAAACTGTGTGCTGATTGGCTAAACCGTAGAGTAACCGAGGGAAAGGCAGCTAGGGGGGTTTGGTCCAGACTACGTACGGAGATAAAATGCTTAGTGGAGGTACGTAGGATGGCATCGCCAGGCTAGGAGTCTGGCCTTCCTCCTAAGGCACTAATACAAATAAGCTACCAAATAAATAGATGTGGCTCCCAAATGAACATAGACTTGTCAAGAAAAGGCAGTTACATAATCTAACAGGATGACTATATTCATGAGGAGGACCACATCGAATCTATTAGGTTTTCCGGAAACACAATAGGGCCAACATTGTACAAATAATGTGTGAAAATAAACAAACATTCACCATGGCTGAGGACAACTTCATTGGTCTTTACTGTTATTTCTTGAAAGGTTTCTGTTAGTTTGTCACACAATCAGGGTAAATTAGCAGCAGAACAGCGGAGTCTTAAGGCAGCAAGATTACAACTCCATCAGCAGGCAGTCTTATTTCTTAGGCACACACACACCACACACAGTCTTGACCTTCGCACTGACACTCATAACAAAGTAAAACATAAATATACACAGCCCCAAACACACACACACACACACACACACACACACACACACACACACACGCACACACACTCCCCAATCCAGTCCTTCAGGGGGCACTGGAGTTCATCTTCTCCAGGCAACTGTCCCAGAAGGCAAGCAGACGGTTGTCCTTGTTGGCGCAGAAGTCTGTGAAGTCCCGGAGCAGCCTCTCACCCAGCCTCTCGTCCCCGAGTACGCCCGTGCGCCAGGCCTTGGTCAGCATGGTGTTGTAGGCCCAGTAGTATCCCACACGCTCCTCTATGCCAAACAGGCTTTGGGAGGCCGAAGTTGTAGAGTTGCGCCGACGTCGCTGCTGCCCGCTAGGGTACTTGCGTTTGGAGTAGGGCAACTGGAGGAAGACTGTACCTAAAGGTGCAGGACAGGAGGGGAGAGAGTTAAAGTAGAGGTCCGGTAGCCTGACATAGCCCGACCATAATTCTGCTGTTCATCCGTATTCATGGTCTGGAGGTTCTTTAACCTGATGCGATGATAGGGCGGGGGGAAGGGCATTCACTTCTGGTTTGAAACGATTCAACAGCTCGTCTAATCAGCTTCGCTTATTGGCCGGTAGTCTCTCTACCGATGTAAACACGCCCATGAAGACTGTCCCCAGACCATGGATACGGATGAACATTCGTATTATGGGCGAGCTATGTCAGGCTAGAGGTCCGGCATGATAATGACCAAAAGGAGCAGAATTTTGATACGTTTGTGCAGGCTGGAGATTGCTAATTATCACTATCAGGTATATTGAGCTAGGTTACTAGGTTTTCAATGCCTCATTTTAAATGTTGGAAAACAAGGCATTGAAACACCACCTACTGTAGCTCGATGCACTTGATAGCTGCAACTAGCGAGTGGTCCTCTCTAGCCTGCATAAACTTAAAAAAAAAAATGATGCTCTCTGGCAAGCATTAAAGGAAAACACCGGAGTGAATTCAAGCATAGCCCTGTTGAAAGAGCTTGCTAAATGCGCTTGTTAGCGAGTGGAACAAAATAATTTGGTACAACACAGACCGAACGCGAACGCAGAAGCGAACAGGCACTTTACACTAAATCAATGGGACCTGACACTTGGAAACCGAAAGTAAGATCTGAGGTTACATTGACTCAATGTAAAGTGTTTCGCGTTCGCGTTAGGTCTATGCTGTTCGAAATTCTTTCATTTCATGCAAAATATATTGCTGTTAGAAGGCTCGTGCAGCAGGGCTATGCGTAAACTTACTCCGGTATTTTCCTTTAAAACATTCAAACAGAGACAAACAGATTGAGGCTGTAGTAAAGAGAGTAGAGTACAAAAGGTAGTAAACATTGTACCTGTCACGTGTATATACTGGGGCTTGTTCTCTGATGGGAAGTTGAAAGCGGAGGCTGAGAACTTGTCCTGGACAAACCCAAATCTGAAGGAAAAACAGAGGGCTATTATTTTGATAGATCTACCCGTAATTTCCTGAATATTAGCCGCGTCTTATACATTGATTTTGCAAGATTTCTTCCACTATGAGGTTAAAACAAGGGGCAGTTAATAAGGTGTTAATATGGTTTTGTTTTTTTTAACTTGCATAAAACACTGTCCTGCGGCTTATACACAATGCAGCTTATATGCGGGAAATTACTGTAATCACAGCCCAAAACAATACAAAAGACAAACATGTACAGTACAACATACAGTACACCGTATAATAAAATAAGAGAATACATGTCATCCATCATAAGAAACCAAGGGTGTATTATATTGCTCAATGGTGTTTTTTGCCCCCAACGGCACCTTCCAGGCAGCACAGCCTAAAAGGCACTACCCTTACCCTATTCCTAACCCTAACACCCTCAACCCTCATCCTAACCCTAAACTGAGAGGAGTAGTTGAGGGCAAAAAATGAGAGGAGTGAATTGAGGGCAAAAAATACCAAAGACCGCACTATATTACTGAAAAATGCATTCTTTGAAAGACCTGCCTGTAAAGAATGGCTTCCTGGAATAGCTGCATACGATCCAAGTATGTCTCTGGCTCAAATCCTGAGCAAGGTAAACATGAAGCACACAAACACTTAGGTGACCCATTGACACACACACACACACACACACACACACACACACACACACACACACACACACACACATTCACACACTCTGTATACTTTCCACATGAATAAATTAGTGCTGTCAGTTTAACGCGTTAATATCGGCGTTAACGCAAACCCATTTTAACGCCGTCAATTTTTTTAACGCGCGATTAACGCATTTGACCCGCCATTATCAATGGAATGTGAAAAAAAATATCTCCGACATTCCAACACCTCCCGACGTTTCAGTATGTCCTGTGTTTGTATTAGGCTTGAAGTAGGCCTACTGCTTAGCCTAGGACCAAGGCTACTCATGCCTACAGTAGCCTACACACGCACTTCACACACGGCACGGGTGTCTGCACTCTGCTCTGCTGCTCCGATGTCAGTGAAAACAAATATTTTACCAATACAATCGTTGATGTTCACGATTGTATTGATGTTGTTAATTAGCTAGAGGATTGATGTTGTCACTTAGAAATCCCTTCTCTTGAACTGAATACCCCGCAAATAGGCTAATATCAGTTTCAAAATTGCAGCGCGAGTGAGAGAGGTGAAGGTCGGAGCGCAACTGAGAGAGAGAATGTTTGTGAGCGTCATTTGATGTCAGTGAAAACAAATATTTTACCGACACAATCGTTGACGCTCACTCGCATGTTCGCATATTTAGGTTGTTAACTAGCTAGAGGATTAATGTTGTCACTTAGAAATCGCTTCTCTTGAACTGAATACCCCGCAAATAGGCTAATATCAGTTTCAAAATTGCAGCGCGAGTGAGAGAGGTGAAACAGGTCGGAGCGCAACTGAGAGAGAAGAATGTTTGTGAGCGTCATTTGATGTCAGTGAAAGCAAATATTTTACCGACACAATCGTTGACGCTCACTCGCATGTTCGCATATTTAGGTTGTTAACTAGCTAGAGGATTAATGTTGTCACTTAGAAATCCCTTCTCTTGAACTGAATACCCAGCAAATAGGCTAATATCAGTTTCAAAATTGCAGCGCGAGTGAGAGAGGTGAAACAGGTTGGAGCGCAACTGAGAGAGAGAATTTGTGCAAACGAGACGCATATAGCCTACCTGATTCTGAACTTATGACCTTGTCACTAAAATGAGAGCTTCTTGCAGGACAATTGCCAATATGGCAAAATGCATTTTAAAGGTATGCTCATGCTCAATGTAAGTTTACTCATGCAGACCATAATGCCATATTTTCATTGAGCCTCTTTAAAATATAGGTTAGTATAATTTAAAGGGCCACCATCCAGTTTTTTTTTTTTTTTTTTTTTTTGTAAACTTGTGAACTAGCAACATAAAAACATCAACATCTCTCTGGCAGTACTTGAACATGTTAATAATTTCTGATGCTGTAACTGGGTTTTCTTTTATTTTAAATTGGTATTCACCCCCACCAATGAATGCTGATAACAGCATTAAAATGAAAATAAATAAATAAAAATGTGACAAAAAGAAATCGAGGGACATTTAGAATAGAAAGAAATTTGCGATTAATCGCGATTAATTATGAGTTAACTACGCCAAAAATGCGATTAATCGCGATTAAATATTTTAATCGCTTGACAGCACTAGAATAAATGCACACACACACATGCACATGTATGCACAAGAACACAAAAGACTGATTGATCCATTATCACATCCAAATGCACATCCACACTCACCCTCAAACAGGTTGTCAGACCCCTCTCTGAGCAGGCACTGTATGTGTAGGGGGATGAAGAGTTGGGCACGGAGAGGATCGCCGTACAGGTAGGATGGCAGAGCGAAGGGCACCTCCAGCACGGGCACCAGCAGAAAGCCACATGATGCTGCTTTCCTGTGCCAGCCTTGCACCTACGGGCACCAGAGTCAGGTAACACATAGAGCGTTTCGCAAAGTTAAGGAAGCATGCTTGGAAGGCTGCTTTTTCTAGCATTCCACGTCATTGTCAGTCACCAAGTTCTACTGTTCCAAAGTCAAGCATCCTTCTAAATTCTAGCGAGGACAGAGGCCTTTGTTCATAGATTTTTTCAAGGATGCACTGATGGAACCTCGTTTTTTGAAGTGTACGGCTTCCAAGGCTAGTGTGCTACCTAGGAAGCATTCTCGACTTTGAGAAACACTCATTGATACATGGTTGTTTCCAAGGGTGTGAGACACTATAACACATGTATAGCACATGTATAGCACAACAGAACAATATATATTGAAGGTTTCTGTAGTTGAAGGCATAGTCATTAAGGAGGGGTTTATGCATTCATTCACATTGTGATTAATTATGATCTTTAGCTGTTGTGAAGCTCTTGGTGTTGATAGGTCTAGCCATATCAACATTTTCCCTGCTTTCCCAAATAAATGGACTGGGCTGCAATTAGAATGGACTGCAATCAGAATGGTGCTGTGATGTTGCCCTCATGGAGCAGAATACAATCAGAGGACTTCTCATAATTGAAACACAGATTTAACGGTATAGGCTTCACATTTGTTCTGCTAGAAGCTAAATGCTATTATGAAGCAAACTTTTTTCACAGACATCCTGGCAATGTGCTGTGGACCCCTGGGGGTCCCAGTCCTCAGCCTGAGAACCAATGATTACCTAATGAGGAGCATAATTATCATCATCTGCTGAATTTCAATAGGTGTTACCACCACTGTGACGGGGGGAAGGGGAGAAACGAAAGCTTACAGGGGGGTTCCCCTGGCAACAGGTTTAGAACATTATACAACAATACTAGAAGAGTAGCCTAGCGAGTGCCATCCTCAATGGCACTGCACTCATACATACTGCTGTAGACACTCAAAGCCATCTTTTATGCAAAGGTAACAGGCAATAATACCATTGAAAGACACTAAGGCCCAATTTACATGTATCTTGATATTTTTATAAGGAGATATTCTTTTATCCATTACAGACACAAAAGTGGCGGCGGCACACAGAAATAGCTATTCATCAAATATTTATATCTATCAAGCTAAGGTAGTAGACATTACTGCCTATCAATAGCACAACTGCTGGTAGGTGATCATATATCTACAATATATGGTATTTGGAGCACACTATATTGTAGAACCTGTAGTTAAAATATACACTCATTCACTATTGGTGCCATCGGATAAAAGGCATTTCTGATGTATAATATAACACACTATACTATATATAGTAAACAACCACCATCTGTATAACATAGTCTTTCACAATACTATGTGTAGACAATGAGGTGTTCCAAAGGCCGCTTGGAGTTCCCAGTGAGAGGGGCTTCATTATGCAACTGGAAAGTGACAGATGGCTATGACACTATGGCCATCACTCACCACTGGGGTAATGGTAGATGTCACTCACCATCTCGAAGAGGACCGCTGCCGTGACGGCCATCCAGTGCAGCTTGATCTCAAAGGCAGCGTTCAGGGAGAAGTTGCCATGGTAATAGCAGCTGCACCACTCGGTGCGATCGCTGCGATTGTTCACGTCAACGTCCAAGGTGACCGTCTTCTGCTCCGGCACAGTGGCAGCTGCTGAGGAAGAAGGAAAACGGGGAAAGAGACAAAAAAAGGGAGGGGGGGGGGTAGAGAGAGAAGAGAGAAGAGAGAAATAGAGAGGAAAGAAGGGAGAGTAACAAAAAGAAACAGAGAGGAGGAGCGTAGCAAAGTGGGATGAAGAGTAAGTTTTGATGAAAAATGACAGAATCGGAGAGTGTGAGTGAAAAGCACAGGGAACAGTGCGTTTGAAGAAGGGAAAGATGGGAGATGAAAACCAATGAAGGAGGTGAAGAGAGATTAGATTATATGGATGATTGCATGATGTGAGGATTAAGATTAGATAATAACTATCTTGCAAAACTGAAAATTAGCGTTGTGATGATGTGAGTAATGCAGCAGCATAATGTAGACCGAATAGCAAACCAGAAGATAAAGGGGCTTTCACATGACCACCGTCGAAAAGCTCAGCTCGCCCTTAACGCGACACTTGATCCAAAATGTGAATTCTGCATTTGACTAATATACCGGAGGGTGGGAGAGCTGTAACGTAGATGAAATAGCCTGCTAGTTTATTTATGCTAAAAACACTACTTCAACGCTGAAAGGTCAGTGTCAAAAGGGTCGCGTTTGAGGGCCGCGTTAAAAACGCAGACGCCGGCCACAACGCAACGCCGAGACCAAAGCGGCAGCTTTTGACACTTCTTCATAGAGAAATCGTTCCCCTACGCGCGTCACAAGCTTTTTTTGAAGCTGTTCATGTGTAGGCCCCTTACCACTAACTGAAGGGGTAAATAAATATTTGGTTTATATATGAAGTTGCCCTGACCCTTACCTTGAACAATAGGACTATTGGCTAAAACACACCACCCTATTGTTTTAAGGCTTACCATACTGGTAATAATGGTCACAATAACAATGATCAACTGTATTATTTCCCCCCAACTGTACATTCACATTGTTGGCATACATCATAAGCACAGCTCAAGTCATTGGTGGCCACTGTAGCCATTTTGGACATAACCCAACAGTTCACTATCATTTGATGAGGAGGTCACAACAGTCTTCAAAAGTTGTTTAATATAAAATAGAACTTAGCCTACATATTATACATACATATAAAAAATGTAAGAGAACTGTCTGTAATGTAGAGTAAAGGATATGAAACAAAGCATCTATCAGGTCTTAAATCTGGGCATAGCATAGCTGGCTGCTACTCTGGTATGTTATGTTCGTGTCCTCTACAGTAATATATGTTAAGAGCTCTTAAACACAAGGTGACATGAAATTTGCTTGGGCAGCAAGTCCAAGTCAGAGTTTTGAGTGCCCACAAATCAGCTACTGGACCCAGGCCTGATAATGCTCCCGCTGTCATCATGCCAAACCAGGCTAGAGTGACCACCCATGACATGAACACCATTAGGAAGACAGAAGACACCTTGACTTCCATCCATCCACAGGATGCATAGCTCAGCGTAGCTAAATGCTAACAAGGGTTAGCTTAGCTTCACCTCTGAAACACCTAACTGTCTAATGGAATGTTTCCGTTTGAATCAGCGGCTTAGCAGACAGAGAGGCGCATAGGCATGGTACAGTTAGTCCAGGAATGCAGGGAAAGTGAGTAAAGCAAAATGCCAATGGCTAAAAAAAGAATAATACATGAGGCTAGCCTGAGGGGCATCCAAAGCTATAGTCTGCAGATGTGTGAAGCTAATTTTAGCATCAGTGAAGCTAGAGTGCGAGTACAGTATGTGAAGCTGATGGATAACTGCTAAGGCTTTGAGAGGGCTTTTTCACCCTTGAGCAAACATTACATTGGAGGAAGAGAGGGTGAGCGTGAGTAGGGACGAGCCTACACCACTGCACCACTGTACCACAGCCATGACATCTATTCAGCATGCACTACGATACGCACCAATCACGCCACTTCACGGTGACTTCTGACAGGAAGCCGGGTCTAATCAGGAGCTCTGCCGGTGCAGTGGGTGGACCACACCGATAGAAGTTCTCTGATTGGAGCATTCAAGACACTACCACACAGGTTAGTGCTCAGATTTGAGGATTTCCAAACAGCAACACACAAATTAGTCTTCTGATTGGGGGAGGGGGGAGTCTATCAAATCGGCCATGCTCAGGCAGGGGGTTCCATGCCACACACATTCACAAGTAAAGAGCCTTTATCTACATGAGATGTACTACAGTAATTACTGTGGATGGTGGTAGGGTAAAAATCAAGGAATGGGAGAATTAAACATCTCCAAACCTCTCAACAGAATCACAGGCAAGTCATTCCATCTCACAAGATATGATCAGTACTGTTCTCTGCTTAAAATTGGAAAGTAGCTTACATTTTAAGTCAATTTAGAAGTGTTGTGAATGCGAATATCACAAATTATTTCTGTTATGCTCTCACTCCTTCTAGGATAAAAATAACGATCCAGTTAAATAACAAGGATGATGAACATCACTACTCTAACAAGCTACTACTGTTGTAAGCCTATGCCTATAGCAAACTATTAGAATGCTGCAGGCCTTTGCCTCCATGGAAAAGTGAATTTTTGGTTTATATTGAAGTAAACATTTATCCAAAATTAGAAGAACATCACTCATGACATTCCTGACATAGCCCTACTGCATTTGCAAGAATGTGACGTACCGGTATGTGACCTTTAACACGAATGGTTGACCTCCAAAATACATAATATTATTATAAATAATTAAACATATTTATTAAGTATAAAAACTGAAGTACGCACATTAATGTATTTTTGAGAAATAGCGTTTACAAAAATGGGACTATCATGGTGTCCAAAATGTAACTCGTTCATCTATAAATCCACTTTGAGACACGTACACTGAGTGGTTGAGATATCATATTCAAGAGAATACCTAAGTGTTCAAAGTGACTTTGAACTTAGATTTTTGACCTTGAAGATTATAGATCAAGTTTGCTCTACCATTAAATTTGAAGTATTTGCCTTAAGGCATTCTTAATAATTATTTGGAAGAATGAGGCTTTCAAGGTCACACTTTAACCTTCAAAATCAGTCTAATGTTAGATGGAATGACTTAAATGTCTGGATCAAAGGCAGAACAAGATCATAATATTATACCCCCAGTTCATCCAGCCTTGGCTCCAGTCGTAGGGAACTCGAGGAACAAGGTGGTCAGAAAATGGTGTCACACAAGAGTCAAGGGGAGATGATAACATGGTTATATGAAGACCAAATTACCTGTGTTAGACTGTGTTTAGTGAAGTGTTATCAACAGGTCAGATTTATACTATACTGTATTTAAAAGGACCACATGACAGAGTACAGGGGCCTTTCCAGGAGTGTGAGAGTCCTCAAGTAAAATGTGTGTGCTAACATATACCCATTACCCATTGAGAAAGCAATTTCTAATATTAGCAATAGTTGTATCTGTGGCTATGACTCATGAGATGTTATGTTACGTTATATGACGTTGATTATTAAAAATATCCATGACGTTCAAGATTGATTTTCCTATCTTGTTAAGTTTCAACATGGGCAGAATAACTCTATTAAAAGAAACATACAAAAGAATCTGAAGAATCTGACAGCAAGAAGCGAGACATAACACAAAATAAAAACATCAGTCTCATGAGAGACTCAAAAGAGAGCTTAAATGAATTGTTACTTTGGTTACGCATTGTGAACTTTACTGGTGTTACTGGTGTATGCATGCATGGAACATTGTGCCTGTGTATGTGCAGAAATCTCTGGCTTAGTTTTGTTTATCTTGCCTGTTGCCATGCTACAAGCGTGACTCTGTGTGACACCAT
>JAODXP020000022.1:17419756-17464756 GCA_027497455.2 Sardinella longiceps | reverse complement strand
TGTTACCTAGTCACAAACACAAACAAACACCCCCCAGACACACAGATACAGACACAGATACAGACACGGTTACACACACATACAGTACAGAGAGTAGAGAGAGAAAGAGAAACCAGAGAGAGAAAGAGAGAGAGAGAGAGAGAGAGAGAGGGACATAGAAGAGAGATAGAGAACGAGAGAGGGAAACCAGAGGGATAGAGAGAGAGAGAGAGGGAGATACTGATACTGCAGTGCCTGTCTGCCTTCTCACCCACCAGGGGAGGGCAGTCGTCTCACCTTACGCGGGCTGTCGACATAGGTGGTTGCCATGGCAACCGTGGAGGCCTCGCTGAGGGGCCCAGGCGCCTTGCCGCCATGTTGAGCCACCTGCTGCAGCTGCTGCTGCTGCTGTTCCTCCAGAGACCTGGGGGAAAAGGAAACGCATCATCACTTGGTGTCATCATCGTAGGCCATGTTGACTAGAAAGTGCCCAAAGCTGACTAGAAAGTGCCACCCAAAGATTGTCATTTATTTTCTTTTGAAAAAACAAAAGGATTTGCACACTGCTTTCAAGAGACTCAACTTTTAATGTGCAACGTTTCGATGTCTTGATCTTTTAATGCTTGAAAAAGATCAAGAGATCGAAATGTTGCACATTAAAAGTTGTATCTCTTGAAGGCAGTGTGCAAATCCTTTCGTTTTTTCATCAGTTTATCCTTTTGATTTAGCACCTGCAATAAGATATTTGGATGTGCGCACACAACTATTTACTTTAATTTATTTTCTTTTACAATGTGTGTGTGGCATCTGCCACAAAATAAAAAAAACAACCAATGGCATTCCCTGTTGCAAAAGCTTTCAAGGAATTATCCGGAAAGAATCAACCCGTAGCCCTGTTGTTTTACAATGCTAAGTGCTGCTGATGGGTATAAGAGTGACTGAACTTCATGTAATACAACCAAGTAGTGAAACCACAACCAATGGTAGCTGATTAGGGTATAAGCATAACAATTTTGTTTTCATATGGCCGAATCTGTTAGCTTAGCTGCAAGTTCACATATTTGGGCTACATTGTACCAAACACTGTCATTCTGATACCTACTGTATCAATACAACTCGGTAGCCTCAAAAAACTGAGCTATGGACTCTTTTTCAATATGCCGTCATCCTGCACACATAACAGGAACAGATTTGCAAGAATACTTTGTGCTCTTACTTTTGGGTCTGTTCCAGCTCCAGCAGTGCTGAGAGCGCTGAAGTTCCCTTCTTGCCCAGAGGGGGCGCCATGGGCTCAGGGGGGTAGGGGGAGAGAGGCCCTGTAACCTGCAGGCCCTTCATGGCTGCTCCTTTCTGTCAGATTAAGAGAGAGATTTTATTTGTACTTTTTTGATTTTTAACAAAGCACACTGAACTGTCTCTGTAAATGAAAAAGAACTACGGTACATTAAATAAACTTGCCTATACAGTAGATAACACTGACAAGGGAAATTAATGGAGAATCACTTCTGTGAGTGAATTACAATGTTATTCAGGACAATCTTTCCATAACACCCATGAATATGTACCCATGGTACTTACGAGAAATACTGTAAATTTATTTGAATGTAAGATGTATACTTTCCATGTTACAGCCATTTTTACTGGGGGAGGGGGGTGCCCATTTTGTTCACACTCTTTTTTTTGTCAAAGTTCACAAGCTCATAGCTCAAGAACTAAACCATGTAGGAAGCTCAAATTTTGCATGCTGGTACATAGATAGAAATAGTTTGTAGCAAAACTGTCAGTTTTGGTATGGATGATCCTGCATGGTCATAGCATTCCCTCAAAGATGATACAAATTTTATTGGAGTTTTTGGCTGTGCTCTGTTTAGGCCTTCAGAAGACATATTTGTACCCAACATAGGTTCTTGATTTTTCCCCCTTGTAGAGATAAGTAGAAACACTCTCATAAAAAGCAATAAATAGAAAGGAAACTCTATCAGTGTTGGAACAGAAGACCGCACAAGTCTGACAAATCATTTTGGGTGTCATTTTCAGAGCACCAGAACACCTTGTGGGAATGTCCACAGATTTTTTTTATATTGTTTTCTTTATTCTCCATGAATTCTTCTTTTTAAAAATGCCAATTTGACTTGTCTTATGTGACGTTTTCTTTTTTAATTTCCATCCTGAACGTGGGCAAAATGCACATTGAGAGCAATATGTTTTCTGTAACATTAATGTAAAGAATACATAACCAAAGGCAAATTTTGCCCTGACATGATCACCTGAGAGTCCCTGTCCTAACATGGCCTGGTGAAGCTAATGTGATGACCTGAAGGCACCTAAGTAGAGGTGGGATATGGCCTTTTATTTCAGTGATCCCAGTGGCACCTTTGTCACTCTTGAATCTTAAAATTGCCACAAATCTTCCAAGCTGCTCTTTTGGTTCTGCTGAAAGTGAATGTCATCAGTCTCATTATACAAGGTTGGTAATATTTTATTCAATTAATGTATTTATTGATGATACAACTCTGGAATAAATTCTTGATTGGCATATTTCTTTGAAGGAAGCATAACCTCCTGAGGCTGAGTGACCTGGCTGAGACCAATGTTGAACTCGTAACACTCAGAAAGGCCTCTACCCCACCTCTACTCATGTGCCTTCAGGTCATCATGTTAGCTTCATCAGGCCTTGTTAGGATAGGTGGAGGTGCACAGAACCACTACTGAGAGTAACCACAGGTGCTCCTTAAATCATTGAAATTGAAAAGGATACCTGCACCCCTGCACAGGGACTCTCAGGTGATCATGTAAGGGCAAAATTTGCATTTGATTATTTATTCTTTACATTAATGTTACAGAAAACATATTGCTCTCAATGTGCATTTTGCCCATGTTCAGGATAGAAATTAAAAAAGAAAACGTCACATAAGACAAGTCAAATTGGCATTTTTAAAAAGAAGAATTCATGGAGAATAAAGAAAAAAATATAGAAAAAATCTGTGGACAATCCCACAAGGTGTTCTGGTGCTCTGAAAATGACACCCAAAATGATTTGTCAGACTTGTGCGGTCTTCTGTTCAAACACTGATAGAGTTTCCTTTCTATTTATTGCTTTTTATGAGAGCGTTTCTACTTATCACTACAAGGGGAAAAAAAACAAGAACCTACGTTGGGTACAAATATGTCTTCTGAAGGCCTAAACAGAGCACAGCCAAAAACTCCAATAAAATTTGTATCATCTTTGAGGGAATGCTATGACCATGCAGGATCATCCATACCAAAACTGACAGTTTTGCTACAGACTATTCCTATTTATGTACCAGCATGCAAAATTTGAGCTTCCTACATGGTTTAGTTCTTGAGCTATGGGCTTGTGAACTTTGACAAAAAAAAGAGCGTGAACAAAATGGGCACCCCCCTCCCCAAGTAAAAATGGCTGTAACATGGAAAGTATACATCTTACATTCAAATAAATTTACAGTGTTTCTCTTAAGTACCATGGGTACATTTGGTGATTTTTTTCAGATTTTTTTGAGACCTAAGTGCGCGGGCTCTTGTTGAATTGACGTGGAATGACCCATGAATGAATGAATGAATGAATGAATGAAAGAAAGAACACAAGTCACTTTCTTAACAAAAATGGGATGCATCAATCCCAGTTCCCTGCTCCTCGTCTCACCCTGATGATGCGATCAGAGCGATGTCGGCGGCGGATGCGGTTCAGCCCCTCCAGGAAACGGATAAAGCCATCTAGAGGAGCCCAGTCAGAGCCAGGCACCCCAAAGCCGTCACCATACACATCCCATCGGCCATCGCTGTCAGCAACACGTCTAGCCCCTCCCCCAGCAGGGAGCAGTAGGAAGCGCGTGCGCCAGAACTTCAAAGAGTCAATCAGACTGGAAGCACACACAATCACATGTCAAAAACAATCAAAATAATCACAAGTAAGGTACACCAAATTAGAACAATGGGAGAGATAGTTTATTATTAGATGTGACAGCTAAAATAGAGGGGGCAGGGACATCTCACTCTCAAACTCTGATGCATTAGTAAGACTAATACATACAAATGAAGAATAAGAATAATAATAAGAAGAAGACGAAGAAGAAGAAGAAGAAGAAGAAGAAGAAGAAGAATGTTATTGCTCTATTCTCCTACCTGAAGTCCTCTGATCCAGCAGAGCAGATGTACTGGTCCAGGTAATTCCACTTGTACTCCTCCAGCCTCTCGTGACTGAACTCCACCCAGCAGGACAGGAAGTGGGCTTCGGCATGAGGGGGGCACAGGCTGTAGCTGTACTGGATCTGTGCCGACTCATAGGGGTACCTGCACAGCATGACCCCACACAGGGAGTTACACAAAGCAAGAGTGCCAGTGGAAGTGACAAAAAGGTCAACAAAGACAATTAAAGTTAAGTTTTCAGTTCTGTAGGTCATTGTTTTTTTCTAAAAGTGAGGTGAGGAGAATCCCTGGAGTTTGCAGTGCATTGCCAGAGGGGTCTGTGAAAAGATTTGCTAGAAATAGCTTCTGGCAAAACATCTGACTAAACAAACAAATGAGGTAAGTCTGAATGGCCAACTTTGTGTTGCACTTATCAGGGATCTTTGGACAGGTTTCTGCTCCATAAGGTGTCCTGTCCCTGATCCAATAAAGAGTGAGGGCCCCTGCTGTAGATAACAGACACTTACTTCATTGTGATGGTGGGTACTGGCTTGGTCTGAATCTGGTTTGGATCTAAACGTGCCAGTAATATTCTTACAAAAATAACCCAGTACAAAAATAATTCTGAAGCCTACTGAATCAGAAACGACACCTTTATGCAGCATGCTGTGGCCCAGCAGAGCTGAACAAAAGTGTGATGACCAATGTAGAGATTTTAATTTCATGAGAATGATGTAATATAGCACACGTAATGGTAGAAAAACTTTGCAACTTGGCAACTGTGCTGGTATGTGTGCATAGTAAGGTAAAATGTGTGCTCAGTGAGAATCTGAATGGTAGGTAAATCTATTAGCAAAGCGACACAAAGTCTCTGTATGCTGAATTAACTACACAGCAAAAGTAAATCTTAGAATTCAATCAAATATGGGGCGCCATGACCATTACTCCGGGGACCCGGGTTCGATTCCGATCCCACCCCATCTCTCTCCACTTGTTTCCTGTCATCTCTACACTGTCCTATCTGATTAAAGGAAAAAAAAATCTTAAAAAAAAGAATTCAATCAAATATACTGGTAGGTCAGATAAATAGCCTTGTTTTTTTGTCAGTATAGCATTGTGTGGCCAAGAAGATGTGTATGCTAAACTGACTTGGGTAGGTAGCGTGTGACAGTGATGATCTTGTCCTTCAAGCAGACTTTGTGGAAGGTGCGGCCCATGCTCAACCAGTACACACTCTCTTCTTCCTCCGGTCTCCGCCGGGACACCAGACCTGAGACAACAACACACACACACACACATACACACACACACACACACACACACACACACACACACACTCACTTATGAATCTTTATAAACATTCTGTGTGAGCTTAAGAATACACGCTGTGCATATTGCTGTCTATTTACGTGTGTGTGCTTTCTACCTGTGAGTGTGTGTGTTTATGTGTTTCTTTGTCTTCCTCTATTTCTCTGTTTCAATGTCTATGTGTGTGTAGATCTCAGCTGACCTCTAGAGTAGAGTGGGCTGCTGCTGAGAGGTGGGGCAGAAGAGGGCGGGGCCTGTTTCCTGGCGTTTGGTTGGACGATGATCTGGTAGCCCTGCATGAGTCTCTGGCAGATGAACTCCTCGAACACTTGAGGTGCTGTCATCACAGGAGCTTCCTCATCGCGCCTACACATCATAGCCACAGGAGGGCGATGGCACACACAGACAATACAAATGCACACACACACACGCACACCATTCACAGCACAGGGCATATGCAGGAAGCCAATGGGTTGTGGAATGAATGTGTTCTATAATTCTGTTTGTACCGTAATTTCCCGACTATTAGCCGCGGCTTATACATTGATTTTGCTAAAATTTCTTCCGCTATGAGATTAAAACAGGGGGGCAGTTAATATGGTGTTAATATGGTTTTCTTTTTTTTAAACTTGCATAAAACACTGTTCTGCGGCTTATATGCGTGAAATTACTGTACTGTGCATGCATGTCTACCTGTTTAGGTTTGTGGTTATCTCTACAAGCATGTGCAGTATGCTATTTTGAGTACATGTATATGCATGTAATATTCATGCTTATAGAACCTGTCCAACTGTACTTATACTGCATACTGTAGGTACTTTTCAGGCCTATGGAGGCATGTCCTTAGACTGTGATTGTGTAAGTGTGTAAATATGCGTTTTGTCCTTAAAACAGTAATCCAGAGTGCATCAACACGTAGCCCTGCTGTTTTAAGGAGTGAATCATCACGTAGCCCAGCTACTTTACAGCGCTAAGTGCTATTTATAGCGCCACAATGACCGAATTTCATGCAACGCAGACAGAGATAGCAAAACGGCAGCTAACGGTAATAGAACGGGGCATGTCAAAACGAAACCAAATCGATTAGGTTTCGTTTTGACATGCACCATTCTATTAGTGCTAGCTGCCGTTTCACCATATCGGCCTGCGTTGCACAAAATTCGATCATTGAGATGGCTATCAATAGTGCTTAGCACTGTAAAACAGCAGGGCTACAGTACATGATGATTCACTTCAGATAATTCCTTTAACACACATACAGTAGGTCTAGAAGTGTGTGTCTCTGCATGCGTGCCGATGGAGGCATATACACAGTTGTGTACCTGTCCAGGTCAGTATGTGGTAACAGGTCGTAGCAGCCTTCAGTGTAGTCATTTTGGAGCGACTGTTTGTCGGGGAAGTAGTCGGTGGTGAGGGGGAGGCAGGCTGGCGTGGTCAGGGACTTCCAGTCCACCCCCACCGTGCAGCAAAAACTGGGCACTGTCGGGGGGGCAGACAGCAGCAGGGCTTCACACACACCACACACACACACGCACACACACGAGGAGTGCCCAGGGAACATACAAATACACACACACACACACACACACACACACACACACACACACGGAGAGCCCAGGGAATATACACACCACACACACACACACACACACACACACACACACACACACACACACACACACACACACACACACACACACACACACACACACACACACACACACACACACACACACACACACACACACACACACACACACACACACAAAGACCCCCCAAAAAAACAAAAGCCCAAATACAAAACAAAACAAAACAAAACAAAGCAAAACAGCACACAGATACACACACAAGTACAGAAGAAAACCGACCGACAGTCACACAGCAACAGGACAGTAACGTTACACAACAGAAAGACGAGAACAGGGAAGAAAAGAGATTGAAAAGAAGAATGAAAAGAGAAGGAGAGAAAAAAGGGGAGAAGACAAAGGAGTGATAGAAAGAACAAAAGATGTCAGAAGAAAAACAAACAAAGGTTCCAGTCAAACAGTCAAACCAAAACGGAGACAAGCACAAGACACAGAAAAAGGGTAGGGATAAAGGGAGAGACAAACACAAGACAAAAAAGAGGAAGAGAGAGAGAGAGAGAGAGAGAGAGAGAGGAAGAGAGAGAGAGAAAATGGAGGAGAGAAAAACAGAGAGAGAGAGAGAGCATTATTATTATCATAATTAATATTTTTCTTCGGTAATTGCATTTCAAAGATAATTATAGCAGTTGCACGGAAACACAGGCAGGCAGTGTGGAGGCGTAATTATGGAACAGTGAGTGTGAGCGTGAGGGGCTGGATTGGTGTGAAGGGGCTACTGACAACAAACTAGCAAATATATCACACATACACACACAAAACAAAAACACACACACTCACACACACACACACATACATTGACACACAAGGGGTGGGTAGCATGCAGAGGCTTGGCTAACCCTCAAACGCATCTAAGCAGACATAGCCATGCTGTGATGGAGAGAAGACTGTCAGGATCTGAAGCCAGTTTCTGGATTGAATGTGAACCAGGCTATGCGCACGCATGCTAGGCTAGATTAAGAGCGTCAGAAGTGATCAAAAGGACGTGAGTAAAGAAAAGAGTCTGTGCAAAAGAATATAAATAAAGAGAAAACGACAGGCAGGGAATAAAAGAGAATGAAAAAACATGAATAAGACAGAGAGAATAGAAAGAAAAGAGAATAGAAGAGAAGAGAGAACCGACATTCCCATATGCAGGGAGACAGGGAGAAACGAGTGGTACAACAACTCAATACAGAGCACACTCGGGTATTCTGTATCTATGGATCCTGGTATTTATATGGTGATGATGCATGAGACAACCTTTTGAACAGGACTGTTTGGCATAATTCTGATCTCATTCTGATCAGATGAACATGTCGTGTTGCCAGCCTGCCAATAATTTAAGTTTTATAAATATTTGTTGTTGATTAGCATTGGTCGATGCCCGAATAGCAATCTTCATTAATATCATTGCCTGGCAACATAACACAAAAAGTTGCCTTGCATATTACTCCCCTGGCAACACTGCACAAACAGCCCTGCATGTTTTATTAGACTAGCCGTGTTACCAAGATACTAAACCCCAGATCAAAACCAGACAGAATTGAAGGTGAAGGAAGTTTGAGAATCTCTTGACTGCAATCTGGAGAACCAAGAAGAGGGATTCCACCCGGAAAAAAAAGAGGCATTCTAGAGCTTCTAGAACTTACAGATACTTCCCCCTTGGCTGACACCTGATTGGTGGAGGGAGGGAGGGAGGCCCTGCCCATCAGGAGCGTATCCCATGGTGACATGCAGAGTTGCAGTGTTCAGGAAGTGGAAACAGAGGGTTCTTCAGCTTTCTTGGCCAACAGCAAATTTTTTTTTTAAGTCTCTCCAAATTCTCTGGAATTCTCTGGTCAAGGAGTCTAATGTCTCCGGTGTTAGCAACCCTTCACAGACATATTGTGTAGTTTGGACAGGAAAGAAGTGTTGGCTCTAAGCTCGAAGAACCCTCAGAGGTTTCCCACAGTCGCTGTAGATTAGAGTGGTGACACCTTTGTCCATAAATCTCAACAGCTTCTAATAAATAAATAGCCTCCGTGATCATGGAGAGTTTCCTTTGAAGTTTAACCTTCTCAAACCCCAAAAAAGACACACATAATATCGTATACGGTACAAATACGATTTCCAAATTCCTTCCCCCAACACACACAAACACATACACATACACAAACAGACACACAAACAAAAAACAAATGCATCCAACTAATAGCATCTAATGAGATACAGGACCCAACAATGCAGCACTGCACACAGAGTGATGCATCAATGTGACAATGCCAGTTTGGTGAGAGGTCATGAAATGTCTTATTTCTCTGAGGTTAGACATGTTTATGTTTATGTGTATGTCTGTGTGTGTGTGTGTGTGTGTGTGTGTTGTTCCATCAACCTACTTGGGTCAGGACCACCGTTGGAGAAGTCTTCAAATGATGATCCACGATTAACAGGTGTTCCTGTAGGTCACAAGAATAATACTTGAGTCAAAAAGTATGCAATAGCAGTATAAGGTTTATAGACATTTATGTGTGTGTGTGTGTGTGTGTGCGTTGTGTGTTTATACCAGTGCTGTTGCTACTAGCAGGGCTGCCAGAGAACTCCTCAGTTCCTGTACTGATGTAAAGGCCATTCTCTCCTCCATGACGAGAAATTGTTCTCCTAAAGACAGACACAAGCACACACACACACACACACACACACACACACACACACACACACACACACACACCTTGCATTACCGGTATATATATATGTATGGGTAGGGCCCCTTTTCCATTCACATCCATCACTTAAAAGCAGACTAATAACACATTTTGCATTATAAATATGAAATTAAGCATTATATTTATTATATAATGCTTTCGGTTCAATACAAGATTTCCTTCGGTAAAATACAAGATTTCCTACAGTCCACTGGCAACTATAACACAGTCCAGTGCTCAGCTGAGGGCAACAGCCCAATCACTTTCCTGCGTGGGCGTGTCTCACCTGCCAGTGGCCTCGTGATAGGCCAGCTCCAGCAGCTCTGCGGACGTGTGGGCGGGGTCTCTGTGCTCGCTGCCCTGCAACTCCACCATGTTCTGCCGCGTCTGGTGGTGGATCTGGATGGGTTCTCCCGACGGGCCTGTGTCAGGAACACAGTAGAACATTACAGGTGAAAGGAGAACGCAGGCAGAGGACTATACTGAACGCTCATCATCACAACTCATGCCTGGCATGCAGTGTATTTTATATATTTTCATCCCGGCGACATTCCTTTTAGTAAAAGGCTCTTACTGCCAGAACTCATTGCCTTCTATTGCATTTAACATGAGACATGTCTGCCTTTGATAGTCCTTGCAGGTCTAACAAACAGTCAGTTCTGAGAAAGCCACCACTAGCGTCATGCACAAGCCCAGCTTGAGAAGACACAAAGCCAAAACATCAGCTAAATATTTCAATTCATGTACCGTTCATCTTGAAGGCTATTCATTATTTATGACAACTGTTCTGCTTTGGGAGTGTGTTAGTTTGTGTGTGTGTGTGTGTGTGTGTGTGTGTGTGTGTGTATAGACAAGTGGGAAAAAATATTTGTTTGTGTGTGTGACACTGTGTGTGCAGGCATGTCAATGTGAGTGTGTGTGAGTATGAGTGTGTGGGTGTGTGTGTGTGTGTATACACATGTGTGAAAACATATTTGCTTCCGTGCACAGGCATGTGCACCGGCATGCAGGCATGTCGTGTGTGTGTGTGTGTGTGTGTGTGTGTGTGTGTGTGTGTGTATAGTGTACTACATGTGTGAAAACATATTTGCTTCTGTGCACAGGCCACTGTGCACCGGCATGCAGGCATGTCTGTGTGAGTCTGTGAGTCTGTGTGTGTGTGTGTGTGTGTGTGTGTGTGTGTGTGTGTGTGTGTGTGTGTGAGTGAGTGCCACACAACCCACTGACCCACGGGGAAGGTGTGCATCCAGCGGCGGCGGTTGGAGGTGAGCTTCATGGGCATGCGTGAGGGGGCGAAGGGGTTGATGAGCGCCCGCTGAGGGGTGTAGCCGCCCGGCCGCACATGCAGAGTGGACTCGGCACTGCCCACCGTGAAGCGGCCCGGAGCACTCCAGTCCCGCTGGGACTCCATCATCTTCTCCAAGATCTCTGACAAACGGCACACACACGCAGCGGCACATGTTAGAGCGAGACACACACATACACACACACAAAAAAACACACACACACACACACACACACACACACACACACACAAAAAAACACACAGACACACAGAGTGGAACGGTAAATACAAAGTCTCATGCTGTTCAGCGCACACACACACAGACAGACAGACAGACAGACAGACAGACAGACACACACACACACACACACAAAATGTCAATCACGCTGAGATTCCAATGTTTCCCCCACTGGCTCTAACAAAGAACAACAACATTGAGACACAGTACATACACAAATCAGGCAGGCGATTTCACACTCATTTGCAAATAGTTTTTATCCTTGAACTACATCAATGTGTGTGTGTGTTTGTGCGTGTGTGTGTGTGTGTGTGCACACTGTCTAAGTATGTGTATGGGAGAGTGAGAACACATATCTGTGTCTGAGTGCAATTAGAGTGTGTGTGTGTGTGTGTATGTGTATGGGGAGTGGGTGTGTGTGTGTGTGTGTGTGTGTGTGTGTGTGTGTGTGTGTGTGTGCATGCATTGTTTATGTAAATGTATGGGAGAGTGAGAACATGTCTCAGTTTTTATGCGTGTGTGTGTGTGTGTGTGTATGTGTGTGTGTGTGTGTGTGTGTGTTTCTCACCTCTGGTGCTGGTATACCCCAGTGAGCTGCTGACCTCATACTGGGCGGGGGGTCCGCGTGGAATCAGGAGGATGTTGGAGACGCGTCCAAGGCTGTCGTCAGACGCCAGACTTCTCTGCTCGTCTGGCCCGCCTCCAGGGCCCCTGGTCGGAGGGGTCGTTCCGGCAGTCCCTGGGCCCCCACCGCTGGCCTCGGCCGATCCCCAGCTCTTCCGACCACTCGTTTCTCTCTCACGACTGGACCTAGGGCAGGAAACACACGCTGAAGCGAGCAAAATGCACAAAACCTACCTTAAAGGAAAATACCGGAGTAAGTTTAAGCATAGCTCTGCTGCACGAGCCTTCTAACAGCAATATATTTCACATGAAATGAAAGAATTTCAAACAGCATAGACCTATGGCGAACACAAAACACTTTACATTGAGTCAATGTAACCTCAGATCTTACTTTCGGTTTCCAACAGTCAGGTCCCATTGGTGCAGTGTAAAGTGCCTGTTTGTTTCTGCGTTTGCGTTCGGTCTGTGCTGTACCAAATTATTTTGTTCCACTCGCTAACTAGCGCATTTAGCAAGCTCTTTCAACAGGGCTATGCTTGAATTCACTCCGGTATTTTCCTTTAACAGACTAGAGTTAACGTGATACTAGTAACCAACTTGCTGTACTTTCACATAAGACATATCAAGAGCTGTGTAGAATTCTGCAAGCTACCAGTTGTTTACATGTGGTCAAGCAGGTCTTGCTATCGACTCACACTGTAGTATGACTTCCTATTGCCAGAGAGACAGCAAATAGGTCACCATGCTAACCGCTAACTACATTTGATATCTAAACAGCAGCACTTACTTCATTCTGTTCTTATTTCTAGCTTACTCTTGGGATGTCCTAGAGTGTACAAAAAATGACTTTTGGCACTTGAACACTTCTGCACTTAAGACTTTGTTAGGGTAGCTTTTGCCTCTCTTCACAAACACTCCTGTCTCAGTGGACCGTGCAGACAAACAGCCTCTTCTCTGTTCTCTCTTCTCAACATTTTCTCTGTTTCACTCTCACCACTCTGCCCTCATTTGACAGCTACAAGACCAGGGTTGCCTAGTTACCTGAAGTTGGTGCTGCGTGACCCTCGAGACGGCCCTGGCAACCGGAACACCTGAGCATCGTAGGCGTCATAGTCCACCTGGATGGGCAGGCTGTTCTCCGACTCCTTGGGAGCTCCCAGGGCTGACAGAACCGAAGAGAAAACATTTCAGTCCAGAATTTTGTCAGATTTTCGGATACGTAATAGATTAATCGATTCAGTGGTAAAAATGGCAAAAGATTAGAGAGAAAGTGTGCTCAACTCAATTGAAGTAGATGAGGTTTGGGTGCATAAAACAACAGGATTCTAGATGATGATGTAAACACACTCTCAAGCTACATTTCTTTACTTGTTTAATGGAAGCGTGTCCCAGATAAAAAAAGTAGTTACAAGTCCGCACATCCAACCTGACCTGGGAGCAGGACAATCAAAAGTCATAAAATGAAAAAGTCGCTACAACCGGTTTTGCCCACTATTTTTTATTTTTTCCGTTACTTTTGACTCAGCGTGTCCCAGATAGACACATTCCAGCCTATGCGGTCTTCAGCCTTGCGGAGAACTTTACTTGAGAGAGCATTTACTTTGTCATCATTTAGAAATTGCAAAGGCAAATATATTTTTGTTTGCTTTCTATTTGAGATATTTGGCCTGTCCCTGGTGTATAAGGGTGAAAGTATCAATCACTTACAGTGCTCTTTACTGCTCTTGGCTTTCTCTGCATGCACCTGCAAGGAAAACGACATCTCTTCAGGTGTGTGTGTGTGTGTGTGTGTGTGTGTGTGTGTGTGGGTTTGTGTGTGTGTGTGTGTGTGTGTGTGTGTGTGTGTGTGTGTGTTACATGCAGTGATAGAGTCTGGATGAAAAAGTGTAGTAGGCTCTCACCTTGCGTCCTGCCAGCTTTATCCTGGGGGTGAAGAAGCTACAGTTGCCTTGGCTTTTGGATGTATAGAAGCTATGGACACACACACACACACACACACACACACACAAAGAATTAAACAACCCAACAACGCAAGTCCACCTGGATGGTCCACCTACTACAGTGTGATCACTGATTTCGTGCAACACAGACTGAGATAGCGAAACGGCAGCTAACGGTAACAGAATGGGGCATTTCAAAACGAAAGCAAATCGATAAGGTTTCGTTTTTGACATGCCTCATTCAGTTAGTGTTAACTGCCGTTCGCAAACTGGTCTACGATGCACAAAATTTAATCATTGAGGTGGCTTTCAGTAGCGCTTAGCAGTATAAAACAGCAGTTTACCTGTGGTTGATCCAGTGGGGCAGGTTGTAGTCGTCACCCAGCCTGGAGTCTCCTGGCACCGTCCGATTGTGCAGCTACAGTAGTGGTGAGACATGAATAGCTATTACTGTATGTTAGCGCTCCGCTTTACTGTGAAGTGTGTGTGTGTGTGTGTGTGTGTGTGTGTGTGTGTGTGTGTGTGTGTGTGTGTTTCTGTACGTGTGTAGGCTTAAGGCCAATAAATCAGCACTGCAGAATGCCGGCGACTAATGTTACGAATCTCTCATCAGGGTTCCCATTCCAGATCAGACTTAAAGTTCCTTGATGTTTCCATGACCTTCCCTGACCAACCAGCAGGATTTCATAGTCTCCCGTAAAAGAGATGATTGGGCAAGCTGAACAGCAAAAAGCCATTTAAAACATGTCAAACTAGTCCTCCGTCCTTCCTTAAGTCTACTTCATAACACTTAAATAGCATGAATCAGCAAATCAGAGTGTAATTTGATTCCAGTTAAATCTTTGGAATATTGAGAAACAAGATAGAAGGATGCTTGATGATGCATATAATAGCAAAATGCCATGATATTCCCTAACTTGTAACCAAAATGGTAAAATTCCCTGACTTTCCTGTCTGGAACAGCCTTTAATGAAATCCCTGACCCGAAATCCTGTCTCATATTCTGGACCAGCACAGCTGCCTGTGACAGTACCAACCTTAAAGAGAGGGACAGCATGGAGAGGCTGTTCCCCCATACACACCAGGTCCACCCCAATACCTGTCAATCACAAAACAACAACAAAATGTCATCAGCACTGTCAATCTGTTGTTTCTTCTTCTCATTACATGATCAAAAAAGACGAAGCTAACGAGTAAAGTACTAAACTGTCCTACATGGTATCCCAAGGATACTTGAATATAGTAAATTAGTGTAAATAGCAAGTCAATTTTCCTGGTAAAAGCCGTCACAGAGCTATTCTTATACAAAGTTTAGGACTTACAGGAAGCTTAACCATACAGGGTTTGATTTGTCAACTACATGAATACCCCTACATAAATTAATAAAATTCATCAAATACTGTAAATTTGGTGGAACCCCTGCTCAAAGCTCACCATTGTCAATCATGCGCTGTTTAGTGAGGATCATGAGCAAGCGGTCAACTTCAAACACCCCCACACCTGGTGTGATGACAACGGACATCTGCCCCGTGCGGTCAAAATTGCGATTGATGTAGTGCTTATCAAACACTGCAGGAGAGAACATGGTAAGAGAATGGACGAGGGGAGGGCATCAAACAGGAGGTAAGAGAGGGGGAACACAGGGAGGGGACATCAAACAAGATGGCTGCTGGAATGACAAAGGCTGGTGATTCGGTTTGACAAAGCTAAGTGCGAAATGTTGTAATTTATGGTGACTCTCTTAATTGCACCTTCCATTCTATAATGTCTCTCTCTCTCTCTCTCTCTCTCTCTCACACACACACACACACACACACACACACACACACACACACACACACACACACACACACACACACACACACACACACACACACACACTAAATGGTGATATCATGAGAGGATAAGTGCTCACCATTGAAGGAGAGGTTTATAGCCTCTAAGTAGTTTCCCTGGGCCGCTGTGGAGTTTTGACCACAGGGGAAGCCATCTGTAACACACACACACACACACACACACACACACACACACACACACACACACACACACACACACACAGTCCCATGAAATAGTGCAGAAAAGAAAAATCCACTGCTTATAGGAATTCATTTATCAATGCTTTTTTAACATTCACATAGAAACTATACATCTACATAAAACATATAATATTTCGTACAAACGCATAAGTACTGTATGGAAGCTACACTTTTATTTTTTGAAATGCCTAAAAGATTCTTGGCTTGTCTATGTGTGTTGCACCTGCTCCTCTGAGGCGAACCAGGACAGGGTACTGGATGAAGAGTTTCTTAATGGTGATGAGGAGAGACGTCCACTCATCTCGCCTTTCATTATGGGCAACCACCCTACACCCGAACACACACACACACACACACACACACACACACACACACACACACACACACACACACACACACACACACACACACATAGAGAGAGCCATAAAATAAACAACAGACAAAAGAACCTCACATACCACACTATAAACCATCAAAACCCAATGTAAAATCCCTAAATCTATTTTTCTGTCACTCATTCCCCCCTTACACTTGATTGAATTTTATGTCTATCTATATACAGTACACTGCAGCTCACAGACCTGTAGAAGTCCTCATAGAAGCGCCCCTCATGGTCCTGTCGGACAGAGCCCCTCAGAATCTCTGGAAACTCATCTGAGAAAGGAGAAAGAAAGAGGCTTACATTTAAAAGTCATCTAATCATGGAATGAAGTCCAACACTAATACTTTCCAATACTGTGTACAATGATGCAACAATTATATTTCTTTCCCCTGACACTTGAGGGCCTCCATAACCAACTAAATACTTTACAGTACACTTTAGGCCACAGGCAATATTCTGCCCCTCATAAACTACAGCAACCCATCAAGATAAGACAACAAATCTACCCCAAAAACATATTTGATTGCCCTGCTTAAATAGGGGGGAGTAAAAACTCTTACCCAGAGATTTAGCGGAGTAGAAAGTTCGGGAGAAGAGCACCACCGTCACCTCATGACTGCAATTCTTCTCCTGAGGAGGGGGGAGCAGCATGGAGCAGACAGACGTCACAAAACAAATTCAAAACTTCCAAATGGCTTCCTCAGGGAACTTCTTTTGATATTACAGTTCATTAATAAATGTTCTAATAGTAATAAGAGCACTTATGCCAAACAAAACATGATTACAACATGGCCAAGATAAACACTGGCTGCAACTGGCAAAAATGGATATACTGTAACCAAATGCAACCTGAGATGCTAATATTTACTAATGTATAATAACAAAATAGTAACATCTACAGAATTCAACTTCAGTTATACATCTCTCCTCACCTTCCACTTGGTAAAGAGATCTGACAGGAAGCCGTTGACTGCCTTTTCAAAGTAAAGGTCTCCTGTACATGAAACAGAATATATATATTTAAAAAAGCCAAGACATTTGTATAGAGTATACAAAACTATAGCAATTATACACGCTCAATGGTGTTTTTTTTTCCCCAAACAGCACCTTTCAGGCAGCACAGCCCAAAAGGCATTACCTTTATCCTATTCCTTAACCCTAACCCCCTCAACCCTCATCCTAAACTGAGGGGAGTAGTGCCTTGAAGACAGTACTGCCTGGAAGGAACCGTTGAGGGCAAAAAAGACCAAAAGAACATTAATACACATGGTTGACAATCATTACAAACACCTACAGTATGACAAAGATAATGCTGGAAAATGTACCATAGATGTCAAAGTCCCACATTTCACAGCTCATCTGGATGAAGATATAAACCATGGCTGAAGTGGATCTGAACACCACCTGAATCAACGAAAGGAACAATCATGGGTTTAAGTCAATTCAATTCAATTCAATTCAATTTTATTTGTAGAGCGCACAAATACAGTACATTGTCTCGCGGCGCTTTACAGACAGTACGGGAAGCATCCATGAGAATCAGGGGCAAGGAAAAACTCCCTCGCTTTGTAAATAGTTTGTTATGTAGGAAGAAACCTTGGGCAGATCCACGCCTCATGGACTCAGCCTACCTGCCTGGGGCCTAATAAAGTATCCGTAAGGTCTGATGCATAGATTGACCATGGTTAACACAAAACAGTATGAGTACTGAATGTAGTCAGAGATGATATACACATAGTTTGTGCGACAGTCAGGGCCAAGGGATGGAGTCAGTAGTTGGAGTGTGGGATTAGTCAGTATTTGGAGTGGGATCAGAGTTCATTGGGTGTTGGTCGCCATCTAGTCAAGTCAAAGCGAACTTTATTGTCAATCAAGCACTGCAACAGTACATTGCACACAGACTGAAATTGCATTTCTCAAAGCTCCAAATGTGCAGTTAAAATTAAGACATACAACTAAGATGTATATAAGACATCACATTTCACAAGACATAAAGTGCAAAGATATCAAGATATCAGGCATGGTAAAATAGATAACAGTAACATAAACAGACAACATAACAGACATTGTGAGCATACATTCTGGACTGTCAGTGTTTCAGAAGTCTTGAGGTATAAAATCTTTAAGGTTTAAAATCTCTCTAAGCTAGCATGGCTGAAGAGTGGGCACAATGCGGACTGTAAGTGCTTCTCACCCGTGAATCTTCACTGATGTAACCACACGTGACCTTTTCACCTTTAACCCACAGCTCACTGGCCTGAGCCCTAAATGGCAAGAACAATGTTTAAAAGTATGTAATAGATTTACAGACTCACACATCATCTTCTATAATCTATTAGCACTTATGTTAATTGCGCACATGTAAACTAATAAATCGATGCTGTAAAAAACAACACCAAAAAAACAAAAAAACTGACATAGAAAAGATAAGTAAAGATACCTGATCCCAGCAAACTCAACTTTCTGGGTCACATAAGCACAGGTGCTGACCTAGAGGAAGGAATAAACAAATACTTAACCGAAATTCTTGAAAAACAATGCAAGACCACACACACACGCACACACACACACACACACACACACACACACACACACACACACACACACGCACACAGTCACACACAAACACTGAAACTCACCAAGCTCTTCTTCAGTCTCCACATGTCTCCTCTACCAATGTACTGATCCTTGAAGGTGAGCTCCACAAGATCAAGTGTGACATCCTACGAAAGAAAAGTAGTATTATACATTTCATAAAGCAACTAGAAAAGTGCTCAGACAGCCCAGACCTCCACCAAGGCAATTTGGTCACAGACACAATATAAATTCTAGATCATGTTCTGGATCACCGATCGCCACCAAAATCGAATCAGCTCTTGCTTGTCCCAATATACACATTGTCATCATCCAAATCCGTGCAGTACTTTTCGAGTTATCCAGCTGACAAACAAACAAACAGACAAACAAACCAACGCGACCGCAAACATAACCTCCTTGGCGGAGGTAATAATAAAACATAACCTCCTTGGCGGAGGTAATAATAAAACATAACCTCCTTGGCGGAGGTGATGATGTAAAAGGGTGATGCTGAAAGAGGGAAATGGCCAGTGTATAAATAGACTGACATACTATCATAAGAATATCCTACTAGCTAGTGAGGTAACTTCAACTACTGGTGTCCGGACAGACAATAGTATAGCAGACCTTGTGTATTTTTTGGAAGAGGCCCTAAGACACAGGCTGTGTTTTGTACAGACAATAGTGCCAACTAAAATAAAAACAGATGGACTAAAATTCTCTGTACAAACCGGGACTTTTCTCCTATGACATGAATTGTATACCAACTTTATGCCCTGGTAGTTTTAAACTTAAATGTAAGGACAACCACGGCCAAACACCACAATGTCTGAATACAACCTAACTTAGAGCGTTGAGAGTGGATAGACAGCTCAGACACCACCAATCGCTAGACGTACTCGCTGAGCAAATACAATTGGCTACCGCCAGAGTGCGTCTAGAGTTCTAGGCTAGGGGATATGGTCAGATAAAATAGCAATGGAAAAATCACTGGAATAACAACCTTTGGATCCACAATATTGATGATGACATCCTGGTAAGCACGGAGCTTGAAGGCTTGGGCAACAGTCTGGTCAACACTGATTGTCTCTGAAAAATGATTAAGTGACAGAGATACAACAGAAATTTGTCACAACTGTAGTATGTAGGTTGTATTTCAGCGTGTAAACGTCTACACATACGTCTATATAAAGTCTAAATGTCTGCATCTCTACATGAAGTCTATATGAAGATTCTGCCGTATCATAGAAATGTCAAGTCACTGAATTATTTCAGTGAGTTTTCTACACACTAGGTAATATGTAAATGCAGGAGAACAGCAATCCTTTGGAATACCTTTCTGCAAGTCCTCTTTCAAACTCTTTACTTGCAGCAGAAGAGGACTGATGGTGAGGTTGAAGTAGATTGTTCCATGGTGGTTGAGAGAGAGAGAGAGAGAGAGAGAGAGAGAGAGGGAGGGATAAAGACTGAGAGCTGTGCATGGCCTAAGAGTTGGTTCAGGAGTGTTTGAATACAATTATTCAGAGGGTGAATAATAGAACAAATGCTCTCACCTGTACTCATCATTGGGATGTGCGATTTCTACAATATCCCCCAGAGCTACCTGGGGGAATACCTTGGGATTCATCATCAACTCATCATCTGAACAGAGAAGACACAGAACACGGTCACTTCAGTTATGCTTACGTTAACAAACCTTTCTTGAGTGTTTGTCCATGACATAGGCTAGGATGCTGTAGGGGAATTAATTCACTCTGCCATGTCAAGTGTCATACAACTGATAACGTTGTTGTCTTGCAACTTACCACTTCCACCAAAGCCTTTCTTGTGAACCACCAGCTTGTAAGACTTATTTGTCTTCATTGTGATAGTCATCCTGATGACCAAATAAGGCAGCCGAATAACGTTAGTCGTCAATTCCTTAGAAGCTTGCAACGAGACAGCAGGATAGTTTAAACAAACAACAGTTTGGCGCGGGATGCGATGGTGACAATAGCATTCTCTGCAAATAATAAACGGGGAAAAGTTAAATGCATTGTTTTGACAAGGCGATGACAATGTTGCATGCATGCATGCAAGCTGCTGACAAACTTCTTGCTAACTTCACTTCACTGCGGTTAGCTTATTTTGCTAGCTGCGTATGTTGTGAGGTAGCACAAACATACCGTCATCAGCTTCTGACCAGACTGTGTGAGATGACCGGTTACATGAGAGCTAAATCATTGCACCAGATATGAAGGAATACAGGAATTCTCGTATTCATTTCTTTTACAGGAGCACATAGAGTAGCCCATAGCCCTGAAACAGCAGCAGCTCAGTCACTTCCGGTTTAGACCACTGATTCAAAACATTATGAAGAGTAGCCGCCTCGGAGCTCTGTAAGTCCTTCTGATTGGTTACAAGGTCAGCAAACTAAGCATTCATTGGCTGAAGCATTTCATCTGTTAATTGGTCCCCTAACCTGTCTTTCAGTCATCTTGTATAATAACTGCATACTGACAGTTTCTCACTGCAATTCTCACACAAGCCCATTATCTCATAGATATCATGATATAATATGAAATATATTACATATCTATATATATAATATTACAAATATTATATTTCATATTAGTGGAAATATGTTATTCTTGTATCCTTATAAACCTGTAGCCTGGGAGTTCCCATGCTCCTTTAATAAACCTGCTTGGTTTCATGGAATATTTTCATCTCCATTCCCTCAACAAAAATGCAAAAAAAAAAAAAAAAAATCACCAATTGTTCATATTACTGTGCAAATGGATTTTCACCAAAATATTCCATAAAGATGTAACTTAGATTCCAAAGGCCTATACGTTTAATTCTTCAGAATGAATCGCAATAAAAACTTGACAGCAAACAGCTTGATCAGGTTGATGGCGTGGATGACGACATTTTTATTATATCATACAATTGTCTATGTTCTAGAAACTCCACAAAAAAAAATAAAATAAAAAAAGAATCTAGTTAGAGCACAAAACTTTTATCAAAGAAAAAGGCACAAAAACTCAATGATAAATCATGCTAAAGTACTAAAAAGATTCAATTATACTTTGGTAAACTCTGGTGTTGGAGCAGACCCCTTTCAAACTACTTTTCTTTATGCCACAAGGCTCAGTCACAATACTGATCTAAAAGAACTACATTTTAAAAAGTTCATGATTGGCACTCCCACCCGTACACATATCTCATGAATAACATTCATTGCATATACTGTAGTGTGTCGAGGCAGTAACTGTGCAAAGGTATAGGCAATTTGCACTTCACTAAAATGTATGTCACTTTCGCTTGGTGTCTATTCAATGGGGTGTGTGTGTGTGGGGGGGTTATGAATAAATATAAGACAGAACATAATTGTAAACTCTGCCAGTCTCCAATAAAACAGAACGGCATGAGATGAACACTGCAGCGTACTGTATGCCCGAGACGAGGCCAGCCAGCCAGCCAGCCAGCCCTCCTTCAAAGAGGGAGAGCAGCAAGCAGAGCAGATCTGAGGGAGCTTTCTCCAGAGCACTGTTGACAGCACTGCAGCAGCGGCGCTTCAGAGTTCAGACTCCTCCTCTCTCTTTCCTCTCTGATCCTTCTCTTTCTCTTCTCCTCTCTTCTGCAGCGGTGTCTTCACTCCCTCTCTCTCCGGAAGGGTTGAGGCTTCAGCAGCATGTTTTTTTCACCTCCTTGTTCTGAGGCTCCTCCAGCGATGCCCCTAATAAAACACATGAAACAAGTTGCCTTTTTTTTTTTTTTTTAGCAATATAAAGCCGAGAATTTCTATACTATTATCACACAGAATTATTCCACAGCAGGATATGATTTTCGATAATGGCATGTCCAAATTCATCAGTTCCTGTTGAGGCACAAAATGTAAAAAAAAAACATAAAAAATATAAAAAACATTGTAAGGTTTTTTCTGAGCACAGCAGTGCTCCACATACAAAATGTAAGGCCTATGTTCTCCCACTCCGACATCATTATGGAGCACTGTGCAGAAAAGCAGTAGTAGCCTGTGGCATCACCGATGGATTTTTTTCAAACTGCGAAATAAAATGTGTCGTAATTACAGTAAAAGGCAGCGGCAGAGTTTGATGCTGGTGAGTGGGATTGTACTGAAGACAATGGAATAGAATGTTGGAAGCTCAGTACTCTGCCCCTTGTCCGGGCTGATGTGCAGAGGACTTGAGAGTTTACAAAACAACTCAACTTCCCGAACTGCATTGTACTGATATTCTTCAGCAAATTGCTCCAGGATAGAGCAGCGATTCCTTCAAGAGCAGTGATTCTTCCTTTGAGCTGACAAGCACTTACTGGTGCAATCAGCCACAGGTAGGGGCAAGTCAGTTATACATGTATGTCAGTTCTGTAGTCATACATGGTGTATATACCGTAATTTCCTGACTATTAGCCGCAGCTTATACATTGATTTTGCAAAATTTCTTCTGCTATGAGGTTAAAACAGAGGGGCAGTTAATATGGTGTTAATATAGTTTTGTTTTTTGTAACTTGCATAAAACACTGTCCTGCGGCTTATACACAATGCGGCTTATATTTGGGAAATTACTGTACATGTATATTGTGTGTATGTTTTTGAGGTGATCTTACTGAGGAAGTCTCCCTGGCCGATGCTCTGTGAGGCGGCTCCCTGTAGATCACGCAGGACGGCGTCCTCAAAGGCTAACGCAGCCACACGGAAGAAGAACTCTTTCACGTTCTCTCCTGATAAACACACACATCTCAAAACAATAAGCAAACAAATAAACTCACATAAACACAAGTACTGCACTTTTATGAATGACCTACAGTACTTTATCTCCCTTCAGAACGCCATTCTCTTCTCTGATTGGCTGCTAGGTGGCCATTAATTCCAGATAACCGGCTACTTTGGAAGTAGTTCTAAAAAATAACTCATCTAATAACTGATTACCGTTCCATATGAATGCCTTTCAGAATGGTAACTATAACAACAATAAGCAACCTTGTAGATCTACTTTCAACTGAAAGTAGTACCCAAACCGAACAGGTTAGCTTCTTTTAAATTTGAGTGGCATATTTCTTTTACGTTTTATACGCTTCTTCAAATATACGAGAGATAGATAGATACAGGAGATAAGCGGGATAACGACCTCCGAGGTGTCCAGTTATTCTTGGCGGAATAACTCTAGATTCCGCCTCGACAATTATAAATGAATAACTGGACACCTCGTCGGCCGTTATCCCTTACGTATAGCACATTTGCTTCGATTTCTCAGCTCAATTCAGTTCCAACAGATACACCAATGTATTTATTACCTCTGCCAAGGAGGTTATGTTTTGCTTGGCGTGTGTCTGTGAGCAACATAACTTGAAAAGTACTGCACGGATTTGGATCAAATTTTCGGACACCGTGCGTATTGGGACAAGTAAGAACTGATTCGATTCTGGTGGTGATCGGTGATCCAGAACACCATCTGTGACCACATTGTCTTGGCCGAGGTCTGCGCTCTCTGAGCGCTTTTCTAGTCTGTTACCTGTTTTTGCTGACACCGTCCACAACTCAGCTTGTAACTCGGATGCCATTTTCACAGCGTCCCTTTCTAAGCTGGCCCGCATCTCTGGAGACTGGAAGGAATGAGAGGTTAGTAACAATATATTAAAACACAAATGATGATTCAATCACTATTTGCATGTTTACCTTGTGTGTGCATGTGTGTGTGTGTGTGTGTGTGTGTATGTTTATAGTTTATCATGGTGCTCAAAGTGGTAGATCTAACCATCAGGTCACTCTTGGTCCCCACCAGGAACACAGAGCAGGCGTTGGGTTCATTCTCCCGCAGTGCTTCCATCAGCCACTGCCTGAAGTGGGCGATACACAAGGCAAGCACTCATCAGAACACAACAATGTGGAGTCAGGATATAGTGAATAACTAATAACTGTACACAATAAGAGCAAAAATATACAATAGCCTTTAACTACTAGCCTTTAACTACTAGATGAGCCATCTTACCGAGTGTTTTCCAATGTTCTGATATCTGACATGTCGAACACTGTGATAATTACTGCGGAGATAATGCAATATACGTATAGTTATTACGCATGAAATACTGTTAACACTGGTTTGTTACCTCCGCCAAGGAGGTTATGTTTTCACTGGTGTGTGTGTGTCTGTCTGTGTACAACATCATTCGAAAAGTACTGCACGGATTTGGATGAAATTTTCAGACAACGTGTGTATTGGGAAAAGGAAGACCTGATTCGATTTTGGTGGCGATCGGTGATCCAGAGCACATTCTGTGACCACATTGTCTTGGCGGAGGTCTGCGCTCTCTGAGCACTTTTCTAGTTATAACTGTGGTGGGAGATGTCTCGCTCTCTTACCGTGCGCTCCTCTGTAGTAGGCTGAAGCAATACATTTAAATTTCTCTTGACCCGCCGTGTCCCATCTGACAACCAATCAGAGAGCTGACGTTGATGTCTTATCTCAAACAACTACACAAGTGATCCAGTTCAAGCCTTGGAATTTACACGATAATACCATGGCACAAAAAGAACACTCACATCTGAAGAGAGAAGGGAATCCCTGAAAGCTCAAATCTCTCAATCTCGAAATCCACCCCGATAGTGGCTTTATAATCCCTGTCAAATGCATCCTTACAAAACCTGCAGTGGAGAAAACAAACAGAATAGTTTGGAGAATATTTATCCACTACAGGGCAGTTTATGGTACAAGGATTAATATAGATCATAATATTGTTCTCAAAGCAGGCCTTTCTTTAAGTTCTTTTCTTGCAGAACTAGGCTAATCCATGAGAAAGATACTGACTCTAAATAATCTTGCTAGATGTCATGAAAAGTTCAGGTACCATTTTCTAGATTCTCAGAAATAGAATTTTACGGCAAGGGTACAGCAATTTTGCTATCAGCCCTATATCTTGTTGGACCCACAAATGACCTACAAATCTATTCCATGGATTTTTAGATAATCCACAACCTCGAGAGACTCCTGTAAAACTCAACGCACCTGTTAATTAAACATGTCTTCCCCACATTCAAATCTCCCACCACCACTGCTTTAGACATCTTCAGTCTGTCCCACCTGAAAGGGAATCACAATAAACGAGAAGACTTTACCAGGGACTCCACTTACCTTTAATGAAAACAAAACATGTTAATGTACTGGGTCACTCCACACAAATATTAATGCTCACCACACATCCCACTATAACCACTCTACAGCACACTTTTACACACACACACACACACACACACACACACACACACACACACACAGTACTACTCACGCTTGTTGTCGCTCTGCCCTCTCCTTGCAGGCTGTCTTTGCCTCTGTATTCCAGTCATCTTTTTTCTGCAGGCATGCCTGTGGGTTATAGCACTGCAGGGAAAAGAAAACATGCACCTGAGACGCCAGACTATAAAGGATCTCGTCTATGGGTTTATGTGTCTGCAATTGTCTGCAACTGCTACAGTTTTAAAGCATTGTTACTTATGACACAGAGCAGTCCCAGCAAAGGAGGGCTTGACTTTGTACAAATCTGGTGGGTAACATCTCTCTAGACATTTGCGGTGAACATGTTTTCTCTGAAGAGTTCAATTTGAATGATTTTGTGTTAGCATTCCATTTCAACCCCTTTTTTTCGGTAACCCTTCATTTAGCACCCATGTCTGTTAGCGGAGGTCTACTGAACCTCCTCAAATTGTTTGTAAGTGTTTGCAAATGTTTGCTGCGAACTCAAAGACAAAAAAAATTTAAAATATTAGAAGCTTTAGATACTTCTTAAATTTACTCCGGGATAGTACTATTACATTATTTAATCGTACCTATACCGGTGGTGTCTGCCTCCATGTGTAGGCTACATAAAAGCCTAAATATTAAGAAAGAAGGTGTTTCCATCTTCCAAATTACTTTGGTCGTAGCTGCTTCAAATAAATGTTTCAGTAAAACGAGCAGAACCTAAACCCAAAGAATGCAACAGATTCAGACTAATTTTGAAATAATTCATGAACTAAAAAAAAAAGAAGTAATGTTTCCAGTTGTCATTGTCTGTCATGCTACATCCTATTCACTAGCAAAACTGTGATCCTTGGTAGATGTTCCATAAATAGATTGTTGTCCCATATGATTTCCAGGAGGAATTTAATTTGCAGGCTGAGGGGGTGCCATCTGTCCATAATTTCCTGTCGTGTCTGTGGTGCTCACTCACTGGCATCAACAAAACTCTTTCTTCAAAGTGACCTCAAATAAATGCCACTCAAATTCAAAGGTATGCTAGTTCCTGAAGTGGCATGGCTGCGAAGCACAGCACAGCACATCTCTTGTCTGCAAGTTCAAAATAACAACACAGCTTTCTATAAAAATAGTGAGAGCTGAGATATTATCCTCTGACAACTCAGTTTATGTACAGCACACAATGTGTCTCTAGTGTTTTGATCACATGCTGACAACTTTCTGACCTGGGAAGGTGATCTGCACTGAGGAAAAAAAAAAACATCAACACAACCCTGTCATGTCAAATATAAATCTTGACTTTACCATGTGGTGACACCTCACATCTCACAGAAAAATGGGTTTATAAACTTGACAATGACTGTGAAGGAGTTGGGTGTGAGGGGAGGAGAAAAGGAATGCTTGTGCCTGGAGGACGTGAAACATCTACAAGACTGAAATAGCACAGAACAAGTTGAAGTTAACAGGAGAAGGAGGAGACGTGTTGGACAAGAGCGGACCATGGGGTCCTAGGCACTGAGGAATTAGTGTCAGTCCTGTGATCCAGCAGTGGGACATGCACTGAGGCCCCTCTGTTTAAATCACACACTTCCAATCACGGCAGTCTACACTGAACTCTAGTTTACAGCAGGGTACTGTATCATCAGGACGTCCACCGCATTAGACTTATATAGATTTCTTTAGGAAGGACACCATTTGTGATTTGCTGCTTTGAATGGAATGTGTAAATTTGTCGTAATCATTCATTACACAGTGCCACTCCTTGTATTGATGACCATAAAAATCCATCAAGCTTTGGTACATACGGCATAGCCTAAATAATCCAGATGTTCTAGTTAATCAAACAATGAGATGATTATACCTTTGGGAAGTCACTGATGACCCTGTCTCGACTGACAGGTGGACAGAAGTGCATCCTGCCCTCTAGCACTGCCTCAAGAGAGCTCCTGCAGCTGCTGAGATAAATACAAGAGCGATTAGCAATGTTAGGATTGCCACAATCATCTAACACAGTCAACATGCGTGTTGCATCAAAGAGAACGGATATATCTAATATTCTAATTTGCAGGAATACAACAAAAGTGATCTCAACATTGTTATCAGCAACACGGAGTTGCTGCTATCATAAAGAAACGTCGACTAACTCGCAGGTTAGTCTTATTGGGGTTAGCCAACGGAGATGTTTCTTCCCACAGTACGGCAAATTGCCTAAAGTATCTTCTGTTACTGCCAGGGAATGACTAAAAAAGTTTCCCTTATTCCTTGGGGCCAAACTACTCCCTCGCCGTAAGCTATCGTGAGATGTTGCTAACCTTTGGAAGAGCTAAAAATGGTGATCAAACCGCTGCCGATAATGACGACATTATGCATGATAAAATCACATAAAACGCACTTGTACTTACAGAGGGGTTTTCCTGATGATTGTGGATTTATTTTCCCTTCAAAAAACGCACAGTAACCGTGCTATCAGCTAAATTACAGTAACCTTATCTCTGTCTCTGTTTGCTGCATCAGATCCGTCCCCTGGTCACCATGGCAACCGACTTTCTACCAGGCCCACATGTCACGTGTGGAGTGATCCTTCTTCAGTGGCTATGCAACCGCTGGACTAGGCAACTCGTTCTTGCCATTGGCATTTTAAATAACATATAAATAGGCCTAGTAGAGAAGATTACTAGTCCGGGAAAGATATTGTATACATCGTTGATTTATGATTTATATGCCTTTTCAGAAAGTCTATTTATGGAAAGCATGTTTCATGTCAGTCGGATGGATCACATAAAACAAGAAGGTAGCAGCGAATGCATCATGAGGTTTCTCTCCAGAAGATAAGAATGGGTCTATTCTGCTCTCTCTCTCTCTCTCTCTCTCTCTCTCTCTCTCTCTCTCTCTCTCTCATGTTAGGAAGGATTGACCCACTCACCAGCAGGTGGCATCCCGGCATTAGACTATTTTAAATCAGATCTAATCAAATAGTTATGGCTTGTCTTTGAGACAGGTAGAAATAAAATATTTTTGTCTCTAGGTTAGAGTCTATGGTATAGACTATTTCTATCTGCCTAGGTCTATCTGTTTTGGTGTTTTATTAGGCCCACTGAGTGTTCTAAATAATCGACTCAATTGTAAGCTACTTAAATCCTGTAGGTGGCGGTAGGGAGAAAGAAATAGGCTAGCAATAGTAACAGATTGCTGTGTCATGCCAAGCATGTTAGATTGTGCCCTCTTCTCTGCTGCATGACTGCATGTGTGTGGCACACTACGTGAGGTGGATGATAACCACTTAAAATTCATAGTTATTTAGGCCGGTGATAGAGCAAAGATGTTCTGTTGTCTTTAGCAGCTGATTTTGTAGGCTATCTCTTCTTGTGTTGCTAAGCCAAGGCAGGCAGGGTCCATTTTTAAGAGCTGCTGTAGGTCTATTGGCAGGAAGAAATGTTCCCAGGCCTTGAGCCATTTGAAGAGGTCCATGGCAGGGTCAGTGTCACAGCGCACTGACTATCTTCTTAATGGCTGTTAATGTCCTGATCGGAGTGAGATGAAGACTCTTCCTTTGCCCTCAGTGCAATTCTGTCTCACAAGTAGGCTACTAATCAATGATGCAGGCCCCGCAAGGCAGTCAAGAAAGCCCCATTGATTTTAACCCAAACATTAATTCTCACCAGGCTGCTGATAGCCATAGATCCTTGGAAGCTCGCCATCAACACTTGGATGTTGAGATTTTCCTATAGCTACACTGAGTGGAAATATCTCTCTCTCTCTCTCTCTCTCTCTCTCTCTCTCTCTCTCTCTCTCTCTCTCTCTCTCACACACACACACACACACACACACACACACACACACACACACACACACAGTGTTTGTGTGTTTGGAGATGGATAATTGGTCTGCAGCTGGAAGATTATGTCACATGATCTGTTGTGGCCTATGTTGTGTCAAGGAAGGATTTACATTTTGTGTCAATGGTTCGTTGTTGTTTCATAACTTAAGAACATCACATGTAGTTTATCATTATCTGAATGTTTTCTGTTTTGATGAGACCCCTTAAGGTAAGCCCTTTATTTTTCTTTCTTTTACAGTCACATCATAATGCTAATTATCATGTCGTATTCACACTCAACACACGATGAACATAACATAAGCTACTCATACAGTAACTACATCAGTGGTTTGTGACTGTTGCACATACTGTACACCCCACTGATTGAATCTACACTTACATGTCTCTCTCTCTCTCTCTTTCACTCTAGCGGGCACTTCCAATCTCTTTGTCCCTCCCTGTGTGTCTTTTTTTTTCAGCTCATCTCTTTCAGTAAGCTCCTCATGCCTCATGACTGTCACAAGGTCTAACTTTTGCTGGCTCTTCCCTGCTCATCTGGCCGGGTGTGCATGGTATTCATTCACCTACTTATATGCTTTTTTTTTTTTTTTACAACCAACAAAACCCCACTGTGTTACTGAGAAACAGATATTATATGCTCAACATGGAAGAAAGATTGGTTGAAAGAAAAACTTTCTTCTAAAAAAAAAGAGGGCAAGAGAATGCTTTGCATGCATGTCAAGTTCTGGGAAAAGTGACATGACATCTATTTTTTCCACTTATTCCTAATTGGATTACTGTAATTTAGATGATTAACACTGCCAGATTGAAATATGTATGAGATTAAAGGTGTCAGGGCTGTTCTCAGAAAATGACAGGCCCTTACCAGGCTATTGAATAATCCCATTACAGAGCCAGGCCTGCAGAATAACTTAAAACTTAGATACTTAGACGTTAATCTAACTTCAATCCTAGATAGAAATAGATAGGCTACAACACTGTTTATCAGGGATCAGAGAAATACCCAAATGAAAATCTGTCTCGCTTGAAGAATTCAGGGCCTCTTGGAAGTCCAGCAGTTCTGGTTGATACAGCAGACAAAAGACTGGACTGGTCTAATGAAATGAAACATCATGGGGATCACAAAAGTGTGTGCCAATTACAGTGGAATGTGTTACTGAAACATTTCCCCTTCATGCATCTGTGTCTCCTTCATGAACTCTCCACACACTGTGGACAAAAACACATGAGTGCATTCTTGCAATTGATGTCTCTTTAGTGCAATGCAGACATTGTATAGCCTCCATAAATAGATGCAATAGATGCTATGAAACTGAAATAATAAATTCAATTCATGTTCATCAGTTAGTCTGTTCTAGATTTGATAAGGCTCTGCAGTTAACATACTTGTTATTCCAAACAACCAATGCATATGTCAAATTCAATAATTGCATTTTTTTTTCTGTGATCATACAGTATTTTAAATATCCAAAATGTGTCACCTGTAGATTATTGTAATTCCAGATATTTTTTTTTTTTTTTAAAGACTTCTATACTGTTGGCCAACATACAGTAGGTCCCCTTAAATTCATTGACCGTTGAGTCAGTGGTTGCAGGTATGAGAGGAACTCCTCAGAGACACCATGTTGTGGTAATGACCCATTGTATAATTGCAGATAATTACACACCTCTCTGGGAGGGAGAGCAAGAGAGAGAAAGAGAGAGGTGAGCGCCTTGCTGAGATTCTTCAGCTCTCCATCACCTCCGTGGTACCGTAGGCACGTAGCCTGCAGCTTCTTCCAATAAATCATTCAAAGCCCAATGCAACATAGAGCTGTGAGCACAACTTCCTTGCACTAGATTCAACCCCTTGCTTCAGATTGAAGTGTACAGTAAGTTATGAGTTATTATATCATTTCTAGTAGCTCTTGTTCAGATAAAGTTCATTGCTTAGTGATTGCATAGTTTGTCTTGTACCGGTCAATACCATTCAGTTCTATGTCACACAGGCTCTACTGTTCTTCAATGCAGTTCTGATCTGAAATCTGACTTCAAGAAAAGAAACACTGACACAACCAGATGAAATGTTCTTAGAATTTGTAATGTCTGCATCTGCCATCATTTTTTTTCTTTTATTAATAATGCCAGGCCATTTAAAATGGGTATAAGAATTGGGCAAACCGGAAATATGAATTTCATAATTATCACTTATAAAATAATGTCAGACACGGTTATGAAAATACAACCATTAAATGAAATAATGGGCCTGCTATTGGTTCATTGAATGAAGTGAACACATTTCATTAGTTTAGTTATGTAGGGATACAGAATAAATGTATTTGATGAAATATATATCTGTCTAATAGTGAAAAGCATGGCAGTGCAAAAGTAAGACATTCACTCAAATACATACACACACACACAAACATATACACCAGTTCTGCTCAAAACTACCTCACAAAAACATCCTTAGCCCAGGCACAATTTGCATAATTAGTTTTATTTACTATTATTGTTCTTTTTCTTTTTTTTGTAATATATATTATTTTTTTTTCTAAACCGTTCAGGTTGTTGTTGCTGTTGTTGTTGTTGTTGTTGTTGCTGTTGTTTTTAAGTGGACATCCTGTCAAGTCAAGCCTGAAGCCCTTAGCAGAGAGGTGGATGCATCCTCTGAGTCCGCACATGGACTGGGAGAGGGACATGAGGAAGGTGGAACAGGCCTGTCCCTCGCTCGTGTCTTCCTTCTCTCTCTCCTTTTTCTTTTCCTTTACTTTTGCGCCTTCTTCTTTCACTCCTCCTTCGTTCGGCCCGGCCTAATGGATCCTCTGTTTTTCTCTTTGTGCAAGAGTTAACCAGCCCTCCCACCCCATTATTTACACAATATGCCAAGGGACACTGTCCATTCGAACGTGGTGTTGTTGTTTTTTTTTAATGAAAGAAATTTGTTTTTGCTCGTTCGTATATTTTTTCTTCATTTTTTTTTCTCCATGTTTACAGTCTCCAGCATTTCTCGCATAGATTCTCAGAAGTTCACTTGCCAAGTTGGGGCTCACTGACTGCAGTCATGTTCTTTCTTTACTTATACAGCTCTTTTCAATAAATACCTCTCGAAAAACATCTGTACAAGTGTACACAGTGTTGGACTTATATATTTTGGGTATGTCTTCATAAACAGACAAAAAAAAATAATTCAGTAAGAAAACAAGTTAAACTAAATTCTATTGTAACTTTAAAAGTGGCAAAGTAAGAAAATCATGCAACTCTGAATTTTTCTCTCAGTACAAACCAAAAGAATAACATGATTCGTGGGCCTGTTTTTATTTACATTAAAATTGGCACAGTTAATTTTTGTTTGGAAACTGGAATGGTCTGTGCTATTCAACACTATCCAGTGTTAACACTCATTCTGAAATCTTCACATTGATTGTGAAAGGCAGGGCAAATGAGTACTTTGAACAGCATTTTTGTTTTTTTGTTGTTTTTTTTTTCAAAAACTTGTTAACTGAACAATTAAAAAAAGCTCTTGCCTTGACCGGACAGTGTGTGAGAAAAAGATGAATAAAGAATTTCTGACATTTCGAGCCGTTACTATGGTGCCTTTGGAACGGAGTCAGCTGACATGACCTTTGACTTTAGTCCTGTGCTCTCAATGGTGTTAGCCAATCCAGTGGTTGCCACCATCTTCAATCAAGAGGAAAGACTGATTTAAAACTTTTTTAAAACTCTTCTGTTTTTTTTTTTGTTTTTTTTTAAATATCTCATAAAAGCAGCTTTACTCAACTCAGGCAAATCAAAAGACTGTAAAATACGGAGCGAAACCAAAGATGGGGGTTAGAGGGTGGGAGGGGGTAGGTAGGTGTAAGTGCTCCAGCTGCATCCACAGTTTGGGAGCACTGGAATTGGGGTGGGGGCTGGGTTAAGGTTAGGCGAGTGGCTTGACTTCAATTTCCAGTGTTTCCAAGTCAAACGTGTGTTTGACTATTGATCCCAAGTCCTTGTGTATGAACAAACATGAAGTCGAGTGGTTTGTGTGTGTGCATGTGTGTGTGTGTGTGCCTATGTGTGTTCACCCATGTTTGTGTGTGTGCACTTGTGTATGTGTGTGTGTGTATGTGGGTGTCTGGGTGTATGTCTACATACGCATATACTCATTCAGTGCAAACACATTTATGTCAACCTTGTAAAAATCTGTGTGGACCCTCGGGCTTTTCTGCATCAATCACTCAAACAAGATGGTCGCTGTCCCACCACTCCTCCCTCCCTCACCCACGCCCTCGGCCACCCGCCCGTCACGTTTGACCTTGAGAGAGAGAGAGAGAGATGGAACAGACAGGCAACAAAGCTTTTTTTCATACTCATTCAGTTTTCATCTTCTTGTTTTTCTTTGATTCATTTTTCTCCCTCCCTCCTCTCTTTTTTCTGTCTGTCTGTCTCACTCTCTCTCTTTGTCAGTGGGGAGGTACATTTTGCAGAGAGCTTCTGCAACCCAAAGCAGTAGCAAGTAAAGGTACCACCAACACTACTCCCACCAACCCCAATTTATGCACGTGCTGTAACCCTCCTTCTGCTTGGCCCCCTTTCTTGATCCCCCCCACCCCACCCCACTCCCCCCACCCTTCCCCAGAAGTCCCCAAGTCCTAGCAGAGGCCGATATACTTGAGATTGTTCTGGATGATGACGTCCGTGACGGCGTCGAACACAAACTGGATGTTGCTGGTGTCGGTGGCGCAGGTGAAGTGCGAGTAGATCTCCTTGGTCTCCTTGTTACGGTTGAGGTCCTCGAACTGGCGCTGCACGTAGACGGCTGCCTCCTCGTAGGTGTTCTGGCCCTTGTAGTCGGCGAAGCAGACCGTCAGCGGGATGCGCTTGATCTTCTCAGCCAGCAGGTCCTTCTTGTTGAGGAAGAGGATTAGCGAGGTGTTGGTGAACCAGTTGTTGTTGCAGATCGAGTCAAAGAGGCGCAAGCTCTCCGCCATGCGACTCTGAGGACAGGAGAAAGTGGGGAAGGATAGAGAAGAGGAGGAAAGCCAGTAAGTGAGGGTTGAGAAAAGGAGAGAAACAAAGAGAAGGAGAAAAAAAAGGTATTTAATAACTAATCATTTACAAGGTTTATAAAGTGTAAGCAAATAATAACCAGTAGTATCACACACTGATATTGCTTTGTCACACAAGTAGACTTTATCTATTAGGGGTCAGATTCATACTTAAAATAAACCACTCTGGTCCAGCTCTTCCTCTAACCCACAAACCTTGGTGTGACTTTTAATGTGAGGCTCCATTTTCCAAAAAAGAAACGGGAGCGATAATTTAGCACTAAGGACACTGTGACTTGGTGTCGTTGTCTCTGTGTGTGTGTGTGTGTGTGTGTGTGTGTGTGTATGTGTGTGCGTGCGAATGTGGGTGCATCAGGGACAGCTTCACCACACTTATTAGACCTGAGGCGAAATGAGATGAAAAACCCACACAAAGACCATTCACAGATCCAAAAACTGCACCCACAACATGAATAACAATCAGTTCTTTAATTCAGTGATTTATTTGGTCACTCAGTCAGTAAGGTATGTGGAAACAGACTGAACTTTAACATTTTCTATTGTTTGTTTTCTTTTGTTTTTCTTTTCTGGTCAGTGATAACATTGCAGCTGAATGTTTGTGTTCAGTTTAACCGAAACATTCCTGAATATAGCACCCACCTGGATGTTGTCATTGTGAACATTGCAACTGACCACAAAAAAAAAAAAAGAGAGAGATTCTTAGATTAAGGGAAAACATGCCATCTGCTCACCTGCCCATATGCATGCACGTGGAAATATACACGCATAGACAAAGATAATCAGTCAACACAACCTGGCCAGGTCTATCCTCACTGCCAAGTGTTGTGTCAACACAGTCAAGCAGCTTAAACTCATTCAGAGACCCGGACTTGAACTCCCCCAGGCCCCACATGGCCTCCCCTCTACCCAATACCCAATACCCAATCCTATCTGCTGATCTCTCTCTCTCCCTATTCAGGTTCAGGTTTATATAGTCATATGCATATTAGTACAGGTACAGTACCACAGCAATGATATATAGTGTGTGTGTGTGTGTGTGTGTTCAGGTTCAGGTTTATTTGTCATATGCATATTAGTACAGGTACAGTACCACAGCAATGAAATATAGTGTGTGTGTGTGTGTGTGTGTGTGTGTGTGTGTGTGTGTGTGTGTTCAGGTTCAGGTTCAGGTTTATTTGTCATATGCATATTAGTACAGGTACAGTACCACAGCAATGAAATATAGTGTGTGTGTGTGTGTGTGTGTGTGTGTGTGTGTGTGTGTTCAGGTTCAGGTTCAGGTTTATTTGTCATATGCATATTAGTACAGGTACAGTACCACAGCAATGATATATAGGGTGCCTTGGCACTCTCTCCGCAATAAATAAATAGCATTAAGAAAACTATAAATAAAATTTAAAAGGAAACCATAGAAAAACATTGGAAGTAATATCAATAAAATTTTAAGAAAAAGACCATCCAAGTATAGCAAACCTCATAGCCTAACCACAGCCCTCCTTCCAGATGAACTCTCATTCATAAGTCTTATTACATGGGGGTAAAAACTATCTCTGAAACGGGACGTGCGTGTTGCCTCGTGCGTGTTGCGTGTTCCTCTAGTGCCCCTACATCATTATATGCTAGAAGTAAAGTCCTTATAACTATGCGTTCACACCAATAGCTGCTAAAGCTGTAAAATCGCTTTTGCTACCTTTACAAAAATGGCTACTAAAATATGTTTGATCTAATCGATCTAATCGCTAATTACGTTCCCAATGACAAATCGTTTCAGATAGCGTTTTCAAAAATTTCCATAAATTTGTCCTTACAGCCCCATTTAAATCCTTAAAATTTTGTTTTAACAAGCCAATTCCACATGAGAAAGTACTGGTGGATACAAAATCTCCGTCAAAAATGTGCAAATTAGGGTTTAAGAACAAATTGGTAAATGAGGCCCATCAATCCCATCAATGTCTATAGTTGTCATTTCTCTAGAACAGTGTTTCTCAAACTGTGGGGCAGGCCCCACTAGTGGAGCGCAGACACATGACAGGTGGGGCTCGAGACATCTCTTTGCAATCGACCAACGGCACCATGCCCCCAAAATTCACAGCTATTCATCAGATATGCACATGTGACAGTAAATTGAGCTTTCTAATGGTCTCATTTGCCAGTTGCTGTGATGAGGGGTTCGATAGAATTTGATTTTGAGTTAGTAACATGACAATTCTTACATTGACAAAAATACTGTACTCGCACAGTATTCCTATTGTGCACAAATTGAGCCTTCTTGGTGGGGCGTGAAAATTTTCTGTCTTCCAAAGTGGGGAATGACAGAAAAAGTTCGAGAACCACTGCTCTAGAACCTCCGAATACTGCCTCAGAGTTTGCTAATCTAAGTTAATGGTATGCTAAGCTAAGCTAAATTGAATGAACACATTCAACAGCGTTAAACTTCCACCATAGTGACAACAGGTGCCTGCACAGAGTGACCTGCCTTTCGAGTCAAAAACATGGATGGTCGTGATGACATATCCATGTGACCTCTGCCAAAGTTGACAGAGAGTCTTGGGCACCAATCAGACACACTCATGTCTCACTCCCACACTCACGAAAAAGAAAAAAAAAAGTTCCTCCTTGAGTGTATACGAGTGGAGAGGTAGAAATTTGATTCTGCATTAAAAAAAATGTATGTTATTGTGCCAACATACCTAACAGCCGTACAGTAACTTAGCTACCAGACCACACAAAGCCACATACAGTAAAGTACAACCCCACTACTGCTACCACAGAACAAACTCTTGTTTTATAGGAATTTTAACGGCATCATATTCTTCGAAGGATGTGCCAAAGGATCACATGGAGACACTGTTTACATTGTCAGTCAGAGGGTAATGATGGGAAAAACATGGTCACACGAGGGTCACACACTCACACACACATACAGTAGGCCTACACACTCAACCCTTTAACTAATCGTCTCATGAAGTACTGTACCATCTATCATAAGCAAAGCACCCTCCTGAACTTGAGATGACTCCCATGTTGTAACCGTTGCAGATAATGTATAGCCTATACTGTCTATACTGTTGTACGCTGTTGTACAGCACAGCTAGAGGCAACTATTATGTGATACAAGCTCCTCAATCTCAGCTGTCAATGCAGGGGTGAAAATAAGGTGCAATCCATAAAAAAAAATTATGCAATAGCTTTGTGTAAGGGCAACATCATAAGACTTAGATAACCCTAAAAAGCCCATGATAAATAGGAATATGCTTTCAAGTCATACATAACTGTCACAATAACATTGTGTCAGAAGGTTTAGTCAAAGATTCATGATTTATGAATACCATCTCAGGGTTAGGTCAGTATTGTCCCAGATGCATAAGTCCAAAAAGGTGCTTAAAGCAGGCTGAAATGCATTAGCCTGACATAGCCCGCCCATAATACGAATGTTCATCCGTATCCATGGTCTGGGAACGGTCTTCTGGGGCGTGTTTACATCGGTAGAGAGTCTACCGGCCAATAAGCGAAGCTGATTAGACGAGCTGTCCAATCGTTTCAAACCAGAAGTGAATGCCCTCCCCTCCGCAGTATAATCAGGTAAGGTTAAAGAACCTCCAGACCATGAACACGGATGAACAGCAGTATTATGGGTGGGCTATGTCAGGCTAGAAATGCATGGGTGTAAGCACTTTTTTGGACATAAGCACCAGGAGGAATACTATTGTAAGTCTTCAGTTGTTGTTGTTGTTGTGCTCAGTGCTGTTAGCTTTCCAAGCCAGAAATCTAGAACCCATTGAGAAGAGCACTCTGAATTCTATCTAGGGTAAGGGTCTGCAGTTCTACGTTTATGGACTTGTGAGTGTTCTGGTGTGGGAAGCCCACACTGCCAGCTGCAGCGCTTCTTATCCAAAGCACAGGCACAGACACAGACCCCCACGCCCCGACAAAATTGTGCCCGATGCCAAGGAACAGCAGGCCCACCCTGGGAGTTATAAACATCCACAACAAAACCAGACACACATGGCACCACTAGACCCCAGAACACACACACACACACACACACACACACACACACACACACAAACATCAGCAGTCTCACCACAATGGAACAGATGCAAGACACAGTATATTAACTAAACCACCGATCAGCTGATCAGTCATAGGATAGTTGTGCTTTAGTGAACCATCTATTTCCTTTGCTTCTAAAGCCATCTCTAAACTCATCAGCATTCTAACTCTTCTCATGTTTCACTAGATGAGCTGCAAATTTGGACTTAAATCTATTCATGATTTAGAGCGCAACCTCTGCTTCTATGCATTCAGTATTAATGCTGATCTGTTCAGCAAGGGCTACGGATCAGACCATAATGTTGTTCTAAGTGACATTTCTAAATGGATGACTGGGCCTTGGCTGCGAAATACACACTGTATAATATGCCTTAGAGTGAGGGTGGCCGGAGAAATGACGCTCGCCATCATTGCACAGGAAAACATCTGTCACGCATCCTGTCCTCTCACTTCGCCAGCGTTCGTCACCACATAGGAAGAGTATCGGTTAGTGTTTCACAGCTGACAAGAGAAAGACTGCGTAGATTAGGACGCAAATGGTTTCCCTGTGACCCTCTCTATAAATTTCATTAGCTTAAAAAATACATTAAAAAACACTATAATATGAGCAGGGCCGGCTCTAGGCATAGACAAACGAGGCGGTCGCCTAGAGCACCAAATATCAGAGGGGCATCACAATACATTTCTTACTTGTTTTCTTCAGTTTTTCTCTTATATTTTTAGAAAAGGGGGGGGGGGGCAAAACTCAAATCTGGCCTAGGGCACCAAAAAGGCTAGAACAGGCTCTGAATATGAGCCATGAAGTGGCCTACTGGGTAAGGAAAGACCAAAGAGTAATAATAAGGATAGACTTTGTGTGTGTGCTGTTTGCAGAATTACAAAGTAAGGATCAGCAAGTTGTGAGGAGGAAGTGGCGAGAAGAGAACGCTATGCTGCACTTGTGAAATTGTGGAGAAATATCACATCGGAAAATGTATTAACAGCTTATTCTGTGGGCTTGTTCACTGATTCATCACATATGTGTTGAATAAACATTCTCACCGCCCTTGGGTCTCGGACTTGCAACTCCTGTCAACTACAACTAACCCATGGCATGGGAGTCAATCGCTGACTGACCTAAAAGCCCAGGCTTACAACTCAGCGGTTAGAATCAGTTCTTGAAGGACATTGGGTTGTGAGGATTTATACACGCACAGCCGCCAGCTAGCCGGCATGCGTTACACTCACCCCCCAAATCCTCACTCCCATCCAGGTCACGGCACCAATACATAAAAATTATGCTGAGATTGGATGACCGAGAGTGTTATTTATTTGCAGGTTACCATGTTTCGCCGGAGAATTGTACAATACAGTCAGGGAGACTAATCCTCGAGTCCAGACCATCAGACAAATTCTAACATCACACAGGATTTCTGACACCTATATCCCAAACACAATGTCTAAAGTTACCTCAGAACTCCAATAAAGAACTGACATGTGTACATGACCATAAAATAGCCTTTTTAACCTATTTCCAACCCTCTTTGGTTTGGACGGCTCCCTCTTGTCTAGAAGATGCACAGCTGACTTGTGCTTTGGTCAGCAAGGTAATTGACCACAGCTTGTCTATCTTGGTAGCAGACAGCTGACTCTGCAACAGTACCAAGTCACTGAAACTAAGACACTAAACATGTAACCTATTCCTATGCAGCATGTAACTTTAAATAAGCTTAAATACTGTTAAATATGCTTAATAAAATTCTCACACTTGCTACTCTGTCAACTACAACTTAACCACAGCATAGGAATTGAACGCTCTAACCACTGAGCTACAAGCCCAGGCTTCCAACTCAGCGATTAGAAGCAGTTCTAGAAGGAGATTCGGTTGTGACGATTTACATGTACTGCCGCCAGCTAACCAAGCTAATTGCCATCCGTTACAGACTGTAGAAGGCAAAATCAGACATATAACATCCATAGTTTGTGTTATTTCAGCCTTCTTACACAGTAAGTGCACTATAATTTATATCTTGATACTTTTTGAAACATTGTTCTTACCTACTCCTTATTCAGTGCTTCAGAAGGGGCATAATCTGAAGCGTTACAAAAAATGCTCCATTATGTTTGTAGTTGAAGCTTATTTCAGTCTCCTGAGAGGTTTTTTATGTGCACAATGTGAGATGGTCTAAACCAGGAAACCAGGAACTGTATATACTATTCAAGAGAATGTAAGGCTGCAGGGAGAATGTGTGTGTGTGTGTGTGTGTGTGTGTGTGTGTGTGTGAATGGTCCCACATGAAGCATCCATGCATGCGTGTGTGTGCATTCAAGCATGCATGTGACATCTTTGTGTGGGGGAGGATGAGTGCATATTTGTGTATGCATGTGTGTGTGTGCAGGCTCTTGTGTGTGTGTGTGTGTGTGGTTGGGTGTGTGTGTGTGTGTGTGTGGGGGGGGGGGGGTGAGGGTGAAAGAGTGTGCGTGTGTGTGTGTGTGTGTGCATCTGTCTGTCTGTCTTTCTGCACGCGCACTGACAGCAGGCATGTGGTGTGTAGCTTCAGCTTGTGACCGAAGGAGGGGCCAAGCAGGATGACTAGGTCGCTGTTTTAAAGGTTACACTAAACACTGAGGCGCTCTGAGCAAATCACAAGATCCATCGTGAGAAAGACAGAGAGAGAAGAGAGAGAGAGAGAGAGAGAGAGAGAGAGAGAGAGAGAGAGAGAGAGAGAGAGAGAGAGAAATGAAGAGAAGGAGGGGGAAAGAAAGATGATTGCATAGGGCAGTGTAAGACAGACACACAGTAATGTGATATTGTGAGCCATTGAGAATAGTACAAATACCTTTAAAGAAATTGCCTGCATAAAACATGACTGAGATGTACTTATACAGCCACAAACACTAAAAAAGAAATGTACTTTTACACACTTATGATCAGGAATACAATACTATACTAGAAATAGGGGTTACTATACTATAGGCCTAAATATAAATAAGAAGTCTGATCCCTTTGAATTTCATATTGTTTTGTTTAATTAAAGGTATCAGTATAATTGATTTATATGCATCAACTAGTAGCCTACTACAGACTGATAAGAAACAGACACAGGGAGAGAGAGAGGTGGATGGATAGAGAGAGAGAGAGAGAGAGAGAGAGAGAGAGAGAGAGAGAGAGAGAGAGAGAGAGCGAAGAAGATAAATGAGAAGCTGGTATTGAGAGAACCACACCACCCCCACCTCACCTTTCTTGTCTCCTCCTCCTCCTCCTCCACCACCCTCCCCATGAAGTGTAGCAAAGCGCGGCATGAGATCTCCTCCATTCCGCACTCTCCCTCCAGCTCCCTCCCTCCACCCCTTCCACTGCTCCTCTCCTCTCCTCTCCTCTCCTCTCCTCTCCTCCTCTCTCAGCCCCCTTCGCCCCCTCTCTTCTTCTCCTTCTCCCTGGGCTCCCTCCCTCCATCCCTTCCACTGCCCCTCTCCTCTCCTCTCCTCTCCTCTCCTCTCCTCCTCTCTCAGCCCCCTTCGCTCCCTCTCTTCTTCTTCTCCTTCTCCTTCTCCCTAGGCTCCCTCCAGACACTCGTAACCCTTAATTAAGCTTAAGTATTAATGAGCGGATTCCAGAGAGCTCTAATGCTTTGTTTCCAGTAAATACTAATCACTGGAGTGAGAAGAGGCTCCTGAACATAATTCCATCTATTTAGCATTCAATGGAGACGTCGAGCGAAACCAACCCAAGGCCCTCCTCCCAATTCCTCAGTTTCCTCTGCAAGGAGATGGAAGATGGAACAGAGAACTGAAACTGTAGATTAGAAGATAGGTAGCTGAAGCCTTGTCATATGCACTGAGAATGTGTGCGTAGATTTTTTTTTGTGTTAACTGCACCTTAAGATCTTTATTTATTCTTTTTATTTTTTTTAATTCAACCTTTTTCACATAGATATGTTTGCAGTTGATACTGTTCTGCATCCTCTAAATGCCTTTACCTATAGGAGACCATTATGTTAGCTTGCATTGCTGAAACCTTCCATTCAAAGAATTCCTCCTGTGGCAACAGCATCAAAATTGACGAGCATCAATTAATTAACAGTGCCAGCAGAGTAGTAATTGAATAACACTGACAATACAATTTTATCAAGCTGGGGTCATGTTTTGGCAGAATTTCAATTTAAAAAAATGGCCTAGAATTATCATTTTCTTATCACAGGAAATTTTGCAACAAATGCAAAATGTGCTTACAGGCTCGTATAACTGAACCTTAGCCTACTATTTACTTAATTGCTATTCAAGACACACTGAGTGAACTGAAAATCAGATGATGTGTTGCCTCTTCACAGTTGCATATACAGTGCATGTATGGCATCTCATAACCTGACAAAACTACACACTCAACATAATGATACACCTGGTGCCTCATGCTTGCTCTGCTTTAAATCTTGTGCTGCCTTTCAAGACGGCGCAAATCAATTTTCCAATGTTGAATTAAATGAAAGTCATGTGGTTCTAGATAACTATGTTCAGACCAGCGGAGGGACACGGCTAGAAAACTGTTGGGTTATTGGGTTCTTCTTCACATCAAGGAGAGAGAATATGTTCAAAGACTACCAATGCACACAGTAACCTTGGAATCAGACACAAATTTGCCTCAAGGTAGCGTGCTTTCTCATTTGCATTCATGACTGACTGGATAATATGATCTTGGACGTCATTATAAAAATATGATTTGGAATTGTTACTTAAACTTGATGTTATTTGAATGTTATTTAAATGGCGTTTGAGTGTATATTTTAAATGCTTGGCACAAGATGGTGTTGCCTTGTGTTGTGTTCTTCTCTGCTGCAGTGGGGGGATACAGCCTCCAACTCATACCCTTGCTCTGTGCTACCCAGCATCGTGAGCTGCATGCAAACCATTCTGCATGCAACAGAGAACTAAGCGTCCCCAGAACACATAGACACGCATGTGTGCATGCGTGCAAGCGCTCTCTCTCTCACACACATACAGACACACACACACACACACACACACACACACACAACCTGTCTGAGCCAGTGGCATCCACCTGAGATCCATTACCCCCACACACACTTTCCTACCCCCTTCTCTGTGTATCTCTCTCTCTCTCTCACACACACACACACACACACACACACACACACACACACACACACACACTCTCTCTCTCTCTCTGTCTCTTTCCTTTTAAAGAATACACCTGCTCTTCTTTTCCTCCGTGTCATGCCTAGATCTCTTCGTTGCAGAGTGCAATAAAGTACACACACACACAACCACACACACACACACACACACACACACAGTCACTGCTCATTGTCAACATCCCTGGATTAGGAGTGTTTGCCTCACCTGTTGCTAAGATACAGTTACCATGGTAACCCTTTTTTAAGAGAGGGATGGGAGCAACAAAGAGAGAGAGAGAGAGAGAGAGAGAGAGAGAGTGGAAGGAAAAAAAAATAACACATAGACAAAACGACTGGGGTAGAGGGAGGGGGGGAATTAATCATGCTTCAAAAAATGTAATCACTATTAACTAAATAGACTGACCCGTCTAATGTTGACGACCTACTTTTACTCCTATCAGTAGGTGATAGCTTTAATATTCATTTTCCAGACACCAGCCTTATGTGAGATGAAGTGCAACCAGAGCCCAACCCCTACTATTGTCAGGCCATTATTTTACACTGCGCTGAAAAATGACATAGCTCCGTGCCTAAGTGTTCCAGTATACCAAGCACGGATAATTGTGTGTGTGGTCCCGGTCTTGTCACATAGTAACGTGCCACTAGCCACAACACACAGAGCCACACAGGCATGGAAGCTTCTGTAGAAATGGCATTTGTTTGCATTGGTCAGCAGCACACACTTGGACAGTGTGGATTTGTCAAGCTAAAGCCACAGCACCCTTGCTTTCATTTGCATTTGGGATGGATGTGTAAATTATGGTTTTATCATATTGCTAAAATCATGCAAAATGTGAAGGGAGAGATTACCTGTGTGTGTGTGAGTGTGTGTGCGTGTTTGTGTATTTG
>JAODXP020000022.1:17407256-17409756 GCA_027497455.2 Sardinella longiceps | reverse complement strand
AAGCACTGTCACTTGAAAGCAGTGTGCAAATCCTTTTGTTTTTTCAACAGAATAGCGATAGGAAATACTGTACATTTGCTCAGCCAGTTTGTCTAGCGATGAGCCATAGGGATTTGAATCGACTTGAATTACTTGTTTGTAGCTTTGATTGGTCATAACAAGAGCCATAGAGAGAGGGCTTTCTACGGCTCAGCTCATAGAGCTATCCAATTACACGCAGAGGCAGTTTGAAAGACAACTCTGATTCCACCCCTAAGATTGAGCTGCCATCTATCCTTCATCTCCAGACTATACACTGTATGTTATAGTCTGACCTGTTAGGCTGTTCATATAATATACTATACATCAGTATATATTCTAACAGGCAAGATAGGCTGTCTGAAATGCACATCTCTATTATTACAGCACATGAAAGAGCTAATAATTGAGTGTCTTAACAGTTTTACTATCCACCATATCCACAAGTAGGCTAACAAATGTATGAATGTTTCAGGTGGAGACCTACAAAACCGTTCATGGCTAACTTTCTCCAACAATCGAAGTCCACGCAGGGCTGTGTTTTTTTTCAGGCTATAAATGTGTGGCCAGGTTTAGCTGGACACGGGGCCCATCATAACTTGGATAACTTTCTCCAACAGTCGAAGTCCATGCAGCTAGGGCTTTGTTTTTTCCAGGCTCTAAATGTGGGTGGTAGGTTTAGCTGGACACGGGGCCCATCATATGACCCCCTCTCTCTCTCTCTCTCTCTCTCTCCCATCACCCCCACCCACCTTCCAGCCAAAGCGTCTCCTCTCCTCTCCTCTGTGGCGGCTTATCTGTGCCGTTTAATCCACCCATAATTATAATCGCTATCCAAAAACAGGCACATGCACTTGGCTCACTGACTCACTCACAGGCTTAGCACATTTGATATTAAATCAGCCGCTGGACGTCCCACTGCAGCCATTCACCGAGAACCCACCCTGACGAGGGCTGGCTCAAATCCGGACAGGACTCGGGCCGGAGGACGCCTGCTCTCTCGCTCTCTCTCTCTCTCTCGGTTTAAGGGAGAGACGGTTTCAGACTAATCACTTTAGGTCCTGTCGTGATCACTGTAATGATTATCATCTGATCTCCCTGTCGGTGCTTTTTTTTATTTATTTATTTATTTATTTATTTTTTAATTATTATTATTTTTAGCGGGTAGTCGATGGAAGTTGTGGGAATCAAGGTGGAAAATATCTGACCCATGAGGTTTTATAGGATTTAACGAACGAAGGCCTGAAAGTGGGTCAGCTAAACAAAATGTACCAGTGAGAAAGAGAGTGTTTTCAAAGGGGGGAGAGCATGCAAATAGTCATTAGGTTAATGATGAGAAATGTGTTAGAGAAGACAGAACTGGGACAGTCGGATGTTGAAAGAGACAATCGTGGGGGAAAGAAGTATCTCAAGAATGGCTGAAGGGTGAGAGAAATAGAAATGGAGAGGGGATGATGTGTGTGAGGGAGGAGGGAGTTGGAGAAGCTGAATGCTTTGAAGAAGTGCATCGTGGGTAGTTGTTGAGAGGTTATCAGTAAGCATGAATCAACAACATACTCGTAGAGCTCCATTCCGAGATAAGATTAAAAACGAGATCAGGAAAAACCTATGCTTATAAATGAACCTTGTCTCTCTCACACACACACACACACACACACACACACACACACACACACACACACACACACACACACACACAATGTGACCATTCACAGAGTCACTGAAAAGGCTCAATGTCTAAACCTGACAATCCTTTGAGTGTTCTGATGGCCTGCGTCATAAATTCAAAGCATCGGGGTTGTTTAACAAAAAAAATAAATAAATAAAAAATCACGGTGTATTCCTCTCTATCTTCACAAATAAGGCCACAGCTTCCACACACAGGCCTGCCTTAGTCCACAGTACCAGGTGACACAACTAATCTCAGTCTGTGTATTCATAAGTAACCGAGTGTGCCGAGGATAGAGGTCTTTCTTTCGCCCTGGCTGGCGGGGGGTTTGATGACTGATTCATGAGAACTGCATGCGCAGGAGTGAGGCCTACGTCTCTCGCCTCCTCCTCCTCCACACACACACACACACACACACACACACACACACACACACACACACACACACACACACACATAAACACACACACAAACACACACACACACACACAACACACACACACACACACACACACACAGACACACACACACACACACACAAACACACACACAAACACACACACACACACACAAACACACAGACACACACACACACAAACACACACACACACATAAACACACACACAAACACACACACACACTCTCACACACACAAACACACACACAAACACACACAAACCAGTACATACTGTATTAACCATGCTGTTCCTTTTCCTCTCACTCACTCGCTCGTGGTCCTAAGGCAGGCACAGGCTGTACCTCGTTAGTGTATTAATGATCACCTGATCTTAATTAAAGGTGGGACGGAGGAGA
>JAODXP020000022.1:17389756-17394756 GCA_027497455.2 Sardinella longiceps | reverse complement strand
CTACTTCATTTAATCATATAAGATGGCACCTTGAAGTCATTGTAATGCCTCTCTGATGTACATTAAAGGAAGATTTATTAGCATTTAAGCTCCTAGTCCTGTTGTTTACGGTCACTGGGAGATGCTGATGGGGAAAAGATCGTGAAAAATTGCTACCATGCTAGCCTGGCCTTTGCCTTCCTATAGAATTCCACTCCATTTTCATCTCCTTCTCAGCCTAGAAATCTGCACTTAGCCTAGCGGTAGCAAATTGATCCTGTGCGATTCTATCAGCAAACTTTAAGAACACAATGTTACTAACAGTACACCAGCTAGCATATTAGCTACCTTTGACAACTGAGCAGCGGTAAGTGGGTTGCCTACTAGCTAGGCTAATCTTTTCAATATTGGCTGGTTAGCTTATACCTGCTAATAAAGGCTATACATTACACATACAGGCATGTGCACATAGCCTACACTCACCCAGACTTAAATTCACATTAGACACCCTCTTCTCACCATACAGACACACATACGTAACACAACTTAGGCAAACATCCAACAGGATTATCTTTTTTCCGCCTTTGCAGAATCCGGTGCCATTTCTAAAACATCTGTCAGGCCCGTATCCCAAAATCTAATCCTTTCTAATTGAAATGCTAAATTTAGACAGGATTTATTGTTGGTGAGAGATGGGTGGTGATGATGACAGTGACAGGGATGACAGGGAAGGAGGAGGAGGAGCCAGTGGAGGAGGATGAGGAGGAGGAGGTTAAGAGGGATATTCTGCATGTGTTGGTCCTACTTTAAGGTACAATGTGTAACGTTTTTACTGTTCAATATCAAAATGATGCTTTACCTGTTGACAAGGTTGTCCTTTCTCATAAATATTAACCACCACTATTAATTCCGTATGTCCGTATTGGCTTGGAATTTTGCATTTCCACGCACATTAACTTGGGTAGACTCTCCATGTATTGCCGCCATCTTGGAATACGGAAGCTGAAAGCGATCATATCGTTCATGTTTTTGCTCTAGACTGACAATAGATTGACATCCGCATGCAGGCTTCCGTAGCTGTAATACGTAATTTGTGTTGCGTTACGCTTAATTTCTCTCGAAGGCTACACATTGGGGCTTTAAGTGTCACCAATGGCAACGGATGTCTGCTCCGACGGCGAACTAGAGAGATCGCTTTTAGTTCCAAAGTGACCATGTAGATATGCCAGCCCTAGCAAAGTTCCCTTGCCACCAACACCCAGGCCAGATCCCCTTTGCACAGAACAAAGTGTAATTATATATTATGTAAAATGTGCTTATACGGAAAACCACAACAGAACAGCCATATGACAGCAGGTCACCTTGGGATGTGTTTTGGCAGTTTTGTATTGTCAGTTGTGTGGGTAACATCTTGGCAGTTTTGTATTTGTTTGTCAGTTGTGGATGTTTTGTAGGTAACTATGTGTTGATCTTCAGAGGTCAAATCTGACTGAAATCTGAAGATAGAGATCACACTTTCTGTTTATGTTTTTATAGAAATGTCAATAACAGTGAATCCGTTGACAAAATTGACATAGTAAACATAGATATTGTTTACCTATACTGTAGTTTCTTTCTCTCTTCTACGCTCTGGTTGCTCTTCTTCCTTACCTCCCTGTCCCTTGTCTCGTGCCATCTTTTCTCATTTCCTTTCTTATCCCCCTTTCCTCCCTTTCCTCTGTTTTTTTCCATACCATTTCCTCCTCTCATCTTGGCCAATCTCCTCATCTCACTACACTTTGTGTGTGTGTGTGTGTGTGTGTGTGTGTGTGTGTGTGTGTGTGTGAAGGGCTCTATACACCTGAAGGTCATGTTGACTCAAGCTCTTCTCCTATTTCTCATTGTATGTACCCTATGTCCCCTTCCCCCTTCCTCTGCTCTTGTCCTCTCTTCTCCTCTCCTCTCCTCTCCTCAGCTCCTCTCTGTTCCACTCCAAGAGTGATGTGACAAAGACAGATTCAACTCTATAGACCCTTTTTGAAGCTACGTCACAGATTCCATGAGTTGATGTTTTGGAGCGCAGAAAATCGTCTGTTCTGATAGATCTATGGCTGTAAATTTGGGACACACTTTCCCGCATGCCTTTGAAAATATAGCTATGTCATCATAATATAACTCAAGAGATCTATGTTCTTTAGCACGATATGACTGTCACATGTACGAATCAAAATATATGTCCATCCAACATGATGTGCAACAGTAACCCGAAAAGTTCAGAGACTTGAAAGTAGCACAGGTGGCTATCTGCCTCTGTATTGGCTGACAATGGATAACCTGACTCGATGCTTGCTGCTGATCGGCGATTCAGCGACACTCTCTGGATGTAAACCATTTGTCAAAGCGAAACAAACATTATCGACAGTCTCCACATACTTTAACTGATTCACACGAGGATTTGGTACATATCATCTTCTAACACTACGTCCGTAAAAGCTCATACATTGCCTTATCCAAAAGCCGAATAACCCGTCTACGGCTAATGATAGCTGACGGTAGAGTCGCCTACCATGGTAAGTGACGTCATAGCTCAGTCATGCTTAGTCGTATTACATCCAAAATTGGCATATGGACTCTACAGCCGTGTTCTGACTAGGAAAAAGGATGTTACACTCTAGCACTTAACTGATCAAACACTGTATCTCAGGCTACAGGTTCGACATACTGTAGTTGGATTAATATTTATGTATACATGGACTGATAACCTGATTACGTAGCAAAAATATATAAAACTGTCTGGGACTCGCTGTTGAGTCAAAGCATTATATCTCGGCAGCGGTTGAACATATCATAGTCAGCTTGTTGTATGGAGTCAGGACCTTGTCCTGATAGCCTCTGGAGGCTTTGCAGGGTCTAGCGCTGCCAGTTGGCAGATCTATAGAATGTTCATGAACACGGAATGTTTACAAACACAGAAGGGGTCTATAGGTAGAACGGCAAGAGAATAGAGGCGAGATTTGGTCATTTTGTGCTGAGGAAGACTGCCAGGTGGAAGGACGGGCGTATGCTGATCTATCTATCTATCTATCTAGTCTATCTATCTATCTATCTATCGACGATATGGGAACACTTGGCATGAGATCTGCGCTCTCTGAGTAGCTATTCTAGTTTATTTTTGTTGTACTTTTTAATCTTTAATATGTATGTAATGTATATTGCGATGTGATGTATGTCTTCTCTTTCACTGGGCCTTGAGCCTGTAATAAAGTATCTATCTATCTATCTATCTATCTATCTATCTATCTATCTATCTATCTATCTATCTATCTGTCTATCTATCTATCTATCTATGTGTCTATCTATCTATCTATCTGTCTGTCTGTGTGTGTGTGTGTGTGTGTGTCTGTCTGTCTGTCTGTCTATCTCACTAGTTCAACAGTTTGTTGGTGATGGAGACATAAAAATACTACTATGGACTACTTCCGTCCACATCCAGCTGTTTGAAAAGAAAAAGAAAAAAACACCCTTAAGCCCATTCTGTTCAATTTAAACAAATCCTCTTTCAAAAGTCTTTTAGAAATCTTTCAAAATAATCCTCTTTTCTCCATTTAGTCATCCACAGGCCAAACAAATAGCGAAAAAAAAAAAAAAAAAACATAAAATACTATACTATTAAGTTTAATTAATTGAATTCTATTATGATTATCAAATATGAAACCATGATGGGTGCAGACTCTGTGCAAATACCTAAATGATCCTTTCAGTGATCATCACTGTGTGTGTGTGTGTGTGTGTGTGTGTGTGTGTGTGTGTGTGTGTGTGTGTGTGTGTGTGTCCATGCATGTGTATACTAATCCTATGATGCAACTTCCTTTCAGAGCGTGTGCTGCTATAGGCTCAATACCTCCTGTGCATCTCTTCTCTCTCTCTCTCTCATTTTCTCCCCTCTACCTGCTGACCTAGATACAGCATCAGCTGGTCTCTCTCTCTCTCTCTCTCTCTCTCTCTCTCTCTCTCTCTCTCTCTCGCTCTCTCTCTTTCACTGCCTTTCTCTCTCTTTCTTCTTGCTATCTATCCATATATACCTCTATATTAGCCTCTTTCTTTTTTCTGTTCTCTCTCTCTCTCTCTCTCTCTCTCTCTCTCTCTCTCTCTCTCTTTGTCATTTTTTCTCCTTGTCCTTGCTCTGTGTCTTTCTTGCTCTCCCATCACTGTTTCACTTCATTTCTTTATTCCCTCTCCTCTCCTCCCTTTCTCCCCATCTCTCTTCTCCTCCCTTTCTCTCCATCTCTCCTCTCCTCCCTTTCTCTCCATCTCTCTTCTCCTCCCTTTCTCCCCATCTCTCTTCTCCTCCCTTTCTCCCCATCTCTCTTCTCCTCCCTTTCTCCCCATCTCTCTTCTCCTCCCTTTCTCTCCATCTCTCTTCTCCTCCCTTTCTCCCCATCTCTCCTCTCCTCCCTTTCTCCCCATCTCTCCTCTCCTCCCTTTCTCTCCATCTCTCCTCTCCTCCCTTTCTCTCCTCTCTCTCTCCTCCCTTTCTCTCCATCTCTCTTCTCCTCCCTTTCTCTCCATCTCTCCTCTCCTCCCTTTCTCTCCATCTCTCCTCTCCCCATCTCTCTTCTCCTCCCTTTCTCCCCATCTCTCTTCTCCTCCCTTTCTCCCTCTCTCTCTTCTCCTCCCTTTCTCCCCATCTCTCTTCTCCTCCCTTTCTCCCCATCTCTCTTCTCCTCCCTTTCTCCCCATCTCTCTTCTCCTCCCTTTCTCTCCTCTCTCTCTTCTCCTCCCTTTCTCTCCATCTCTCCTCTCCTCCCTTTCTCTCCATCTCTCTCTCTTCCCTTTCTCCCCATCTCTCCTCTCCTCCCTTTCTCTCCATCTCTCCTCCCTTTCTCTCCATCTCTCTTCTCCTCTCTTCTCCTCCCTTCTCTCCCTCTCTTTCTCCTCCCATTCTCTCCATCTCTCTTCTCCTCCCTTTCTCCCCATCTCTCTTCTCCTCCCTTTCTCCCCATCTCTCTTCTCCTCTCCTCCCTTTCTCTCCATCTCTCTTC
>JAODXP020000022.1:17379756-17387256 GCA_027497455.2 Sardinella longiceps | reverse complement strand
TAAACAACCCTGCGGACATACACTCCTCCATAAAACAGGTAGACTGTACCTGCCTTAAAGCCCCAATGTGTAGCCTTCGAGAGAAATTAAGCGTAATGCAACGCAAATTCCGTTTACATCTACGGAAGCCTGCATGCGGATGTCGGTCTATTGTCAGTCTATAGCAAAAACGCGAACGATATCACCGCTTTCAGCTTCCGTATTCCAAGATGGCGGCAATACATGGAGAGTCTACCCAAGATAATGTGCGTGGAAATGCGCCAATTTCAAGCCAATACGGACATAGGGAATTGATAGTGGTGGTTAATATTTATGAGAAAGGAGAAGCTTGTCAACAGGTAAAGCATATTTTGATATTGAACAGTAAAACAGTAAAAACGTTACACATTGTACCTTTAAAAACAGGTAGACTGTAGGTTATATGAATGACATCACTGCTGTGTCCCATCCCCTTGAGGCGTTTTTTTTTCAATTGTGCACTTTATGCCATAGTGGCATGATCGTTCTGTTTTGTCAACAGTTTGCAAATAAAAGCAAATGTTGCTCCAATGCACAGGGTGAAATCAGTTGTTTTATGACGCAAATACCTGTTTGGAACATGATGTGAATACATTTGTACTGAAAATGAGACAAGGGAAGAGATGCAAGTAGGGCCAAGGCCTTGATCTTAAGAATTAGATTGAGGGGATGCAAACAAGTTGGATTTCATTCAGTGAAGCCCTTTTATGTGGTTCTTTCCAAATAGCAATGGCTCCTTACCAAATCCTTTATAGCAAGTTGGATAAGAAAAAAAAAGGTTTATACACTCTCGCTTCTGTCTCGCACCTATTTCATCAGCAAATGTGATTCACTCAGGGGTACGTAACACAGCAATTAAAGCATTAGATAGAGTTGCTGAAGACACCACAGATCTTCCACGATCTTAGAGCGAGGCAGACACTGATTGCCTTTGCTTTAGGGCTGTTAATGGTCTGCTTCTACAGTGACACAATGGGGTATGGGGTTGAGCTTAACAGATTTTATAGATGCAGAGGGCCTAGCTGGATTTATAGAGACTTTATAGAGAAGGCCTGCTTTAAAGCAGCTACTGGGGTTGGCACACTTAAAGGAGAAGTTCACCTCCTCATGGAAATTAGTTATTCACCTCCTTACCCGCATACATATGTGGGTAAAAGCATTTTGGTCTCCGTGCATGCATTTTTCTAGTCTGGCATCCCCAATTTCCCCCATTTTTTAGCTTTAGCTTAGCATAGGCGCTGGAATGCAAAGTTGCCAAATAGCAACTCTTTGGCAACTTGACTTTCCAGTGCCTATGCTAAGCTAAAGGTTAAATTGGGGTTGCCAGATTAAGACAACGCATGCACTGAGACCAAAATGCTCTTACCCACATATGTTCAGTAACTCCAGGAAAAGGGGTGAATAACCAATTTTCATAAAGAGGTGAACTATTCCTTTAAGTGAGAAGTTCATAGCTACGACAAGAAGACTAGAGGAGAGAGCGGCCATGTTTATGCTGTGGGCCAAACCTGGTGCTTGAACTGAGGCCTAGCTGGCCCAGGTAATAAGGGTTTATACTGCGCTGGGCGATGCTTAAAAAGGACTAAACCTCAAACTATATCTCTAGCAACTGAACAGCCCACCTCAAGGGACAGAGCAATGCTTTAGTGAATATAATAGATAGTAAGATTGAATGACTGTCCTTCAAACTCTCCTGAGTCCTGATGATCACTACCTAAAACTAACTGGCTATGCCATGTCTTGTCTTGTCAATAAGTATTGTGTTTGTATTTTGCTGCTGATGTTGTAATCAGTTTTCTTTTTTATGTTTATTTCCTGCCTATTTGCTATTTTTACCTATGTACAGCACTTTGGTCAGTGTAAACTGTGTTTAAATGTGCTTTAGAAATAAATTTTACTCACTTACTAAAAGATGAACTCTACTTGATGAACTCTACCTTTGTGGTGAAATGTAGATACACCAGAAACTCTAGTACGGGTATTTGTACCCTGGGCCAAAGTTCCTGGGCTGATGGCCCACAGTATAAGAGGGGATATTGTGGGTTGAAAGGACTGAAAGGCCTAGCGCTGGTAGCAACTAATGTGTAGTTTAAGCGTGTGAACATGGTGATCTATAGCAGCTGCACTGAAGTGTGGTTTCACAGGTTGCAGTTTACTGACACTTGTGGTCAGGGCCGTCGCAACAAGGCAGGCAAACAAGGCAATTGCCTGGGGCCCCAGTCTAAAAGGGGCCCCCAAGATTGACTGTTTAATCATTTTAGTAGTTATGTTGGTGGTGTTTTTCAACAAAAAATGACTTTAAACTGGAGTTGGACAACTGTACAATACAAATAATTATATTGATGATGTTTGAAAATTATAACAATGTGGTTCATGTAAGTATTTACGGGAATGAAGGGCCCCCATGTCCCGTTTGCTTGGGGCCCCCTAAGTACCTTGAAACGGCCCTGCTTGTGGTTCACTAAGCAGCAGGTGCAGAACTACACTATATGGTTAATCAGTTGGCTTGGTGGATGCAAGACCAGCTACACCATGCTACACCAGAGCTTGTTTTTTGCAAGAGAAAGCATAGCTTCTTATGGAGGGACAGAGTAGAATAAAACTTTTGATACTGGATGATAAGTGAGGCTTAACACACATGCAAATGTGCTCCATTTGTCTTTCCCGTATGCAACCCTAACAAGGTCCCTGAGATGAATCAGTAATCTCGAAAATTCATCTTCTGCAGCACCTGACCTGTATTTGCTGACCTACAGGAAATTACTTGGCGCTCGGAGCAAGCGCGGCAAGAGAACATTTCTGTCGTGTTCAATCAGATAATTAATCTTTACTGTTGCGCGGTGTTAATCTGACTCTCCTGCAATCGTATTAGCACTACAGGCCAGCGCTAGACCCACCGTGACCCCTGACGGTGTCATGCTTGTGGGCACAGAGGAGAAAAAAAAAATCAGCTACAAGGACCTGACATTGTCTTAGCCGAGCTGCCACATTCATATAGCACATCTTCGATATTGAATCACTTTGGGCTGCCTTTTGTCGTTAGGAGGAAGAGGAGGAAGAAGAAGGTCATGCGGATGGATGTGTGTTTTGGGATGGAGGGGAGAGGGCACTTTGAGGTTGTAACACTGAGTGCATCTCTTGTTAGGTCACTCACCAAAAGCCTTGGGACTCAGGAAGATATTAGTATGCTGAAGATAGATTTTGGTGGGTGAACAGTGTGTGTACTATGTGTACTGTGTGTGTGTGTGTGTGTGTGTGTGTGTGTGTGTGTGTGTGTGTGTGTGTGTGTGTGTGTGTGTGTGTGTGCACGCACGCGTAAGTGTGTGTGAAACAGATCTTCCCAAACACAGCTAAGAGCAAAAAAGAAAAAAAAAAGAAAGGCAGAAAAAAATAGCATCTCACAGCAACACTGACTGCTGACAGTTCTGACTCTGCACAGTTTGTTAGAAAACGATCTCGGGTTATACAGTAATCCTGAGCAACATCTCCAGTTACCAGTGAAATTCAGCACTGATCACAAAATGGTGTCTTGCAACAGTGCAGAAACAACGTCATGATCTGGGCCCCTCAAAGGCTGCAATCATCACACTGCCAGCAAACGACAGGAAACCCATCCCTTGCCTCTTTCTGTTTTGTGTCAATAATTAATGCCATTGGGTCATTATTTTTTATCAAACATATTTTTATGAGCTCATTGTGGTGCTTTTTAAAGAGAAAGATCATCTGTCATATTGGGACCATCAAACATTTGAGTGTACAGTATACTGTATACTAACGAATGACCTTTGAGAGTACTGCCGAAAAACCGAGTATAACATTTTTGCGAAACAAACAAACACCCAATGCACTCCTTACTGCACCCATTATATTCTGAGACATTCAGTGGATCAAATGTCACATGTTGAGGTGAATGAAGTGTGTGGCTGAGCCGAAAGTTTTTTGTGATGGTTTGACTTTGGGAAAGTATACTGTACGCCTAGAGATTAGACAGAAGCCCTTGCATTTGTCTTTTGGCTTTTTTACTTTGTCTGTCAGTCGCCTTCCTGGGCCCTTTGTGGGGGGGGGCCCTTGAGACCTTAAATCCTCTCATCTGGATGCTCCCTCACCACTCACACACCACAGGCCGAACACTGTGGGCCATAAACTTGAGAGGGACACACACACACTCCCATGTGTGTGTGTGTGTGTGTGTGTGTGTGGATAATTTGCACTGAATTGTTCAATCAGGCCGGTCTAACTCGTCATTATATTCAAGGATATCAGAGATAATCCCCCTTGCTGGCTTTTATCCTTTTTGTCTCTCTGTCTCATAACCTCCTGTACCAAGCCAAGTCCTTCTGTGTTTCTCTCTATCTTTCCTCCTGACCATTCAATCTCTCTTTCTCTCTTTCTCCCCCCATCTCTCTCTTCTCTCTCTCTCTCTTTCTCCGTCTCTCACTTCTCTCTCTAGTAGGTCAGTATGCAGAGGGTTAATCCACATTCCTCCTCTCACCTCTTCTCTCTGTGCCGTCTATCAGTGGGCCCTGAACCAGCACTAATTGGTTGTTAATGAATTCGTGAACAAGCCCTTGTCTGTCAGTCTCTTCCATGACTACTCCACTTCAAAGGAAAACACGGCCGCCGCCCTTTCCAGAACAACAATAACCATTGTTTTGGTTTGGGGTTGGAGCAAATGCATCTTATTTAATAGCTGATACTGGTGGGGTGAGTGAGTTTGGCCAAAGGTCTTCAGACACAGTTAATACAGCGTAAAGTCTTGATTTTAACCCTGAGTTCCTGTGTAAATTCTGCGTTAAACTCATTTAGAACTTGTGTCCTCACATTCCATTGTTAAAAAAAACTACTCTGACAATATTCTATCATGTAGAGCTGGATACTGTCCACAAATGACAAAAATGGCAGACGGTGTTAAAAAATTATGTTTCTTTTTAATTTTTTTTTTTTTTTTTTTAAATTACACTTGTGATTTTGCCATGGCAGCCCTGCCAAAGAGGGGACTGTTTTCACCAGTCATTGTCAGCGGCTTTCAGAGCCGGTTCTAGCCTTTTTGGTGCCCTAGGCCAGATTGAAGTTTTGCTCCCCCCCCTTTTCTAAAAATATAAGAGAAAAACTGAAGAAAAAAAGTAAGAAATGTATTGTGATGCCCCCCTGATATTTGGTGCCCTAGGCGACCGCCTCGTTTGTCTACGCCTAGAACTGGCCCTGGCTGCTTTCCTCAGTGGTATAGATAGAGCATGTTGAAGGATCTCACTTCACAGCTCTGACCTGTGCTCAGAGACAGTGCCACAGACCAGACAGGGCCGTACGTGTGTGCCGTTAGGTTCGGTTCGGTAAGGTTGCGAAATGCCTGCTTTTGCTTTTGCTTTTGCTTTCCATTCGACTGATGGAGGGACCAGAGACAGCGGCTTTTACTCATTAGTGTGAGCTTGACAGAAAAACACCATAATGAGCCATAATGTGGCAGAATGGAGGGATAGGTGGGGCAGAGGTCTACACACACACACACACACACACACACACACACACACACACACACACACACACACACACACACAGCACACACACTCTGGAACACACATTCAGACACACAGTATGTGCACACTCAAACACACACATCATCATACAAGTACACATACAGACACACACACACACACACAGATATACACACTCCCTCTGTATCTCACACTAACACAGACATACACACACACACACACACACACACACACACACACACACACGCACATACACACACACACACTCTGGAACACACATTCAGACACACACAGTATGTGCGCGCTTGAACACTTAAACACACACTAATCATCATACAAGTACACATACAGACACACACAAACACACACAGATATACATACACACTCCCTCTGTATCTCACACTAACACACAGACATACACACACACACACAAGCACACACACACATCCACAAGCACACACACACTCTGGAACACACATTCAGACACACACAGTATGTGCGCGCTTGAACACTTGAACACACACATCATCATACAAGTACACATACAGACACACACAAACACACACAGATATACACACTCCCTCTGTATCTCAAACTAACACACAGACATACACACACACACACACACACACACACACACACACACACATAGTCACTCTGGAACACACATTCAGACACACACAGTATGTGCGCGCTTGAACACTTAAACACACACACATCATCATACAAGTACACATACAGACACACACACAAAAACACACAGATATACACACTCCCTCTGTATCTCAAACTAACACACAGACATACACACACACACACACACACACACACACACACACAGACACACACATGCACATACTCTCACGGCTGTTGAGGACAGCTTGCGCCTGCTTCGCAGCATTCCAGCCTTCTCCCAACATTCCCTTCTCGCGCTGTGGTTTGCGCGCAAGTGCCCCACACTGACGTCAGCCGGCTCCGACGCTGGCTGTTTAAACACACGACGGGGACCCTGAGGGAGTGTTTGGCCCAACCAGCCACCTCTGTTGTGCCAAAAACATTTCCAGCCACCGCAGCAGCCGTGCCTCTACCCTGAAAAATGGCACGGTACCATGACACCACCATCTCCACACCAGCCCTCAAGTGTGTGTGTGTGTGTGTGTGTACAGTATGTGTGTAAGTGTGTGTTTATGTGTGTGTGTGTGTGTGTGTGTGTGTGTGTGTGTGTGTGTGTCCGCAGACCAAACCATATTTGTGTTAGGACATGGTGCATGTCTTATCTTAACGTTCACAGTCCCAAAGTTAAAACAGACAGAGGAAGAGAAAAAAAAAGAGAGTGAAGAGCAAGAGAGAGAGAGAGAGAGAGAGAGAGAGAGAGAGAGAGAGAGAGAGAGAGAGAGAGAGAGGGAGAAGCAACTAGACTAGTCAGTGTGTCTGTATTGAACCTATGGTAAGCACATGTAATGGCGGTGGATTGATTTCTAACTGAACTGACCTATTTTCAAATGTTTTCATAGTAAGCAGCAGATCCATGCAATCGTCCATCTGTCCGAACCATCGACCATCACGGCACAGAGAGGGGATTTTCTGAATGTATGACTACAGGACAATCACATGACACCACTGTTGTTAATGAAAATATACTTACATAATGAAACAAATGTAGTTTAATGACCGTGTGTGTGTGTATGTGTGTGTGTGTGTTTGATTCAGATGGTAGATGAGAAGTGGTGAGAAAAAAGACTCTTTAAAGCGACTTACATTTGTCAGTTTGCAATATTCCTTTGGGTCCAGTCTCCCCAAGAACAACTACGGTTATGTGCCTTACTCAAGCACACAATGGAATTGGGCATTCAAACCCTATATATAACCACAACGCTGCCACTGCCTCAAATAGTATACAAAAAATAGGTGTAAATGTAATGTAAATTTCCAGAGTATTCTAAGGACTCACATGTGTAACCTGAAAACATTTATGTGAATGACGAGGCCT
>JAODXP020000022.1:17367256-17372256 GCA_027497455.2 Sardinella longiceps | reverse complement strand
TTTTTCTTTCTTTCTTTCTTTTTTTTGGAGGGAGGGGGATCCTGCAGGTGTCTGCTTGATACCCATTCCATCCGGAGAGCTCGTGAGCCGTTAAAACTCTGCCATGCTGCATACTTTGGCAATCAGTTAGGCTCTTTCAACCATCTGGCTGGATGAACTGCAGTGGGTGGAACGTTGTAGGCTACATGGTAGGGGTACAAGAGAGGTCAAGGAGTGTTGTGTCAAAGGTCACATTTTGCTTCAATTACATGGATATTAAGTGTGCTTATTGCAAAGCTTGCAATGTACAACAGGATGTAGAGGAGATATACGCTCAATGGTGTTTTTTGCCCCCAATGGCAGCACAGCCTAAAAGGCACTACCCTTACCCTATTCCTAACCCTAACCCCCTCAACCCTCATCCTAACCCTAAACTGAGTGGAGTAGGGTTGGGAGTAGTGCCTTGAAGGCAACGCTGCCTGGAAGGCACCGTTGAGGGCAATAAATACCAAAGACCGAGATGCATACACAAAAGTGAAGTTTGACAACCGTCACCAGTGACACAGCATGGCGTTCAGGCTTAGGCCAGGGGGAAAGGTGCGCTCAACTCAATTAGTATAAAGAACGGGTTTGGGTATGTAAAACAAAAGAATACTGAATGATAAAGAAAGTAACCGCACTCTCAAGGTTTAACTCTTAACTACTTTTTTAGGCTTTAGACTTTAGGCTTAGGCCGACTTTTTGTATGTATATGTTTGAAGACCTTAAAAATAAAAAAGACAAGAGGGATATAACAGGAAAAATGGCTTTGATCCATTTCATGTTCCCACAAATCTCTGTATGCTGAGTTACAGCTACATATCTCTGTGTGCAGCATCACTGCACACATCATCATATAGCCATGATGAAAAATCAGGTGGGCAGTTGTAGCCAATGCAGTTGACTTCCAAATGAACACTCTAAGGCATACCTGGGCAAACTAAGGCCCGGGGGCCAGATGTGGCCCGCGGAGCAATTTAATGCGGCCCGCGGAGCCTTCCCAAAATAAAATAATTTCTCATTTAGTCATGGTGACTTAGGTTATAGGCCTTATTTATCAAATGTGTTGTATGATCATGAAAAGCAAATTCCACCCTTTTAAACCTGCATATTAACATGTCCTCTGAAGAAAGTGAGGCTACTGGCTTGAGACTTGCCAATTTATCGACATAAGTTCGTTAACTGTTAACACCCGGCCCGTTAGTCAAAATCTGAAAGCCAATGTGGCCCCTTGGCCAAAATAATTGCCCACCCCTGCTCTAAGGGCAGTGTGTGTCCTTATCTTAACCCCAGACACTCTCCACTCCTCTGGCTTTAATTTGAATGAAAAGCAATTTCGGGCAATGGCTCAAAAAAAAAAAAAAAGTAAAGCTAACTTAATAACTTGGCAAAACAATTTTGCTAATTCAATACCTTGAGCGAGATGCCTCGTGCAAACATGGGAGAAATCAGTGCAGAGCTCCTACACACAGTACACAATATAGCTTCAGCTTCAGCTCCAACTCATCCACAAGACCTCTTTTGCCCATTGCCCAACATATCTCTTTATGGTCAAACTAGTCCTCAATCTAAATTGAAGCAGCACTCTGTGTTTTTTTTTTTTTTTTATCTTGACAGAGCCGTCTCATTTTCACAATACATTACAATAAGGGGAAAGGCATCCAATTTTTTCCAGATGCATGAAGGGAAAAGAATGGCATGGCGCTATGTGACTTCTGTACTCTTTAGCAACATGAACATGAGTATGTATGTACATGTATATGTATGTATGTACTGTATATGTATGCACATTGGGTTGTAATTCTATGGGCTTATAAGTCAGTGGTTAAAGTGGGATTTGGCAGGAGGGGGAGCTCTCATATTTTGTGTCTGCACAAACAAAGAAAAATGTCTAGGAGAAGAATAAGATGATATTGTTCATTTATCTAAGGTACTGCGTACCCCCGCGTCCCTCAACACCCCACACCCACTTTAACCTCTGCTTATAAGCAGTGTAGATACAGGGTGGTAAATACCAATTATTGTATGATATGGCTTTAAGTGCTTTCTCTAAACGGCGCTGTGGCAGCTTGTTAGAAACCGTTCCTCTTCTGGACTCTGTCAGCAGATTTTTATCACCACATCTGTCTCCCCCATTTCAACACAGTCTCCAGGCCCCGGTTCAAATCCTCAATAGCCTCCAATCTATCACTGTGGACAAGAGAAGTGGTTCCCTTCTTATCTGTCTCACTGTATGTAAGCTCAAACATCTTTTTCATCAAATGTAGACCAGTAGGTCAAGACTGAGAGGTGATTAAAGCTGGACACTCTTTGAATCCACTTAAACGTCCATATGCAGAGAATTCATGGAAGTCTATACTATCATTGCAAACACTGAAACATCATTACCTCCGCCAAGGAGGTTATGTTTTGCTAGGCGTCTGTCTGTGTGTGAGTCTGTGTGTGTGTCTGTGAGCAACATAACTCGAAAAGTACTGCACGGATTTGGATCAAATTTGGATCAAAGGAAGAACTGATTCGATTTTGATGGTGATCGGTGATCCAGAACACCATCTGTGACCACATTGTCTTGGCGGAGGTCTGCGCTCTCTGAGCACTTTTCTAGTTTTAAATATTGAAACATTGTATTCCAGGCAGTGACGGGGGCTCCATAGCCACTGCTTGTGCACAGGGCCCAGAATTTGGTGCTACGCCCCTGTCCACACTGCTGATGACAGGCAAATGTCATATCTATCAAAAAATATACTTTATACTATCACATGTATTTGTTCTGAATGACATTGCACCCATACATTGGTCCACATTAGCCTGACAGCAACTGTGCCAAGAAAGCATTTGTGTGAAGTCCAGCCCTGCATTTGCCATCAACAACCTGAGGCCTGTGAGAAAGCAGGCTTGCACTGCACGTGGGCTAAGCTAAATCCCAAAAAGTCAGAGAATGCGCGCACATCAGTGGCACAGGTGCTGGACCAAACTTAAGTTAACTAAAAGGAAAATAAAGGTCCGCAACACTGTTTGATGCTCCTAATAAAAACAGCGCAAACAGTGTTGCGGACCTTTATTTCCCCTTACTAAGCTAAATCCCATTCATGCTGACAGCATCACCAAGCATCATCATCAAATTTACATCAAATTTTCATGTTCATGTAGCCTGGAAGTTCCCATGCTCCTTTGCGCGCTCAATTTCTTTTCACTCCGCAAAGCAGCATGGAGACCATGGCCGACTTTCTCGCCTGCTTTCGGTATCCAATCACAGAACAAAAAGGGACTAGCGCAGCCCTCAATAGCATTTTACGTCACATGGTAGCTCTGGTATTGGCTCTGAGCTATGTACAGACGCTATGATAGACATACGATAATAATAGTCGGCTCTGGACAATCGTAAATGATGCTTCGAGAAAAGGACGCTATGAGAAATGCAATAGGTAGGTCTCCAGACTAAATATCACTTGTGATTTTAGTTTGGCAACCGCCAGGCTAATGTTCATGTGTAAAAAATGTTTGAAAATGTAATTCTTACTTGCATGCCTCTTTGCATACTACAAACACAAAAATGGCCTTGAGCAATTCACCAGAGGGTATTATTCACCTTATTCTGCGGGCAAGCATGGGCGCTGCCATGACGATTGTCATTCAACATCCGGTCTAGCAACGCATTGACTTAGCATGGTGATATTTGATGTTTTAACGGTCTAATATAAGTGGTCTTACTATGAAGTTGTGCTCACAATATCCATCAATAAAGTTAGAACAGTTTGTTGTCAGATAAAAAATGATGTTTTCAGCAATAAAAACTGTGTTTCTACGGCTACAATAAGGAGTTTTGTGATCGTGGTATTCTGGCTATTGAAATAACTACGTCGATCGTTGATCATGAGATGTTCGCGCGCAGTGCTACATCTGACGTTAGCAAGATAATTCTATGGCATACTACGAACAGAAAAATGGCCTTAAGAAAGTGCAGGGCTGCATAAGGTGATATAGCTAGAAAGGGAAAAAGTGCCAGGGCATGGGGGAGGCTTTTGTGATGGACCATGTTTCCCTGTGGTAGCATTGATGAAGATGTCTGAAGATGTCCAAAGTGATACGTTATGTGCTGTGTTTTGAAATATGTCCATGATGTTATGTGTTCTAATCTGTCACTGGAATCGCGTGGCATTATGACTGGATTTCCTTCAAAATGAGATTTTAACTGAAAGGGATTTCCAGGTTTATAAAATGAGTAAGGAACACTTACGTATTCCAGTAAAGTTACCTGGTTGAGTAATGCTCTGATGGAATCAGTCATGTGTTTATTCTGATGCCCTGGGAACATCCATACCAATGAAAATGTGTATCTGCGTGTCGCTATAAAGAAAACCATCTGCTAAATGAGCGAATGCAATGCCATGGTGTCCACTGTTGCAACACTGAATCCACAGGTTGCACAAGGTGCTGACGTGGTAAGAAAGGAAGTTTCTGTCAAGTTTCAGAGAAGTTCACTGTCCGACCGAAACGGAACAGGTCAACTTCCAACGAAGGTCATCTTTAGAAACTTCCCACTTAAACTGAGTAGTTCTCAAGAAAGTAGAATACAGTACTGTACATCAATCTGAGGAAAAATTAGACAATTTAGACAAAACATTTCACAAATTTCAACTGAAAACTGTCCAAATAAATATTTCTTTTCCTTCTGACTTTGCCCTGTGACTATGAAGAGGATATGTGCAATGTGCAAAAGTGTTGAGGTAGACAGCTTCAGGAAGCTAATCAATTGTGGCATCTCTTTTTTTCACTCGGTAGGCCAGTGTATAAAAAACTGTAGTTGATCTATGAGTCTTTCTCTCTGTGGTGGAAAAACACAAATAGTCGTGACAGTCAGATCTCTGCAAAACAGCTCATATAGGCCTAAGATGAACTCTTTATCTGATAGACCAGCGGAAGCTATCACTAGCATCTGCACACTTATTTTTTCTGTTTTGTTAAGTGTCAGCTACCTGTGA
>JAODXP020000022.1:17327256-17357256 GCA_027497455.2 Sardinella longiceps | reverse complement strand
ATGTATAGTCTGGAGACCAGTGATAGACCCGGGTAAAACTTCTAAAACTAATCAGCGCGACTAGCAACTAACAAGCGATTTAAACAATGCTAAGTCTGCCCAAAAACTCCCTGTCCAGATATAACGTTGTGATTAGCTAAACACCATGATGTCTGAATACAACCAAGAGCGTAAACAGCCCAGAAACAGCTCAGACGCAATCGAGGTCTGAGCTATGGCTGGTGCCTAGACCCCCTCGCTGAGCAAATTAATTTGCTACCGCTAGAGTATGTCTAGAGTTCTAGGCTATGTTAAAGCAGGGGTGCCAAATTCATTTTTTGTTGATGGCCACATAAGCAATGGGATTTTCCTCAGAGGGCCGACGTGCCAAATTTACATGCGCAACCACATGAATGAAGGAAAAAAATGCACATTTCCTCATGTTTATGACCATCACTAACACAGTCCTAATGCGCCACCACTTCATTTTGTATCCCTTCCCTGTTGGTAAGCAGGTCTGTAAATGCACCTCATAGAGAGTTGCCAGGATTGGGTTGCAGAAAGTGCATCGCTAGAATTGTTTTTAAACAGGCAAAATACACATGCAATTCTTTCAAGCTTTTTAGGCAGGCCGCATAAAATGATGTATAGGGCCGCATCTGGTCCCTGGGCCTAATGTTTGACACCCCAGTGTTAAGGGCAATTCAGACTGAAGATCCGCGACGAGACGAAACGGTTTTAGAACGGAGTTGCGGCGGTGTGAATGAATCGCCGCAGGTTGTTGCAGGCAGTTGCAAGCCGTCGCAAAAGATTTAACATGTCAAATCGCAGTTTCAGAGTTTTAGAACATCCAGGTTTATAGAACGTCGCAGCCCGTCTCGTCACGGATCTTTGGTCTGGAGCTACCTTTACTGTCTGAACTGCACTAAGAGATTTGTAGGCAATATATAGAGATTTTCTATCTGTGTCTGTGTTGTCAAGAGACAGCTTCTGAAAATACCTCTCCTGCTTGTACATCACATAAACACAACCCATATTGGACAAAATGTTCACAATGAAATCACCAATTAAAGGACAGCATGGTATATTAAAACTACCTTGTGCTATAAATCATTCAAACACAGACAGCAAACGTATGTCCCTGTTAGCTTCTTCCCTCCACTCCTCAAGTGCTAAACTAAAACGCAACAGGCTGTGTACATAACGTAACGCAATACAATACATGTAATGTAAAGATATAAAGAAATATGGCACACCTGTACAGACAAGGCACAAAAGCAAACGTTGTCCCTGTATAGCTTGCTTCCCTGCCACTCCTACAATAGTTGAATACAGTAGAAACTGAAAGAAATATCACAGTGAGTTAGCAACTACAGCATAACTACACTGGAATCCACAGTGGGGCTAATCAGCCCACATGTGGCGTGTCTCAAAATCATAAACATAACTTACAGAAAGGCCATCATGCAAAAATAACTCAAAAATAATGCACATAAAATATATACAAATAAAATAAATACAATTACTCTTACAGATGGCACTTTTATATATCAATATTTACATAGATTAGGATTAGCCCAAATCATTCCAAACCTACCTCAATCCAAACCAAAACGCAACAGGAAGGAGGAAGAGGAGATAGGGAAACATAAGACAAGGGGGCAAAGGAGGGGCTACCAGGAACCCCTAATAGTATCAGGGTACCATAGAAAACTATAGACACCAGATCTTGTGCAATTATTCATTTATAGAAAGGGGGACCTTTCAACCTGTTACATAAACACAACCCATATTGGACAATATGTTCACAATGAAATCACCAATTAAAGGACAGCACGGTATATTAAAACTACCTTGTGCTATAAATCATTCAAACACAGACAGAATAGTACTTCATATATTCTCAGGTGCTTGCTTAGCTCCATGTGTTCCACTAAGCACTACTTAAGTAAAAGCTAGACGTATTTCAATCTAAGCCCTGTTGTACAAGCCTGCTGCCTGCACTAAATAGTGAGTGTAATGAAAGAATTTGCAATAACATACACCGAACATGTACAGAAATGTATTCAAAACCAATAGTAAGATTGTGTGCTCCACAGAATGGGGCATTGCAAAATGAAAGCAAATCGATTAGGTTTTGTTGTTGACATGCCTCATTGAGTTAGTGTTAGCTGCTGTTTTGCAAACTTGGTCTACGATGCATGAAATAAAATTATTTAAGTGGCTTTCAGTAGCGCATAGCAGTATAAAACAGCAGGGCTACGTGTTGATTCACTCTGGATTATACCTTTAAGCACCTGGGAGTATACCGCCCATATGGCACAGAATCTGGGTAATGTGGGATAGCAAATGAAGAGAATGGGTCTGAAAAGTGCATTGGTTTAGTAAAACTCAATCTTAATTATTTTTAGCTATAATGCACAACTGTTACATTATCATGTAAAATGCAGTGCAATACCAGTAATAGCGACTACAAATTGGAACTCATCCATGCTCAGTAGATTACAAAGTCATCAAATGACTGATTGCGGTAACTCACTCAGGGTCCCAACTACTCTGGAGAGGTATATTGCAATGGAAAATTACATTATGCTGACATTACACTCAGTGTTTGGGGACAGGCACATCTGTCATGCAGGCTGTGCACAGATACCTTACATGAATTTACAGGAAATCCTTCTGGGATCTTTGGGAGCTTTTCATGTTTCAGTCCCTGCCTGGCAGGGAGGTCTGCTTGGTCTCGTCCATCCAATCTAGCAAAACAAACCGACACACACACACACACACACACACACACACACACACACACACACACACACACACACACACACACACACAAAATGAATCAGTGGTCTTCACGATGTCCGGAATTATATGTCCAACTACCATCCAAGTTAGTTCTGACCAAACGAACGACTAATGGGGATGCCACGGCTCAGCTAGGCCTAGTTTGATCTGTGAGTGGTCCTCAAGCTTTCATTGTGAAGCATTTTTATGCCTCCGTCAGTATTGCTCAGCAAAGCCGAGATATTCCTACAGTGTTTGAAGCAAGACTATCACTGAAGTCAAATCAATTCTGTCCCATACTTCTGTACATACAATTCTGTACATACAATCACACATGCTTTGCCCACGTTGTGACCTCACCATGACTTTAGCGTTCCTCGATGACAGACATCCGTCAATCAATCATTGACCACAATTCACATTCTGCCAAACTCCTCTGTCTGTGTTTTAACTGGAGCCACAGCCTCAGCCGCAGGCAGCAGTGACCAGCCTTAGCAGCTTAGCATGTGTTATTGATTAATATCATTACAGAAGTTTCACTTCTCCATTTTGTTAGCAAACTAAAGTATCAGCAATGTTCCAAGTCAATGATTTACATTTGGTACATGTTAGCAGACAGTAGAGAGAGAGAGAGAGAGAGAGAGAGAGAGAGAGAGAGAGAGAGAGAGAGAGATTGGGGAATGGGTGTAGGTCTTAATTGAACAATGGTCCCAAGCAGTGGTTAAAGTGGGATTTGGCAGGAGGGGGAACTCTCAAAATTCTCTCAAAAAAAATGAATAGAAGAAGAATGGAGTGATACTCTTCATTTATCTGAGGTGCCGGTACTGCGTTCCCCCGCGTTACCCCCAACTTTAACCCCTGGTCCCAAGGGTACCAAGTCACCAAACATGGTGCAGTGCTGCCACTTACTGTACGCCACAGCTCCCACACTACTCTAAACCTTTGATGTGGCAGGGAATGGATAACGGCTGTTTTGCTGACCGTCTGTATGCAGCCTTGGCGTTCCAGGATCACAAGCTCAAGAGTACCGCAGCTGTTACTTGCAGAACATTTTGATTAACTTTGATAAATATATAATATAATATGATAAATATATCAGGCTGTGGATCATGAGCTAGCTGTTTGACTGGCTACTGATGAACAATCTTGAAGAAATCTTGAATCATCTCATTCACAACACTAGAAAAGCGCTCAGAGAGCACAGACCTCTGCCAAGGCAATGTGGTCACAAACACAATATACATTCCAGATCATATTCTGGATCACCCATCGCCACCAAAATGTAATCAGCTCTTGCTTGTCCCAATATACACTTTGTCCGAAAATTTCATCCAAATCCGTGCAGTACTTTTCGAGTTATCCTGCTGACAAACAGACAGACAAACCAACGAGACCGAAAACATAACCTCCTCGGCGGTGGTAAAAATAATAATAAAAATGGCTATTTTTTTTTTTATTTAGTTGCTGATTTTATTTGCTTTGTGATCTGTAATAATGCTGAAATTCTATATTTGCCCCTTTCAAATGTTTATATTAGAACTGGTTTGTTCTTTTCTACAGACAGGATAAAATGACACAGTTGGAAAAAAACTACTACTTTCATTATAGCACCAGCAGTGAATGCGAAAATGTACAAAGGTGTTGCTTCACCTTCCATAGTGTCATCATTCTGTGCCCATACAGTCCTTGGTGTTAGGCCACAGTCTCTTCAATTGTGACATCTGTTCTTAGATACCCCAATCGAGAGTAAATTGAATGTCACATCTGCCCTGGAGCCCCAGCAACGCTGCTGTTCTTCATCACTTATGCTCATTTATCTTAGTGACACAGTTAGCCACACACACATCTTCATTAGTCATTCTGACACCAAGGCTAGAGAGGGAATACCAGTTCAAATTGACAAATTTAATGAACTCGCCAAGATCAAACGTTTTGTGACACGTTATAAAGCCCAAGGGGCGACCACCCATTTATACTTCACCACGGCACGGACAGCGGAGCTAAAATTAGAGATGAAGGTTCTCGCCTGGCGCGCGTGAACTCATTCGAGGTTTCCTCGGCCATTCCGGAACTTGTAGCTCTATCTGGACAGATGGTAGATTCACAACATGCCACAGACCAGTTATCGATTACTTCTGATTCAGAATAGCCTGGTTTTCTTTTTAAAGTGCAGAATATTTTGGGATTTTGTGTCTATAAAGTGGAAATGGACAGGAAGAAGACATTAGAGATATGAGAATTGAGATTGGGAAATGACCATAGTTATATACTGTATGAATCTTGATCTCCTTTGGCACTATACTGTAAACCCCAATATGATAGTCCAAACAACAGCGCCCCACAACTCCCATAATTAATATTCTTCATAGTCAGTGAGTGACCATCAGTCGTATTAAAATCCCTTCATTGATTCTTCCAGTCCCACTCACTACATGCAGTCTGAAACTATTCTCTGTGGCCATGCACAACCTCTCCCGATTCAAAGGCAAGGTAAGAAGGGTTTTCCCCTTTTTGATAAATAAACCAGACAATCCTTGTCTACAAGACCAAGCCTAGATCTCAGTTTGACATACTGATTGGCAAGAACTTCCAGTAATAGCATGCTAATGTCTGTTTGTGGTCACATTTTTGTCTTAGCAAACCTAACTATGAGCCATGGAAGAATATCTTGCATTTTGAGGTACAGATCCAATCAAAGGATGGAGTACCAAACCAGGCAATTGCCTGGGGCCCCAGGCTGAAAGGGGCCCTCAAGAATGACTGTTTAATCATTTTAGTAGTTTAGTTGGTGGCGTTCATCCAATTAAATATGACCGAGTTAGACAATTGCAAGTTCAACACAAATAATTATATTAAAGAAAGTTTCTTGAAGATTATAACAATGCAGTTTACGTAGGAATTTATGGGAGGTGAAGGGCCCCCATACCCTGTTTGCTTGGGGCCCCCTAAGTACCTTGAAACGGCCCTGATTGCAAGACAAGCTTCATTGCCTGGACTTTGTATTGTCTAATGGTCAGGATTGGCTCATCTCTATACCCTGACCTGACCATGACCTCCTCTGTTTACTACCACTACGCCAACGGATTATGTTTTGGATTTGTTGAACATCACTCAAAATAATCTGCTAGCTAGACAAGCTTGTTCTCTTCCTTGCTGCTGCTAATCAGCAAATGTCACAAAGACAGGACAGCTACCAGCAGGCTGGTAAGAATGCAGTCAAAATCAAGTAAAAACTCTGGCCATTTCCGAAATGGCATACTGCTATGCTACACATGCTATACATGCTGCTTTTGCCCCAGCACACAGTGCAGCACACACTACTGCTTCCCACAAGTAATCAATACTGCCCAGTATGCAGCATGGCATGCAAGCAGCAGAAGAGGCCTACTGGCCACATGACCAGAACCTCATTAATTAATTGACTGCAGGTGCTCTACCTGACTGAAGCCCCACACTACTCCTGTGATATTTGTCATGTACTGCATGCTACACGCTGCTGTCTGCAGAGATCAGTATACGAGCAGTATGTAGTAGTCAAGTAGTAGGCATTTTCGGAAACAGCCACTGTTCCTTTTCAGCATATCTACAACAACAGAACTTCCTGTTCAGCCGCCTATAGGCAACCCATGATAATAAAGGTAGAATGTAGAAGGTGACACCAAGGACAATATGAAAGCAGATGAGAACAAATATATAAAACAGATAAGCAGGTGTATGCAGCACACACACACACACACACACACACACACACACACACACACACACACACACACACACAGACTACTCTGTAATAATAACAACAGATTCTGATAACATAGTTTTGTATGACATCAATCTTCATGCATTGCAAGTATGTGTAACAGCATGTATTTGGCAACCACAGTAATGTGGTTTGCGACATTATAAGTGTGGCAACCACAGTAATGAGCTTTGCGACATTATAAGTATGGAAATAGCAGTGAAAGTTAATGAAACTAAAAAAGCAGCAGGCCTACTGTAATTTTAGGTTTCAGGGCTTGCATATTGTATATTGGTAATGGTCCCTTTAACTGAGGTCAAATATAGAGAAGAAAAAAGCTACCATTAAGTACCCAGCACTAGACCTGGGCAAATTTGAGGTAAAGGGCGATTTCATATGGCATACGGTTTGTGTATTAAAAGTAGAAAGTTTAATAAGACAGAGCACAAAGGGCACTTCCATATGAATTATGGATTCGAACGTCTGTAGCCAACTAGGTTCTATCTGTATAAGGTCAGACCTAAAATGCTTAACCAATTCCTTTTCTATCCCAAAAAAACGTGCAGCAGTGTTGTTTTTGTATGATTGTCCTGGTCTCAGTTGATGTGTTTCTATTTTTGTATTTTATTTTTGTTTCTATTTTTGTATCTATATTATGTGGGTGTCTGGCGAATAAACTGAATTGAATTGAATTGAATTGAATTGAATTGAATTGAAAAATATTGATGAAGACTAGTCTTATTATTCACATATCTCCTTTCCACGTGGTTTAGAATAAAAAGTAACTGGAATCATTTAGCACAGAAGTAAGTGAATGGTTTGGGAGTTCGACATTCTCCTGATACAACCGACCCAAATGGGTGCATGAGTTGGGGTTTGAGGGCAACAGATTGTGTGTAATCTCTTACCAAAGCAGCTCCTTACAGATTTTGGTAATCCCAGTGGAGAGGCTTCAAACGGGGGGCAGGGGGGATTGGGGTGGTGTCAGTGTCCCACACTCACCATTTTTTTCCTCTTACGGACTCACCCTATACCCACTCCATCATTCTCATTCTCCGTCCTCCACTGAGCCACTAGGTTAAGGAGTGGCTGCTCAGACAGCCTTTTAAAACTAATTTCCTGGATTACGCTCCTCTGACTGTGCCTCCCTGACCCTGCTAGTGATACTCTACAGTGTCTGTCTCGGCATGCACTTCAGACAGAGCTTGAACATTTTGACATCAAGACGACGGCAGACAATTGCTTGTTAAATAACACCTGGCCCCATAATCTTGTTTTCTGTTTGCTTATAGCTGTTTACTTTTGTTCTGTAAGAGTGATAAGACACACAGTAGTCTATTCACAAGTCTCTTTTATCGTCAACTTTAAAGTTTTGAGAGGGAGATCTTTGTGCGTGTTATTTGGCTTGTCATCAACAATACTCACTCAATCAAATACTTATTCATCAGCATGAATACATGATGTGTGTTTTGCCAAGATTTGACCTTCACACAAGCATTTGACATTCACTAAAACTTAAGAAATGTAGGCCTACTTGATGGCACTGATGTGAAGGTAGTTGTGAATAGCCTGAACGAAATGGGTGGAGAAGGGTCTTGGAATGATGAACAATGACCTTTCTGTTAGTGACCAGACTGACTGGCTCTGTTTTGTTTCTGGCCACAAACTGAACTCTATTTTGCAGACTGGCCTCCAAATTTCCAATATTATAGATAGCACGTGTGAAACCTAGGCCTGTGATAACGAACACTGTAAAAAAAAAAAAAAAAAGCTATTAATGCAGTCTGACCTGATTAAGTAACATGCAAACAGTCCATATCATTATGGCTAGGCCTGCTTGACTTAAAATAATCAAGTCTACTTCCAAAATTTTTAACTAGCCTATCCTAGAAGTAGCCAAAGGCCTACCCACAGGCAACAGAAGCAGCCACTGAACTGACCACAGTTCCATTAAAGTCCAATGCGCCACACTCCGTTCGGAATGTAGGTTTGGCTAACTCAGCTAAAGGGATAAGCACAAATTTGACAACTAAAAACAATAATAAAAAAAATTCATCAGTTAGTTTAATGAAATGAAGTTCCCTAAGAATTCTGAGAGCTGATACATGTTGGACCTCCTACACTACATTCAGGGCGTGCAGGTCAATTTTGTAAGAAATAAGCAATCCACTTAATTAACGGATAAGCAGACTAAATAAACAAAAAGAGACTAGAGCCAGTACGCATCTGGTCTGTCCACTAGATGTAACGTGAATAGCGTATGCAGATATTCTACAGAGTTCTTCATTGGACTACCTTGCAATGTAGACAACCCTCTCAGTAGGCTACACTTCACTGCTACACACTCGCTAAACACTCTCGCGGCTGTAGCAAAGCAACCACTGGCAAGGACGATAGTGCGCGTCCCCGTGATTCAGTCTCGCCACAGAAAACAAAGCTGCACGGCTTCCATTACAGCCAGCAGAACTCTGAGAAGATCTGCATAGAGACATCTGAAATATCGTTCAGAAGATGGATCTACGGCTAATTTAGAGACCGCAGATATAGAGGCCTGCTTGGAGGACAGCAAGACAGCAGGACACTCACTATATTGACAAAACGTTTTCCGGACTGCTTTGTCTTGGCCAGTTAGCAAGCCATCATTGTCGTTTCTGTTACCAGCCATCCAGCTAGTATCTGCTAGCTGAACAGCTACGGAAAATAGCGCCATGTTGTTGTCAAAAAGGGCTTGTTAGGAAGACAAATCTTGACTTAAAGGCGGAACATTTCCCCACCAGGACTCTCCGTTTTGCTTCAGGGATCCCGAATCCGTGCTCCAGTGGCGGAGCCCTCGGACTGTTGTCAATCGGCGACATGGCGGAGCAAAGCTACTCCTGGTGAGTGCGCATAGCCCTAGTTGGTCAACAAGGCAACATAAACGACTCGGATTAAACTAAGAACGTTTGCCATTAAAATTAATTATGAACATGCACAAAGATTTGTATGCAGTCAAAACATAATCCCGGATATAATTAAATTGAGCTTCGTATGTGTAAGTGCTCGTATGAGCTAACCACTAGCCTACCAGCTAACGTTTGCTGTCTAACGTTAGCTGCTGGTTAATTGTTGGCCGTAGAGGAAAATGGTTTAGTGGGTTAATCTGGTTCAGTGGGTTTTTATCAACAACATTCTTTTTACATGGATCCCACAACATCCATCTCATTGACAGTTGTAATAAGCATGCGTGGAGGACATGAAATTATGATCGGTTAGGTTGTATTTGCAAGTGCAACATTGTAATTTATCCATGTAACGTTAGGTGAGAGTTGTTAGCCGATTGCTAACTGGCTTTTCATTTTCGTAACATTAGCTTTGCTTGCTAGCCTGCCAACTAGCTGTGTATGCTAACTAGCCTTGCTAGCTTCATTTTGTAGCTCAACAAAGAATATTCATGTTCAGCTAGCATAGCATAAAGGTTGATTACGAGCTGACCAGCGTTAGCTAGCCATCTCAACTGAAATCTCACTCGAATACTCAGGTAACGTCGGTGTGCTGCAGTTGCCCATTTTATTCATCGCATGTCAGCATCTTTAGCTAGTGCCCGTATTACACCAAATGGTCATGAGTAGAAATGTAGCAAGATAAATGCTACGAATATGTATTAAAGTCGCAGTAAGGATAACTACTTTGATCTTAAAGAGACATGTTTCTTTAATATGAAGACGTGTGCCTGAACCCATTGACGTTTTGGGGACAAATAAACATTAGTAAAGCCTCTGTGTCACAAATGTTTTGTGTGATGCATGGCTACCTTCAAGGTCTGGAAGACGCGAAACTGTTTGCTCTTTGTCAATACCACTAAATCCTCTTTGTCCAACCTGATTAGCTGTATCTCACGTCGACATTAGCGCAGCGATGACAGCCTGTTGGCAGAAACAGTTTCGGGTCATAGAATCAAGGTAATTCTTGGAAGTACCAAACAACGCAGTCCTGCCAGTTACAAATAAACATTGGTGCTCATCACCATGTGTTTAGATTATAATCATGCATCATAAGAAGACTCAATCGTCTCTAACACTCCATCTAATTATCTTAACCTGGTCAATATTGCAGGGTTATGAGTAAGGTTAAAGAAGGAATCCTTAACTAAATCTAAAAACAAAACAAAACAAAAAAACTCTTGAGTATTGTGGCGTGAGTGTTTTCAGGACGGCATGAATCCTCAGATAACCCATCTGCCAAGAATCCTTCAGGCAGCACAGCTGGTCAAATACCATCTCCTCAGAGTGACATGCCTTTCAGTCTCTCATCAATGCATCAAGACATGTTAAGAAATGACTCCCCAGATAATGAGTATCACTGCCAGTCATGAGTGCTCTGTTCATCTCACTCATTCTCTCTCTCTCTCTCTCTCTCTCTCTCTCTCTCTCTCTCTCTCTCTCTCTCTCTCTCTCACACACATACACACTCACTGTGTTTAGAGGAACTGGGTTCAGCCAGTGTGATTGGTGATGGGTAATAACAACATGGGTCTGTCTTTTGTAACCCCTCCGTCTTCGTCTTGAGCGGCAAAGCACTGAGACTTATTGTCGAGAGCAGAGAAAGGCCCATTTCAGGGATGAGCTCAGTGTGGAGTCAGCCAGCCAGCCAGCCAGCCAGCCTCAATGCATGCGAGGAGCGAGTGACAGCAGCACCAAATGAGTGCTTGATGGCTGTTAATTCTGCAGCAGGAATGCTCTGGTCAGTCAGTCGAGAGGAAGAGTGCTCCACAAGATATTTCCCCTGCTAGTCCTTGGAATGCTGCGTTTACCACGATAGAGCAAAAAAAAAAGAGAAAGAGAGAAGGGGAGAGAGAGATAAAGAGGGGAAAAAAAGAAAGCATTAGAGAGAGAGAGAAAGAAACTCTTCTGTTGGCCCCCTCAATGTTGAAAGGGATGCTCATGCTCATGTTCAGTGTGCGATCAGAAAAAGGATCCTACCTCATCCAGAGTTATAGCTTCAGGGTTATTGTTCGATTAACCGTAGCACAAAGGAGCATATTGTCACACTGTAGACCAACTGCACCTACAGCTGTGTTTTGCAGCAGTGTTGTATCTCTGTTGCCACACATGTGCAAGATTTAGCGATATTTCTTATGGGAATAGGCCTATTTTGTTCAACTCAAGAATTCTTGGTGTGACGCTGTTGTTGATTATGGTGTAACTGTAGTTCAAGGAAGATGGATGTTTGTGTCTAAATCACCTACTATATCTACAGTCAACTATGCTTATTCAGTCATTCTTTTTTTTCTCATGAGGTGTTTTTGTGGTTGTGTTGAGTGCAGAAAATTGAGAGAGCCTACTTGTGTAGGCCAAGGCTATAATTTCAATGCATTTTTTTTGTCTCTAATAGAATCAATTACTAGCCGTTTTCTTTTTAGTAGCCTATGTCTACTGCTTCTTTTAGCATTTTCAGAAACGGTATTATGGGCCTCAAATCTAATATCAGTTGAGTTTGTGAAATACAGTGAGTAGTATAGGCATGATACTGTGGGCCAAAAGCCATCCACCATCATATGGAAATTCATTTTTGTGTGTGCTGAATAATATCTGAAGCATGATCTTGGCTATTTTGATCACTAATGCCAGGGACAGTTTGACACAACTTTTAAGGTCAATTGTTTTAATTTAGTTGTTTTGTCCTAGTTTTTATTAATCATCCCTCAAACAAATTAGAGCTTTAGGTCTGTATTCAGTCAAGCATACAGTACAGTACATTTGACCAAGTGTTTACCTGGCTTTATATATGGACCATGTCCTATTTGCTGTTTGTTGTATGTCTGTTTTAGTATGGATGTAACACCTTTGCTACACAATTTCTCCCTGGGAGACAGAATAAAACCAACCTTGAACCTTTGGTCAAGAGAAATAGTTAGCAGCTAAATTTTGAACCTGCTGGTCAGATAAATCGATTAACATGCTAGGCTAGCCTATAGCCCAGTCTAGTGATGAACGGTTGATTGAGTTGAGTAAGGATTGTTTGTGGTGGAACTTTGCTTTGAATGCAGTTAATGCGAAGCTTTTTTCCCCAGTTTTTTTTTCTGGCCCTTCCAGTCTCATGCACAGCCTAAGTTATCTCACCACCGCTCAGGGCATTGCAACTTTGAAAGTTTCACTTTGATTGAGTGTTCCTGATGGAATGCAATTTGAAACGGCCAAGTTGTTCTTCTAACTGGAAATTTTCTCATCGCACATCTGCTTTGATATGATGTTGGCATTACACTCAGACAATCTCTCTATTTGAATTTTATATGAAGAGCTCAGATAGAAAAACCCTCTGTGCATTTTCCAGAAATAGACCTATCCAAACATTAAGTTGTTTTAATAATAGGCCTAATAGATTAATTTCCTAGTATTCTTGATTAAATTGGAATTTTAATTGTTGCCCTTTTGAAAATAATACTAATCAAAACAAAGCAACCCAAATGTATTTGGACTGCAGGATTAACAAAATTATAGAAATGTATATTTGTAAGTTCATTGCAAATGCACTTGGAGGATTTTGCATCTGAACTCTTGCCATCTGTCTGAATTTTTTGGCATAAAAATGAAAGAAAGAACTATTTAGGCCTACCGCCAGTCCTTGTTCTCCTGCCATAGCCAATGTAGGTCTGTCTGGCACAATGAAGTTCAAACACACTTTGGATACATGTCTTATGCCTAATAGATCAATAAAACTCAAAGGAGATATAGTGTGAACATGTAAGTGCTAGCCTGTGTTTGATTTACATGACAACCATGCAGCTGTGTCTCTCCTCTCCTGTGGTCTGTATTGTGGGCTATGATTATTGTTAGTGATTGGCAGGCTCGTTAAGAAGCCTCTAAGTAGGGCAGTTGACCAGTAAAATTCAGATCATATTTGTGCCAGTAGGACCGAGTCGATATGAGCGGTCAAAAAGATGACACTTTGGTGGTAAAAATGCTATTGGACTCATCTGTCAGTCACTTTCTCTGACTTCAGTTTGGACCTCCCTCCCTCCTCCCCCCTGAATCTCTATGTGAGTGGCACGCGCTTGCGGCTACAGAGCAATGAATTTGTCTCCCTTTGAAAGTGGCACCCTGCTCTCGCTCCTGTTGGTTGTGTGCCCCTGGGCAAAGCATTTAGCCCCCCTGACCACACACACACACACACACTCACACTCACTCATACACTCTGGTGTACCCACCACAAAGCCACCCAGCGCAGAGCAGAGCAGAAAAGATGCCTGTGAAATGGGAGCCTTTGGTGCTCCACTCCTTCACAGCTGATAGAGAGTTGAGGAATTAGTCACTTTTGATGCGAGAGCTAGGCTAGTCTGTATGCTACAGCAGGGGTGGGCAATTAGTTTGACCGAAGGGCCACATTGGGTTCTAGACTACAGGGCCGGGTGTTAACAGTCAACCGGTTGATGTTGGTAAATTGGCAAGTCTCAAACCAGTAGCCCGACTTTCTTCAGAGGACATGTTAAACATTCTGTTTTAAAAGGATGGGATTTGTATTTCATGAATACAATAAATTTGATAAATCAGTCCTACAATCTAACTCACCTTGGCTAAATGAGAGATTATTTTATTTTGGGAAGGGTCCAAATAGCTCAACGGGCCGTATGTGGGCCCCGGGCCTTAGCTTGCCCAGGTATGTGCTACAGCCACGTCAATCAGACAGGGCAGTAAACAAATCGGGGAAGGGTCACTAAATATCCTACCACTTAAAGCTATGTGGGAAGCAGCGATTTGATTGGTGATAGATAGCAAATTGCGGTTCTTGTTAGAGATCCATTCTGTGTGTGAGTGTCTAAAGAGGAAGTGTGCCGTGCACAACAGTGTGACATCAGAGCCTTTTTATTAAGAGGACTGATTTCAAACACAGACGGGGCCTTCCCCCAGATCTTGGAAACACAGCGGCTCTTTCTTTTTCTTTCTATTTTTTTTTTATTTTTTTTTTTTTTAAACACAGGTGTGAATTTTGTGGGCTGGCGAGGAAGTCACGTTATCAGATCATATGGATTTCAAGGTGTTTTTTTGGGGGAGGGGTGGCAGAATAGGCTTGCACTGCTGATGAACCAAGGCGATGCAGTAGTAGTCATGACATTTGGATCGACATATTTAGCAATAGATAGAAGTAAAATTTAGTAGAAATATGCTCTGAGACCACTGATGATTTTGGTAAACAACAACAAAAATTCCTGGAGCCACTTGATTATATCAGTCCCAAAGTTTTACATGTGTCTTCTTTGGCTTACAGTGTAGGCTATCTCTCCACTTAGTTTTGTGGCAATAAGCCAGGAACTGTATTCCTGTTGAGACAGACTCTCTCTCTCTCACACACACACACACACACACATACAAACAACCTGAGATGGGCCTCGTAGCAAAGAGAAGTTTTGAAATTCTATAAAGACGCAAAACCATATTGAGGTAGAGGTAGTTCTTGCCATTACACGTTAACTTCCTCAAATATGCCCAGTTTGTAAGATCATACCATATGATTTGGGAGTTTTCAAGTACCAATGATGGTTTGGTTATGACTTTATGGACTTGTGCTAGGGTGATTGCTGTAACTAAATAGAGAATATTTCTATCATTTGATGATGACCGTACAATTCAGTAAAGAGGTAGGAAGTTGTTATCTAGACTTTTGCATCGTGTCCATCTTATTTAAACATAGGCTATATGCTAGGCTACATGATGATGACCTTCTTTTCATTTGACTGTAGGCTGTAGGCCTTTCATTCTTCAGCTTATTGTCTTGTTGCTGGTCTTTTCTCTCTATTGCAAAGATCTTCCATTCATGTTATTCACAGCAGAGTTTTCTACATGCATTTTGTCTGCCTCATTTTTGAAAATTCTTTCACCACCGTTGATTCAGGTCATGAAGTTGTAGGCTTATCAAACTGTATAGCCTACATTAGAACACACAAGCTCACAGCCAAAGATGCGCCAGAGTGGCTATACATTCCAACTAATAGCCTATGTCATCCATTACTGAAACAATGTACTAGAAACTACACTTAGAAATGCAGTTAGTATTACTACTACTAGTAGTTAGTAGTTAGTATTAATACTACTAGTATCACTAAAAAATAAGGGGGAAAAATTAATGTATATCCAACCTACTTTATGTAATCCTCCGCTGCAAGTTAAGCAATCTGTCACATAGCATTCCACTACTCATTATCAAGGTGGTGAAAACTTTTTAACCCCCCCCCCCTCCTTTTTTTCTCACATATCGATTGTTTGTTGTGCAGTATTTGTTTTTGTTTTTTCCAATTTTAAGGTTAAGAATGAGCAGGCTACTCAAAGGTACTCTTGCTTTTTTTATGAATGTTCAGTGAAAGAGCTGAATAGACTAGCATTAGGCTATCGGTAAAATAATGTTTTTTAGCCACCTGAAGCCATTAGATATTTGTATCGGCCTCAAAAAAGGTTAGGCTATTGGAGGCTATAAATAATGATTTTATCATTATTAAATAATCCTATTGATGCCTTGATGGTGAACTCACAGCATCAAGTAGCCTAGTTAAACATTACGCTCGATTGTGGTCAAGTCTTTGTGGGAATCATTGCTGACCTAGTGACATCATTCATGCAGGATTCTAGAACATCTTCCCATGTGAGAACGTGTTTTGTTTTTTAGCCTACATATATTTCTACTCTTCTAATTGGCCTGTAATTCTCAATAGCTTGTTTCTTTAAGCTTTAGTGTTCAGCATTCTGGAGACATCTCTAAGTTAGAAGTATGAGGGTATTGCTGTGCAGGGCCTAGCCTAGCCTATATTTATTTATAAGAACCTCATGAACTGAAGTTAACCTGTATGAGTCAAACTACGTCACAATGAATGGACATGCTCTAAAAAAGTGTGTCACTGAGTTTTCCGTTCTGTTTGTGCCACCTTTGTCCCTTTCATACAAAGCCTTCCATAGATGTGTCAGGAAGGGCTCTTTTGTGTCACACCTATGCAGTAGTACCTAAGGACAGCCGTACGACAAATAAGGATGTGTAGGACGCCCCTGACCGCATGCTAGTGAGGTTAGGAGAACACCCTGGAAGAGGTGTCGTGTTGCTCCATTCATTCTTTCAGTGAAATTTCACTGTAAAGTAGCCTACACCCTCCCATTGCACTCCTACTAGGTGGAGCAGCAGCCGCATCAAAATCAGCAACCTGAGTTCAATTCTCAATCCCACCTTTTTAAATGCCGCTTTGAATGTCACTTTGAAAAGAATGAAAACAAAACAAAAAAAAAAAAAAACGTCTAAAAGTGCTTATTGTTGTTCATATAAAAGGTAAAAAGGGAAATGAACCTGAAATTGTATAAAGGTTCATTAGTCCTTATACAGGATAGTGGTGGGATCAGGAAATTTGCAACAAGCACAGCTGGGCCTGTATGGGGTCGGAATGCTGCTACTTGAACCACAGCTTTCTCTAACGCCAGTGTTCCTGTAAATGGGAAAGCAAGTGGCTAAGGAAAAGGTCTATAGCCTGCTATTTCTGCTGGTCAACAGGAAGCTCAGGAAGAATGAATGAACGAATTGTTTTTTGATTCGCTGATGAGCCCAAACATCAACAGCCCTTTGCCCGAGTTGTGGACAGCACCTTTAACCCATAGCCTTTAAGCGGTCGACCACACCACCAGTATCCGAGTCACTGGAAGCTGTCATTTTCCCTAGCAGACGGATGCAGGCTGGAAAATACCAGTGGCCACAGAAAGAACAGCATTTTTTGGTGATATTTTTAAGCCCGTCAGACACCGCGTTTACATCACTGGTCAGTCATTGCCAACTTGCCAAGGCCAGATATCGGTCATTCGCTGGTGCAAGCCAGAAATGTCTCTTGCTCTTGGCCGATTCTGCTCGGAGAGTTGAGTTGAGTTTTAAACCCCCATGATGTCCTTTTAGCTTCATGGAGCAAGTGTTTCCAGTGTGTGTGTGTGTGTGTGTGCAGGGGTGCTTTTTTTTGTGTGTGTGTGTGTGTGTGGTTAGCTTTTCAAAAGGTGTTCACTTTCCAGTTGCTCGTCCAACAGCCCTGAAAGCTGGTGTCTGGAGAATTGCAATGCATCCAAGTAGGCGCCCTTTTCAGGTGCTCTTAGAGCAAATGGATGACTCCTGTACAGTGTCTGATGTGGGATATAGTATTTATTCGTCTCTTTTTTTTTCTTTTTTCTTTTTTTTTTTTCCCGATCCTGTTTGAAGTAGTTGCTGTAATTTACCTCCACAGAATACGCACATTAAAAGCGAGAGTAGGCCTACATCCTGTTGGAAGTGGACAGTGCCGTGGAAATGATGGAAAATGGAAACAGAGGTTAAGAGAAGTCAGTCAGGGAGGGGCACTGGGCGGTAATGCAGAAGGACTCCATGGATGGCTATTGGCTAGCCAAAGCATTTCTAAACCAGAATGTACAGGAAAGATGTCTTTTAGAACTACAGTGGTTGGGCCGATAGAAAAAGGGGCTTAGTTCAACACAAACCCACTCTTGGTCACTAGACCTGGGTTTCCATCCAACGTATTTGCATTACATATTCTTATTACCAAAAATTTGGTTCAAGAATATATATGGCTATGTTTCCATCCACTGTGCAATCCGAATAATAATAATAAAAAAAAGAGCATTGTGCTATTGAACTGATGTGAACCTATTGTTGCCAGGACGGCGTCTATGGATAGAGATGTGGTAAATGTGTGAGCTAAACTGTTTCCATCAACTTAAATCGCATTATGCATTAGGCTTAAATCCACCCCTCTCAGGCAAATTAGATTTATGTTCGCGTTAGGGATCAGATTCGAATTTGCAAGTGTTTCCAACCAAGGATTTGTTATTGGCATAACTTAAATGCGCATTGTAAGTTCGATTATGGAAAAGTACATTGTGACACACACACAACACAATAATTCACCAATGCGTCATGCACACTTTATGTCTGTGTATTTGTCTTTGCATGTTGCTGTTTTGAGTGTTCCTTTGATAAGCCAGTCACTACCCCTCTTGATTTTTCATTTCCTCATTTGAAAGAGCTTTGAGCTAAACTTAGGTTGTATCGTGTAAGTTGTGGTAAATAATAAATTTACTTTCAGTTTTTGTGCAGAATGGCACATTTCAATTTTCTGTTGTTGCATGCATGTACGTAGATTCTTATCCAGAAGCTCAAGTTAAAACAAAAGATTTGATACTTTCACATGTGCTTGTCAAGCTGTGAAGACATATTGAATGTCCTGTGAGAAACATGCTGTTGTAGGCTAATATTGCAATATACTGTAGCTACTAGTGAATTTATTGACCAATCAGTGATGCTTGTGAACTGTCCCAATGCACGGCAACGAGTGATTGCCATTGTCAGCTCGGGTGCCTCAACAACATTTTTGTGATATTAGAGAAAAAAAAAATATATAGGCTACTAGGCTCTATGACAAATTGAGGGATAGATAGAGATGGAGATACTTTATTTAATTCTGAAGAAAATTATAATGCTTCACTGATGGTGCTTTCTTTCTATTCTAAAGTAAGGGCTATTGTACAGCGCTGTTGCCTAATGTTAATGCAGGGGTAAATCTGGACTTGTGAAAACGTATCATGACTACTCATCAAAAACTTAATAGTAATAATAATTATTATTATTATTATTATTATTATTATTATTATTATTACCTCCGCCAAGTAGGTTATGTTTTCGGTCTCGTTGTTTTGTCTGGTTGTCTCTTTGTCTGTCTGTTTGTCTGTCTGTTTGTCAGCAGGATAACTCAAAAAGTACTGCACGGATTTGGATGAAATTTTGTGTATATTGGGACAAGCAAGAGCTGATTAAATTTTGGTGGTTATCGGTGATCCAGAACATGATCTGGAATGTAGCCTATATTGTGTTTGTGACTATATTGCCTTGGCGGAGGTCTGCGCTCTCTGAGCACTTTTCTAGTTTACTGTATAGGTCTTATTGGTTATTTATACCAGGGATGAGGAAGCATTTCATAGAGTTAATAGTGAGAGATCACAATTATGCAATCCTACAGGAGCGCTGTAAAGAACTTCTTCAAAAGCTCATACTGGTGTTTGATGGTGCAGTCATATCTTTCATCAGATTTATAGCCCAACATTAGCCTAGTTCCCTGATGTTTTTTAGAAGCTGTTAAATTGAAGAAATATCAGGACTGAAAAAAAGGTGAAGAAACATTATATTGACTCATTTTTTGCAGAAATATTTGTACAGGCCTTGGTTTTGGAACTAGTTCATGACAAACAAGTTGTGAATAAAATTTTGAGAGGGTGCAACAACAGATTAATCTGATTTGACACAGAGCAACACACCGGGCAGTATGGTAGTCATGGTATCCCAACCAAAGGAAGTGAACACTGTTATCAAGGGGCAAACATGTTAACAGAGAAAATGCCAATGGGTGGGGCTAGGAATCCCTTGTGTGTGGTAGGTAGTGTTGACTGTATGCATGCGCAAGATGTAATTTGCACCAGGAAGAGAGAAGGTTATGTTGTCAAAGGCCATGTCATTTAGGCCTAGGCCGAGGCTTCTGTGCTTTAGTCATAGCTCTCTTTCTCTGTCGGGAGAGAGAATTGCGTGGGGTTTTGTTTATTCTGTAATCACTTTTGCAAATCTGTAAATATCCTAGTCCTTACAGCTGGCCTGAACTTCCTCAAATTCTTTTCTTAACATTTTTTTTCGTGCAAGTGGTTTACGTCACCACTTGGCAATTGGTACAACATACAAAAAAAAGTATCATAAACAATCTGCCGAATACTGTGTTTATGAAAATTAGTGACACAGTTAGGCAAACTATGTAAGGCTGCTCGCTCTGAACTTGTGTGGTTGGTCAAAAGAGGTTTAAAGTTTACCACAAAAAAAGGAGATAGGTTCACTGGAAAGTTTTTTCCAAGAAGGTAATTTCAAATAGCATCATGAGGGGAATTGATGAACTTACTATGAGAAGGTAACAATACAATTGTTGTGCACATGGTGTCACTTCAGGTCACTACTGCGATTTAAATAGTCATGAAATTGGATAAGTGACTCACACACACGCAGCGAAACAAAGGAATCTGTTACACACAAACATGCACATTCACACACAGAGAGCATTGCAAGAAATTCTATTGCACACACACACACACACACACACACACACACACACACACACACACACACACACACACACACACATAACGACACAAGATAGTCAATTTCTCACACACAGATTACGATTGCTAGCCAGTACACACACACACACACAGAGATTCTATTGCACACACAAAGCACAACAAAGTTATGATTGCTAGCCAGTACACACACACAACGACACACAGAGATTCTATTGCACACACAAAGCACAACAAAGTTACGATTGCTAGCCAGTACACACACACACACACACACACACACACACACACACACACATAACAACACAAGATAGTCCATTTCTCACACACGGGCAGAGCATAGCACGTCAATCTGTTACTGCACGAGTAGTAGCCAGGAGGTCTACAGACAGATGTTATTGCCTGCAGAGAGGAACTTGCTCACAAATCCTTACAGTTCTTGACCTATGAACCTTCATTTGTAAGAGTAGGCTTAAAGTAATGAACAAGCCTACTGCTAATACACAGAGCATAGGGTTTAGACTAATCTGCAACTCATTTTCTCCAACTGAGCACTCACTCACTGTTTTAAGATGCTCTTGGTGTTTTTTGCCCCCAACGGCACCTTCCAGGCAGCACAGCCTAAAAGGCACTACCTTTACCCTATTCCTAACCCTAACCCCCTCAACCCTCATCCTAATCCTAAACTTAGTGGAGTAGTGCCTTGAAGACAGCACTGCCTGGAAGGCACCGTTGAGGGCAAAAAATACCAAAGACCTTTTAAGATGACATGGAGCTATCCAGTCAGTTCTGTTAACTGTTTCTCACCTTAGGCCATGTAGGCCTATACAGGGGGCAGTTCTGGTGCAGTTCCTGTAGGGTACTCAATCACAATCGTATATTAAAGGAATAGTCCACCTTTTTTATGAAAATGGATTATTCACCCCCTTAACTGGAGTTATGTGGGTAAAAGCATTTTGGTCTCAGTGCATGCATTTTCCTTGTCTGGGAACCCCAATTTTACCTTTTTCTTAGCTTTAGCTTAGAATAGGCACTGGAATGTAAAGTTGCCAGATAGCAATTCTTTGGCAACATTACATTTCAGCATCTATGCTAAGCTAAAGCTAAAATTAGGGTTGCCAGAGAAGCAAAGTGCATGCACAGAGAGCAAAATGCTTTTACCCACATTTGTCACTCGAGGTAAGAGGGTGAAAAACCAATATTCATAAAAAAGGGTGGAATATTCCTTTAACAGTCACTATAGCGTTATTTCTAAGGGAAGCAAGCAGTGGAACAGTCAATTTCTACCAAAGGGGGAGGTCTGAAGCATAGAGGCATGAATATTTGTGCTTGTCTGCCACGAGGAACGTCATGCATGAAGCACTCTGGAAGGGTATTTCAGAGTTTGGACAATGTGTGGGAATGCTGGTTATGCCTCCCACAGCACACATCATGACCTTGAGGGGGAAAAAATGAAATTGTTGGATGCCATTCCTGATCTTTGATTGACCTGAGAGCACTTTGACTTGCTTAAAGACAAGGTTATAGGCGAGCTGTACTGGACATTGAACTGAAGCATTGCATTTGTGCAGTGTAAAAAATAGTTTTAGATGACCAACCTTTATTTATTTACTGATTCATGTTTTCCCAAAGTGAAAGTGCGTGCAGTGTGACTGTGTCTGGCAATGTCAGGTACATTGATTACACAGAAAGCTAATGGGTGCAGAGCAAACAGAATACTTCAGTTCTGCACCTGGTTCAGCCCTCTCTCTAAACCAGCTCTCTCCCTAAACCTTCTGATCTGGTGTTCTGAACTAGAGGCCCGAAAAAGAGAGATCTTAAAAGCTCAAATGCCTAAAGGATGACTGCATCCACAATATGTCATAAAATCAGACTTTAAAATTGTTGCTTAAAACACCTCTGGGCTTGCACTGGAATCTTCAGCATCTTGGCAAACAATACAAGCTTCTTTTTTTTTTTTAATATTCAAGACTTTGCGACCGGCTGTTGCTGATCAAATAAGCGAGCATCAGATTGTGATGAATCTCAGCCAGTCCAAGTGTGAGGTCATTGAGTCAAAATGCAGGTGTGTCTCTTTGTCTGCGGGTGGAGTCATGCTAACACTACGGCACACCACGCTGCGCTACACGGTGCGGATCAAGTTGGCACCTGCCGAGATGTTTCCTGAATCCACACGGCACGGCTCGGCTCTCTCTTCCAGTGGGCGGGAGCCGTCTCCAGCAGCTGCAGTAGCCTCTCAAAAAAGACACCAGCGCCTCTGGCTGCCCCTGGAGTTTACAACGAGGAGTCAAAAACGTCAGAAATAGCAGGATTGCTCACGCTGGCCTGGTCCAAGAAAAATAAATGACAACCCGCAGAAGCCTCTGGCGGACGGCAACATCGGCTCGACCCAGCGGATGGGGGAAAGATTTCCTTCAAAACCTCCCGTTTTTCGAGGTCCAAAACAACTGAAGCACTGTTAGTGAGCAAGGGCAGGAGAGACCTCGCAGTCCTGGGCCACATTCCTCACCCTCACCGAGGGGCAGCAGTGGGGTCATAGGTCATGACCTCTCGAACGTCTTATACGAGGTTAAGGTCATAGGTTTTGACTAGGCAGGCAGGCTGTAGTGGTGGTGGGAAGGTGGTATGGCACTGCAGTCTGTGAGTGAGTTTTCACAATTGGGTCAGTCAGTATGATTGTAGAGTGCTGGGGAGACTGGTTAGAAGGTGATTAGGGTTAAGGAATCCTGTGCAGTGGCCGATGCATATTTTGCATTTGTTTCATGTCTCTGTCTGGAATTAGCCTGCAGCAGAGTGGCTGGTTAGATATGTGGTGGTGAAACTTATTTGCTCAATAGTGTTTTTTGCCCCTAACGGCACCTTCCAGGCAGCGCAGCCTAAAAGGCACTACCCTTACCCTATTCCTAACTCTAACCCCCTCAACCCTCATCCTAACCCTAAACTGAGTGGGGTAGTGCCCTGAAGGCACAGTTGAGGGCAAAAAATACCAAAGACTAACTTATTTGGGGTTTTGTGTTTATTTTATTTTATTTATTTATTTATTTATTTATTTATTTATTTATTTCGTTTTTCAAATAAGGCCGTTTTCACTGGGTGGCCTCAGTTCATGAAGGGAACATCTTTCCTGTCCCTGTTCCATCTCTCCGTCTTTGGCTTCTAAATGGCCTTTGGCAGTGTCACACCGACACACACACACACACACACACACACACACACACACACACACACACACACACACCTCATAGGAAAGGGTCTGGGGTCATATTGCTGACAGATATGGTGTTCTGAGTACTTTTCTGCAAGGTGTGTTCATCACTTTTATCTTGCCTCTTTATGTAGGTTACCAGGATTCTCTGAGGTGTCACTGGCTAGGTGCAGTTACCAGAATGAAATGATGCATCCACAAGAGTACACGCTCATACATGCATACATAACCAAACTGTTTGAGTCAGACTTTTGTGTGTATGTGTGTGTGTGTTTTGTAATTCCTAGTACTAGGGGTCACGGGTACTTCCATGAATTAAAACACAATGTTACCTAAGCATCTCATCATAATGTATTAGCCTATGTTGCTCTGTCTCAGTTCAATGGTCTTTGGTGTCAAGCAATGTGCTTGGCTATTACCTTTGCATAAGGTTGAATAGAATAGCAAAATAGATTCGATGTTGATGCACTTTATTCTGAAACGAATACAACCTAGAGCATTGTGAGTGTATAGATAGCTACGCCACCATTGTCTGAGTGAGTACAACCTATGGCTGATAGCTAGACGTACTCTATAGACTTGTTTCACACCTGAACATTCCGAGGTTCTAAAAGCATTCCATGGTAGTAAACTGAACATTCTACCATTGAAATGCATTGGATTTATGCCTCTTTCTGACTTGAAAAAAATGGGTAATAACATTTAAAACATGTCTAAATTCACTCTCTTTCAAATAATACAAATTTGAAGCACACAAATTTGGAGGTCCCGAATAGATAAAAGTGGTTTTACATTTATGATCATGAAGCTTCAATCTATTTGGGACCTCCAAATTTGTGTGCTTCAAATGTGTATTATTTGAAAGAAAGTGAATATAGACATGTTTTAAATGTTATTACCCTTTTTTTTCAAGTCAGAAAGAGGCATAAATCCAATGCATTTCAATGGTAGAATGTTCAGTTTACTACCATGGAATGTCGGAATGTTCAGGTGTGAAACAAGTCCATTAATAGCAGGGTCCCAGTGACGTGATAACGGGTGCGCGAACAATTCGAACTGATGGGCAGGATGTGGAGGCAAGCATAACAACACCAACGGACGGCACGGAGAAAAGTGCATATTGTAGTGGTTTGGAGCCGGTATGTAGGGGAAATACAAGTAATTAGTAGGGAAATACATCGGACGTGACCCGTACATGATGAAAATGTCAGAATTTTCTCAAGAGCGGAAAGATTAGCCGACAATCGCGGCTGTGGGCATTACGAACTATGGCATGGTTCTCTGAGTTTTTTCCCCCATTTCTCACCTTTACGGGCGATTTCCTTAGGTACTCGATATTAACCCTTTCCCTTCTCTCGGTTAGACAGTTTATAACATCCAAAAACGGCACAAAACAGAGGCTTTTGGTAGAAAAAAAGTAGCAGCCAAAATGCAGTGCTTTCAATGGCTCCAGCTCCAGAAGCCCACCAGTTGAGGTTCGCGCGCGTACAGAAGAACACTGAAAAATACGTTAGTGACGTCGGGTGAAACAATTTGCTACCGCTAGAGTGCGTCTAGAGTTCTAGGCAACTACTGCGCATAAGGTACCTGTAAATGACCAGGTGCACATAAACTGCATGTACGCAACTTTGTAAGATAAAAGATAAGAGAGGTGGGTCATCTTTGCAATGCTTCATGAGGGTTAATAAAGTCTGAGTAGAAATCAAAAGCTTATGCCATGTATTTGTATTTGGTAGTGTTCATTTGGAAGTGGAGGCCTGTATGATATGAATACATGCTAATGGAAATCAAAGCAAAATCATGGTAGGCCGGGATGATAATTTTCATCTTTGGCCAAATACGTATTGCTTATATACCACCGTCTCTATCTATTGCCAATCAAATCTGACCCCTCCCTTCAAGGCCCTTGAAGGAGCAAGTTTATTGAATGGAATGTATTATAGCTCCACCGAAGGCATAGTTTGTGCCAGAACTGTATGCAAACATCACTGTGTTGGTGTTAAGGAGGAAAGAAAAGACCACAAGTCAAGTTTCCATGTAGGCTAATAGTGTGGTAGGTCTTTGATGGGGTGTGGTTGGGCCATGCTCAAAATAAGTCATGCTAGTATTCTCTCTGTTGTGTCTTTGTTTTGTTTTGTTTTGTTTCTATTTTGGGGTGGCTCATCCTGTTGGAATCACTCAATTCGTCAAATGTAAGAGTTAGGAAGATCCATGAGGAAATGGAGAATAGAAGCCACTTTTTACAGCTAATTAAATGCATTATGCACTTAAAAGTATGAAATATGATTTATACGACAATTTTAACATGAGATTTCCTTCTTCTTTCTCTGTGTGTGTGTGTGTGCGTGTGTGTGTGTTTTTTTCCCCCTCAGGGCGTACTCTCTCGTGGACTCCAGTCAGGTGTCTACTTTCCTCATCTCCATCCTTCTCATTGTGTATGGCAGCTTCAGGTGAGTCATCCTCACACCTCCGTCAGTTGAGTAACCGACTGCTTTTAAATTACTTTAATATCCTGATTATTAAGGTTAATAAATTGATTTATTATTAAGGTAAATTAATTTATATTCTTCATGATTAAGGTTAATACATTGGGGAGGTTTAAATATGGAAATTCATTTTAATTTCTTCATTTTTACTTTTTCATAAAATCATGTAGGCCTAATTGTTGTGGACTTTATACATGGTTTACTGTACTGTGTTTTGCAAACTTCATACATGGGTGAAGTCAATGCAGTTTTATTTTTGTCGGTTTTTCTGATGTTTTATCGGTCCTCAATATACAGTATGTTCCTGTGATTCTCTGTGTTCAATCTCTCACTGTAGTCTCAACACTCTTTATTGTCTTCTTCTCCCTCTCCCTGTAGATCATTAAATATGGACTGCGAGAACCAGGAGAAGGACAAAGATGGCAATCCCACCTCGTCAAGCTCCTTCAACAACAGTAATTCAAACAACAGTGTGTATCACTATGTGACATAAGACACTCATGCATCCATGCACAAGGGGTTTCATGACTGCTCGTTGCAATGGGTTCAATTGGATTTTCTTTCAATGCTTTTTGACGACTACTAGCCTAATGCTAGCAGTTGTCAGTTGGTGCTTCATCATAGTTGGATTATCCATAGCAGACCTATACAGTGTAGCCTATATATACAAAGCCTGTATATAACATTGCTTTACAACACGCACCTGTGAAGCAGATCTATTTTTGGTAATGAACATGCAAATAATGTCTTTCCCAAACTTTAGCTGTTTTGTCAACAACTAGTAGACTACTCCATAGATGTGATTCTTCCTGAAAAATCAGGAATCACATCCCTTCTGCCAATGCTGAGTAGCTTACAATAATTTGCAATGAAATTTTGACTGTCTCTGATCAAGTTGCAGTTTATAAATTGTCTTCTATTGTCAGTCTGAAATAGGGGGATAGCCTTCAGAAATGGCATTTCATGATTAGCGTAAGGTCAGTGCTAGTTATCATTGTAATGGTATCCTAATAGTAATTAAATGAAATACATAAAGTGTTTCTAGCTGGTGTTTTGATGCCTGCCACCTTGAGTGAGTTGTTAGAAAGATGGAGGCAGATGTCAATTAGGACCTCTTCAATGGTGTCCAGGTTCTTTCCATCCCCTTTAGCTTGCTGTTATTGGCAGATAGCTCCATGGCAGAGGCTCAACCATAGGTCATGATATAGGCCTGTGAAGAAAGAAATAGGTGAAGGTAGTTTCTGTTATTTACCATTTGAAATGGATCAAAGTGTGTGTGTGTGTGTGTGTGTGTGTGTGTGTGTGTGTGTGTGTGTGTGTCAGCCTGCCAGCACATTTGGACTGTTAAATTAAGAAGATTAGTCACCTTTTTCACTGTACTGTAGTTTGTAAGGGTCTTTATTTATGATGAGTCAGATGATGAGCTTTTATGCTGTGTTTTGTAAGAGTGGGGGGAAAATGTTGTCTTTAGTCATCAGAACTGTTAAAAGAATTCTGAAGGAAAATTAGTCTCTCCAGATGCTCATAATTTAATCCCAGATGGAATTGAAAAGTAAGTTAGAATAAATTAGATTTTCCTGCAGGAATGGTGAGAAGAATTTAGGGTTTATTTAGAGGTGTGTGTGTGTGTGAGTGTGCATGTGTGCACACGTGTGTGTGTGTGTGTGTGTGTGTGTGTGTGTGTGTGTGTGTGTGTGTGTGTAAATATTGATGCGATGTAAGTTGTGTGAGTGAGTGTGAATATTGATGTGCTGTCAGACGTCTGTGTGTGTGTGTGTGTGTGAGTGAATGAATGCGTTAGGAGACAGCTTTGGGGTGTGTGTGTGCGTGGGTGGGTGGGTGCCAGTTAATGTAGTATGACTGCCCAGTGGAGAGGAGTGTGTGTGTGTGTGTGTGAGAAACTGGAGGCTAATGCAGGGTGTTTCTCCAGCACAGCGGCTGATGAAGGCTTAGGGGCTCAAAGGCAGCCCTTTGGACACGCTGCATTAGGGTTTCAAAGGCCTGCTTTTACTTCATTTTACACACACACACACACACACACACACACACACACACACACACACACACACACACACACACACACATATACTTGTGCACATTTACACATAGATACTCATACATACATACATACATACATACATACATACACACACACACACACACACACACACACACACACACACAACCTCCATCATGTACACGTATACTTGTGCACATTTACACATAGACACTCATACGTACACACACACCATCACCAACCCAAATATACTTTGCTTAGCACACACACTCACTCAACAACATGGTTAGACATACTGTGTGCACACACAGACTCCCTCACTTACACACACACACACACGCACATGCACACACACACACACACTAGCTTCTGAGGAAAGTGGCTTTGACTGCTATGCTATGGCAGAGGCTTGGGGAAGGAAGTGAGAAACCCTCTCTAATCCTTCCCTGTGTGCCTCCATCAGACTCTGTGTGTGTGTGTAAATGTTTGTACTGTATGTGAAGAATAGGTGTGTGTGTGTGCGTGTGTGTGTGTGTGTGTGTGTGTGTGTGTGTGTTAATGTTTGTACTGTATGTGAACAATAGGTGTGTGTTTGTGTGTTTGTGTATAAAGGTAGATGTGTGTTGTCTGTAGCTTTAGGCTAATGTAGTAATGTCATTACCTGGTGTAGTAATGTGGTTAAACAGTAGACACCATCTCAGACAGGCTGTAGTCTAGACCAGAAAGCCAGGCCGTGCTCACCCATGGCCTGCCACCCATGTGGGGTCGACAATGTTGCTCTCCCAAAGGCAGATGTACTTGCACCAACAGTTTCGTCAACAATTACAACCAGTCAACAACAGTCAAGGCTGCAGTCATCTAGTTGCTATCAAAGATATTCATAAATTAAATGATTTTGGTTTATGATGATGTTTTTCTGGTACATTTAACAATGTGGATGACAATGGGTCCATTTAATACAGTAAGTAGGTGAAACTACTCAAATGGCAACATTCATCAGTCATGAAACCCCAACTTGCACACAATCTTGTTCAATCAAAAAGAAAACACACACACACACACACACACACACACACACACAGGCTATAAGGTGTGTTCGGAGACTGGGGTCACTGCCTTCATCCTACCTCCTCATTTATCAAGATTCTCGGGGGAATCTGGAATGTTTTTTCTCGGAACTTTGTTGATTGCAAAGCAGTTTTCCACTGCTAGCCAACTAAAGGAGAAATTCAGTGTAAATCAATCCATAGCCCCGTTGTTCAAACTCACCAAGTGCTGTAGGTTGGAAAAAGAATGAGACAATTTGATACAACGTAGACAGAGCAGTGAACGGGCCATTAACATTAAGTGAATGGGGCATAATAACTTACTTTTAGTTCCATTTCTTTATGCCTCATTCAGTCAGTATTAGTTATCGGCTTGTTATTCTGTCTATCTAGCATCAAATTTGCTCATTCTTTTTCTTAAACGGTATTCTGACACCTGGAGCAACAGGGCTATTGACTAATTCACACTGGATTTCTCCTTAAGGGTGGTATTCTCCCAGGAGCTGAAGGCTAGAAAAGTGCTTAGTGCTGGCTCAAACACATGGTTCTTAGTGCTGGCTCAAACACATGGAGCTAAGCACTAAAGCACCAAGGAGAATATTGGCCTTAGTTCCAAGGAACTCTGGTTTTGGGAAACGCACCCCAGAT
>JAODXP020000022.1:17309756-17324756 GCA_027497455.2 Sardinella longiceps | reverse complement strand
ATGTGAAATATATTGCTGGTAGAAGGGCTATGCTTAAACTTACTCCAGTATTTTCCTTTAATATACTCACGTTTGTCACTTAACCACCTACTTGGAAAACTCCTCAGGGAGAGGTTAACACACACCACAACTGCCTAACCACAACCAATCTCACACAACACAAATGCCTGTCAGCGGCCATATCATAACTATGAGTGAACAATGAAGCCTACCCATAGATCAAGATATCTACCACATTCGCTCTGCTGGAATATGATGCGTCATGCAAGTGTTTGTACCTGAACCCACAACTGCACTACTCAACACACACACACATACACACACCAACACACACACACACACACACCAACACACACCAACACACACCAACACACACCAACACACACACTCACACACACACTCACACACACACACACACACACACACACACACACACACACACACACACACACACACACACACACACACACACACACACACACACACACACACACACACACACACACACACACATACAGACACTCATGCACATAAGCCACTAGCCCCCTTTCTATGATCCTTTCTCTCTCTCTCCAAACCAAACCACATAAGTCACAACCACATAAACCAAAGCTCTGTGTTGTGTGCTGTGGCAGGCAGGCAGACAGACAGGCAGACAGGCAGACAGGCAGACAGGCAGGTCTTCTCTTCTCTTCTCTTGCGCTCCCATACAGTAGTATATCTGTCTATCTTTAGGGTCACGACCTTCCGACCAGCCCTCATAAGTTGAGACTCAAGGGGGGCCTCCGTTGGTTCGCTGGGCCGTAATCCCCCCAATAAAGACAGAAGCCTGTGCGCTTTAGTGCTTCTGATGAGGGCTCAGGCCTCATGTTTACATGACTGTGGTGCAGTTTGGGTCAAGGAACGCAACGCACTCTGCTCTTCCTGGAGTAGCAGCAGCAGCAGCAGCCATGCCATAGTGTGAGCCCTCTGCTGGTAGCGCCATCAAATTGTTTGTGGTGTTAAAGGAACTGAGAGTGCAAGTGTGTGTGTGTGTGTGTGTGTGTGTGTGTGTGTGTGTGTGTGTGTTAGGGGTGTGTGTGAGTGTTGGGGTGTGTGTTTGTGTGTGTGTGTGTCACTCACACACTAACACACCTTTGCTCTCATAGAAACCCACAAGCACCAAACTCAAACTGTCTTACAGACACACACACCCCGACATAGGCTCAAGTAGTCTAGTCATATGAAAACACACACATCCACACCCAAACAGGAACCTTTACAGACACACACACAAGTTCATAGCAGACACTATTATACACTCTCAAGCACCAATCAAATCTTAGACAGTACACACACATACAGTACTCACTCTAATATACACACATTTTCAACAGGTACACTCACACTGCCTCAGAATCACTTCCCTTGTTAAAGACAGCGCAGACGCAGGTGTAAGACTTGAGTGCTTATGAATCACTTAATCATCACTAGTGATAAGCATATCACAGTAATCAAAAACTGGAAGTGAATGTCGACCAAACAGTGGATTAAACAGATGCAAAGAATGGACAGTAGTTCTTTTAGCATCCTGTACATTTATAACATTGAGTATCGATCATAAAATGACCATCATAAAAGACTGAGTGTTTATGATCAACTAGAAACGTTTCTTAGTAGTCTATGGCTCTGACTAAGCAACCCCTGTTGAGAGAGAGGGAGAGGGAGAGAGAGAGACGCAGTGAGTCTTTGTCTCTCAAGGGTTGCATTGAGGCCTGGGCAGGAAGTGCTCCTCTCTTTTCCCAACACTTTGCACTGCTGCCTTCTCTCTAGGAAAAACAAACTCACCAGAACTAATGGCACCTTCAGTGCTCCTTTTTATACTGTATGCCTGCGAAGGGGAAAAAGCGGGGTTTGCGGAGGATAAGGGTTTGATTTATTCTATTTTATGGCCTTGTCTTGGGACTGAAATTTTCCATTCAAAGCCTCTTTAGTTGAACAGCTCTTTTATCTGTGTGTTGGGAACCATAGCAAGTTCCAGACAAGACCCTAGTTTACCCACTCACTGCCCCCCCCCCCACACACACACACACACACACACACACAAACACACACACACAATACCGCTCTTTTGTGTTTGGTGGTGGTGGTGGTGTATTATTATTATTATTATTATTATTATTATTATTATTATTTTCCATGAGGGTGCACAAAGGGGACAGTGAAGTGAACTTGTTCTGAGAGGCTGCAGCACAACTCTGTGTGTGTGTGTGTGTGTGTGTGTGTGTGTGTGTGTGTGTGTGTTCTGTGTGGACCCTGAGAGAGTGTATGGATGAGTTGCTGTGCAGTGCACCCAGAAACAAGTGAACCGACCGACCGACCAACCAACCAATCAACAATTCAGGGTCGCATGAAATATTCAGGCGCTCTGACACGGCGCCTTCCCCACTTTTCACCCACAATTTGCCTCTTGAGGACTGCAGGGTAACGCAAGGCCAAGCAAAACCCACACAGTGATGATGATCACACAGCCCCCCAATGAGGGGCTCAGTGGACTCTAATGGCTTCAAGAAGCAATAACCAATCTCTCTCGTTCTCTCGCTCTCTCTCTCTCTCTCTCTCTCTCTCTCTCTCTCTCTCTCTCTCTCTCTCTCTCTCTCTCTCTCTCTCTCTCTCTCTCTAGCACACTCTTTCTTTCTTTCTTTCTTTCTTTCTTTTCATCCCTATCTCTCTCTTTCTTTCACTTCCTTCTGTTTGCTCTCTCTCTCTCTCTCTCTCTCTCTCTCTCTCTCTCTCTCTCTCTCTCTCTCTCTCTCTCTCTCTCTCTCTCTGGAGAAATAAATCTAAAGTGTGACGTGCACTTGTTTGACCTGTATGTAGAGTATGTGAGTATAATGTATGTTAGTATTGTGGTTGTTACTGACGACATCCTTCCCCTTTGTCTCTCTCTCCACAGTCTTAGCCACCATTGCATTTGCATTCCTCCTTTTGCCAATGTGCCAGTACCTAACCAGACCCTGCTCTCCACAAAACAAGTAAGTCTGCAAATATATATACTGTGTTTTTTAGGTATTACATTATCAGCGTTTATAATCGTTTTTGTTTTTGAGTTTGTGTTTTATTTTTATTTATTTATTTATTTTTTTAAAATATATTATTTTTCTTTGTTCTTAAAAGACTTTCCTCATGAAATGCAAAATGCTTATTTGAAGCATTGGCAAATGGGTTGTCATTGTGTGCTCTTGTGCAGTTCAGTTGTAGTTCAGTAGCTAGGCGTGTAATATACTGTAAGCTTCAGTGCCTAGAAATCACCCTCCTACCTAACTCTGTGTGTAGGGTATGCCAGTAGGTCTTTTAGTCCAGCTTCTCAGCTGTCAGTTATCCATAAACCCTCATGTATCGCGTCTTAACTGAGGGATGATGATGCACTCTCCACAGGCAGTGTTTATGCTACTTACACACATTTGAGCCCTAAGTACAGCTCTTGAGTGCAGTGTTTTGGTGGGGTGGACTTGGCTGCACGGGGAGATTCTCAAGAGGAAACCGCAGTTTACGGTTAAATGTGTGAAAACATGAGAAGGGGTGTGTGTGTGTGTGTGTGTGTGTGTGTGTGTGTGTGTGAGGCTAGGAATGGAGATTCGATACAGCATCTAAGTGGAAGAGATCCCATGCACTCTCCCCTTCTTGCCTGTTTGCTCTTAGGCTAACAAGACAAACATAAACTAAGTGTGTGTGTGTGTGTGTGTGTGTGTGTGTGTGTGTGTGTGTGTGTGTGTGTGCGCATGACCCCACCACATCCACATCTATGTAATGAGAAGCAACATCTGCCCTTTAACAGTCTCCTCTATCAAAGCAATTTGTGCTGGAGGTGCAACTCTGAGGATATTTACAAACACACACACACACACACTGGAGCAGTCTGGCTGGCTACTGTGTTGTGTAATGGTGTCGGCAGACATCAACTGTGGAGAGGAAGAAGTTTGCTACTTGTGCACGCGCTGAGGCATTAGTTTATGGTCATTACATAAGGGTCCCTGTGTTAATGTAATGATATGCCCCTGTGACATCATGCTACATTATCTCCTTGCCTGAGGGGCTCCGGAGACAGCGGATGCCTACCTGTGCCGGAACTGAGGCATAGCCGTTACTTTTACTCACGGTTTTCATCTTTGGCCCCCCACTGAGAGTGTGTGTGTGTGTGGTGTGTGTGTGTGTGTGTGTGTGTGTGTCTTTCTTTCTGACTCAGAGCGAGATTAGGTTTTGTTTGGCTGGTGTATAAACTTGTTATAGTGAGAGCTTGGTTTAGATATGGCATTTGTGTGAGTGGGGTTTCTGTTGAATGTGTGTGTGTGTGTCTGCGTGTGTGCATACGGTGGCATTTGTGCATTCATGAAAGAGATTAGAGAGAAAGAGAGGTGGGGTGTTTTTATGTGTGTGTGTGTGTGTGTGTGTGTGTGTGTGTGTGTGTGTGTGTGTGTGTGTGTGTGTGCGATTGAGAGAAGAGATACCCGCACATGCACACACAGACTTAAAGTAGAGAGTCAGAGGGATAGTTAGGTGTGTGTGTGTGTGTGTGTGTGTGTGTGTGTGTGTGTGTGTGTGTGTGCGATTGAGAGAAGAGATACCCGCACATGCACACACAGACTGTAGAATGTAGTTAGTGTGTGTGTGTGTAGTGTCGATGTGTGTGTGATAGTGTTATGTGTGTGTGTGTGTTAGTGTGTGTGTGTGTGTGTGTGTGTGTGGTTGTGGATTGAGAGAAGAGATACCCGCACATGCACACCGACAAAGTAGAGAGTCAGAGGGATAGTTAGGGGTGTGTGTGTGTGTGTGTGTGTGTGTGTGGGTGAGAGAAGAATGCCATGCACACAGACTAAGTAGAGAGACAGAGGGATAGTTAGGTGTGTGTGTGTGTGTGTGTGTGTGTGTGTGTGTGTGTGTGTGTGTGCGCGAGCGATGAGAGAAGAGATACCCGCACATGCACACACAGACTTAAAGTAGAGAGACAGAGGATAGTTAGGTGTGTGTGTGTGTGTGTGCGTGTGCTGCGATTGAGAGCCAAGAGATACCTGCACACATGCACATAGAGAAGTAGAGAGTCAGAGGGAGGGATAGTTAGTCTTGCTCAACAGCCAAGGACTCCTCATAAGAAGCTCAGTGAAGGCTTGGAGGCAGCAGTAATATTTTTGACGTTTTGACGGAGTAATGTTCCTGACGTTTTGACTTTATTATACATAACATTATTTGGGGGGGTTAAAGTTTCTTATTACACGGCTCTTTATAATGCTGTAGAATGCCCCATTCACTTCAATGGGACTCTCCAACGTTCTACCGGTCTGATCATTTTTAATAACGGACCGTTGCTAAGTATAACAGACCGCTGTCAAGCAAAAGTGAAACAGAACGCGGCCTTAACCAATCAGCTGATCTGTAACAGTTAACAGAATGCCTCTTTTCCGTGGACGGTATTAGCCATCTCAATCATTAAATTTACTGTTAAAGCAGTGATAAACAAGGTCGGATGTTAATAATATATATAGTAGTTAGCCGAGTAATATTTCCTGTGTTATTATCAATGTCTCTTATAAAATGCTATGTGTGTAGTCCAACCAGAAATGCCTGTACTGAAAGAAATGTTGAGTACTTGCGTTTACTGCTGCATGTATGCTGAATGTCCTTTAATGTCCTTTAATGGACTTGTGTCCATGTGTGAACCAGGGGAAGGGAAGAGGAGAGAATAGGGGGTTTGATGGCAAAGACTACAGTACTGTACGTAAAAGTTATTCCCAAACGCTAACTAAGGAAGGAAGGAAAGTGAGAGCGTATGAGCACAGGAACTCTGTGTTGAACTGGAAGGTGTTGTTCACTGTGTTTATATTAATGTGTATCTCTCTCTCTCTCTCTCTCTCTCTCTCTCTCTCTCTCTCTCTCTCTCTCTCTCTCTCTCTCTCTCTTTCTTTTTCTTTTTCTCTCCTTCTTTCTCTCTCTCTTTCTCTCTCTCTCTTTCATTCTTTCTTTCTTTCTCTTTCTTGCCCTCTCTCTCTCTCTCTCTCTCTCTCTCTCTCTCTCTCTCTCTCTCTCTCTCTCTCTCTCTCTCTCTCTCTCTCTCTTAGCTGTAAAGTAGGGATTCCCGGTAACTTGCCCCAATCTCTGCCATAATTTCCCAATCTTTTAAAGAAATTTCAATTTAATGTTTGATCATGTTAGAAATGGGTGTCATACATGTCAGATAATTAAAATTTTGATGAAAACTTGAGGGGCTGAGGAGTGACGGGCCACTAAAATATACCCGAGTTACCGGGAATCCCTATTGCACTACTTTCTTCATTTCCAAAGAGAATTAAAATGTTTTGGAGGATTTGGAGAGGAATCCTTATTATGAAAAGGATTCCCTTTATTCTCCCTGAGTTCTCTCTCAAAAATTATTTTTTTGACAAATTTTGACGAAAAAATGGGGTAAAGGTTTATTAGTCAAAGTCTATCTGTGGTGTTAAACAAGGTGCGGGCATAACTTCCTGTATTTTCATCACAGATGGATGAAATTTTTTGGGCATAATGCTGACATGGTTATTAACACTGTGGTTGAGTTTCATCTATGTTGAACAATAGGATTTTGAGATATTTACATTTTAAATATTGATAGCAGGTTACCAGGAATCCCTATCGCCACTTTTTCAGATGGGCACTAAAATCTCAGCTCTGCAGTAATGTTGGTGAAAAAAAACACTTGGGAATTATAACAATGATGAATAAGGTCACATAGAAAAACAGAATCACAGACATATACTGTATTTAATCTGTTTAAATCAAACAAAATGGTAAATAGGGTTTCCCGGTAACCTTAAAGAATAATTGCAAAATAACATTTAGAAACGTGTTTTTATTTACTTTTTATTATTTGGTAGAGAGGAATCAGATCTTAGCTTTTCCTGTATATATATGATATTTGCTGTTTTCTATTCCAAAGCCAATCTTGAACTGAATTTTAGAGAAATTAGGTATTCCAGGTAACCTGAGCTAGGGTTTGGATCTTGCACAAAATATGACATTTGTGCAAATTTTATTTAGGGACCTTATTATGATCACTCAAGATTAGAAGCGCAAGTAAAAACAAAGACTAAAACTGCTACAGTTTCATCACAAACAAGCTATGAAGAGGCTCTCTAGGTATAGTCATCAGAGAATCCCTTCAATCACTTAAACATGATGGTCCAGGACCAACATCTAAGTAAATGTTTGTCCTGGACCAACATTTAGAAAGTTGTCCTGGACCATCATCCGTTCAGAAGTTTGTCCTGGACCATCATTCGTTCAGAACTTTGTCCTGGACCATGACCAGGAATTCCCATCACAACTTTTTCAGATGGGCACTAAAATTTAATTTGTGAATAATGTTGGTGAAAACAAAAAACAGAATTATGAAAAGTGATGATAGAGTTCATGTAGAAAGCCTGCATCACAGACATATGCTGTGTTTAATCTGTTTAAATCAAACAAAATGGTAAATAGGGTTTCCCGGTAACCGTAAAGAATAATTGCAAAATAACATTTAGAAACGTGTTTTTATTTACTTTTTATTATTTGGTAGAGAGGAATCAGATCTTAGCTTTTCCTGTATATATATGATATTTGCTGTTTTCTATTCCAAAGCCAATCTTGAACTGAATTTTAGAGAAATTAGGTATTCCAGGTAACCTGAGCTAGGGTTTGGATCTTGCACAAAATATGACATTTGTGCAAATTTTATTTAGGGACCTTATTATGATCACTTAAGATTAGACGCGCAAGTAAAAACAAAGACTAAAACTGCTACAGTTTCATCACAAACAAGCTATGAAGAGGCTCTCTAGGTATAGTCATCAGAGAATCCCTTCAATCACTTAAACATGATGGTCCAGGACCAACATCTAAGTAAATGTTTGTCCTGGACCAACATTTAGAAAGTTGTCCTGGACCATCATCCGTTCAGAAGTTTGTCCTGGACCATCATTCGTTCAGAACTTTGTCCTGGACCATGACCAGGAATTCCCATCACAACTTTTTCAGATGGGCACTAAAATTTAATTTGTGAATAATGTTGGTGAAAACAAAAAACAGAATTATGAAAAGTGATGATAGAGTTCATGTAGAAAGCCTGCATCACAGACATATGCTGTGTTTAATCTGTTTAAATCAAACAAAATGGTAAATAGGGTTTCCCGGTAACCGTAAAGAATAATTGCAAAATAACATTTAGAAACATGTTTTTATTTACTTTTTATTATTTGGTAGAGAGGAATCAGATATTAGCTTTTCCTGTATATGTATGATATTTGCTGTTTTTTATTCCAAAGCCAATCTTGAACTGAATTTTAGAGAAATTAGGTATTCCAGGTAACCTGAGCTAGGGTTTGGATCTTGCACAAAATATGACATTTGAGCAAATTTCATTTAGGGACCTTATTATGATCACTTAAGATTAGACGCACAAGTAAAAACAAAGACTAAAATTGCTACAGTTTCATCACAAACAAGCTATAAAGAGGCTCTCTAGGTATAGTCATCAGAGAATCCCTTCAGTCACTTAAACATGATGGTCCAGGACCATCTAAGTATATGTTTGTCCTGGACCAACATTTAGAAAGTTGTCCTGGACCATCATCCGTTCAGAAGTTTGTCCTGGACCATCATCTGTTCAGAAGTTTGTCCTGGACCATCAATTGTTCAGAAGTTAGTCCGGGACCATCATCTGTTCAGAAGTTTGTCCTGGACCATCATCTGTTCAAAAGTTTGTCCTGGACCATCATATTAAGTTTGCCCTGGACCATCAACCAAAAGTTTGTCCTGGACCATCATTTTGGAGGTTGTCCTGGACCATCATTTATTCAGATGTTTGTCCTGGACCATCATATTAAGTTTGCCCTGGACCATCAACCAAAAGTTTGTCCTGGACCATCATTTTGGAGGTTGTCCTGGACCATCATTTATTCAGATGTTTGTCCTGGACCATTAGGGTTCATATGCTCTAGTAGGCTACTGTAGGTAAATGCTTACATATATGCCATCCAAGCACTGCTTTTGTCAATAATAAAGCTTTATAAAAGCCATGGAACAACATTTTAGGGTATACAGTATATATTGCACATATTATTTGATGGCAGTTAACTTGGACCTTAATGGATTTAAATAGTATTTATACCAATTTCATCTAGGATCTTATACCCTACCTTTAACCAGCTTAACTTACAGTATAGTCGTCAGTTTTTTGGGGTTAACTTTGTGATAGAAACACCTTATTGCCATAAATCATATATTTCCAGAAAGCTCTCACAGTGTACATGTGATTTAAGGTATTTATAACCATATTCTACATTACCATCTGCCAAAAATCTGAACCCAAACGTGTGATGCGGCCGTGGCTGATTGACCAGCTCAACTCATAGTCATCAGTTTTTAGGGGGTAACTTTATGATAGAAACACCTAACTGCCATAAATCATGTATTTCTGGAAAGCTCTCATTGTTGTACATGTGATTTAAGGTTATTTATAACCATATTCTACATTTCCATCTGCCAAAAATCTGAACCCAAACGTGTGATGCGGCCGTGGCTGATTGACCAGCTCAACTCAAAGTTGTCAGTTTTTAGGGGGTAACTTTGTGATAGAAACACCTTATTGCCATAAATCATATATTTCCAGAAAGCTCTCACAGTGTACATTGTGATTTAAGGTATTTATGTACCATGTTCTGCAGTACCATCTGTCCTAAAGTCTCAACCCAAACCTGTGCTGCAGCCTTGCTGATTGACTAGCTCAACTCCTCAGTTCTTAGGCTGTAACCTGTCATAGAAACCCTGACTGCCATAAGTCTTATATTTGTGGAAACTCTCATGTTACATGTGATTTAAGGTATCTATAGCCATATTCTACATTTCCATCTGCCAAAAATCTGAACCCAAACGTGTGATGCGGCCGTGGCTGATTGACCAGCTCAACTCATAGTCATCAGTTTTTAGGGGGTAACTTTGTGATAGAAACACCTTACTGCCATAAATCATATATTTCTGGAAAGCTCTCATTGTTTACATGTGATTTAAGGTATTTATAACCATATTCTACATTTCCATCTGCCAAAAATCTGAACCCAAACGTGTGATGCGGCCGTGGCTGATTGACCAGCTCAACTCATAGTCATCAGTTTTTAGGGGGTAACTTTGTGATAGAAACACCTAACTGCCATAAATCATATATTTCTGGAAAGCTCTCATTGTTTACATGTGATTTAAGGTATTTATAACCATATTCTACATTTCCATCTGCCAAAAATCTGAACCCAAACGTGTGATGCGGCCGTGGCTGATTGACCAGCTCAACTCATAGTCATCAGTTTTTAGGGGGTAACTTTGTGATAGAAACACCTAACTGCCATAAATCATATATTTCCGGAAAGCTCTCACAGTGTACATGTGATTTAAGGTATTTATAACCATATTCTACATTACCATCTGCCAAAAATCTGAACCCAAACGTGTGATGCGGCCGTGGCTGATTGACCAGCTCAACTCATAGTCATCAGTTTTTAGGGGGTAACTTTGTGATGGAAACACCTAACTGCCATAAATAATATATTTCTGGAAAGCTCTCACTGTGTACATGTGATTTAAGGTATCTATAGCCATATTCTACATTTCCATCTCCCAAAAATCTGAACCCAAACGTGTAATGCGGCCGTGGCTGATTGACCAACTCAACTCATAGCCATCAGTTTTTAGGGGGTAACTTTATGATGGAAACACCTAACTGCCATAAAACAGCTACAATTTTATCATATAAAGCCATGAAGAGGTTGTTTAGGTATAGCCATCAGAGAAACCCTTGAATCACCATGTCATGATGGTCCTGAACAGATTTTTTAATTAAAGTTTGCCTATCCCTTTGACTATCCTAAATAGTCCTGGACAAACATTAAAATGATGGTCCAGGACAAGCTTGTCATTATCCATCTATAGCTAGTGTAGGGTATATGTTATATAGTCTAGATGTTATTTGTTTTCATAAAAGCATTGCTTGGTTGGCACATGTAAGTGTGTTCCTATTAATGAGACTAAAATGGAGCCACATAACCTGTATTTTCAGATAGTTTTTGCAATGTAGATGTGATTTTATGATGGTCCAGGACAGATTTGATCATTATTCTACATGTTCTTAAGTTTAGTTAAGGCCAAAAGTGCATCTCCTGTATTATGGTACATAGCACATATCTTTTTAGTTAAATCAAAATATTGTTTTCATTTTGTCACAAGTTACCAAAATCCCTATGAAGTTGCCAGAATCCCTATGAAGTTACCAGAATCCCTATGAAGTTACCAGAATCCCTATTCAGGTTACCAGAGTTCCTATGTTTGACGATGGGAATCCCTAATAGGGATTAGTGGTAACCTATAGGTTACCGGAATCCCTATTTTGGGTTACCGGGAGTTCTTTACATATACCTCTCTCTCTCTCTCCCGCCCTCTCTCTCTCTCTCTCTCTCCCTCTGTCCCAGGTTCTGTCTCACTGGAATTTTCCATTGTCCCGATGGTCCAAGGTCTTCCCTTGGACAGCTTTATTCCCGGGCCGCAGGTCAGGCCGGCGTTGCCACGGTCATGGTCAAACTTGGCGTGGAGCGGGCGGCCCTTCTGACTCTGGCTGACTTCTGGCCCTGTGTTTTGGGAGAGCAGCTGAACAGAGTTGAGTTGTGCTGACTTTAAAAAAAGGCCCAGGCAGTCAGTCAGGCAGTCTGGATTTGAACACTTCACATACACAGATAGACTTCAGATGCTGTTTGAATGTGGCCAAGGCAAACATGGCACAGTATCTGTAGTAGACCACTGGAGTGGAGTCTTAAAACCTCACTGGTGGTGACCCTCAGACGTCAGAGGAAAGGTGCTCAAGCAAGCACAGTAGTGGTCAGGACTCTTTGTCCTTACGGGTTGGAACTCCACATTCTCTCTGTGTGTGTGTGTGTGTGTGTGTGTGTGTGTGTGTGTGTGTGTGTGTGTGTGTGTGTGTGTGTGTGTGTGTGGAGTGTGAGTGCTCCCTGTTTTGACCAGACGCTGATCTCCGACTGGGGGCCTCTGGCATGCAGGTGGTGGGGGACTACAAAGTCCTCAGCCCCAGCTAGAAGGAGCCCCCCCCCCGCTCCCATTACTGCACCACTGCCTCTGCCTCCCTGTTTTTCCTTTCTTGTGTGTGTGTGGTTTTTTTTTTGTCCTGGATTTGGCCTCATCGTGTCACTGTAGTTGCTCTTCATGTCGAGCCAAAAGGGGTTTCCGTTGACAACACCTGCCCTCTGGAGAGACTAGAAAGGGCCCCACTCTAGGACGCCTCTCTATTCACCCAACTCCCCAGAGTAATGAATATACACACACACACACACACACACACACACACACACACACACACACACACACACATTACTATCCCGCCAAACACACACACACTCATACACACACTTCCCCCTCCCTCACCCCCCCCCCACCCACCTCCCCCTACTGTGAAAATCCCCCTGTCTGCAGTTTGTTTTTCTTCCAAATAACCCTTGTGGTGTTGCCTACCTTATGCATTGAGATCCAGAAGAACTGGCCTTGCACATACCACCCTACACACACACACACACACACACACACACACACACACACACACACACACACACACACACACACACACACACACACACACACACACAAAAACACAATGTGTGTGATCCTGTTGCTCTGTATTTCTGTACCACTGTGTGTTGGCGTAAAGCCCCCCTCCTCCACCCCAGGGTGCTCTCTCTCTCTCTCTGTCTGCTGTGGTGGCCCCCGGTCGCGTGTCGTGCCGCAGCCCAAGGTGGCCATGCTGCCAGTGTGCTAATTGGCTCTAAGTGGGGAGTGGACAGCGCCAGGTGCAGTCGTGCCGAGCTGAGCCCCGCTCTCCCGCCAGGAGCGCCACTGCCCATTATCACCTATTTCACTCCAGAAAAGCACCCCACCCCACACACACCCCCCACCCCCCACCCGCGTGTGCCACAGGACCTTCTGCCGTTAGTTCTGTCAGGGTGGAGTGTTTACTTTTAAAAAAAAAAAAGAAAGGGATTAATTGGTCGATTACGGCTCTTTATCTCCCTTCTTTCACCCTAAACAGATTTGTTAAGCTGTGTGTGTGTGTGTGTGTGTGTGTGTGTGTGTGTGTGTGTGTGTGTGTGTGTGTGTGTGTGTGTGAGAGAGAGAGTGTGAGTTTGAGGAATAAGCACATAGCCTAAGGTGTTTCTTTTACAGCACATATTGACTGCTGCATAAAGAAAGGCTGAGTTTTTTTTTAGAGAGAGAGAGAGAGAGAGAGAGAGAGAAAAGGAGCGACATCACTTCCATCATTCTGCTTTGAAAACACCAAAGGTCAGAGATCATGGTGTTTTAACCTCATGGTGGAAAACATCATAAAAGTCCATTGTGACAACATGAAAGTTTACTGTGACTTCATCAACTGTGGCCTTTGGACTTGTGAAATGTGATAGTTTACAACATGACATTCCTGTTTGTTTGCTTCTTGCTCCATCTGCTTCGTCACTGGAGGCCCTAAGAGTACTTATAGTCCTCATAGTCCTTTGTTATTACCTCCGCCAAGGAGGTTATGTTTTCGGTCGCGTTGGTTTGTCTGTCTGTTTGTTTGTCTATTTGGCTGTCTGTCAGCAGGATAACTCGAAAAGTACTGCACGGATTTGGATGAAATTTCCGGACAATGTGTATATTGGGACAAGCAAGAGCTGATTCAATTTTGGTGGCGATTGGCGATCCAGAACATGATCTGGAATTTATATTGTGTCTGTGACCACATTGCCTTGGCTTAGGTCTTCGCTATCTGTGCACTTTTCTAGTTTGTTTTGTTTTTGTTGTTTTTATCATTGCTAATGATAAATATATGATGCTTGTCTTCGTTTCTACATTGCCTTCATTCCTACACAAATGTATCAAAACAATAGGCTGCAGCAGCCTATGCAATATTTTGCTATTGCAAAGATAATGTTCCTAGGTATTGGATCTTGTGTGGAATCTTTCTGTAACAGTCTCATCATAATACTACCTGCAATAACATCCTATAATATCAGATACTAGATGTTGGCGCTGTGTCAACTATTATGGGAGCTGTCAATGTAATTGCGGTCAATGGTATTATGACACTTCAAACCGGAGGAAATCATCTATCATAAAAGCTTATGACTCTATGTGGCGTCTATCGTGACATGGTTTATGATACTGTTATGTTAGTCTCATGGTGGAAGGTTGAAGAGAAGTGAAGTGAGCAAGGCCATGTGGAAGCAGACTGTCTCTCCCTCCCTCTCTCCCTCCCTCCCTCACCCTTCCTTTCTTCCTTCCATCTCTCTCTCTCTTCCTTTGTCTGCCTCTGTCTCTCACCCTCCCCTTGCACACGTCACTTTGGGTTGTATGTTTTTTCATGCACCCCACATGCCTGGCACACTACTGCGGCGGTTGCTTTTCTCGCTTCCCCCTCCCACTCTCCCTTCCTCCTTCTCTCTCTCTCTCTCTCTCTCTCTCTCTCTCTCTCTCTCTCTCTCTCTCTCTCTCTCTCTCTCTCTCTCTCTCTCTCTCTCTCTCTCTCTCTCTCTCTCCCTCCCTCACTTGATGTTTTGCTGTTAATGTGATGCCCTGAGAGCCACTCCCCCAAACTGCATTCTCAGTCTGTCTCTCTCCTTTGCTCTCTTTTTCTCTCCCTCTCTCTCTCTTTCTGTCTCTTCTGTAAGCCGTCTCCTGCAGTCTTTCCTCCCTCCCTCCCTCCCTCTCTCTCTCTCTTCCTTTTTCGTCCCTCTCTCCCCCACCCTCTCTGGCCCGGTCAGGTGACTAGCTGGAGCACTTGTTTATCACTGAAGCAGGTCGCCGGGGTTGGCGTTAATCTTTAACGTTGAAGGCCGTCAGTCTGTGTGTGTGTGTGTATGTAGTTGTGACGGCCGCTAAGCACCCTGGGAGTTTCCTGGTAACAATCCCGGGCTCACTCTGGTGCAC
>JAODXP020000022.1:17287256-17299756 GCA_027497455.2 Sardinella longiceps | reverse complement strand
TGTGTGTGTGTGTGTGTGTGTGTGTGTGTGTGTGTGTGTGTGTGTGTGTGTGTGTGTGTGTGTGTGTGTGTGTGTGTGTGTGTGTGTGTGTGTGTGTGTGTGTGTGTGTGTGTGTGTGGAGTCACCTGTCCTCACTCTTCAGGTGGACGTGGAAACGGGTCGATTATGGGATGGGTATGATCCGTGTGTTGGGCATCTTGGATTTCACTCTGGCTCTCTTCCTGTTCCTCTAACCAATTGCACAATCTGGCCCTCTTATCTGGGTCAGTAAGGTCATGGTGTGATGGCTGTGTGTTGCTGCTGCAGCTGGTGGTGCCAGTGCTGCTGGTGTTATTGGTGCTGGTGTGGGCAGCAGGGATGAGGAGAGAGATGGCTGGTCCTTGAGAGGAAGGTAGACAGACAGGCAGGCAGGCAGGCTGGTGTTATTGCTTTGTTTTTGACTTGCTTATCACAGCCGCCTGGGGATCTCTCTGCTCTCTCTCTCTCTCTCTCTCTTTCTTTCTCTCTCTCTCTCTCTCTCTCTCTCTCTCTCTCTCTCTCTCTCACTTTCTCCGTTTCTCTTTCTCTCTCTCTCTCTGTCTCTTTACTCGTCTCTCTCACTTCCTGTGTTGTTGTTTTTTTCAGTCTTTCTCAATTGGCTTCTCCTTTCTCTTCTTCTCTTGTCTTTAATCTGACCTCCCTGACACACACACACACACACACACACACACACACACACACACACACACACACACACACACACACACTCATAACAACAACAACAACATAGACACCCCCACCCATCCACCCACAGAACAAAACATGCCAAACATAAACAACCTCCACACAAGACGACACCAGCTTGCCTATCAAACAGCCTGCCCTCATGCTTATGTTTTTTTTCTCTCTCTCTCTCTCTCTCTCTCTCTCTCTCTCTCTCTCTCTCTCTCTCTCTCTTTCTCTCTCTTTTTGTTTGTTCTTACTCTTCATCCTCCTCTTCTGTTTCTTCTCCTTGGTGTGCGATGCAACCTGATTTCCCCTCCTCAGTGGCTCCTCCACTCCACTCTGCCCCTCCCGCTGTTTACAGCCTTGTTTTGTTTACGCTGCCTCTGACCCCGCCCCTTTCCCGGGCTCGCCTTCTTAAGGCTGATCACTAGACACATTTATAGCAAATCTTTTGAAGCTTAGGGCCTCCCAAGCCAAGCTCAATATAGGCTCACACGGGGAATTGGATCCAAAAGCACCTGCGTGTGTGTGTGTGTGTGTGTGTTACCCTGACAAGCCAGAGCAAAACATCAAAATCTATAGCCAGAATCCAAATCCAAACATCAAAATATGTAGTCTGGCTTAGACCGATAGACAGGGTCTCAATCTAAAGCGGGGTGGAATCGGCAGTAGTTTCTCAGTGCCTCAGCACACAATAGGTAACCTGATAAGCTAGGGTATGTATGTCCAGTGATGTTTTATAAGCACAGAGCGAGAGGGAGGGATTGGCTCCATCAAATTTGGGCTACTGAGATGGCTTGTTTTAAAACGTACCTACCTGCATAGCATTTACTACTGCTAGGTAGTGTAGATTTTGAAGCTGCCTGTGTGTGTGTGTGTGTGTGTGTGTGTGTGTGTGTGTGTGTGTGTGTGTGTGTGTGTGTGTGTGTGTGTGTGTTTTGCAATCCACTACTGACCATGTTTGTTTTCTGTGCAAAGGTAGGGAGGAGAGAATGAGACAGAGAATGAGAGAGAGAATGAGAGAGAAAAGATGAGGGGAAAAATATTTGCCTCCGGGCAGAACAGTGTTTGTTATTGTTCGCCCGGCTTTGCCCTCAGTGAACACTATCAATTAAAGGGGCGGTGTTTACACGCGGGAGCCGGAAGTATCCGCTCCTCTCTTCTCTTCTCTTCCTCCTCTATCCCTCTCTTTTTCTTTCTCTCTCTCTCTCTCTCTCTCTCCCCTCCCCATCTCCTGTCCATGGTGTCCTCAGAGCTGTATCCTCTCCAAGGCGGAACTGAAGTGTGTCATGTTTCTGTGGTAGAGGCTACTGGTGGGGTGGGAAGTGGGATGACCAAATAAAACGTGGGCTGAACACTCCTGCCTGATCAAACACACTCCCATGGCTTCCCTTTAAATGTTCCAGGATAAGGCTACCAGGATGTGTGTGTGTGTGTGTGTGTGTGTGTGAGTGGCTGCTTATTTGTGTATGTGTGGGAGAGTGTGTTTGTATGTGTATCGGGACATGTGGGGTCATTGGTGTTTTTTTTAACATGCTTGTTGTGTGCTTATTTGGATGAGTGTGACGGTCGGTCGGTCTGTTTATGTGTGTGTGTGTGTGTGTGTGTGTGTGTGTGTGTGTGTGTGTGTGTGTGTGTGTGTGTGCGCGCGCCGTGTCCTCAACCTCATCAGCAGCATGAAAGAAAAACAATGGGCATGAATGAAAGGGGGAGGGGTCTGAGCGGCTAGTGGAGATGTATATTGGCTTCTATCGGAACATGGGGGTGGGGTGGCTAGCTCGTGTAACTCAAGCGTGTGTGTGTGTGTGTGATGAGGAGAGGTAGCCTCTTTTTGTGTGTGTGTGTGTGTGTGTGTGTGTGTGTGTGTGGTCCACAGCGGCAGCCAAGGTGCAGTTGCTGCAGAGGGGAGCGAGGGCGTTGTGTATTCCAGCAGCGTGTCCCTGCTGCCTCTGTCTGTTTTGCCTGTCTGCCTGGCGCTGCGAGGGTTAACGCTGGGCGGTTCTCAGCCTGGGAGGGAAGAGCGTCCTGATTGGCTGAGCACCACGGTCAGCGAATGTATTGGATAAGGGTGAGGGCGGATCTGGATGCCGCTGAAGCCTGGTCCGGATAACACAGGGATTGGGAATGGATGGGTTGTGCGCGTGTGTATTTGTGTGTGTGTGTGTGTGTGTGTGTGTGTGTGTTCTCTGTGTGTGTGTGTGTGTGTGTGTGTGTGTGTGTGTGTGTGTGTGTGTGCATACGTGTGTATGGGACAGAGAAAGGAGAGTGTGTGTTCGAGTGTGTGTGCGCACGGTCAATGAGTGCGCAGAGTCCTGCATGGCGACGGAGAGAGGGAGAGAGAGAGAGAGAGAGGAAAAAGAAGGAGAAAGAGGGAGGGGAAGAAGCAGCAACCCTGCATTATCTGTGTGTGTGTGTGTGTGTTGTGTGTGTCTGTGTGTGTGTCTGTGTGCCCAGGGGAGCCATACGCAACTGTCTCAGAAACACTCTCCACTCTCCCTCTCCAAGGTGGACGTTTCACACACGTCGACTATGTTTTTTTTGTTTGTTTTTTTTCCCCTCCTTTCCCAGGTACCATTTTTGTTTCGTTCGTTGACGTTCATTCAACGATTGATTTTTATTGATTTTTTTGTTTTGTTTTTTTGTCCTGAGGCTCTCCCTGCCTTCCACTCCCCTTCTGTCTACCTCAGACCCCCACCCACCCACTCACTCACGCACCCCCACCCTACACCCTTCCGCCTCCATATGTCCCCTCCAATTTCAGACAGGCAGCGTGATGGGCGGCCCCCCTTCAGTGAAAGGGAGAGAGGGGTCCATGTTGTTTTGCTCCTGCAGCGCCAGACCAGCATCACATGATGGAGGGGTTTTATGACACTAATGAAGTCCAACAGATTTGTCACTGAACTGTGAGAAGTCCCCTCCTCCTTTTTTCCCCTTTTCTCCCACTCTTTTCTCTCTTTCTCTTTCTTTTTTCTCTTTCTTTCTCTCTCTCAAAAAATGGCAGATACTTACATCCGTGGCTATTATAAAGAGTTACCTTGTGTTTCTCTCACACACACACACACACACACACACACACACACACACACACACACACACACACACACTCACACACACAGAAATTGGAATATGTCTCTGGCAGCAGGTACTTCCTGTCATAAAATTGAGGGGCAGTTCAGTTGAGTTCAGTGCAGCAGTGGTGATGTGTTTGAGTTGTTGACTTGCTTGAGCATATCCATCCCCGCAGCTGCTGCTCTCTCTGTTCAAGAGGCTCCACATGGCCTCTCAGCACACGCTCAACTCAACTCAGCTCAGCTCCGCTCCGCTCAGTTCTGCTCCTTACAGCATTAGAGGAGAAGACTGAATGGGGTGGAGGATGGGGGTGGGGTTGGTGGACTGGGCTTGTCTGTCTGAATGACAGGCGGCAGTGATGCCGAGGCCAAGATTAGGGGTGGTCTACTGTTTACTGTCCACATGGACCATCTGCGAGTGTGTGTGTGTGTGTGTGTGTGTGTGTGTGTGTGTGTGTGTGTGCGTGCGCGCTCTCTGTGTGTGTGTGTGTGTGTACCACTCAGGGTTTCACTCAGACATCTTGGCCGTTCTTGATGCATCCTGTGATGCTAACTTCATCGCCTGTGTGTTTAATAATGGGAGAAATCACTGGTGTTGCCCCCATTATAGCCTTGTGTGAAAAGGACAAAAAAACAGATCGCATAACCATATACGGTATTACAAGATCACTATCTATATCCCATCCATATGATATATGTATTTAGGATGTATGAGCTCAGTCCCTCTATGGTCCCTGTAGTGAGGGCTTACGACCTGAGGGGGGCAGTGCAGAGGGCCTCCCCAATGAGCAGTAGGAATGTGGGTCTCTCAGACCGATGACGCAGGGATTGTTCTCGTGTGTGAAAACGATTATGCTGGGGGAATTATGCTCATAAAACGATTATGCTCACAAATGCCCAGTATCACGACCGATGGTATGATGTAATAATGATTTGGCATCGGTCATGGGATACACCGGGTCTGTGCTCTACCTCACTTGGGTCACAAACGCTCCGAAATCCCTTTGCTGTTTTTTAAGGCATAACAGTTACAAGCATTCTATCATTATTTGCGTTTTGTAGAACAGCCATTTGGTCTCATTTTGTTGTGTACTGATTCATTCCCATTGGTTTGAACTCCACAAATTGAGTCATATTTATATGTTGTGGTACACACATTCCAGTTTAATTATGTGGGCTCAGCACTCGCTCCCATTTGGCTGTTGCTCTCTCACATTCTTTCATGTCTGGGTGTGTCAAGATGAGATGCACGCTTTCAGACATTCAATTTTCCAGTTTTCATGTTCGAGAGTCCGGAGATTTGCGACCTACCTGCTGTTAATTTACAGGACTGGGGCTTTCTGAACTTAAGGCTGGGTTGGGCCTGTGTCTGTCCCTGTCCGTGTATTTGTCCAGCGTCCTTCTGCCCTTCTGCCCTTTGTGTCTCTGTCTTCCATCTCATGTGTCAGGCGTGTGTGCCCAGGGTCCCTGTGCCCATGCCATCCCTGAGGTTTCCTCTGGCCTGGCCCTGCCTCCTCCATCCCATAATGTTTTGTGAGGTGTTAAGGGCAGACGGTAATTTCAAAAGACCTAACGGACGCTCAGGGGCCAGTCCTGGGCTCTGTGCCTAAGAGCCTCTGAGTCTCCATCTCTCTCTGTCTCTCTGTCTCTCTCCACCTCCACCGGATGCTTTTAGGAGGAGCGGAAGACTGAGAAAAGAAGAGGGGAAAGTGAGTGTGTGTGTGTGTACGTGCGTGTGCGTGTGTATTTGTGTGTGTGTGTGGGGTGGTCTCCTCAAAACAAAGCAAAGAGTGGTGTGGTGTTTAGCTTGGCTGGCGAGCACAGACCCAAACCTCTCTGGAGCATCTCTATTACTCCAACAAAGCTACACCCCCTCCCGCAACCCCCCCAGCAGGACTCCTTTCCCCTCAGCTTCTGCTTGTTTTCCCCACTGCTTCTCCTCCTTGCTCTTCCACTGGCTCTCAGAACTCCGTGAGCCGCATCTGTTAGGGACTCCCACAAGTCATTGCTCATGATTATCTCCAAACAGAGGCCTCACGAGTGACACACGGGTGGGCTCCAACCCTTGTTTGTAATGAGAATGTTAGTTGAAATACCAGGTGCATCTTTAAAATGTGTGTTAATGCAGATAGCTGAGTAGCCCTCTGTGAGGGTGTGTGCTAGTGTGGGTATGCAATAGAAGAAAAAAAAGATAGGCAGACATTTGAGATAAAACTTGTCAAGTTTTTTTGTTTACAGCAGTACTTAATGCAGAGCTGACCTTTTAATTCATGTAGATCAAGAATTGTTACAAAAAGAAAGGGGAATTTTTTTCTTACACCTGTTACTCGTGGGTGCCATTTGTACTGCCTGTAAAGCACTGGGAGGCAATTGTAGTGTATTTGGCACTCGCATAAATATAATTGAATTGAATGGAATGGAATTGAATTGAACTCAATCTCTGTGTGTTTCTCTCTCTTGTTTTTTGCAGTGTGCCCTCCGGCCTGTAAGAACCACGCCTGTACGAAGAACAACGAGTGCTGTCACGAGCAGTGCCTGGGTGGATGCTCTGTGCCAGGCAACGCTAGCGCTTGCGTAGCCTGCCGGCACCTGATGCATGAGGGCACCTGCGTGGAGCACTGCCCACCTGGACACTACACCTTCAAGGACTGGCGCTGCGTCTCCCTGGAGCACTGCCAGAAACTGCACAACGACTGCAAGCAGCGCAAGGAGAAGTCCAAGGACAAGGATCATAGCTGCCACGAGTACGTCATCCACAACGGTGCCTGCGTCCCCGAGTGCCCGTCCGGATACACCACCATGAACACCGCTGCGTAAGTCTGCCATGGAAAAATACACACACACACACACACACACACACACACACACACACACACACACATGCACACACACATACACACACACACTTCAAACGCTCTCACCACATGTACCCGCAGGGCTTGGAAGCATGTTGCAAAAACATGTGCTCCTTGATGTCGAACACAACAAACACACACCACAAACATGGCACAAACACTTTTTGAGGACTCCGGGATAATTGAGCATTGACTCTGCAGACTACGCATGGTAACGGTATGCTTTTGCTCGTGACTTCATACTGTACATGTAGGTTTGCGTCGTTTTTGTTTTCACAGAAATTTTATAAATTCATATATCAAAGAACTTACATATATCAAGCCAACTTGCTGAGAAAGTTAAAGTAGCTCAGATTATCTGGTAGCCTCTGCATTTTCAATACATGTTGCGCAAAGTAATCTCCAGGTTACAAGATGGAATGCATTTATTTAGTGAGCACTCACATTTCTCTGTTTGATGCGTTTTTTTTTTTGTGACGCACGTTTTGTCCTTAAGCACCCTCCTCCTTTTGGCCTGAATTCATCTTTGACCTCCAACTCAAGTTCTCCCCAAAACAAAAAACACAAAATAGTGATAGTCTTAACACTGGCAAAACATCAGCCACGTCAAAACACTGGCTCTGCCTCATTTAATGATGACGTCTGGACGTCTGAAGGCCGACATCCAAACATTTGTTGTTGACCTGCGGTGATAATAAGGCGGAAAAAGACGTTCCGACAACGTCCCACGCTCGGCTGCTGCCGCCACTAAACGTTGACCCCGAGTAACCTGGCCCCTTCGAAAACAGTGGAAGACAGTGAAGTTTGTTGGTCGGACGTTGCCCCCCTACTGACCGGCCCCTACTGGACACGCCACATTCCTGTGCAAGTGGCACGGCACAATGCCCGCCCCAGACTTGACCGCATCGTTAGTCCTAACAGTGTCCCTCTTGTTTTGCGCTTGGAGGTCAAGAGGTCATGCACATACCAAGAGAAGAGGCCCTGGAGATCCACGTGCAGCTCGCCCCCCCCATCCCCATGTGGAAGTGACATCATTATGTAAAATGCCTACATCTCAAGTTCATAGTCGCTTATAGCCACTTGTTGTGGGGATGTTTCTTTTCATCCCAGTGGCTCTTTTACAAGACACAGAATAATGGGCTCCAATAAAACAGGCCCCTTTCACAGCAGACTTAAGCACAGCGCCAGGCTTTGTTACCTCAGGAAACCACAAGCGTTCATTAAAGTGAGCGATCTCTCCACGCCCTTCCTGACCAGGCCAGAGCACCAGCTTAAATGACTGCCAACATTGCAGATAACAAACCCTATCACTTTCTTAAGGTGATGGCGCTAAGAGTCTCGAGGGTTTGGAGTTGTGTTCCAGTGGCGTATCAGACGTGTTCATCACTGCTGAGGCCAGTGGCCCACACCACACAGTGTGCAGGATTCCAGCGCAGGAACAAGGAGACACAGGCTGAATCTCAATGTCCACACTAAGCCCTATAAGCCCTGAACCCTCAAAGACCTAACTGGCTTGAACTGGCCAATCACAAGACAGGCTCTTTCTAGTTAAGATAGAGGGTTAGCTTAGGGTTTAGGGTGGACAATGGGATTCAGTCAGTCTCAAATTCGTGTGTCTATTCCGCTCTGGACACGGAAGAGTTTCTGAGTAAAGCGCGTCCGTACTCGTGGCCTTTCAGCCTTTTGGTCTGACCGTTTCTCTTGTGAGCCACGTGGCCAAACTTGCCTTCACCCCAAACCCACCCCCCACACCCCTCGCTTCATCAGACACCCTCTGAGACGGTTATCCCTGTTGCATCACAGACACACGAGACACCGGCGGTGTCTGTCGAGCTTCAAAGCCAGGCTTCTTCTCATACATTGTGTCCTCCTCAGCAGTCGGGCAAAGTCTTCCTCTTGGCCCATCAGCGCTGTTTCCGCCCCGGCCGGCCGTTAAGGCACTGGCCAAAACTGCAGATTACCATGACTGATGTTGGGCAGTAAGAACTTGATAAGTTGGAGCGCAGACTAATCCAGCCCCAAGGATGTTGTCATTTGGCAGTCGCCACGTCCAGAGAGAAAGGGAGGCCCGGGGAGGCTCAGAGGGGAGAGAGGGGGATAGAGAGAGAGAGAGAGAGAGAGAGTGAGAGAAGGGAGAGGTGAATTCCTCCGCAAAACCAGACAGTTGCGTGTCAGAAGTATTGCATGCGTGTGGTGAGGCGTGGGTGTGTGTGGGAGTGTGTGTTGGAAGGAGGGTGGCTGAGCGCGTGAGTGTCCAGAAAACATTTTTTCACCCTGGTTTTGTTGTGCACATGTTGGCCATCAGCGGGCGCTTCATGTGTGGGTATTAGTAACGCGCTCCTAACCCACCGATTAGTGCGGCAAACGGGAGTCGTGTTCGCTGAGGGCCAGCCTCAAGGGGACAATAGCAGCCTTTGTCTTTCCCTGCTGTGGGGTCTGGACTCCTTTAAATAGATGGCTCCTGGGAGTGGAGGGGTTTTTTTTTTAGGTTTTTGTCCAGGGCTTTTGTTGACAGGCGTGTGTTTTTTGTGTTTTTAGCAGACCAGTTGGATTTCCGTGAAATGTTTTTTGTTTTTGTTTTTATTTTTGTGTCAGGATTCGCAGGAGTCACCTTTGACTGGCCTAGAGAAAGTGGTATGTGGTAATGAGGCCTGATCCAACACACACACACACACACACACACACACACACACACACACACACACACACAGAGTGTTCCATGTACTCCATGCACTTTCAAACAAAAATATGCACCTTCCGACGCCCCCTGATCTACATGCTGTACACACAAATCCCTCTACATTACACATTCACTTTTTTTCTTCCCACCTTAAGAGCTCAGACACACACACACACACACACACACACACACACACACACACACACACACACACACACACACACACACACACACACTCAGTGTACACCTCATTTATTTTCCACATGAGCTGTTGTCGGCCGGGGAAATCAGTGATCTTTCATAACATGCAGGAGGAGGAGAGGGTAAAGGGGTTAAAAAGCAGCAGATCCCGCATGGATGTGCCACACACACACACACACACACACACAGACACTCAGGCAGACACATGCACACACATACTGTACACACACATACACACACACTCAGGCACATACACACACACACACACACACACATACACATGCTCAGACAGACACACACACACACAAGCACACTCAGGCAGACACTATGCAGACAAGCACAGCAAACATCTGGCCTAGAACACAAGCAAACAGGGGCCCGTCTAGCTTATGGTTTAAACAGATACATGCAGCCAAGGATCCTAAGACTGGAAAGAGAATTAAAGAGCGGGATTATGTTTTTTCCTCTCCCTCGTTTCCCCCTCTCTCTCTCTCTCTCTTCCTCAAACTCTTTCCCTCCCTCTCTCTCTTTCTCTTTCTCTAGGTCTCTCCTCCCTCAGTTCCTCACCCCTTCCTCCCTCCCTCTTGCTTTCTTTCTCTTTTCTTCACCCTCTCGCTCTGTCTCTCCCTCTCTCTCTCTCTCTCTCTCTCTCTCTCTCTCTCTCTCTCTCTCTCTCTCTCTCTCTCTCTCAGTCTTTCCCTCAAGCTCACTGATTCTCTCTCATGAATGAGAAAGATGGTCCCTCTCTTTCTTGTGTCAAAGCTGTGGCTGTGATTTTTTTTCTTTTTCTTTTTCTTTTATCTTCTTTTATTATTATTTTTCTGAAGGCTGAATGAATTCCTGAAAGGCGTAGCCACATCCTACTCCACACCACTTCTAGGACGCAGGGCGGAGAGAAGTGCTTCTCCACTTCTCGTTTCCCTCAGACTCCCTCCTCCTCTGCACCACACCGCACCGCACTCCACTCCTCCGCTCCCTCCCTCCCTTCATCCCTCCCTCCCTCCCTCCACTCCTCCTTCAGTCAGCCATCAGAGCGGTGCCGCTGTCGCTCCTCTGTCGCCAGGCTGCTGCTGCCGCCGCCGCTGCTGTTTGGTGTTGACGCCTCAGCCGTCGCTTGTCCTCCGAGGAGAGGAGAGGAGAGGAGAGGAGAGGAGAGGAGAGGAGAGGAGAGGAGAGCACACAAACAGCAGCGCTGGGACCTGCTGTCGTTGTTTTTGTGTCGCTCCACATTTACCCCGTTCCGGTGTTTGAAATTAATTTACAGCTGGATGATGAAAAGAGAGAGAGGAGAGAGGAAGAGAGAGATAGGGAGTTGGAGAGAGAGAGAGAGAGAGAGAGAGAGAGAGAGAGAGAGAGAGAGAGAGGGAGAAAGAGTAGAGGGAGAAAGGGAGGGGGATAAAAATCAATCAGTTGCCTTGTGCGAGCTGAGCCTAGTTTTATGTGATACCAGGGAGGTTGCGTAACTGCTGCCGCTGTCTTGCTGCTTAATTCGCCTAAGAGGCGGCTTTTGTTTAATGAGTTATCAAATTAATTGAGAGAATTATACAAATCCCTCCAAACTGCAGTTAGTCACTCGTTACGCTGATGTTCTCCCACAGTCTGATGTACGGTACTTAAGTCTGTCTCACCGGAGAACACAGCAGAACACAGGAGCTGCGCGGAGCTGGATTTGACAACACACATTGTTCACGGCCGACACGTTTTGTATCTTGTGTGTGTAAATTATTGCTATGTTAATCATCACTCCTGTTAACTTTGATTTATGTGGAATTAAATGTTAACACTCCCACATGACTAGAATAACGATGCGTGATTGTTAGTGAGGGTTTTTTTTTTTGTTTGTTTTTTTAATGAAGTTTTTTGGCTGTTGCTTACACAGCTGAGCTCGTTTGAGTTCTACAATTGTAAAAGCTTGTGGGTGTGAGCATCTTCCTGTCTCGGTTGCCCAACAGTAGCTCTTTTCTTTCTTTTTTTCTCTCTTCCTTCCTTTCTTTCTCTCTTTCTTTTTTTCTTTCTTTCTTTCTCTCTTTCATCCTGTCTTACTTTATTTTTTTCTTTTCTACTGGAGGTTGAGCATTTTGATCCCCTTTTCAAGAATTTTACTGGCTTGCCCAGTAGCATTCCATCTTCAGAGGACGTGCCTGACATGGCCTACTCACACTCCAGTCGCCATTCCAATCCTCTGAGAGAGACAGGCACAAGTATTTCTGGCATTTTGTTTTCATCATGTCGGAGAAAAAGCTTAAAAAAAAACAAAACATGAGAGGTGTCAATGTTTGCCTTTCACAAACTTCAAGCCTCACATACATTGAGTTCAGTACTTCAGCTTGGATTAACCTGGGTTCCCTCCCCATAGGCCTATGACTGTCTCCCAGAGCTGACTGTCACTATGGCTTCAGATGAGGCCAAATACTTGTGTACTATCTAGTACATTAACCTACTGTATTATAGGTTCAGATGAGGCCAAATACTTGTGTACTATCTAGTACACTAACCTACTGTATTATAGGTTCAGATGAGGCCAAATACTTGTGTACTATCTAGTACACTAACCTACTGTATTATAGGTTCAGATGAGGCCAAATGCTTGTGTAGTATCTAGTATACTATTATAGGATCAGATGAAGCCAAGTGCTTGTACTTGGCACACGCTAGCACATAGCCATGTTGGATGACCTTCTCGCTGGGTTTGAACTCTTGCAACCCTGCTGAGGGACAGCAGTACCCAAAAGATTTTTTATAAAATAGGCTTTTCAAATGCATGTGTTTTGTATATTGCTGAAGATTGTAGGTATGCGTGGGAATGTAAACCTCATACAATATGTGCATTATTGCAATGGCAAGTTGTGTGTGCTCGTGGATGAATCCGTGCGTGTGTGTGTGTGTGTGTGTGTATATGGACTTTATTGCAATTATCACAGCCACTAAGCTGTTCTGTTTGACCTCTGACCTTTCCAGGCTGACCTGTGCCCCCTGCTCTGGACTGTGCCC
>JAODXP020000022.1:17124756-17277256 GCA_027497455.2 Sardinella longiceps | reverse complement strand
TTCTCTCTCTCTCTCCCTCCTGCTCTCCACTCTCTCAGGCCTTCCAGACGCCGACGCTCTGTGGGCGTGGCCAACGGCACCCTGCCCAACTTCTTCACCACGCCCCCTGCCACCCTGGTGCCCCCTGTGAACATCTTTAAGCCCCCCGAGGACATGGAGCCCGGTCAGCGTCTGGTGCGCACCGTCTCGGCCAAGGAGTCGGCCGTCATTTCCGGCCTGCAGCACTTCACCAGTTACCAGATCGAGATCCACGCCTGCAACCACCCCAACGACCCCAAGCGCTGCAGCCTGGCCACCTTCGTCAACGCCCGCACCATGCCTGAACGTGAGTCCCTTCCCAAAGGCCACCGCACACCGGCTCCGACACAGTGCGGAGCACCCCTCTTCCAAAATTCTATTCCATTGTTTTCAATGCAACCCCGCACACCAGCGCCAAACTCTTCCGCCGTCGATTGTGAATTACGATTCAAGTCTATTTTGTCGGAGCCGCCCATTCACATCCATTGTTAATTTCACAGGCTACTTTGCTAGGTGCTAGGCGAAATTGTCGGATTCGAAAGTGCTCCGCAATGCTGTCGGAGCCGATGTGCGGACGGCCCTTCAGCAAGGCACCAATGGGATCCCTAGAGTTGGGCTTCACTGACCCTTATTTCATCCACCATTAGCAGGATATGGGGTCGTTTGACATGGCTGGCTGCCTGACCTGTCAGCAGTGGATGCTAGTCTTGACTCGGTGGAACTGGAATTTGCATTGGGAAGAAGTCCACGGTCCACCGTTTCAAGTCTAGAATGTATTGTTTTAGTTCTGCAACTTTAAGCCTGTAGTGGAAGTCAAACATTCCCATATCATCACTGATGATTTGTGTGTTCTTTTGTGAACATGACTCCACGGTCAGACTGTATCTTTTCACCAATTTAATCTGTTTATGCGAGTTGACATCTATGTTGTTTTTTTAATTCCTTTTTTAGCGAAAGCTGATGATATCACCAGTCCGGTGACCCCTGAGTTCGTGCCAGATGAACCCGAGTTTGTGTTCATTCGCTGGGAGGAGCCGAAGGCACCCAATGCTGTCATCATCCTCTATGAAGTCTACTACAAGAGAATCTCCGACAGTGATGTATGTAACTCATCTATGGAGATATGGGAGAATAGCATGGAAGCACACCTTCCTATGCAATCATAACAGATCATCATACTTGTTTTTCTACCATCCATTTTAAATGAAAATGTCCATCAGCCTGTTTTTGTGGTTAGATGATAATGTGTTTTTGCAAGAGGAAAAAAAAAACACATTAGAGCCAACTCTCAGGCAACTACAAGTGTCTCAGTTGCTATGGAAACCAGACAAATGGCCGGGAATGTTAGAGCAGGAGGAAAATAAATAAAATAAAAATAAATAAAAACATATTACGCCTACCCACTCCAGCTTGGCTTGGCAGGAAGCAATTTGGGTTCATATTTGGGCTGCAAATGAAATGTCCTTTCGATTTGATGGATTTCTTCCATCCGTTTGTCTCGTTGGCTCTGCAACTGTTTGTTTTTTAATTCTCTTTCTCTCCTTTTCTCTTCTTGTCCTCTCCTATCAGGAGATACAACATTGTGTGTCCCGGCCTTCTTACGACAAGCTGAAGGGCTGTAAGCTCCGCGTGGGCCACCCAGGCAACTACAGTGTGCGCATCCGTGCCATGTCCCTGGCTGGCAATGGATCCTGGACAGACTACACCTACTTCTTTGTGCCAGACAGTAAGTTGATGGGAAAAGGGGTTTGAGCCAAATGACTACCCATTAAATGGACTTCCCTATTGGACAAAGCCTTTGGCAGTTTTTTTTTTTTCTCAAATGTGAAGACTAATGTAGTGGGACTGTAGTGAAAGAGTAATGTAGTGCTTCTGTTGTCTGCTTGGGGCTCACCGTGGGAACAGAAGTGAAGTCACTGAATCTCCACACCAGCCAGACAGCTAGCTAGCCAGCCTCCCTGTCAGTGCTGTTGTGTGAATGGCTGAGCTTTACTGGTTTTAAAGAATGCTGTAGGATTGTGTTGTAATCACAGCCATATACTGTGTGTGTGTGTGTGTGTGTGTGTGTGTGTGTGTGTGTGTGTGTGTGTGTGTGTGTGTGGTACATTAGGTGTCTCATTTTTGTTTTTTTTTGCCTTGCAGGAGACCTAAGCATGAAGGCCATCATCGCTCCCGTGGTCTGCTTCGTCTTTCTGCTGCTCATCGGAAGCATGGTGTTCGTCATGTTCAAGAAGAAGTACGTTTCCCGCTAAGCATCAAACACTCAGTAACGGTCACACCCTAGGGCAGTGTTTTCTGCAATGTTGTGAGCTTGTGACTGACCTCTGTGTGTGTGTGTGTGTGTGTGTGTGTGTGTGTGTGTGTGTGTGTGTGTGTTCCACTCTCTGTGTGTGTTCCAGGCAAATTGAAGGCCCCAGCGGCCCCCTCATAGCCTCTTCTAACCCAGAATACATCAGTGCCAATGATGGTAAGGAAAACAAGTTTTATCTTTGGGTGAGGTACAGGAAAGGTGATATTTGTTTATATTTTTGTCTGCTCTTTTGATGCAGATGTGTGTGTGTGTGTGTGTGTGTGTGTGTGTGTGTGTGTGTGTGTGTGTGTGTGTGTGTGTGTGTGTGTGTGCGTGTGTTACATACATATGCAATGGGTTGGTAACTGTCCACCTTCTCTACACATTCCCAGTCTACGTTCCGGATGATTGGGAGGTTCCTCGTGAGAAGATCACAGTTCTGCGAGAGCTGGGGCAGGGTTCGTTCGGTATGGTCTATGAAGGCATCGCAAAGGACATTGTGAAGGGAGAACCGGACACCCGTGTTGCTGTGAAGACGGTCAATGAGTCGGCGAGCCTGCGTGAGAGAATCGAATTCCTCAATGAAGCCTCAGTCATGAAAGCTTTCAGCTGCCACCATGTGGTAAGAATACCCCCCCCCCCTTTTGCCCCCCTTTAACCTTGAAGTCTTCACCGCAACACCCAGCAAACAAATAATCCAAATAACTTTTAATTTTGCAATTTAGCAATGAATTGTTGTTGTGCTCTTTGTATGAAAGTGACTCTTGCTAGATGTGCTGTAGTTCATCCTTTAGAGATGTGCACAGTGCAGTGGTTTGATCGTGTCAGAGATGCTAACTGGCTAACTGGCCTCTGTCCTGCTCAGTGAGAGTCTGTCTGTCTGTCTGTCTGCCTGTCTGTCTACACGCACTCACAGGGTCATTAGAATAGATGATGGCCTCGTGGTCACCCACTGATCTCACCCTCTCACTTTCTCTCACCTTCTCTCTCCCAGGTGCGTCTGCTAGGGGTGGTGTCCAAGGGTCAGCCCACACTGGTCGTCATGGAGCTGATGACTCATGGCGACCTTAAGAGCTACCTGCGCTCCCTGAGGCCCGATGCTGAGGTGAATGTCTCAGCACCATTTTTCCCAAGCATACTCCTGATCCTGGTTCTTTGTCCACCCCTCTCTATTTTTTTGTCTGTATCTTCAAACCTCTTCCTCTTCTAATGACAATATTTTCTTTTACTACCTGTCTACAATCTATGCATGAAAAAGGCTGGATAAATAAAATACATTATTATTGTTGTTTGATGATATTGTTGTATGATTGTTGTTGTTGTTATTATTATTATATTAATCCAATGCCTCATTGTTTTGTGCTTCCTCAGAACAACCCAGGACGTCCACCCCCCACCCTAAAGGAGGTGATCCAGATGGCGGGGGAGATCGCTGACGGCATGGCCTACCTCAACGCCAAGAAGTTTGTGCACAGAGACCTGGCAGCCAGAAATTGCATGGTGGCTGAGGATTACACTGTGAAAATTGGAGGTATGTTTCAAACACCAATGTGAGTGTGAATGGAGAAAAGAATAGTTCATGTAAAGGCTTATGGAGCATGTTGATAATGGCACACTTTTTTTCCTGTGTATTTGTTTATAGACTTTGGTATGACGAGAGACATCTATGAGACTGATTATTACCGGAAAGGTGGAAAGGGTCTGTTACCGGTCAGGTGGATGGCCCCTGAGTCTCTGAAAGATGGAGTCTTCACTGCCCGATCAGACTGCTGGTAGGTCCTTCACTGCCACACATGCTATCGCTCTCCTTCTGTTTCCGCTTCTTACTTTAACTGTTTTGCTTCTTGTTTTTTTCATACATTTTAGTACATTTTAGTTAGTGATTTTGTGAAATATTAGCCTAGCCTAGCTAAGTGCTGTCTGGTTGCCTTGGTTACCAGGTCTTTCGGAGTGGTGTTATGGGAGGTTAGCACGCTAGCTGAGCAGCCCTACCAGGGGCTCTCCAATGAGCAGGTGCTAAAGTTCGTCATGGATGGGGGATACCTGGACCGACCCGACAACTGCCCAGAGAGAATGTAAGTCTGTTTGAAGACAGACATACCCATTTACCCTGCCACAAACTGTAACCTAAACTTTAGAGTTGCTCTTTGGACTATACTATTCCTGTAAAGATCTTAAGTTGAATGATTTTACACCTTTTATAACCATGTGCTAAATGCTATTTGTCTTTGTCCCGGACTCTTTCCCTCGGCATACAGACACAACCTGATGCAGATGTGCTGGCAGTACAACCCGCAGATGAGGCCCAGCTTCCACGAGATCATCGAGATGATCAAGGACGATCTGGACTCCTCCTTCCAGGAGTTCTCCTTCTTCTACAGCGAGGAGAACAAGCCTCCGGAGACGGAAGAGTTTGACATGGACTTCGAGAACATGGAGAGCATCCCGCTGGACCCGTCGTCCTACTCGCAGCGGGAGGACAGCCTGAGCAGAGACAATGGGCCTTCGGTCGGCCTGCGGGGCAGCTATGACGAGCATGTGCCCTACACACACATGAACGGGGGCAAGAAAAACGGACGAATCCTCTCGTTGCCCAGATCGAGCCCATCCTAACGTTTTCTGCAAATCTATTTTTGTCTAGTTTGCTCGCTCTCTTTTCTTCCTCTCTCCCTTCTTTCCTCCTTCTTGTCCTTATTATTTTTTTATGATTTACAATATGCAGATGCCCTTCAAAACAAAAACACAGATCTCAGGACTTTTTTTTTTCTTTCATCACTACTACATGCATGATGGCAAGGATACAGACCTTTAACTACAAACCATTCATGCTGATCACCTACAACTTTCCTCAGCTCTCGATTATTTTGTCTCTTTTGCCAAGTTCCCAAGACTGGTTAGTGAGGGGAAAACAAAACAAAACAAAGACAGACAAAACAAAGCGAACTGTGAACAGACACTAGACAAAACCAGATGACTGCCTCTTGTTTGACCTCTTCAGACTTTCCTGTCTCTCCTCTGAGCATTTTTTTTTTTCAATTACTTTCTTTAATGAAATCTTCTCATATGGTGGCCTTTTTGATAAGTGGCCTATAAACAAAGAGAACTGTCTATCAGTACTTGTATTCATTTTCTTTGAACAATGGATTGAAGAGTTTGGAATCTGCGGGACTGGTAGAGACTCTAAGAACAAACTTCCTGTCAGAAGCTTTTGCCCTGCAGAATTCTAAACCTCACACAGATACGTGTGGTGTTTTGTTGGTGAAAAGAATAATTAATTTATTTGCTTTATTTTTTTCTCCTTTCAGTTTTGTTTCTGTGTCCTTGCATTTTGGCTGAAGGATATTTAAACAGTTAAGAATTTGACAAAATAGTCCATCAAACTGACCAATAGCTGCTGCTTTGATATATCATATAGTGGGTATAGTGTAAATTTATATGTGATATATAAAATATTGACACGTCAGCATTTTATATATCTAGAAAGATAATATTGATTTTTTTTTTTTCCTTTTGATATTGTTGATTTTTGTAATATTTTCATCAGAAGCGTTGCTCTTAAGATATTTTTTCAATCATCTGTTTATTATATATTAAAAAAAAAAAAAAAACCCTCCCTGTAAAAATAATAGGAATTCCCCTTCAGTGCTTGAAGCTGGCCACAAGGCTTGTTTTGGCTGTTGTGAATGCCCTGGAGAAGCAAGGTGTTCTGAAGGACGATCCTTTCCTTCCATGCAAAATCTCATAGTAACTAATTGGCTCCAAATTGGCAGAGAATCACCCCATGTTAATTGAAGTATGTTGTGTTTGATGTCAGAAATGTTTTGTGTTGTCTCGAGCTGAGACTTTAATCAATCGCTGTCCTTGTTATGTTTGTTTAATTCATATTTTATGTAACAACGTCTGAGACTGATGAGCTGTTAGGTTTCGTCGTCAGTGGGGGGAGAGCTTAACTTGTTTTGCCTGGATGATTCGAGAGCTTAGTGTGGACTTTTTATTTCTGCAAATGTGAAGTATGCACACATCTGCTTACCATTGTATCACTGATGATCCTCCATCTACCAACAGCTTCTTGGAGAGCTTAGGATTCTGGAGCTTGTTTTCTTTGATTAGTCTGTAGTGAGAACTCCTCTGATCATTCTATATCCACTCACTAGATGATACAGCGGTAACCCTAATGAATCTCACTGCCACAAAGAAGCCACCAAACTCTGGAACCTTCTATTCTTATTCTTGGTTGTGTGGTTTAAGAAAGCTCTAGAATTCCTATAGCTCTACACTGAGCAGTGGGCTCTTCCCATAGGCGTGGTTGTGTAGGTATGTCGGAGGCTTTGGAAAGGGTGTTGCAGTGACCCTTGGCTGAAGGCTACGGTGTGTATTGCAGGAACCCATTGTAGACGCTGAACTTTCGCTCCTTGGGAATCCTAGAGAGGTCTCGAAATTCCTTGGTTGAAATGTTTTGCTCAGTGTTACTGCCCCCCACCCCCCAAAATAACATTGGGGTGAGAACCAAGTTATTCTGAGGGTCCTCAGCTTAAAGAGGTTGATTGAGCTCCAGTTAGGCTGAAAGATGAAGTTGTTGTTTTTTTCCATCACCTCATCTTAGGTTTGAAGATGCCAGATTCTGCCCTGTGTTTGTTTTCACTGAGGGGTTGACACTGTTGATGCTCATGTCAGATTTTAATACTCTAAAGATGGACTTTCTGCAATGTTTGCTAGGGTTATCCGACTACCTTGGCATACTGGGGTGCAAGTTAACAAGTGTCTGCCCTTGTCAGATGTGCCTGTAGTTGTGAAAACATTGCCATGTCCAATCTGACTCGCTGTCACAGGACATTCCCACTTGGAACAGCACCTGTGTGGAAAGGCCTTCAGCTCTTTCACTGATTCTCAATGCTGGTTCGTTTCTTCCCTTGACCACAGTCCCCCAAGATTCACCACGGGGCATCTAAGCAAACAGCATGGCTCCAACAGTAAGAAAAAGTAAAGCTTTTTCTCCTATGGACCTGGGTAGCAGTAGCCACTTAACAGTTTACACTCTTCACAGTCAGGTTAGTTACTGGTGAATCAAACACGTAACAATTACCCCTTCCAGTGCTCTCAATAGAACTTGCCGCAGCCCCCAAGTTGTGCCTTCTGCAAGAGCCCATGGTATTAGCTACAAGACAGAGGGAGGGTAGGGGTGGATGCCCAAGCTTAACTTGGTTAATATTTATCCACATCTGTGCACACTCTGCCTGGTGTATATAATGTGTTTGAGTGTATATATTTATGTGTGTAGAATGGGGTTTGGTGAAATATGAGGAGTCTGGGTCCAGCCTGCTTCGGGAGCTGTGACAGAGGGCAAATTCCAATGTCCAACCTAAACCCTGAACCCTCAAAGACTTAAGTGATATTCCACCATTTTGGGAAATATCCTCATTTACCACCTCCCCTCGAGTTAAACAGTTGAGTCGTGTCTTTCTCCAGTCCATCCAGCCGTTCTCTGTGTCTGGTGGTTGGACTTTTAGCTCTAGCTTAGCATTGATCATTAAATCAAATCAGATGCCATTAGCATCTATTTTACCGTCTCTCCTAAGGCTCTCCTACTGTCTTGTTCAAAAGTGACTGAAGTCTGATAGTTTTGCTGACTCTTCTGTAGTTGCCAAGTGCACTAAAACCAACAATAAGTGATTTTCTAGCCTGCCATGGCATGGAACTACTCTAATTCAACGTATGGAGGGACAATTTTCATGTCATATCAGCCCAGAAAATGTGTTCGTACAAATCTCAGAATTCTTAGTCACTTTTGAAAGACTATAATAGGAGAGATGCTGACGGTCTAATTTTAATTTAATAATCTGTGCTAAAATGGAGTTAAAAGTCCTACTGTCATACTCAGAGAACGGCTGGATGAATTGAAGAAAGGTAAAACTCAGTTGTTTAACTCGAGGAGAGGTGGCATATAAGGGTATATCCCCAAATGATGGCATATCACTTTAACTAGAATGAGTCTGCCTTGTGACAGGCCGGTTCATGCCAGTTAATTCTGAGGGATTAGGGTTTAGGGTGGACATTGGCATTAAGCCAGGGTGGTGCTGGAACAGGACTTGCTGCTGTGTAACCAGCTTTTTTTTTTTTTTTTTTTTTTTTTTTCTTTTAATAAGATGTAAATCTAATTACCAGACTACAGTGCTTTAGAATATCGTCTTCATCCACAACTTTTTTTATTGGCTATTTTCCAGGTTTGTAAATAATAAATAAGATGTTTTAAGTTAAAGGAAAAAAGCTAAACGATTACACCCACTCAATTTCACACACACATAATTATGACAAAAGACAGTTAAGTTTTAGTTGTCATGGTTGTGAAGAGTACATGGAAATTTCTTATTCAGAAAATTAGCATATCTTTGAAAAAGCAGATGATATTTTATTTATTTTATTATAATCATTGTATAAAATCCCAGCTAGCTTTTTATTACAAGTTTTAAGAATTATTCAGTGTTGGGTAAAATTGTGTTTTCTCTCTTGTTTAGTTTTTTCCCATTGTTTGAAAAGAGAGTTCTAGTTCGAGAGGGAGAATGAGTTTGGTGTTGTGGTAAATTCTTTTTTTGTTGTTTTGATCGGACGCAGTCTACCTCAGTATGTATGAAATTTTAGTCAAGCGTTGCTTCTCTCTCTCTCTCCTTCTCTGTCTTTCTGTCACTTGCTCTTTCTCTCTTTATCCCTCGCGGTATCTTCCTGCCCATGTCAGTGTTTTAACATGGGTGTTATGGTAGATCTCAGACCTGTCAGTGTGTTCAGCTGGACTGGTCATCCTAAAGAGGGCTTATCACTGATGGCATGAAACAAATTTTAAAAAATGGATTACGTCTCTCTCACAGAGCTGCAGTCTAATCTGAAATTGGCCCTCCCTGTTATAATTCTTTTTTTGTATTCGCATGTATTCAAGCGTTTGGTGGTGGAGTTTTGCGAAAGGCAACATTTACTAATTGATGACTATCCAGTCCTGTGTCAAAAAAAGTATTAGAAAGCACAATAGACAAGAATTCTTTTGTCAGGATATTCTGATGAGTGTGACTGTGCCATGGCTTGCTATAATACTGTATACCAGCACTTATTTAATTAATGGTGACAGTCCAGAGTTTTTATACTTTGTCCTGTCACACCAATGTTTTCAGTTACTAGCACTTATTACAACTACATCAAGCCGTAGATTCCAAATTGCCCAATCGTGACATTCATTTATGAAATTCTCTGATTTCTGTGTTGGAGGCACGTAATTAACGGAGTAGTTAGATTAAGGGGGAGATACTCAAGCAAGGTCAATGCCATGTTGACTTTGTTTGTAATTTTGGTGAATACTGACTACCATAATGGTTCACGGCCAACCGAATTTTCCTTGCCCCTCTAATAGTGACAGGAACTAGTTGGTTGTGCATGGACACTGACGTCATACTCTAGTACCAAATAAAGCCTTTGTGCTGTGGGAGATAGGAATTTGTGGCACAGCTCTGTCCTACAGTGCTACAGCAAGAGGGCTGACCTGGTGAATACATATCCTTCACTAATCGAGAAAGAAATGAAATTTGGACCCAATGCCTTCTGGTTTATGCTATGAATGTGATTCTTGTTAGTTGTTATGTTTGTGCTCTGTTATTTTTTTTTTATTTTATTTCATTTTTTTTGTTCTTCTTTTTGTTTATGTACTTCTTGTTAATGTACTTTTTCTACTGTGAAATATCAAGAACCATCTTATAACAATGCCATAGTTTGGGGGGTTTGGGGACATAACAAACAGCATGTCTCTGTTATTTTGAATTGGATTATCTTCAGTAGGGAGTACTTTTTTGGGACAATCCCATGTGCCATAAAATGTCCAACTCTGAAGTGAAAACCTGACTTGGGGTCTCCAGTACTCAGGGAGGTCTAATTCTGTAGGGTTCCAAGGGATGGAACAAGGTTGACTGAAGTATCTGTTAGAAAAGGAGGACAGGAAAAAAAACAACTTTGTCCTTATCAAGGATAATCAAAGTAGAGCTGAACCTTTGCAAGTATGTTGGGTAAAAAGTGAAAAAAAAAAATCTAACCTTCCCCTGGTCCCTCATGAACACTGGCTGAATGTGTACTCCCCCTAGTGGATGGGATAGAAGTGTAAAAGCAGGAAGGCAGAGTTAAGCCAGTCCCCCCCCCTCACACACACACACACACACACACACACACACACACACTCAACCACCCACCCATAGTGCCTTGTGCAGATTTCTCAAGCGTCCTCCCAACCAAACTCTCTCAACAGAAACTGATTGTCTCCAAAGTCGCTCATGGACTGGGGCAAACCCTTGACTGGAGTTTTAACCACACCACATTGTGCATCCTCAAAAAAAAAAGTGCATCTTTCAAAGACAAAGTTGAGAGATTTTGTAATACAATAGTTGTAGATAAAAATGCAAACACAACACATACACAAAAATGTATCACATCTTCCTGCCTGGCTCCATGTTACTGTATTGGTGTCTGTGAATGATGATTTGGTCTTTTTTTTAAGCAGGAAACTGGTCTCTTCTTGGCTAAGCTCTGGCTTGCTTTGTGTGCTTTGAGCCCCTCATGCGGGCAACATGGCATTATATAATTGAACATTGATTGCATGGCACTTTGGTAATTGTACATTTGTCCCCAAAGCTCACACTGCAGAAGGCTTAAACGGGTCTTAAATTCAAGCAAGGTGATTTCTTGTAATCTGTAGTCTTTTTTTCTCAAATGAAACCGCCTCATTCTGTATATTATTACAACAGTAATTGCCCCCCAAAAACTAAAGCACTTAATTTTTGGCTAATTTTATTTTGTCTGGAAAAAAAAAATGAAACTCCTAAAGTGGTTTAACAGAGCAAGCTAGCAATGCAGCACAGGTTGAGAACAAGGCATTGTTTGTCATTTTATTTGTTTTAAAGAAAAAAGTATTACATCTAGAGATGTTGATTTTTATTTTTTATTTTTATTTTTTAGCCAAAATAGGGAGGGCAAATACAATTACCTTTTTTTCTGACTGTAAACTTTTACTATTCTTGTACATTATGGAATTAACATTGTTATCAATGTATATAACTTTTTTTAATAAAATGAAATGTTTGATGGCTATTGCTCATGACGCTACCCCACTATCTGATCAAGATTTCAGTTCACTTTCTGAGTGAGAAGCAGCACAAGTCAATGATGATGGTAATGATTATGAAGACTGAGCCTTTAACACATTTCCCCTTTTTAGGTTTACTCAATCTGACTTCATTTTTATATCAAGCATGCCACCCCAAAATGAGCCAAATCAATTTCCGCATCCACAGTATCTATTAGGCCTATTATTCTGTGATGCACTGGGACGCTGAATACGATTTAGTTTGATCATCTTAGACCAAAGTGATGAGTCCCATTTTGAACATTTGTTTTCCAATTTAAAAAAAAAAAACTGGAATAATTGACCACTGCACATTCCTTTTGGAAATAACTAAATGAGAATAATAAGCTACGGGGTAACAAGCCACATTTATTCCTCAATATTCATATCCCAGAATGATGAAGCTCCAGGATGATCCCCCTCTGTTTGGTCTCACACATGCATGGAGATGTGAAACAACACGTGTGACTTTTAGGACACTGATTGTCGGGAGATTTTTGCCACACACACCAGAAATTTATCTTGCCCTAATGTTTTATTTTAATTTTAAAAAGCACATAAACATTATGGGCAACAAAAAAAAAATTAGAAAATTTCCAGAAATCTATTTTGTGTGTTTTTTATATTTCATTTCTTTCGTTTCTCTAAGTGTAGTCCATGTTTAAATGATAATGTGTTGGATGTCAGGTGATTGAAATTTTTTAATTTTTTGATGTTGGGAAAGTGAAGGGAGACCGTTGGCGTGCCCTGTTTTTCTTAGTGGCCCGCTCCTGATGATATTCCAACACATTCACTACTCTGGAACTTTAAACCCTTCCTTTAAAAGAGAACACAAAACAACACAAACACACAAAAAACAAGATGTCTATCCTTCTGAGTTTTGTGTTTGTGCTCAGATTGCTGCTGCTTCCCTCTGTGTTCACACAGTTATGCTGATAATTATGTGTCGTACTGGTTAAAGACCTCTCTCTGTTTTTGTCTCACGTATTGTGTGAGTGACACAAATCAGATACATTGTGTACACATTATTTGTTGCCATGGCTTCATATACAGCCATGGGTTTTATGTATGGCCTCTTGGCCAACCCATTGACAGCTACAAAGATGCATACTCACACCAGATCCAAATGTGCCACTCTTTCGGATATGGAATACACATCTGTCCTTACACGTTGACACACACACACACATACAGTACACACGTTTTTTTATAGTCACATACACATACATAGGCTACACATAGAAGTCATTATTTTACACAGACTACTCACACTGAATCAAAATGTGCCATGACAAGACAACGCTTGACAATTTATTTTTTTCTGTTTTCCAAAAGAGCCAAGCAGTGACATGTACAGGCAATACTGAAATGATATGAAAATAAATCTTGCTGTGTGTAAATTATTCTTCAATTAACTGTTTATATTAAAATTATGAATAAAATGATTGGAGAGTATTTTTTTTATTATTATTCTGCAGTCCTCCTTTTACACTTTGAAAAAGAAAAGAGCTGTTTCTCAGTAGGCACACATAAGATGATTTCTTGTCAGGCCAGGAAAAACCCCAGACTATGACACTATCGAGAGAACTGACCACTTCCATCACCATCACATTGAGGAACTGTTGCAGTGTTTTTTGTTTGTTTGTTTTTTCATACCGTGGTTCCCAGAAAATGAAACATTTTGTACAGTAGTATTACTAGCCTAATAGACTACTGTACAATCCATTCTGAGTGTTACTCTTTTGCTTACATTTACAACATTAAATTCAAATTCATACTTTTCAGTAAAGATTAGTAATTAAAATTTAAAAGCAAAGCTGAGGAGTTCAGTGTAAAGATAGTGGACTAGATTAAACAAGACCCCATTTGGCACTTCTGGTGCTGCTACTGTACATGCTACCTGGTATTGAAGAGCAATAGTGGTTTCCTACCTTGCATGCAGAACTGTACAGTGCAAATCCTGGATAGCTTGTATATAGCTTGAATATAAGACTGTTTCTTATATATGCCATCCAAATTAATCTGAAGATCTGAAGTTGTGTTAAAACAAATAAAATGTAAAACAAATAAAAAGTGGAATGGTAGCAGGGAAAAGTAAGCCTAAAGACTAAACTAAGAAAAACAGTACACCAATGCACAGAAGGGCAAGAAAACATTAATTTCCATATCGTTTGAAAGTAACTCTACATCTTTTCCGTGTAGTTATCTTTCAGGCAAGTACATTTTGGTTGGCTACAAAAAGGTTTTTCATGAGAAAAAAAGTTGCACACATCTCAAGGTGGGTTGACAAAAAGCTCTCCCTAAGTTCGATAATAAAAAGTTCAAAACAGTTCAAATCTTCTAACTTATCCTCTTCAACCATTGATGAGATTATGTCCAACTGCATACACTCATCAATTCCATTAAAAGATTAAGTTTCTTTCTTACCCTAAATTCCTTGGTGTACTGCTTTTTAGTGTGTTCAGCACTTTTCCCTTGTCTTTCTACTTTGTTAAACATAACTAACTCTATTTATGGCCTTCAATTAGAAATACAGTCACTGATCTATCAGAAGGTGTTGCAGTCAGTTTTCATGAGAACAGACAAGGCCGCCGGATGTTATTTCACGTCAAGCGGTCTATACCCCAGCCTTCTGTTCATTCACCACCACAAAGTGTGTCACCAGACCTTGAGATAAGTGAAGGCATATAAGGTACGACCTGCATGTTCTCAGCAAAACAGTGTCTGTTCTCTGTGCCTGCAAGTGACAAAGATCAACCAGACAGAGGCGGCCTAAACCTGAGCTTCTGTCTGAGCCGAGAGGGACTATCAGTCCATCAGTGCAGAATGCTGCAGGGCCGCCAATACATGGCCTGGGAGGTGAAACTACTCTGTGACTTCTACCACCACTTCAACCACCACACACGGAAACAAGTTCCGCTTAACCCACTTTCTTTGTAATAAGCACCTCGATGCCAGCAGACGGTATCTCAAGACCAAAAACAGTAAATTACAAAAAAGTTTTCTGAGAGAACTATGATGTCAGGTGCCATTTCACACCCTCTCAAAAACCACCATTTGAATGATCTGAAGTTGATTATCTCAACGTTACGGTAACGTTTGAGTAGCAAACGTAGCAGTTTTGGGCTGAGGTGGCCTCAGGTTCTCCGCTCTCACCTTCCACTTTCACAATGGTCTGTTCTCTGTCTGCGCACTGTGCAGGGCCTGCACACACATGAACACACACACTCCTGCAGTATGACACACAGGAGAGAGAGAGAGAGAGAGAGAGAGAGAGAGAGAGAGAGAGAGAGAGAGAGAGAGAGAGAGAGAGAGAGAGGATCCTCTCGAAAGAGGAAGCTGCCTGCTCTGTTGTGTCGTTGAAGTGTAGCCTTTGCAGTTTGCATCTAGTAGAGGACTACTATGCACCCTCTGTGAATGTGTTCTGTGTGTTTTCACTGAGGTTATTGGACTGGAAGAGCATCTACAGACATCACGATTGGTTTTGGAATGTTTTAAGCTTGCAGTTCTCAGCCCGTCAGTCCTGCAGACAAAAAGGTGAGTTTTCGTTTTGTTTGTTTTATTTTGTTTTGTTTTAGACTTGCATATATCAGGCCTGTTGCATGAAGACAAAAGTGCCTCCATTTTCATAACTTAATCACATAATCTGACAGAAAACATCTACAACAGCTAGTAGAGACAGCAGATGGAGTATTTAATGGAAAGAATGCTTGACCATACTTGTTTATCATCTCAAAAAATATTCAAGCTTTAACAAGAGCTGAAGATCTGAGCGAGCCCTATTAATTGTGTTAGAAAAAGAAGCAAAGTGTTCCTGAGATCTTGTGCAGTTATTATGTAAAGCCAACTGATATTATCAAGAATAGATTTCAACTTTATACAAAGTCATTTGGCTTCCTACGCCTTGTTACTTCACCTCCGGTTTGTCGTAATGAGGAACTGACTGTACAGAATGGGTAGAGTCAACAGCTGTTTGCATAGAAAGAGTACCCAAAAAAGTATTCTTGTGGAATATAATTTAGTATAACTATTTACTGTTATGACATTGCAATATCCTTGTCATTGAGACTGAATATTTTCACACTGTTTGTAATGTGTTCAGGCTGTATTTAGTTTGTCTTGCATAATACAGTCACAACTGAAAGTAACTGTAACTGTATACTAGGTGCACCTCTTATGCTGTGCTGTGTTGTGGTTAAGGTGCTAAAACTTTCTGCAGTTCTGAGGTTGCCTGGACTTACAAAAGTGTAGAATTTGGGCTTTCGTTGTGTGGGTTTCAATGTGAATGTTATGTGTTACAGATTATATAGGTACTTTTCTTCTGGGCAAGGATTTAATTGGTTGGATAATGATGGAATTATCATGGTTAGTTAATAGGTAAAAAAAAAAAAAAAAAACTGTCTATTTATGTCATGTCCGAGTTTATGCGAAAATGTAATCATATTTTTATCGACTTGCGTGCAAGGAGAGCCCTTGCAAACTGGGTCACAAAGCCCATGTTGAATGAAACAAAACCACTGCCTTCCTCAACAGGCAAATTCTTCTACTACATCCGTTCTCATGAAATCTCCCCCACACTGAAGTCTATATGACACAACACATGTAGCCTGTTCTCCTGCTGGTGTGAGGGCACCATATAGAAAGTACAGCAAGTACATCACAAGGGGATCATATAGAAAGTTTGACTGACTCACTATCGTCTGTGCCACATGAGTCTGAGCTTGGGTTGGTCTTTTCCCTCCTTGCACTTCTTATAAGTCCACCCATCTGTCCACACCTCTTCCCTTTCTCTCTCTCTCTCTCTCTCTCACTCTGCTTCTCCTCTGTCTTTCCATCCCTCCTTCTCTCTCTCGGCCTCAGTTGCTGCTGTCAGCCTTGGGTATAGGGCTATGGGTTTGTATCATATGTTAGATAATCCTTTGCTGCCTGCCTGACCCCGTGCTGCTGGGACTCTCAGTGCCTTGTGCTCGCTTAACTCGCTCTTGGCGACTTCCCCCGACCATGGCGGACTCCCCCCTCAACAACTCCTGGCCCTCGTTCTCCAAACTCTGGATGAAACGCTGGTCCTTCAAAAGAGGTACATTGAGCTATAGCTTTTGTGATGTTGCTGTTTTCTTTTGTTTTTGGTTTGCTCCCGAATAGCCTACTCTTATGTGTACATTGAGTTAATTTAAAATCTCCTTTATGACTGTTTTGCCTGTTTTTGTCTTTTATGAGACTTTCATGGTGGAGTGACAGGTGTGGTTTTGTCAGACTTTTGTGAGTCTTTGGGGATTTGTTCAAATTAAGAATCTCTTGTATACTTAGATAAATGTTTCTTTTTCTTTTCTTTTTTTGTTATGTTTTTGTTTGTTTATAACAATTGAATCCCTCATACTTAATTCTATGAATTGAGTAGCCTAGAATTTGTCAGTAGAATTTGTGACAGCAGATACTTGCATGACGGTTGTCTTACATTAGGTTATTTCAGTGCGTCAGATAAGACGTCAATATGTTCAGCAAAGTAAGTCTGAAATTTCATTAGCATGACACGTTATCAGTCATCTGGCCGTCCCTCTGGCTACAGTTCTGTACCTCAGAAACGTCTTTACTTAGAACACCGTTTCGTAGAAGAAAACTGTCTCTTTTGACTAGTAATAGACCAAAATAATGTCTCAAAGACTTTGGGTTTCTATGACATCACCTTCCAGCTTTTTGCATGTGCTGGTCACTTCATTTAGCTGGTCTCCTCATCAGCTGTGCTTGACAGACAGATGTTGTGACAGGCAGAGGCCCTGTGGAGCTTGAGGGTGAGTTATTGTGGTAGTGCATGTGGGGGGAATGGCAGATCCCATGACAGATAGGTGTGACATGGGAATCACTGCAACTCGTGGAGATCACCTTCTCGGTACATCCATCTGTCACAACGCTTGTCCCCGCTCTGTGTCATGTGCACTTCATGCTCAGACCCGTGTGTGTCTGTGTGTGTGGTGTGTGTGTGGATTTCCCTGACAGACCTTAAACAGGAAGTGGCATTGAAGGGTGACAGTCCTTTTGTTCAGAACGGGCCTCTGCTGTGGTTTTTTGCTGGATGACAGTGGCAGCTTTATGTACCAAAAGTTTCAACACTTGTCTCAACACTCACCCTCACACAACTGCAGACTTCATAGGATTGAGAGAAGCATTTCTATGCTCACTTGCAGTCCTTATTCCAATTTATATGGAGTAGGCCATGTTTTTTTGGACCACTTTTTAGTAACATAATTCACTTCCCCTCCCAAGTTATTTTTATAATTTGGATATATAAACTCCTCAAGCACAAAATAGTGGAGCCATTTCACAGAGCTCCGTCTCTAGAGGTTGACAGAGGAACAGCCTGTGCAGTCTGCCTGTCGCCCCTTGTAATCCTGTTAAATAAGCCTCTAACTCACATAACTTAATGATTTGTGTGGCCAGTATGCTAACCTGTGAGGGTTTTTAAATGGTTGGGTCCTCTCCGTCCTCTCTGAGGCTGTGTGGGGAACCACGGGCAGAGCGGCAGTCCTTAGGCCTGCCTCTCACTGGGGACAGTCTGGGAGACTCTCTGTTTAACTTTGGGCCCGGCACTATTAAAGTGTGGCAGGCCGACCATAAAAGGCCGCCGGAGCATAACAAGCATCATGGTGTTATGGGGTTTACAAACTGTATAACTAATGCAGTTTGGACACAAACAGTCCGCCTTTACTTGGACACGGCTGCCGCGGCCGAGCACACGTGATTTACATCTGAAAATACAAACGTCGGTGCTACTGTCGGCGTATTGTTTGGAGAAGAGCATCTTTGACGTTCTGGCTTGGGTGGGGGTGTGAGATGTCGGTGCTGGTTTATAACAGGCGCTCGCTGCTCCTTGAAAGTCTGCTTTCCATCGTGGTCTGGCTCCTCTGAATGGATATAATCCCCATCTGAACTCGAGGCTCCCACCCCCACGGGCCCTAAATGTCTCTTGCACAACACTGGGCTCAGCTTGGAGGATTCCTCATTTTGACACCAACTGTAAATGACCCAGAGGAAACCTTCAGCTAATCCCACACTGCTGTTGGAAGACATGGTGTTGAACACTGCTGCTATGTTTTGAACAATGGATAACAATTAGTTATGATTAATGACGAGGTAATGCTGAATAACATGTATTAGGTTTAGCATTTGCTGCGGCATCAAGTCTTATATAAGAGATATAAAACAGGAATATGGAGCTTCATAGTATAGGCTATGCGTTGTGTCTAACACTTGTGGTAAAACCAGCATGACCACCAGCCGGTTTAACGCTTACACAGATTCCTGTATGCCATTCAAAGGCAAACCAAAAGTATTGTATTTATGTTTATTTTCATATATCAATTTGAAGCTTCTCACTTCTCTAAAACCATGGTTTCATTTCTTTTTCAGGTAACTGCCCAGGGCAGTTGCCATTCTGGGGTTTCTGACATCATGTGAACTGCAGTCTTAGTTAATGCAATGTTGGCAATAAGGAGCTTTCTGTGTACTTATTGTATAAACAGACCCTACTATGTAGTCCATGTAGATGTGTAGAGGTCAATGCAAAGTCCAGTTTCCTGCGCTTGGCAAACCGGCATAGCAGCCTAGCAGCCATTTCTTCAAACAAACCCCAGTTGAAGTACGCCTGAGTAAACATCGGTCTGTTTTAGACAGCGCACAACATGTCTCATCTGAGTTTTGTTTATTGTAAGCAGTGTTTTGTTGGCAGCGTGTGGTTACAGTGCCCCAAAAACAAATAAGTCATCTAATGAACAAGATAGACTGTTATGGTCTTGATGCCAACTCCAGGGTGTGCTGATTGAAAGCTTAAGGGTATAGTCTGCCATTCTGGAATGGGTGTTGATGTTTAAGCCAATCAAATTAACCCTCCTCCATCCTGTGCTCCTAAGGCAAGGTATTGATTGGCTGGAATTGTTTATGGCTCGGCGCAAGCCACTATGGTTGTTTGTCACCTATACAACAGCAGGGATGTGGAGGGAGACTTGGGTGCTCTTAAGTGCACATAGGCTACATCTAGACTCACAGCTTAAGGACTGTGATTTGTGAGGAGCAGATTTTGATAAATTTGACGGAAAAAAAATGGATCACTGGCTTACAATTACAGGCTTTACCTTTAAACATTGCCTTTCTAAAAATAAACTAAACCCCAGAACAGATGCCTGATGTTGTGACATGGTTTCGATCATTACTTGTGTGCTTACAGTAAGATTAGTGTGTGCCTCTGATTGTGTTTATATTGATCAGGCAGGGTTGTGTTTGGCAGGGTCTGAAGGTAAGCCATGCGCCCCACCTGCAGCTCTAGGCTCAGGAACTGAGTCTTCCTCCTCCCTCTCTCCTAACTCCATCGCAGAAGATGTTTTCTTCACGAGCCTGACAGAAGAGCAGGTAAGGAAACATTCAAATTGAGAAATCTGTCAAAAGTAGGCTAGAAAAAATGTTTTTGCAGGGAGATTTCTAGGGATTTGTGAAAAAGTAATTCTATCAGCTTTTATGTTTTACACTGAATGTATTTGTAATATGTAGTGAATAGAAGAGTTCGTTTTCATGTTTTATGTAGGCCTGCCACAAAATAACTCTTTTCATTCATGGTCCATACCTAACAAAACCCATACAACCTTGAATTGATATGGTGCATGAGTGTAGCTTTCATCTGTGTGACAGAGCCACAGTTCGGCAGAAAGTGACTATGAGAACCCTGGGCAATATGTGGACAGCAGCGCAGAGGACCTCCTCACTCTCGACGCCTCTCTGAGAGACTCTGAGTTCTACAAGGACCTCCAGCCCGAGCCTGTGACCTCAAGTCCGACGCCCCCCACGGCCCTGTCCATCGTCATCACCCCCGTCGGCGAGCACCCACTCAGCCCCACGCTGCACGTCTACCAGATAGTGGACCAGGGCTCTTATCCAGACCCTGCAGTGGCGACAACCAGCTACAGCCAGCTCCCCTGGCGCTTCAGCAGCAGCATGGAGCAGCAGTCCAGCGACTCGGGGGAGCAGCCCACTGTCACAGTCAACACCACGGTGCAGCTTGGGGAGCCCGTGGCCCCCGCCGTGACCCCAGAGGTCCGCCAGCGTCATGACTCGTCGTTCGATTCCGACCCAGACAACATCCCCATGCTGGTGCGCTCCATGTCCACATCCCGCAGACACAGCTGGGACGCACCAATCTCCCCCATAGACCTGGGCAGAAGGTAAGGCAGCATGGGCCTATTTTACGTAAAGCTCCAAAGCTTATTTATGGCCCTCATTGACAAAGTGGCGTTTCGCTGACAAAAGAATTAATGAGCACTTTGTTTCCCTGGCAGAATGTTATTGGTTTTTTGCGGGTGCTAGGCCCCTCTGTTCTCCGATTGACAGATAGCAGCGAGGTGGTTATGACTTGTTTATATACGTGAGTCTATGCTGAGAACACAGGCACGGGGCTATTAATAGCCTGCACAGTCTCATATGGGGCCAAAGAACTTCCTTTTTTGATACTGTGTCACAAGCATATGTGACGCTGGGGCTGTGGTCTGCTACTTGTAAACAAAGTGTCTATAACAAGATGGCTGCTAAAGTGGTCCCTTCCTCCACATGACCAACAACAACCCCCAAAATTACACTCTTTTTTTCTCTTGTCATTTTCATCAACTATTCTTATACCTGGTGTTGTAGAGAGAACTTTCGAATAAGATTCTGATGCTTCAAAAAATGTGGTTCCCATTTATGATCATAGCCAAGGTTATGATCATAGCTTACTGTGTGAGGTTTGTGAGGATTAATATTGTGCCCATTAACTTAAATTTGAAATAAAAGAGTGCTTGTTTTTTTTAACCTGTTGCTTATTTGGCTGTTAATGAATGAATTGACCTAAGATCTCCTTGGATTTCAGACTCAGCCTGGACACGACTGAAAGAGACAGTGATGGAGAAAGAGAAGAATCAATTCTGTCTAAGCACAAACCGCGTTTTGTTTACCCAGAATCAGAGGAACAAACTGAGCATGATACTGCAGATCAACAAGAGGTTAGTGGGTAGAGCAAAGAACACTATTTCTTCATGAGTTGTGATGGAACAACAAATGAATAATATACTGACTATTCAAAGAAATAATTCTAAAGAAGCAACTCGATTCCAAAATTCATCCAGCCTTCCCAGAGTCATAAAAGCCAGAGGCTTAGAGGAGCTCTTTTGTTTTTAATGTCTGACAATCTACAAATTAAATCTCTGGCGCTGTCCGATGGATTCATTGTTGTTGCAGGAACCTGACAGTACTGGGAGGACCCCGTGTGCAAAGGCTGACATGCTGGCATCAGATGAGAGGTCCAAGGCAGCACGTGTGTCCCGAATCCTAGAGACGTCCAGCCAAGCTGCCAAGGCCTCAGGAGGTCAGTTCTCATCATCACGCTAGCCTAGTAGACTGAGGCAACCAATCACTGAACTTCCATCTTAGCTTGGGGAAATATCGGAATCGGAATAATCTTTTCCCTATATCTAGGCTATTATATCCACCATCAATCTACTCTACCCATCCAACTCTATTCAACTCTACACTACCCCTGATTGTTATCCTACATACTGTAAAGTGGTAGTGAAGCTTACATTTCATGAACTTTTGAGAAACGCTCTGTGATGATCATGATTCATGGCTATTGGCTAGTATAAAGGGCTAATAGCTTCTCCCCAGACGTTCTCTGTAATCATAAATTAGGTCTCTCGCACTATTCACAATTCAAGGCAGAGGTTTTTTTTTGCCAGGGTTTGGCTTAGCTGTGACTGTTTAGCTAGTGTTTACCTGTCACAGAGAAATGTGTTTTATATGCTGTACAGACATGGAATGCTATGACTGTTTCACTGAACTATGCCATTATCCTCTTTCTATCTGTGCCAATGTTATTCAGAGGAACAGGACTTAGAGGACCGTCTCCAGTCTGCAGAGGGACAAAGTCACCTGTAAGTGGAACACACATCACCCAAAAATGTCTCATCTTGAGATAACGATCCTGTGCATTTTTTAAAAGGAGAAATCCTGTGTGAATCAACCAATAGCCTTGTTGTTCAAGGTCAAGAAATACTGTCTATAGGAAAAAGAACCAGAAAATTTGATACATCATAGGATCAATTAACAAACTAATAACTAATATTAACTGAATGTGGCATGGATGAAACTGAGAGTAAGTTCTCTGCCCTATCCACTTAGTGTTAGTTGTTGGTTCACTATCCGCTCTACGTTGTATCAAATAACAGGGCTGATGGATTGATTCATGCCAGATTACTCCTTCTAGTCTGTAACTGTAATTAAACATTCAGATTCATTTCCACCAAAGCAGAACAGCCCAGTCTGTGTCCTTTGTGTCCTGTATCAGTGGGCTCTCAGAGAGTTCAAAAGAACCAGTCCTGCAATGTTCATTGCATGACTCTGTCCAGGGAAAACACTCTTAAGAGTCGACCCCCCCCCCCCCCCCCACACACACACACACACACACACACACACACACACACACACACACACACACACACAAACCATCCCGTCCCTGTCCCGCCATCCCTCCTTAGACAGCAAGCCGGCAAAGTGTCCTCCTACAGCCACTCTGTCTCCTTGTCTTGTTTGTCTTAGGCTGATGGTACAGAAAGTTCTACAAGAGCTTAAGCAGTACCATGGGTAAGTACATGTAGGAGAAGGGAGGAAAGCTTGCTTGCTGTTGCAGTGCCAACCCTCCCCCTTTACACTCCTAACTGACTTGCTGGCATGGGCATTACTCGGCACTGGTATGGGCCACACTCACGATTTGAAAGCTGAACTCCCAAATGACTCCACACTTTTTAACAAATGTAGCTGAAATGGAAAAAAAAAATGGTTGAAAAGAAAGGAAAAAAAAAACAACAGAGTTAGTTGAAAAGACATTTTAAAATATTTTGGTGGTTCAGCTATTCAGCATGGTGTGATTTTATGGAGGATATCTCACAACTGCACTGTCTGTTACGAGTGTGGGTTTTTGGTGAGCAGACAGCCACTTGGATTTTCTTTTTAGGTCTTCCAGTGCTCTCAGAAGTAAGCTAAAAGTTCTGTCTTGTCCTCCCTGCAGTGCCAAGCGCAGGAATAGGAGCTCAGAGAGGAAAGTGGAGTCATCAAATGTCACCTGGTATGAATTCCTCAACGAGTAAGTCAATGATTTTCTGGAGATTTTGCTATTGAGGCTTTTTTTTAAGTCTTTCTCTAAGAAAACAAGCCGATAAATGTAACTTTTTTCACAGCAATGAGGACGAGGAAGAAAAGACAGAGAAATCCGAGAAGGGCACTAAGGTCAAGAGGACTCTGAGCTCCCTAAGGAACCGAATGACCGGCTCCTTCAACAAAGACAAGGTGAGAAACAACCATTATTTCACAACGTGGAGTATTGTCACATGATTTGTTCTGATGCATTGACCTTTTTCTGTAAAGAACAGTCATCTTCAAAGCTCAAGTTAGGAACTCACTAAAGTTCACATGATTGTTCATTTACCGATGAACATCCCCTTTTTGTCATAAGGTGACACTATCTGGCCTCATGTTTTCCCAGATGTTTCTGTTGTACGTAACCATGTAACCAAATAAAAGTTCCCTTACCATGAAATAGAAAACACTAATAGTCTTTCCCCTTCTCTCCACCTTCTTCTCTTTTTACAGGGTAAGATTCGGGAGAAAGAGAAAGAGCAACAGAAAGAGAAAGGGAAAGAGAGGGAGAGAGAAGAGAAGGAGAGGGAAAAAGTACGCCGTAGCAGCTCGAGTGGTCACCAGCTTGTGCCTGGCTCTTTCTCCAGCTGGGCCACCTGCTCACTATGCAGCAAGACTCTGCAGAGGAAGCATGGTCTGCAGTGTCTGAGTGAGTACCACAAGCCGCATGCCAAGGCCTCACACCGCTTCACCACAGCTTTTCTCACCCCCCACCCTCATCAACTTCAGAATGGATGGAGCACTTCCACACAGAGAGCACAAAAGCTTTTCTTTCTTTTTTTTCATAGTGCAAAATGATTGAGCTAACAGTCACAGTATTCATTCACTTGCACATTTGTGTGGTTAGTTGATTGGGAGGATTATTTACTTGGTGAAGAGAAGTCTGTCAGTCCTATAGGCTTTCACCATCACATGCTAAAGCCTTAGACTGCAACAGATCAAGTCTGCCATCAAACTCATTGTCTCATAGAAACTAATTTTTATCTTGTCCATCACTACTACTATGGTCTTTATTTTCTTCTTTGTTCACTGTTTTGCATCCAGCTGAATGGTGTTTCTTATCACCCTGATCTTTTGCTATTCACTTCCACAATTTTGGGCCACCACCAGACTTGCACAGTTTCCTGTGGATGATATAGCCTTCTTGCATGCGGTGGTTCTCTCATGAAACCTGCCCGTGTCCAGTGTTGCCCACAGAATTTTCTGACACTTGGCATTTGGAGGGTGGATTGGAGGGGATGGGAATTGGGTGGGGGGTGGTGTTGAGGGGGGATGTTGTAGTTATCATACTTTAATGTTTATGTTATAGTTACATGCTCTAACACAGCCAACATGAACTTGCCTGTGAGGGCTTGGAATGAAGATTCATCCAACTCATAGGTAGCCTCATAAATACTCATTTTGTTATTTTAAGTGACCACTTTAATCCTGTTGCTACTTAACAACCTAAATATCCAGTCTGCCACTTAAAGCCAAAGATTGCGGTGGAAAATGTTACCATATTTTTTCACATTCAATTAGAAGTTGTCAATGTACAGTATGGCGAACACTGGCCTGTGCCATATGCTGAAAGTACTGTATCAATTAACTAGATTCCTTCAGCATGGGTGTTCTTTTGCTATTACATAACTGAGGCTAAGGGAGGATAATGGAGAATTTGATTTCAGTCACATGATGTGAAGTCTCTGGAATGCTAAAAAGATCTGTTGTGAGTTGTGAGTCTCGTGGTCAGATCGGAGGAGGCTCTGAGAGTTGCTGGTACTATGTAAACGTATATAGGCTATTTGTTACTATAGGCACAAATATTCTTTGTATTGAATCCTATAGGCTTCATGCATGCTAAACAGACAGGCTTGCATGTATGTGTCCAAACACAGAGAGAGAGAGAGAGAGAGAGAGAGAGAGAGAGAGAGAGAGAGAGAGAGAGAGAGAGAGAGAGCCTGTCCACTGTTTTGAGAATCTGTGATAGGAAGGGTATTTGTCCTTCTTGTTCATTCACTCACAATTATTCACTCACAAGGACAGAATTGGTCTTTTATCTTCTCACCAGACAACACAATTCTATGTACCAGACAGGATGTTTTATACTGTACACTCACCAGACAAACACAGTAGGCTAATCTTGAGAAGACTCCTGAGAAGATGGGTATCTCCTATATCTTTCACTTCTGCTTGTCTTCTAAAGAACCTGTTTGTAAATAAAAAAAAATACTGCCATGACACATAATTTACATTATCATTAGGCTAATGACCTCTCTCATTTTTAATTTTAATGTTTTGTTTTTATTGCTTTTGCATGTCTGTAGCCTAGCCCACAGGCTTTAAATAGCCTACCATAATACACCATATCAACCACATCTTTAATTAATGTGGAGCATGATGACCTAACAATTTTTAAATGTAGGCCTGTAGCTTGTGTATACTCACATCATAACATGACTTAATGTGCAGACTGTTCCACTGCTTCCTTTGCATTGGGCCAGCCTAGGCTATATGTCTTCAGTCATACAAGGTGATAAAGAACACACAGAGCACTCATAACTCCGGAGCTGTCACAGCACTGTCAGGAAATATGATGTATAAATGTTTGAACTGGACTGCTTACAAAACAAGTCGCCCTGATATATCTCTCCAGGCAGCATGCATTCAGAACATCAAGAGGTAGCCTGGCCCCAATAGTTTTACACTGTCCAGACTAGTACTGCAGCAGAGGTGTGTAGAAAGAGGAACACCATGAGTGGGAAGCTAAGTGGATGTGTTGGTTTCAAAGAGTCTATCAGGACGGTAGCCTTGCTATTAAAGTACTACAATAATAACTACACAGTCATAATTACTGACAAGATTATTGTAATACATAGCGTATTAGGTGTACTGTACATTATAGGCGTATACGCATGCAGTTTATAGATTTGTATGATTTAATAGAACCGTTAGGATTTAGTTCATATGAGATGAACAGCATTAACCTATAGAAAGTTCAGAATATTATAAAAGCAGGTTATTCATAAAGAAACATGTTGCCTAAGCTGCCATAATTCGCTTGAGGTGTCACGGTGCCAATTTCCCGCATGTTTAAAATCACTGATAAATTGTATCTTATTTGCATGCTGTGTTGTTGTCTCTTTAAATCGGGCCCCAGCCCATAGTGAATCGGCTTTGGAATGCTTGGTCTGGATTGTGTGCCTGTGATTGTTCCCACAATGCCTTGAGAATCCAAGAAGCGGACTAAACTCAGCATCCGACAAACTATGCTGGCAATAAACGTAATTTTATGGTTTTGTACTGAGAGAAGTGATGTGTTGGTCGATTAACTGAGATCTGTGGAGGGACTTTAATCGGAATCCAAAGGTCTTGACAGAAACAAAACGGTAAGCCGATGTTAGACGCATCAGGTGCATTTGATCCAGTCAACATAACAAGTGAGCTAGTGGCTAGTACGTATCGTTAGCCTGGAGCCAGCTGGACAACCCATGAGCTGGGAGCTAACTTGTACAGCAAGTGATTTGCTAGCAACAACCTGTTGAAAATCAGTCCTGGAGCCATGTCTTAGCTGTGTGCATAAAGAGGTCATATGAACGAAGTAATGCTGTAATGTTTTATGATAAAAGCATTATTTGTATATTTTGAGAAGTTTTTCTCTAGCTCGGTCGACAAACATATTTAGGTTAGGACTAGCCTAATGTTTGTTTGGCAGCCACGGGTAAACGTTAGCCAAGTAACGTTAGATGCGTAGCTAACATTGGTTAGCAAAATGTAGGATGAAACACTATGGTTGAGTCCTCTAATTGTGTTTTGTTAAAATTACGTTAAGTGTGTCTGGAAAAGTGACCAATTTACGACACACGGAATTTGAAGGTTTTGCTGTTTTAATCCCAGATAACGTTAAAGGACTGCTGGATAGCTGACCCCCCTCACATCCTTGCATTTACATCCCCATAAATTTAATTGGTTGTTGTCAGGTTCGATTGAATGTAGAACTCGCTTGTTGCCTTGCTGCAAGTTTTTTTTCTGAAGTTTTTAGTTATCCTGCCACGATAAATTATAAGTGACCGTCTGTGCGCTTCTGATGTGCCCATCATGGCATTAGTCGATGTTACATAAAGCAGGATAGCAGCTTAAATGTTTCTAATGTTAGGGCCGCATCATGCCGATTTCTGTGAATAATGTTATTTTTGATGGAGGTAACGTTAATGTTTCGAGAATTGGACAGCCTTCACAGTAGTGTTTTGGGATACCCAACACTATATTCTGACACATCAGCGTAATGTAACATCCAGAATGAAATTTGAAATATTTCAGGTTAGATAATTGTTCCGCTAATAAGAGATCTCAGCACGTCTGAGAAAGAGTAATGCAAGTGGCAACTTTCATCATCACTTTAAGTTGATCATGATGTTCAAATTGTAGAATTTTCAGTAGACACGTCGAGTTGATGCTCAGACTGTAGAAAATGTGGACATCTTCTTGCCAGTCAGAATAACGTTATTAAGGCCGTGATCTTGTTTTCAATTGATTGATAGTCGATTCTACGTCTGGTTCTTGCTGGCTGCTGATTTTTGGTAGCCTCAAGCGCTCCTTTTTGTTTGTGGGAATGATCACATGCGGTTGATTCTGCTTGGCAGACCTGTTACACCAGAACATCAGTACTCACTTTAGCTTAGTTTTGTTTTTGCACGCTTGACTGCTCCTCAGCCCTCAGGCCTACACCGATTCTGCTCTCGACATCAGCCTGCCAGGGCAGTCATGGTCCTTCCGCTTAGATGTCATCGGTGAGGTTCTTGTGGTTTTGTGCAGAGACATTGTAACCTGTTGTGCTTGATAGTGTTCCCTGAATTTGTTTTTGTCATAAGAAATAGGCTAGGCTGTGTAGCATACACATTAAAAAGGAATATGTGTGTGAGGAAATGAATTTGCCTACAATGCCAGAATAAATGGAAGCATACAGATTATCACCCGATTTGTTGACTGTAAAATAGACTTTGATAGGTTAGGACTTGAGTGGTAATGTTATGTGTAGATGTAACAAAATCTAAAGTCCATGTAGGCCTAAGTGTGGCGATGCAACTTGAAAGTTGTTTGAAGTATAGGTTAGGGTGGTTTACAGCAGGCTCATTGCAAGTAAATGATTGCTAGTGCTGTAGATAAGTGATTAGGTGTTAGGACTCCATTATCATTGAGTGCTCTTGGTGTGCTTTAATTTTCCTCACCCCTCAACTCAAAGACTAGGCTTTACTAGTATAGCTTTACCTATTGCGCAATGGCAATAGGTGTCCATACCAACCATTTTCATAAGGCTATTTTAAAAGTTCTCCTTAGGTATGATTTTGATGCTCTTCAAACTGGGTCCAGAAGATAGGATTTAAGCCTGTTCCCTTACATTGTGCGGCATCTGGAGATGACTCCCACAGTGGTTGGGTGCTACTGTACTAAGTTGAAGAGTGATTCCTGCTTTGGGTGGTGGTTCAGTGGCCGCCATATGTTCTCATATCTTAGGCATTCACATTCTCGTGTGTTCTCTTTCTCTCCCTCATATACTCCACTCTCTCTTTCTTTTCCTCTCTCTCTCTCTCTTTCTCTCTCGCTCGCACGCACGCGCACGCACTCTCTCTCTTTCTCTCTCTCCATCGTGGTTGAGGTTCTGTAATTCCATCGAGAGAGAATGCACCTGCTGCTGCAGGGCACACCCTTGATGTCTGCTGTGTTAGTGAGCAGGTGCTGGAGGAGGCAGGGGATTGCTTAGTCAAACACACACACACACACACACACACACACACACACACACACACACAAACATGCACACTGAAATACAAACACTAGTCTATATACTACTACCAGCTGTGCTGCTTTTTTATGTCATAGCCACTAAAAGCAGTGCTTGTTTGGTTTTTAAAATACAATAGAAGCCAGTGTTGGACATTATATGCCCTATATTATTGAGTAAGTACCTATTATTTATAGCTTGTGGACATGATTGGCATTTATGCATTTGATTACCTTTGAGTGTTTTGTTGTCCTGCAGTGACATAGTTCTGCATGGCCTCTTCTAAACCAAATGTTGTATTTTGTCCCACAATCCTTCCCTGATACTGGGTAACCTAAGCAATGTCAGTTTCATGCAATCCATGTAGGCTAGGAATTATCTGTTGGCAAGGCCACCCAAAGTGTGCAGAAAGTCTGGCTTTGGTCTGCTGAAAAGTGGAAAAAGGCCTCCAGGGATGGTAGTGAGTGTTGCTCCGTTGTCCTCCTAACACACATCACACCCACCCTTTATGTGGGTACAGCTAAATTCCATCCCTGTAGCTAAAAGCATCCCATTTGACCCTATTATAGACCTTCAGAAACAGATTTATCAGTGTTTTTAGAAGCAGTGTTTTTTGAAACAGACAAATAGCAGTTTATCACTGGTCTAATTAAACAGATAGCCTATTCTCCTTTAATCTTCTCCTCTGTTATTTTAACCTCTTAATGTCCAATGGTTACCGGAAAAATATGCATCATCCCATAAAAGAAACCATTTTTTATTTCATCCAGTTGAATCCAAGTTGTATGCAAGGTTAAAATGTTAAACGGATGCACAAGGCTTTTACATGTGGTGCCATGCATAGCCTAGACATGATTGCAGTTTGCACTCGTGGTTGTGTGTGTGCTTGCATGCTCATCAGCTCAATAACAGCTCCATGAAGTGATAAAAAAAATAGCTGTTCATATAGCTACAGGTTAACTATGTGTGGTGGTGGTCTGATTTCCTGACGATAGTGTTGACAAAAAAGGGCATCTATTTGTGGTTTGATTGCTGTAAAAATCACAAACATCACAGAACGTTCTGTCTACCTCCCGGTACACAGCCTCCTAGCTCCTCTTGGATTCTGCGGGCAGATAATTACAGCCTAGCCAAGTGACCGCACAGCCTCGTGTGCCTGACTAGCTTACAGAAATATACCACATGATGCTTTTTTAGGCCATATAGCAGGTGCGGGAGGTCGTATCATTTCTTTGTTTGTCAGCAACAGACGGCAACGCTGTGGGTGTGACTTCTATCAGTCAAGCATGTCTTGGTTCACTTTGTGGGCCTAAACGATTGCTATTGTCAGCTTAGACAGAGCTAAGGCCTATCTTTCCAGTTTCAACTAAAATCCATCAGATTATTTGATATGTTTAAAATATATTTTAATAGTTTAATCAATGTATAAACTTTGGCAACATCTTGATGTATGATTTGGATCCATGTTTCAGAGGTAGGCTAATCACCTGTAGTGAAGGCATTTTGTTGTTAACAAGCTTGCTGGGAGAATTAGCCTAATATCATCATTTTGCTGCTGTGCAAATCCACTTCCCCAGTAATGCAGCAAAGCTTATTGGAATTATTGATCAGTTCTGGTGCTTAGGCTAGTGGGTGCAGACTTTGTATTCAGATATGTCTTTCTCTGTGTGTGTGTGTGTGTGTGTGTGTGTGTGTGTGTGTGTGTGTGTGTGTGTGTGTTGAGAATTTCTCTTCCGTTGAGTTTTCTCTTCAGTAATGAATCACATTTAGCTTTTGCAGTTAGTGATAAGGCCTCATTTGAGTGCAAATGTGTGATTTGGTTTCGATTTGTGTCTCCTGCCACTGTTCAGATCGTGCCGGTGCTGTTGACGTTTGGGAACGTGAAGTACCTCAGTCCACCCTCAAAGAGCCTGACTGAACTCATGATAATCTTGAATATGACAGCCCTGTCTGTCATCTGACACAGCTTAGGCCAGCATTGCAGTTGAATGTTTAAATCTTTTTAATCAGCTGTGTGTGATGTCAAGTGGGGGAAGGGTGGAATCAGGGAAGTTTCCAAGCTTAGGCCAGAAACCTTGAAACTTTACCATACAGCTCTTACTTACTTCTTACACACACTTGCCATTTTTGTCACTATTTTATTTTTGTAGTAGCATTTTGAGGTTTGTTTAACTATGCAAGTTTATGATATGGGGTTATGAGAGTATATTGTTGGTAGAAGCCACAGTCAGTGATTTAATGTGGTTTGCTAACACATAGGCTCACACTTTTTATACCATAAAGATAAGCTCAAAACTCATTAGCACTTCATTTTCTTGGGTCACAAAAAAAATCAAATCGTTTTAACATACACAGGCTCTGAATAGCGATACTTTAGAACTAGGCCTATCTCTGGTGAAAACATACAGTTGAGACAGCCTGCCCTTTTTATGGCTCTGGGGCAGGCTGCCCCCTAACAAAAACAGAACACATTTACACACTCATTCTAAATGACACCTACCGGTAGCTACAGCAGCAAATCAACGATTGTACAGTGGCACTCCATTGAAATTTTTGCTGCAAATTGCAAACTAACAATCGGTAGCCTGCCCCTAAACAATAACAAAGATTCAGTGCCCTGCATCTTAAAGATATTGCAGAGATTAGTTTGCTGTTGCAAGGCAAATATTGGCTTTTGGCAAGTTTGTGACCCAGCCAGCTGACTGCTGCTCTGAAACGCACCGCTAATCAAGCATCTCGGTGCCGTTGGGGGCCTCTCTCTCTCTGTCTCTCTCCCCGTCTCTTTCTCTCTCTCCGTTTCTTTCTCTCTCTCTCTCCCTCTGGCTGGCATCACTGATGCACCTCTGTCTCTGTTCTGTCTCTGCCTGACAGACTGCGCCGTGAACGTCCACAAGAACTGCAGGAGTCTGCTGGCAGAGTGCAGCGGCAATAAACACAAGGTAAGTGTTTCCCAGCACTGGGCGGAGCAGCACAGTCATACAGCAGCCCATACAAATGGCCAGAGATGCTCTTTTGTCATACTTTTGCTCCCATGGTGTTGCTATCATTTTATTAGCTAATGTACTCTTGGTGTTTAAGTAGTTGTGAGGGAGTGATTATAGAACTTACAGTGAGGCTCATAATCGTTTATCACCACAGTGACTTCAGTGTAGATTAGAGCTGGACTACATTGTGTGGGTGTCATGTTTTTGTAGTTAACTACATTGCTATGTTATATATTTATTAGAATAAATCCTTGCTGGCTACACTGGTGTCACAGCTCACTTGTTTTCTCTCTCAACAGTTCCGAGAGTCTGTGAAGGCCAGTGGATCAGCACAAAGTAAGTAGCACAGACATCCAAGCAAGCCCTCATGACTAGTCCCTCCCAACACTGTTGTTCTAATGCGACTCTTCATGTGACACTTTTAGTGTTTGTTGTGCATAAACAGTACCCTGGCAAGCCATCCTAACATTAAAATGTATAGTCTGGCATCAATAGATAGACCAAACTCAATTGTGGGCGAAACAAGGTAGTTATCTTTCTAACTGCTTCTGCACGCAATAGGATAGCCTTTGACCAATCAGAGGAAAGAACAATATGTAAACACATATTGAAAAGACCTTGTTTTTTGCGAGGCCCGCCCTAAACACATAGAATGTTGTGATTAGTTAACACCAACGGTGTCCAACCAATCAAATTCCCTTTGGCTTTCTACTGGACGTACTGGATGAGCAAATCTATTTGCTGCCGCTAGAGTTCGTCTAGATTTCTAGGCCACATTATTCAAACCTGTGCTGTATTTTAAACTATTTTGGGATCTCAGTTTTCATTTTGGCATGATACCTTGATTTGACCACAGACTAGACTAAATGCTAGTTGTCATAAAGCAAGCCATCAGAGGACATGGAGAAGATTCCAGAAGAGATACTACTCTTTATATATTATATATATTATATAAAGAGTAGTATCTCTTCTGCTCCTTTAAGTGTAAAGAAACATTATGAAACATAAGTTTGTACACCCTGTACAGTACATGTGTGTTTCCTCTCTGATCTCCAAGGTCTATGACTTAGTATGCCACTCACCCCCTATTCTAGGTAGTGACTGAATTGCATAGTAGGTTATACCCTACTAGGTTTAAGGTTATCACATCAGGACTTTATCCTGATTATTCAGCACTGAGACGATGAGTATGCACCAATGAGATACGTTTGCCATTAACAAATGAGGGTTGTTCTGCATCTTTTCTGTTATTGCTCAGTCATAGTTTCTGGCGACTACACTGTGATGGCTGATGGCTGTGGTTGATGCTGTTGTTGTTGTGGCGGGGGGAAGGCTATAAAAGCTGTTGCTGCTGCTGCTGTTGTTGTTTTTCTGTCTTCCCTGCCCCTTGATTGGTCGATTGACTTCCAGGCGTGCACTCTTGGCAGGAGAGGATCATTGGGGTCCCAAGGTGGCAAATTAAATCTGCCCCAGTCAGCTGCCGGATTAGCTGCACATCCTACTGATTAATTAACTAAAGGCCACTAATGCCTCACACCTTACTTTTGATTACCCCATGTGATGTTTAGACTTTATCTGAGACTAAAACTACAAGAGTCAGTATGGGTTTTTGGTCTGCTTGTCTTGTGGCCACAATATATGTGTGTGTATGGAAGTGGTGGTCACAGTATGGTGTGTAGGCCTATGTTAAGGAAGTGGTTGATAATGACTAAATCTCACCCTCTAGCTTCCTTTCTCTTCCTTCAGCAGTCCTCATTAGAAGTCCATCCAGGGACCAGAGGTGATTCATTCCTACGGCGTCTCTGTGGTCAGATTATGCAATTTTGTGTCATGAACAGATGAAGTAGACAGGGAGTGGGAGAGACGACAGAGGCGCTAATTGCTCATTTGACACGGTCTGCCATGCTCCTGTCTACAATCTAGAACATTCTGTCTGAAGCTAGAACCAGCCTTTTATTTTGCCGCTTTTTAACTAGTTAATCATCATTTTACTTTTCCGTCAAGCTGAAATAAGTTTTATTGATATGGCTATTAGACCAGGTGTAAACAGCATCTTCCAGTGGATCAAAGATCAAGTGCTCTTATTACAGAGAGATAGAAAAAGTCAGCCTTATTCGAGTCTTCTCTGGCTCTGGCTAGCAGTATTTTCACCTTTATTGAGCTGTGGCTGTGAGACGCTTTCTTATCCCCAGGTGTCAGGGCTTGTTTTTTTTCCCTTATTATTGCGCTATGGCCTGGTTGCCTCCTTGACTGAATTAAGCTCCACGAGTGGTCTCTTGGGAGAGAGAGAGAGAGAGAGAGTGTGTGTGTGTGTGTGTGTGTGTGTGTGTGTGTGAGTGTGAGAGAGAAAGAAGAGGAGAGGGAGAGAGAGAGGGAGAGCGTGCACACACTAGGATTGGTCTCTCTCTCTCTCTCTGAGATCACCCCCCACCCCCATCCCCTCTAATCAGGCCCTGTCTCCACATTGGGCAAAGCACAGCCACCTTGCAGGAGTGGTCTAGGAGGCGAGTGAGAAGTGTTAAGTATAGGCATTATGTTTTTCTTTCTAGAAGCTTCCATGGAAGGCGGTGGCTGTAGGCTTATATAAAGGCTGTTTCAGTCTTCAGTCGAGTGGCCAGTTCTAGGCAGTTTGGCTTTGTGAGTGGTACATGCCCATCAGCCTCGCGTTGTTCCATGGAGCTTGCGGTGAGTGGCGGGTCAAACCGGGCAGCACAGCGGAGAGCCAACCGTGCCTCTCGGGGTCTCTCGCGGCGCCTAGGCATGCGGATGCTCCTGCACGGCAACCTGCTTCGCTGCAGTCTGCTGGGCTCCTTGCCGACGTCCTGGCTGCAGCGCTACCAGCCGCAGTCGCCAAGTCGGTCCTCGTCCCTCTCCCCGTCTCACCGCACACCTTCCTCTGCCTCCACAGCGGCCATCAAGGACGGCTCCACAAACACCCCCCACCAGCAGCAGCAGCAAACGACGACGTCAACGACTCTGCAGCCCTGGGCCGCCGATGGCTCCTGCCGACCTCCACGCGCCCCAGGCATGACCATCACCCCGCGAGGACCGAGCGCTACCGCCAGCAACTCCTCCCTCAACCACTGCAGCAGCTCAGGGTGAGTGGAGCCCCAGCCCCCCTCGCCCCCTTCACCCCTTGACCCCCCCTCTACAGGGGAACCTCCAGTAGAAGCAAGAGCTGAGAGATGCATAGATAATGGAGATTTAACCCTCAGTGTCACAAATCTTTAGAATTTGTATTACAAGAAAGGCTAGTGAGTTTTGTTGCGATTTTCATCAGATCTTTTTTTCCAAAGGGATTTTTTTGGTAAAAAAAATGGGTAGGTACATTTTGGCAGGTGTCAGTGATGGATTTTTTTTTTTTGTTTTTGTTTATGTTGAAAGCTTTGCCTCTGTCAGATCTCTTCCAGGAGAGATGGATGAAACGGATGCAGTCAGGATTAAGCGATTCAACGAGGACACGGTCTCCCTGGCTCCCTCCACCACCGAGTCCATCATCGTAGACGGTGAGGCACATTCAGAGTCTAGTGAGAAAGAACAAGCTCGCACCGTTGGCAAAGGCAATTGTCCTCTCACTCTCTCCGTTTCTCTCTACTTAATCTCTTCTTCCATTTCTCTCTGTCTATCTCTCTGTCTCTCTCTCTCTCTCTTTCTTTCTCTCTCTCTCTCTCTGTCTATTTCTCCCTGTAGATGACCACGTTGCTGCGGTGCGGGTGGAGCTGGAGGCTGACGCTCAGGGCTATGAGCTGGAGTCGTGGAGCCGGGCCGTGGACCAGCAGTATCTGAAGACCCTTTCCAAGGAGGCCGTCAAACGGCAGGATGTCATATATGGTGAGTGACATTTCCCTTGCTCTCCTCTTACTTACTGCTAATGTAGCTTATATGTCAGAGACTCATGGTACAGCATGGTGTTGGTGGGGAGGGAGGAAGGAAGTAGTTTGAAGAGGTATTATTTATCATTGAAAGCATTTATTGATGCTTGTTTACCGGTTTTGGGTGGAGAGGTGGTTGTGTGTGTTTTTGTGTGTTGTTGGGTGTGTGTAGTGTACATATTTGTTTGAGCATATTTTGATTTGCAAATGTGTATCAGTCTTGGTGCTGGTCATTTGTGTGTGGGTGTGTCTGTTGATTTCTTTTATTACAAACAGGTGTACACATTCAATTGTGTTTGATGCCATTTCTCATCTCTACTCTCTCTCTCTCTCTCTCTCTCTCTCTCTCTCTCTCTCTCTCTCTCTCTCTCTCTCTCTCTCTCTCTCTCTCTCTCTCTCTCTCTCTCTCTCTCTCTCTCTCTCTCTCTCTCTCTCTCTCTCTCTCTCTCTCTCTCTCTCTCTCTCTCTCTCTCTCTCTCTCCCTTTCTCTGCAGAGCTGATCCAGACGGAGGTGCACCATGTGCGGACGTTAAAGACTATGCTGCGAGTGTACCAGCACGAGCTGCGCGATGCACTACATTCCCAAGAGCGGCGGCTCTTCCCCCAACTGGAGGGGCTGCTGGAATTGCACACACACTTCCTGTCCCGCCTCAAAGAGCGCCGCAGCCAATCTCTGCAGCCCAGCAGCGATCGCAACTACACCATACCCAGAGTGGGAGACATCCTTGTGTTTCAGGTATGTTAATGTACAACACATTCAGACAGGCCCACACAGAAAGCAAGTCAAAAGAGACCTTGGATTGATTTCTAGATAATTTCCCAACCCTTTTCATCGGTCTCTCACTGTCTTGTGGAGGGGGAAAAAGCATAACGTAAAATAAAAATATACTGTATATATACACAGTTTCAAGTTAACAAAAATTGGTAAATTTGTAGTTCTTTAAGGCCAAGGTCTTTGTGAGTTCTTAATTAATGACAGTCTTGCATATTAGGGAAAACCCCTAGTTTTTCACATTGTCACTCTAGTGTCAGTTAATGAAAGTGTTCATTTATTGCAATAGTTTGCAAGAGTTTGGGTGCTGTCGCACATGGATTGCCTGCAAAAGCTGACTCAGATTGGGTTATTTCACCCCATTTAATTTCATTCATTATAAGCGAGCAATAGAGCTCGGTTTTAGATCAAGGCAAATGTGCCAAGACCGACTAGAAGGGGTGTTCTTGTTCCAAACAAACCGTGATGTGAAACCCAATCCATCAAAGTCAAAGCAATAGTCTGAACGTTGTCAGTTTAAGTTCAGTTGATCTGTTTGTTTCACTCTAAATGTTGCAGCATGGCCACAACTCTTTTGAATTGACTCAGGCATAGATGCAGCCATCCTGTCACTACACTATTAGTCCAAGTGAATGTGTGCCTGTGTGTGTGTGTGTGCCTGTGTGTGTGTGTGTGTGTGTGTGTGTGTGTGTGTGTGTGTGTGTGTGTGTGTGTGTGTGTGTGTGTGTGTGTGCGTGCACGCGCGCCACCACTGCAGTTCTCTGGGGAGAGCGGGGAGCGGATGAAGGAGTGCTATGGTGACTTCTGCAGCCGCCACAGCGAGGCCGTCAGCTTCTACAAGGAGCAGCTGCAGAGCAACAAGAAGTTCCAGAACCAGATCCGGGTGAGGAGCTCCTCCATGCACAAGCAAGCCTCAGGGGGGCTTTAGGGGGAGAGAGACTGCATGGGCCACAGACATAGCCCACAACTGTGACCTGGAGAAAAGTCAAACTTGTGTTCAATTCACTGTGAATGAATGAACTTAATCAGAACATGTACTTGTAACTATTTGATCACTGACTATTTTTATACCAGTACTTTCCTGATTATTAGCTGTGGTTAATTCATTGGCTTTGCAAAAGTTCCCCATCTATGAGGTTAAAGGGCAACTTCATTCAATTTCAGCAATAGCTCTATTACTCAAGCTACTTGACACTAGCCAATACTGAAGATGCAAGACATTATGTGGTCCAATCATATAGGTTTCCTTGAACAGAGAATAAGCACTAACAACTAACCCATGGGGGCAGAATTTTGAACAGTGTTTTTAATATCTTAACATGCTCCATACATCACCACCAAAACTATGAAACATCAACAGACACCTTACAAAACAGAACTATAGTGTGTAAGACTACAAATGACACACATTGTTTGTTTACAAAACGGTTTTGTAAACGTTGCATAAAAACACTGTTTTAACCACTTTTGCATTCATACACACTACAGTGGTTTGTTGTAGTGTGTCTGATGATGTTATATAGCTTTTGGGGTAATATTTGGAGCATGTTTAGATGCTGAAAACACAGTTTACAAATCTGCCCCAATGGGTTAACTGTTGTCTCACTTGTCTTGTGGAGCTTGAGCAATAGAGCTCTTCTTGAAATTGACTGAAGTTGCCCTTTAATACATTTGTGTTAATACATTAATACACTTGAGTGAGGGCTATGCATGGGAATGGATCATCTGTTCATCAGTCATGATTTGATTGTGGTTCAGTACGAAAAGTTTAGCAAACTGAAGTCAATACATTGGTGAGGTTAATACAAGGGTTTGGTCAATACAACATGGTTTTGTTTTTTCATTTTGCATAAACTTATGACATGAGGTTTACACACAATGTGGCTTGTATTCAGAAAATTACTGTGTACACACACACACACACACACACACACACACACACACACACAGAGAGAGTTTTGTAGTTGTGATAAGCCCTGTAGATTGCATGCCTGATTGCTTAAATGAGACGCTGTGTGTTGGAAGGCAGATGTCCAGTGAAGCAGATGTGTGAGGCGTCAGCACACTCACTTCCTCTGTTAGCGTGGGTGTGGTTTCACTGGAGGCTTGGGTGGGAGAGAAAGACCCTGTCAGCATTTCACTGCTTCATCGTAATGTGGGTTCCTCTTTTTTCTTTTTTTTTCTTTCTTTTTTTTTGTTTCTTGGGGCCCTCAGAAAATTGGAAACCTGTCCATCGTTCGCCGGTTAGGCATCCCAGAATGCATCCTGCTGGTCACGCAGCGCATCACTAAATATCCAGTCCTTGTGGAGCGCATTCTGCACAACACAGAGGGTAAGGTGGTCAAATTCCACAACTACTTGTACACATTCAGATACATGAATCCAATACTCCTGATAATACAGAGACTCTGGGATGCCAAGTTGGTTTGGTTCATCGTGTGTGTGTGTGGGTGTGTGTGTGTGTGTGTGTGTGTGTGTGTGTGTGTGTGTGTGTGTGTGTGTGTGTGTGTGTGTGTGTGTGTGTGTGTCCACAGGGAGCAGTGAGGAGCACGAGGAGCTGACGCGGGCCCTGGGCTTGATCAAGGAGGTGATCACCCAGGTGGACACACAAGTGAGCGATTACGAGAAGGCGTCCCGGCTGCGGGACATCGCCACCAAGCTAGAGCCCAAGTCGCACGGCAAGATCAAAGATGGCCGCGTCTTCCGCCGTGAGGACCTGTGCCGCCGCAAGCTCCTGCACGAGGGCACTGTCAACTGGAAAGCTGCCTCAGGAAGGCTTAAAGGTATACACAGACACGCACACGCGCAGAAACACACACACTTATACATGTTCTAGACATTTTACCAATGTAAACTCATGAAGTGTTAATATCCTGTTAGTTCCTCACAGTTATGCTCTTACGTCACTTGTTGTTCTCTAATATTCAAACCCCCAAGCCTCTTGTACACACACCCACGCACTGACATGCTCGCCTTTTCTCTGATACTTGTTGTTCTCTGATATTCAAACCCCAAAACCTCTTGCGCGCACACACACACACACACACACACACACACACACACACACACACACACACACACACACACACACACACACACACACACACACACACACACACACACACACTTTGCACACACTTTGCACACACTTACACACAGACACTCTCGCCTTTTCTTTGACACAAGTACCTAACCACACAGAGACACAGACACACACATACATGTATGCTCACAGCAGGCTAGCATGCAGCCTTCTCTGCAAAGATCTAAGGTCAGCATAAAGTCTGTTCTCAAAGCACACAAGCAAACGCTGCCCACATGCACACACACACACACACACACACACACACACACACACACACACACACACACTAACTTGCTGTGCTCTTGAATCCCCTTCAGACATCTTGGCAGTCCTGCTGACAGACGTGCTGTTATTGCTCCAGGAGAAGGACCAGAGATTTGTCTTCTCCACCGTGGTGAGTTACAGCTGCCTCGTCTGTTTGTAAACAATCAAGTTCAACATCCTCTAGGCCTAAGAGGTCAGCCCTCTTGGAAGTGACAGCACAGTCTCAACACAGGTTGTTATTGTCTCATGCCTTCATTTGGAAATGATGCATTTGATACTCTGATCCTAGGTCAGCCACTTGTTACTGCTTACAGAACCAAATTGGGTTTTGGTTTCACCACATCTGAATCTACAGGGTTTTTTTTTTTCTTCTTCCTGAGGCTGAACTGAAGTAATGATGGTTGTGGTGATGTGTGATTTGTGTTTTGTCCCATAGGACAACAAGCCGTCGGTGATCTCGCTACAGAAGCTGATTGTGCGGGAGGTGGCGCACGAGGAGAAGGCCATGTTCCTCATCTGCGCCTCCTCCAACGAGCCGGAGATGTACGAGATCCACACCACCTCCAAGGAGGAGCGCAACACCTGGATGACCCACATCAGACAAGCCGTGGAGAGGTACGCTAACACACTGTTTGTTTGGTGTTGGTTTTTAGATTTCTATTTAATTTTTTGTATTTTTTTTATTTTATTTCATTTTTATTTTTGTATCGTTCAAGAAAATATACGTTTGCACACCACAATGCCCTGTTATCATGAATTGCGCAGTAGACCATTTGACGGCATTGATAGAAAATATGTTTCACACAATAGTAAACGGAAATAGCTATCAGAAAGTCCTGTATTTCAAAAGGCTTTCATATGTACTCAGAAATAATCCCACATCATTTGCATTACACTTTGATTGTTTCGTCTTTCCAACATAGTTTCATAAGAGGCTATCTCAATCACCTCATTCTCCCAATCTTTTAAATCCAAATGTTTAGGCATTTCTAATTGCACAGGATAATCCTGGCAGCAGTAATATCTTTTTTTGTCTGTTGTGTTTATATACATATTTATTTTTTTAATAGCAAATTTATTAGCTGAGTGCGAGACCTTTTCATCACCTTTTTGTCCCTCCTCAGTTGCCCTACCACAGAGGAGCGCCTCTTCAGTGAAGAAGAGGAGGCCAGAGCTGTCCGATTCAAAGAGTTCCAAGGTCAGTGTCTACCTTCCCCAGCCCTGCACCTTATCTAGTGAATCGCCTTAGGTCTTCTTCACCATTAGGGGGCACTGTGGGATAAGCTCATAATTGCCCCTACAAATGAGTCTGTTCTTGTCAAAACCTAACTTGGGATTGTATTACCTTAAATTATTGATCATCTTCAATTATGCATGATGGCAACACAATAACTTTAAAATGCACTGCCTTTCTTTGCTCACATTGGTTATCATGTTAGCCATTTTCCCCTACTTAGACTATTTCTTAAGCATGCAATGAGGATGTAGGCAGAACTGCCACACCACAGTGAAAACACACAAGCCTCCCAAACTTATCCTTCTCTTCCTCCCTGTGGTGTTTTCTCTACTCTCTCTCTCTCTCTCTTCCCTCTTTTTATTTTCTTCTGTCCTCCTCTCCACGCAGAGCGGCTATGCGTGAAGGACTCCCAGATTAGCCAGATCCTGACGGAGAAGCTGGAGCTGTTTGCAGACATGGCCTCAACGGTGGGCGGCGTGGAGGACGCCAGCTCCCGCTCCCGCCTGCTGCTCCGCGGCGATACCTCCGATCTCCAGCAGGGGGAACAGTTGCTCAAGGGAGCCCTCACTGAAGGTGAGAGACACACACACACACACACACACACACACACACACACACACACACACACACACACACACACACACATACACACACATAAAATAAAGACATTCCAAATTTTCTTTGAAAACATGATATGAAATTGTAATTGTTAAATTTCCAGTGTTTTGAAGAATGTGATAATGACTGATATGTCAGCCTCCAGTTTTCTTAGATCGTGATAACGGTGGAGTGTTCTGACCTCTGATTGTCTCGTGTTCTAGTGGAGAACCTGCAGAACTTGCTGCTGTCCCGCGTGAGAGAACCTGCTCCACGGTCAGAGGAGAGCCCGGGCTCTGGCGTTCTCCCCAGGAGGGCTGACACTTTCGGGGGCTACGACAGCAGCCCCGCCATCCTCCAGAAGAGTGAGTGAAATTACACACACACACACACACACACACACACACACACACACACAGAAACAAGACCGGGGTTTAGTAGACATTTTTTGCACGACTCATCTGGCTCCAGCCTACCAACATATCAGTTGCTTGGTGCCACAATGTGCCAATGTGACTCCTATGACACATGGCCATGATGTAAAAGGTTAAGGATGTGTGTTGTAGACACTGATGAATTTGCACACACACACACACACACACACACACACACACACACACACTCATGGTGTAGAAGGTTAAGAATGTGTGTTGTAGACACAGAAGAGTGTACCGTACACACACACACACACACACACACACACACACAGACAGTGCTGAGACATGGTTGTGTGTGTTTGAGCAGACGGTGGTGTGAAGAAGACCGGCGGAGGCATCAAGTCCAGAGACAGGAGTCAGAGGGCCAGCTCTGATCCCCAGCTCAAGGAGCTCTGTGGCAGCCAGACCCTGGACCAGCCGGTGAGTGTCTACACACACACACACACACACACACACATACTCTCTCACTCACAGAGGAGGATTTTGAGTGTCTCATTCTCTGCGGATGCTCCCCTCCGTTTCTAGAGCAGACGCTCCGGTAATGTGCACATACCACACACACCATGCACATACCACACACACTACACACATGCAGGAGCTTGCTCCCTCTTCCACATCAGTGTGTATACATCATTGCCTGCACTCACTCACTCTGATAGACACAGACTTCCGAAAGCTCTCAGCTCTGCCAAAGGTGAGCCTTGTCAGCTGCGCACACACACACACACACACACATACACAAACATGTCTCCACTGTCCTGTGAAAAGCACAAGGTGATTTCCACTGCAGTTGTCTCCATCCAGTGTTTTGTAAACACCGCCAGCACAAATCGGATGACTCATTCCAGAGCTTTCCATGCCGTCATTCCCTGTCTGACGCAAAAAATTCTCCAAAAAATAAATAGATAAGTCAACACTTAGGCTCTGCTTGGACTCTTTAGGGCTCTCCTGTGTCCACCAGCCAAGGGCTGACATTTTAAAGCTCTTAAAAACTCGAGCTGGCTGTTAGAGGCCTCTGGAAAGCTTGGCTCATAGTAAAATGGATTTTTTTCCTCTCTCTGTACCACCCGCCCCCCTCAACACCCCCAAACCCTCCCCAACCTTATCCCCGTCTCCCAGCCGTCCCCCCCACAGGTAGATGGGTCTTCTCCAGACAGCTGGAACCCATCGTGGAGCAGCCCTTTCCCAGAGGCTGAGGTAGGTCGGGCCCTAAAGCAGAGGCTGTTTTGTTTCTTCCACCCCCCCCACCACCTACACAAAATTGTTGTGCAGTTGAATAATGGATAAAGGTGCCGTTATATAAGTAAAAAGTTCCAGTAGCTGTGGAGTTATGAGGGGTTATACAAGATTAAATTGAGCACTCGCTCCCACTAGCCTGCCTCTCTCTCTCTCTCTCTCTCTCTCTCTCTCTCTCTCTCTCTCTCTCTCTCTCTCTCTCTCTCTCTCTCTCTCAGGTCTACCTCTTTTTTTTTAACTGACTTATTTTTTTTCTTTATCTTTCTTGCAGCAGTTCCTGAACAAAGTGCTTCAGCTGTCTCAAAAGCTCTACAGTCTGCAGGTACTTGTCCTTATTGTCTGGGTGGTGTTTTTTATATTCCCCTTCAAATTCACTCTCTTTGTTTCCCATTTAAAGTAATTGTTGGATGACCTTTAGTTCTTTAGAATCATGTGGAGAGAGTGGAAAATGCTTGTTGTTTTCATGCTGCTCCCCAAGGCCTGGATTCTTACAAGCATATGAGAAGCTTCACCTGACCCTAGTTTATTATTCTCTTTAAGAACATATGGGCTTTTCTATTTTTAATTGCATCTCCAGAGGTTGTGCAGTATATATTTAGTTTCTTACTGTATGTATTTGACTATGTCTCCATATACATGTAGTCACTTGTATCTTATTGCTGTATTCCATATTCTTTGTCGTGCGTGTCGTTCAGGCGATCGTGGCGCAGCAGGACAGCCACCTGGAGCTGCAGCGGGCCTCGCTGAGCGAGCGTGAGCGTCCGGGCGGCGGTCGCCACCGTCTGGCCAACGTGCTGCTGGAGCAGGAGAAGCAGCGGAACCTGGAGAAGCAGCGCGAGGAGCTGGCCAACTTCCACAAGCTGCAGACCCAGCACCGGCAGGAGCAGGCGCGCTGGGAGCGGGAACGTGAGCGGCATCGCCGACGCGCAGAAGAGGCAGAGTCCCGGCTGCAGCGGCGCGAGGACGAGTGCCACCGACTGGAGGCGCGTCTGGCCGAGGAGCGCGAGGAGCTGGAGCGCCAGCGGCAGACCTACCAGGAGGACCTGGAGCGCCTGCGGGAGTCGACCCGCGCCGTGGAGAGGGAGAAGGAGAGGCTGGAGCACCAGAAGAAGCTCAAAAAGCACAACACACTGCCCACCGTCACCAGCGCCGGACTCTTCGCTGGCCAGGAGACAGGCCAGGTAAACACACACACACAGACACATACATGTGTAGTGTACACACATACACGCACGCACGCACGCACACACACAGATATACTATACCTGCGCTCAATAAATTCTCTTGAAGTCTTAGTTGAGTCACGTCTCTGGAAATAGGGCAGATCTATAAATAAGTGCCCTCATGAAACCTGTAAGGTCTTTCTATCGAACCCACACCCTTCAAAATAATATTGGAACAAGTTAGGTGATGAGTCAGTCTGTCGTGCCTACACTAGCATACACCTTCCATGCCTCCCTATGTTTTCTCTGCTGTCAGCCAGCACTATGTATGCACGCGACACACACACACACACACACACACACACACACACACACACACACACACATTTTAATTCTTACATCTTTGTTTTGCGTACCGAAATGGTGTGTCTGCTCTGGGCATGGTCACTGTTGAGAAGTTAATAGATACAGACTTGAAGGTCTGTGACCGAGTGCATTGTGGGTAAGACTGCACCCACAGAACAGCATAAAATCTGCCTGGCAGTCAGTCAGTCATACCTGCAGTCCTGCACTCAAGAGCCAAAGCCTGTCTTTGCCCTGTTCTCTGTCTCAGATCAGTCCCACAGTGTCAGAGTGAGAATCCAAAACACTTGGCTGACCCCTCGCTGGAGACGTCAAAGTGGCGTTGTGTCGTATGACATCTACTGATTCGGTTCTCTGACGATAAATCTGTGTGGTCTCAATGTAAGCTTTCACTTCACCGTGCGCACACACAGCGCCAAATCCCCCTCCGCCTTTTTAGCAGCTCCTGAAACATCAGCTGTGTGGAGCTGGCAGGGTGGAACAATATGGCCCTGTGTAGTGGAAGACTGGTTTATCTTCCACCTAGGCCAGGCTGTTTACTGATGGCACGCAGGATAGGAAAGGCAATGCCATGAGAAAGAGTGATGAAGAAAAAAAACACAAGAGCAAGAACACACGAATGAAAAAAAAAAAGAACTGTGGTATTTGAACCAAAGTTATAACCAGTCACCCACACCCTCTGGAGCGGGTGCCCACCTCCCCCTCCTCTCCTCTCCTCTCCTCCTCTCCTGCTCTCTCTGCCCATAATCCCAGCTCCGCCACAATGCCTCATATTGTTTGGCTGTGCCAGGCGTTGGCGATGCCGTAACTTTAGCCGCTTCCCTAACGGCAGGCTCACTAGGGCCAGGCATCCTGAGATAGGGTTTTGATGGGTGTGTTCACAAGTATCCTGTGACTATTAGAATAAGCATGGATGATGCCTCCAACACCCAGAGCCAGCCTTAGGAAGGTAAATTCAAAGATCCTGGAAAAAAACATTTAAGCAAGTTAAATAATAAATAAATAAATGAATAAATATTATTATTTTTTTTTTTAAATTAAGACTTCCCCAAGTAGTGTACAGGATGAATGTTGTCTGTGGGACAGAGGGAGGAGGAACAAATAGCAACTGAGTTTGATTGACATATCACCGTTCAATCACAGCTCAAAATGATTGGATGGTGTTTTTTTTCTGTTATGTTTATTCTACAGTATACTAAAAAAAATAATCTTTTGCAGTAGAGGATTTGGCACCACTTTATTATAGCCGTAGCTAGTTAACATATGTTTACAGTTTGTTATGCCTAAATGCTAAACAACTTAATGGAATTGAGTTATTTAATTTAATTAAACCACTAACTTTCACATTAACTAATTATTGATGTTAGTAAGCTATTTAGAGGGGATGGTTATTGTTGCGTAGTAGTGTTCCAAGAAAACCTCTCCTACCCTACCTTTGTAAGGCTGGCTGACCTCCCATCCATCGTCATCAGCGTGTGTGTGTGTGTGTGTGTGTGTGTGTGTGTGCACGCGCGCACGCGCATGTGTGTGTAGTCAGTCTTACTCATGCATCACCAGCCACTGGCCCAGCCAGATCAATTTCATGGGCAGACATCCTTGATTGGCAGAGATGTGTTTGGGGCCAGAGGCAGGAATCCGTCTCGGACTCTCTGGCGTGCTTGACACAAGTCCACCATTCATGACACCCAGCACACATGCTCCTCACCCCCCTCCGCCTGCCAGTGTCTCGCGTTGATCACGTTAAGGCTCGGTGGGGATATTTGCGAGGTATCTTCAGCCTGGCTCCTCTTCGGTTAAGTAGTCACTCATCAACATCACGCATGCACACAAGCAAACAAACCAACCCTCTGTCTCCCCTCTCTGAGACACACACACACATCTACCTAGCTTGCTGATGCCGCCTGTCTGAGACTTGTGCAGCTGACATGAATTATCTGTGCTCCGGGCATCTAATTTCTGCTATGAGGTCAGGCTGTCATAATGGATGCTCCTTGGCCCCTGGGGCTTCTGCTCTGGACATCCCCCCCCCCCTCTCCATCCCGTGCCCTCTGGCTAACCCATACTACACACAGATTTCACCCTCTGTCTGGCCATCCAGTGTGTCACACGACAGCAAAGAGATATGCAGTCCTCCCGAGAGCTGTGAAGAACCCAAGCATCCAAACTAAGCTCTTCTCCAGTCTTCACAATTAACTGCTTGAAGGTTGCAGATTCTCTTGCGAATCATAATTGAATGTGTGCAGTTTTTTTTTGTAGCCGTCATAATGTTGGCAGGTGCTTATCACGCCATCGTTTTGGATAGCTATTTGCATTTCACAATCTCAAAGCTCTAAACCTGACATTGTGTCTTTGTCTATTTTTATGGCCGTCATTTCACACTGTCTAATTTTTTTAAGTAACCTCCTCCTTCGCCCTTGCTTTTTTTTCGGCAAAGATCCAAGTCATTGCCTCCTGGGAGATTTCATCAAAACCAATCATTATAGAATCGGCGTTGCTGAAGCTAAAAGACGCCGCGAGCACTCAGCCGTTCCGTAACCAACGCTCATTCCTCTCTGCAAACGTCTCTGGCGACATGCCTGGACATGCCCCCGGGCCACAGGCAGCTGCATGTGGTATCTCTGCAGTGTTTGGCACACCTTGGCACCGCTGGCTATCACTCTGCAATCAGTTTGCCCTCAGCAGACCGAAAATGAATTATGAAAGTCAAAGAGAGGCAAAGAGTGCGAGTGAAGGCATTCCATTTATCTTATTGCTACATGCGTTCCTGGAACAGACAGGAACATCTGCGTCGTTTATGTACCGGAGACGTTTTTGGTTTATATTCTACCAAAGGTACATCATAAAGCCGCTGAATACAAAGACTCCTACCTGGCATTAGTGCTGACTGATGGCTTGACTAACAACAGCTAATTGTGATTGATGTTAAGTTGGCGCTCATGACTGAGCGACCTCTCCAGCCTAAAAAATGTCAACACAAGCATGTCTTCAACAATGCTGGGAGATCTTGAAAGCTCGACAGCAGGAGCGGAGTGGAGCTGCTTTGTGATCACGATTTACTGGGCAAATTTTTGAAGTGGCAAAGCTGGCCATGTGGGGCTAAAACAAAGCTAGTTCATGGCAAGTGTTGTATTGTTTTAGTATGCCGTTTTAAACGTCTGAAAATGCTACATGAAGGTGCAGTGCACGACCACTTGCTTGCTGTGTTTGGTTAACGTGGCTAATTGCTTGGCCCAGTCAGGCTGTTTACTGAGGGGTTTGGGTTCCCAATGAGCACGGTGTTTTGATGTCCTGCACTCAGTCCTGACTCTGGACATGGAAAACAAACACAGTGGCTGCCTGGACTGGGACCAAAGCCATAAACAGCCCCTGCCAGTCAACACACACACACACACACACACACACACACACACACACACACACACACACACACACACTGCAGGAGCACTGGATGGAATTAGACTGTGGAATTAGACAACAGATGGAATTAGACAACATCCATTAGCCATTATTTCACAAAAGCATAGACATGGTTTCAGGTTTGGTCTTGAGCACCTGGCTAAGAGATTATGAGATTGAGGGTGTGTTAGTTTAGGTATCCGAAACTGGTAAGCGTTGGATTAGTCAAGGAGATTTCCCATGCCTGTCATTCAACTGTGGACACAAGGCGGTGGCTCCATTTGTTTTGTTTTCTTTTGTTTTCTTTTCACAGCTGACAGCTTCTAAAGCCATAAACTTACAGTCTGCCTTTCATCTCTGCCACCTTGTGTGTATGAGTTCATTCACTCAATTTATGACCACATACAATCCAGCAGATTAATGCAGATTATTAGAGGTAAAGAGAGGGTTGTGGCAGGAAGTCCTGACTAATGGCAAGCCTCTAAGTGTCTGACTGATGATGCCTAATTTGGTCATTGAGCGTTAGTGTCATGTTGTATAACGTGGGTGTGGGAACAGATCTTGCCCACGGCTCGGACATGAAGATCTGTCCTGGGGCGTCCTCCTCCGCTCCAGCATTCCTAAATGGCTAAGTGTTAGCCCTGGGCCAGTTGAGTCAGTCTCTCTCTCTCTTGCTCTCTCTCTCTCTCTCTCTCTCTCTCTCTCTCTCTCTCTCTCTCTCTCTCTCTCTCTCTCTCTCTCTCTCTCTCTCTCTCTCTCGCTCTCTCTGCGCTCTCTCTCGCTCTCTCTCTCTCTCTCTCTCTCTCTCTCTCTCTCTCTCTCTCTCTCTCTCTCTCTCTCTCTCTCTCTCTCTCTCGCTCTCGCTCTCGCTCTCAGTCACTTCCTCTCTCCAGGGTTCATAACATTGCCTTCTGGAGCAAAGCCAGGTGCTTCCCTCCTCCTGTGGACTTCAGTGTCCTCAGGGCTTCTTATCTTTCTTTCTCTCCCTCCATTCCCCTTCTCTCTCTTCTTTCCCCTCTCTCCTTCCTTCTCTCCTCCAAAATGTCTCTTTTGTGCAGGATTTAGGCTTGACAGTTTAACGCTGGGGAATTAGTCTCGTGTGCATCCTTTAATTGGAGTGGGGAAGTGTGCTGCCCTCCTGCGCTCCTGGTCAAATATTGTTCATGTGATGCTTGACATGCGTGAGTCAACATGAGTAAGGCTGAACGTTGACATTAATTGATGGCCTTAAGTGGAGGCCTTGTACATGCAAAGCTCTCCCTCCCACCTCTCTCAGGCTGACTCAGATGAAGCCAACACGTTGCGGTTGCTCGGTCTTGTTGCTCGGTCCTAATCAAAGAGCTCATCATTTGCCCGAGTTCCTCGTGTTTTGTTCCGTTCACTCATATGACACGAAGCTTGGGTTATAAAGTAGCAACTTCAAATACTTATGGCACAGAACACCAACAGTACTGTGGTGAAACAAAACACTGACACAGATCATCAACAGTGGCAACAAGAGAAACAAAAGTTTTTTTGTGTGTTCTTCTAAAGTTGGAGGTCGGAACTACAGGCCCAGAGGCTGTGGTTGCTTAGGCACTCTTTGGAGTGTTGTGAGTAATTACCCATCTGGCCCCTAAGGCTGTGTTTGTGTGTGTGTGTGTGTGTGTTCGTGTGTGTGTTCGTGTGTGTGTTCGTGTGTGTGTTCGTGTGTGTGTTCGTGTGTGTGTGTGTGTGTGTGTGTGTGTATGAGTGTGCATGCCGCGTGCAAGCATCCCACTCATTATCATGGTGCCTCACGTCTTCCCAACATGTAGCTTACCTGATCCCGCCTGCTCTGGTCCGGGTGAATGAAGCGAGTCCCATCAGCCGTCAGCCGCCTCTGTGATTAGCGACCCGCTTTGGAAGGGGGACAACAGTCTCAGATTCAGGTCTTCTGCACCGTCAGCTAAAATGCCAGGGCCGATCTTTAGTGATAAGTATCTGAGGCGTGGCAGGATGGAGGGTGGTGGTGGGGGGGGGTGTTGGCGTTGAGTCCCAGCCGCAACCTGTAATTACCCAGAAGCACCCTCTCATTTGGAGAGCGGCTGGAGTTTGGCCAAGACTAATTGTTTATGTGATGTCAGTCAGGGCTTTTGTGCACCGGTGCAGCCGAGCCCAGGTCTTAGTCTCTTAAAGCCCTGTGTAAGTCCCTGTATTTACGGATGGCACCTTTTGCTGCAGAGGAGATACAATGGAGGCCCTGTTTGCCCAGGACGCCTGAGCTGGGAAAAGCTGCAGCCTTCCGTCGCTCCCCCGGGGTGCCACAAAGACTCCTCTGTGAGCTCCTGGAACCGGTTCCACACTCGCTGGCCGTTCCCAGGTTCTAGCTCACCTTGGGGTTAGAACAGTTCATACTCAGCGGGGGTCATTAGCACGACTTGGAGCTAAAAGCAGCCTAAGCACCAGATAAGAGGTTGCCCATTTCCATGACCCTTCACCTAGCCTCTCCTTAGCCTGGGAGGAAGGGGATGTGGGATCCTCCCTACAGCTGGATACATCTGGTCCTGTGGGAGAGACCCTCCCGCCCTGTTCCCCTGCTCTTCGCCCTGCACCCCCCTTCCCATCCTCCTCCTCCTCCTTCTCCTGGTCCAGCTGGGACTCGTGCTCTCATGACTCACCCAAAGGGCCGCTTCTCCCACGCAGGCAGCACCCAAACACCCCTTTTTCTGAGACTCGGCAGAGGAGACATCCTGTTTTGATTAAAATGGCCTTCTTGGACTTCTTTCAGACGTGCTTTTAAACACAGACGCGCACATTTCTAAACTAAAAGCATGAATTTTTATCATTGTACCAGACAGCTTGTCCTTGTGTTTGGGAACTGCCCCCCTCGTTTATCACATAGTTCACTGGGCAGGGAAAAAAACACCTAATTGTTATTCCCCATGTAGTGCACTGTGTACTGAATAAGCTCCCAACACGGCCTGTGTCTTCTGTAAGGCATTTGAAGACGAGAAGAAGAAGAAAAACATACGTCTTTCTTTTCTTTTTTTATAAAACAGGGAAAAAATAAACTTCTGCCTCAAGCACTTTATTTTGCCGACTCAATGCAATGAATTCAGTCCCAGTGCATCTGAGATGAAGGCCACCCCTAAGCTGCTCCTCTCTGGGTTTCGTCTAAATATACATCCTGGGGACTATAAGCACATCCTAGGGACTATAAGCACTGTCATTTTGGGCCACTTGCCGGAGCGATGGCTGCCTCACGGCCTCCCTCTTCTCTCTGAAAAACACAGGCCAATCTGTAATCATGTCAGCTGTGGCTATTGTTCCTCTGGCTCGTGTGCAAGCTGCAACTGCTCTCAGATCAGATGCAGAACTGCACACGTAAACACTTATGCATACACACACACACACTTTTGCACACACACACACTCTCAAATGCACGTGTGTTTGCTCTCTCTCTCTCTCGCCCACTGGTGTTTCTCATTTCATCCTCGCCCATAAATATCCGTCTGGCACAAGAGCAGATTGTGTTTCCCCAGCGACGCGTCGATGGTGCGTCTCCCGCCCCCACATCCCCCTCACCCCCACCACCCCAGCGTTCGTTAGTCGTCGTGTTCAAAGAGACCGCCTGCTTTGCTCTCAAAAACCAGCGAGCAACAGTCAGGAACTCGTCAAACCCATCTCTTCCCCCAGCCGCTGGGAGACATGGAAATGGAAAACATGTCCAGCAGGCTTCAGTTAAGCCAGATGTGTTCGCTGTTGTTCAGCATTAACCGTTTGTTTACCCTCCTCGGGTTATTTCACACTTGTCCAACGGTAGGACAAATGCACTTTCAACTTGATCCGTTGGAGGTCGATTTTATTTATTTGTATTTGCCAAAGATCAAAGATATCCCACAAACGTTGTCATGCATAGAGTGCAAAGAATTTCTAGATGAAGAGACGTGTTTGTCTCTCAAGCCATTCATGTGACAGGCGTCATACTACAGAACACAGAAATAGACTAGACTATGCAGAGGTTCCAACCTATGGAGATCTGATGTTGGTAATGCTCTCTGTTTAACGGTGCACACAACCCCATCCACCCTAACCTCCTGTTCTTCTCCCTCTCCTCCCCAGCACCTCCCCATGTCCTCCAGCTTTAACGGTGAGCTACTGCTGGGCAAGGCGGCGGCGGCGGCTGCAGCGGTGGACCCGGCGTTGCCTCCCAAGCCCCTGGTGCGCTCCAGCCTGTCCATCTCCCCAGCGGACTACGCAGAGCGGCCCGAGGTGAAGTCGGCGGCGTCGGGCAAGAGCTCCGAGGTGCCCATCCACCTGATCAGCACCACCAACCAGCTGCACAAGCAGGGCGCCGTCCAGCAGCAGATCCCCACCAAGCTGGCCGCACTCAGCAAGGGCAAAGAGAAGGGCAGCAAGGGCAAGGGCTCGCACCGCACAGAGAGCTCAGGTGAGGGAGAACACACACACACACACACACACACACACATATACACACACACACACACACACACACACACACACACACACACACACACACACACACACACGGTCATACACCTATATATACACACACACACACACATACAGTCATACACCTATACACACACACACACACACACACATACGGTCATACACCTATACACACACACACACACACATACTGTACATAATGGTACGCTAATACACACACGCCTACAAATCCAAAAGAGACTTGGAACTTTGATTCACGCATACATTCACATGCTTACACACTATACACAGACTTATTTCTTTTCCTGTTGAACCTTGCATCTCACTGTATGGTGACTGTTCAAGCTCCTCATAGTCTGCCGGATGAACAGATGTAAACATTAACGTGAGGATCGCCTGCTTGTGCACCCAACAGTAACGCTGTGCGGTTTGTTTCCGTTCCACAGCCTCTGTAGACATGAAGCAGATGCTTCCCATGAAGCTGACGGCACGAGACGACGGCTCCCTGAGAGCCAAGCGCTCCATCAGCCCCAGCCACCAGTTTCACATCCAGCCTCCAGGTAACACAAACTATGATATGATATGATACTTTTATTTGTAAGTCTGTGGACTGAAATTGCATTCCTAGGACGCTCATTTAAACAAAATACAGTGAATAAATGGTTCCACTCAGCAGGACGCATCTATGCGTTGACATTAACAAAAGTAGTTTAAACAGGTCTAATTTTGATTCATAGAGGTCTCATTCTGATTCATTGTCTCTCTCTGTGTGTGTGTGTGTGTGTGTGTGTGTGTGTGTGTGTCCACACAGAACCAGTGAACCCTCCAGATGTGTCCTACGAGCCCCCACCTCCTCCCCCTCAGCCCCTCCACCCCAGCCTCACCCCCAGACCCCTCAGCCAGGTCCCGCTGCAGAATCTGCCCCCGCCGCCGTATAAGATCAGCGAAGACGTCAGCGAGGAGGGCATCATCTTCTTCTAAGGATCCTTGCGAGCCTCACGCCTGCTGCAGTGCATCCTGGGACCAAAGGGAGGAGACCGGAGAAGGAGTCTTGTGATGTCCCCCCCCAAACACTCATAACATTTCTTTTACAACCATCTGCTTTTAACTAGAGTTTTATTCCTCTCCCAACTAATGCCACAAACTTGACTGAAAAAAAGAAGGAACATTTTTAGAATCGTTTAATATCGTTGTTTAAATATGAGTGAAGAGGATGCAGGAAAAGCAGGAGAACATTTTTAGATGTAGATGGATGTGTAAAGAGATGATGTCAAGCAGAATCCAAAGACATTTTTAAAAAAAAACATTCTAAGACGATGGAGGGAGGAGGAAGATGACTGATGACGAAGGTGCAAGGTGATGATTGAGGACTGTTGAAAACTGGAGGTGTTTGAGTGGGACGAGAGTATTTCAGAGGAAGGCGAGAGAGAGAAAGGAACATTCCTCCGCTATGGGTGACTTGACCTCACGTTAGCGAGGTGGACATTTTGCACTCTGCAGAACTTTAATTTAATAGCACAAATTTGTGGTGTAATTATTATTCGCTTGTTCCTAACTGTCTTTTTTTTTTTTCAATGGGCCCTGTATGATTCCAATCAATGTTTAAAAAGCAGTTGTGTTGCCCTGCGGTTTCAGAAAAAAAAAGAAGGAAACAAGAACACTGTAGTTAATAAGGATAGATGCTTTTTATTTTGTTATTTTGCTAAACACTGTGGACTTTTTCTTTGCACACACAAAATGCTGTTTTTGTCCATTTCAATCACATTGCTGGAACTTTCTACCACAGCTCACCCTCCCGAAGGAGCCCGTTGGAGTATTTTGTTCTCAAGTAGAATATTTGCCTCAGTTAGCTAGAATGTACATCCATATTTTTTTTTTTCTTGTGAAGTAGCTCATGTAATCCAAGTCAAAGTGATGTATATCTGTGGTGGTCACACATTTCCAAACAAAAGTTTGAGTGGTATTAAAACTGGTGGACATGGCAGTTTCATTACCATCACAAAGCTGAAACCTCTGCTGGATGAAACGATTAATTCAGTGGGTATGCTGTGAAGGATCCTCGACAGCAGCAGGGGCTGAGGAGCTGTTTGCTAAGCCTGTAAGAATCAAAGAGCCTAGATGTCAGACACGCCGCTGATAATGAAGGACTAAAAATGCATAGCTCGGATATGTACAGAGCTGAAGAATCGACCTTATGACGACAAGCACATAATATATAGACTCCTGGTATACCTTTAAACTGTTGCTAAAGAGTTGTATTTATGTTTTATCTGAAGTTGGGTCTCCTTTAAAAAAAAAAAAAGCAAAAAAAAGAAAAAAAAGACTGAAAATCTTTGAGGATCAAAACCTGTTGCACTGTATATATGATCTGCTGTGGTTAGAAGGTGTCGTCATGCCAACTTTGGGTAGCCATTATCAGTTAGCCAACGGGTGACTAGCAGGATGGACAGGTTTCACTGAGCAAATAGTTTCTGTGCCGATTGTGTATGAAGTCTGAATGAAACCGAATCGTTGTGTAGCCCCGTCATGTGTACTTACTGTGGAAGCTTCTTGTGAATCCTCATAGGGCTTAGTCACTCGGTGAAGCTACCTTTTGTGAAGGGATGGGGAATATGTGTGAAGGCTGTTTTTGGTTAGTGGTTTGAAGTCAGAAGTCTGTTTTGAAATCTGAGGAAGACCATGCAGTGTGTGTAGTGAAGCATATACTGTCTTTTAGGTTGTTTTGATGTTTGGTTTATTTTTAGAGGAGTGTGCATCGATGTTGCTTAGCATCATTCGGCTCAGACAGGAAGTGTGCTACCTTGTTAACTCTGGATTTTCTTTCATTTGTCATGTTCTTTTTTTTTTATTACATTGACGGATTAAAAAAGAAAAAAGACTCTCCACACATTTCAGTTGACTGACCAAAGAGACGTCACAAGACCTGACTGAGTATTTTCTTTTTTCCTACTGTGGAAGTATGCTATTAAAACAGGACTACCATGAAGTCGCAGCTCATGTTAAACCACTGTGCCCTGCCCTGCCCTGATAATCCTCAGTTAGATAAGATGTGGGTGAGGCTGAGTGGAGTGGGATCGGTGTGTTTGGGGCTGAGCACTGGAGCTTGGCTGGATGCTGCAGTGGGATGGTGCCCCTCCTGCCCCTTGATGAGGGCTGACTGTGCTTTTGAAACGCCAGTCAGAGCGGACCCTTTGATCAGCACCCTGAGCAGCTGAGCACTTTAGATGTGTCCGCAGGAGCACCCCCATCCCCACACCACCTCCAAAAATACCATCCTCACCTTAACACCCCTTCAAGTCTGAAGATTCCACACACTGGGCAAAGACGTCTTAAAAAAAAAAAACCTGTCTGTGATTGTACTACCACTGCCCGCTTGAATCTCTTATGTCTTACAAGGAAAAAATCTTCACTATATTATTTTGGTAGCAGGCTCCTCGCTGTCACGGTCACTGTATGTGGTTCAGTGGAGCTTGCTTGTCTGAATGGTTGTCTGTAGAAATGTGTCGGTTTTACCTCAAAGTATGATTTGAGGACCTTGTGTAATGTGTAAATATCGTTTTTGTTTTTGCATACCGCCAATTTACACTAGTCACTTTTTTGGATAGTAGCAAACTTGAAGGGGAAGCGGATATTAATAATGAAGTATTTTGGTCGTGATTTGACTGAGGTTTGTAGCATGCAGGGCAATGATTTGTTTTCTACTGTTTATTTTGCATCACTCCAAAACGTATAGATCTGTTGACACACAACTGCTGCCTTAGGAAGAAAAAAATAATTTTAGTAATAAAATGTCTTCAAGAAACTTGATATTTGTGTGTCTGTATGTGTGTTTTTTTGTAAGTGCCAAGTTGGAGGAGGTTGAGAAAAAAGTAATCGCATTCTAGCCACATGAAAAGCAGACCAACACAACTCTCATGCACGAGATTCCCTGCCAACTTAAGTAAAAGTGTCCAGAAAGTCTCTAATTCTCTTTTCGCTTTAAAACAAAACAAAACAAAAAAAAAATACTCAGGACTTGACCTAGCTCCAGCGAGTGAAAATAAATTGCAGACGATCACATTTAATCGCCTTTACCGTAGAGGCAATATAACAGCAAGTGTTAAGTTACGTCTCGGAGCCACTTTCCGTGTCACAGTGGATCTGGCTCCAGAGCTGTTGTTCCTGGCTCCAGGCCCTCGGAGGGCCCCGAGACACAAAGCCCAGTTTGCCTGGGACCTGTGGGCCATCTCCGGGGACAGGCCTAATTACAGGCCCGTGGCTGGAAGAGCTATTTTCAGGTGGTGTGGCTTCACTCCGCCGATCCCTGCAGGACAGACCCAGAGAGCCCAGCTACTCGCAGCTTTTGAAATGTTTTTTTTTTTTTCTTCTTTTTCTCCCCCCTTTGTGGTTTCAGTGCAGGGTGATGCCACCACTGTGTGTCTTGTGTGATTTTGTGGCTTCTTTTGTCTCCTGCGCGACTCTATTTGGGGCTGTCCCTTTTGCGGAGTTGTTTTCCACCCCACCAGTCACCCTTACACGCACACACACACACACACACTCCCCTCCCCCCTCTTTGGCTGGATGCTGGATGTCAACACTATTCTTTTTCCAATTGTAGTAATTTTGTGTTGAGGCTTCAAAGGGGACAAAAAACAAATGGAGAAACCCAAGGCGCTCATCTGTGGAGCAAATGGATTTCACAGTCCCCTGCGCTCCACGCAGTCACTGTGCACTTGCAAAGCATTTGGATCTGCTAGGCCCTTTGTCATATAACTTAGAGTCGTTGAATGTAATGAAATGGCATCTTCTGTGCTTTGATGGCGGCTTTTAGTTTCATTGCTCTTCAGCCATCATAAAAAATGATTTCCCTGCAAGTCAAAGCTTCCTTTCTTCTGTGTCGGCACACAAGGTGATGAAGTGATAACACGGTGTAAAACATGCTTGTAAGTTCTTTGGTGGCAATAATGTGTTTGTGAAGGGAGGGGGCACATACCCACCCACACACACACATACACACACTCCCATTGGATTATGTAAGCACCCAGACAGGCGGTCTCTTCTAAGGCTACTTCAGCCTTCAGGCTTTCTGTATGGTGCAGTAAAAAAAAGTCCATCCATATTGTGCCTGAAGTATCCCTGGCAACAAGTTTATGGGAGATGGTTGTCTTTATGGCTTCTTGTGTGACTGGACTCTATTCTGAGTGCTCACTGAAAGCCCACCGCGAGTATGAATGGCTACTCTGTTCCCCTCTGTCCTCAGGACATCATTTAGATCAAGATAAAAGATATTTTATCGCTGAAAAGACCACAATTCTTCGTCTCGCAGAGAAACTGATAAAATGCTTTTTCCCCTACCCCCCCGTCCCTCCTTGTACACAGATTGGACGTTTGGAGACATCGGTCTTGACTGCAGCGGAGCCAAACCCAGTGCAGCCTTTGATACAGGGCCATGTCAGAGTCAGGTTGCAGCAGAGCCTCGCTTTTGGACAGAGCCTCTCATGGTGCTGCTCCTCTGTATTTAAATCCTTTTTATTTTGGAAGGCGCCACTAAGGTGTCGTGTTTTACATGGCAACTCGTGTACACACACACACACACACACATGTACACATACACCCACACACACACACCTCTGAGCGCGGGAGGGCTTTTTAAGTGGGTGAAAGGTCCCTGTGATTATTAGAAAACTGTGCTGGAATTCCCACTTTTTTTCGCCCCAAGTTTTTTTTTTTTCCCCTACCTCTTAAAGATCATTCTGCTTTGAGCCTTCAAGCCCTGTGTTGCCAAAGTCAACAGTTGCCTTGTTGGCAGACTGGCTGGAAAACTCCTTTTAACTCCTGAGGTGTGACTGAGCTAATATACGGCTGTTCTCTCCAGCTGGATTGGAGTGTTTGCATTCTCGTTTGTTCTCATCTGTTTTCCAAACACACAGGATATTTGCCAAGCTTTGTCAGCCACTAAGAACAAAAGACATCTGATGGAGGTAGAAAGGATTAAATATAATCTTGGCCTCTGATAGATAGTCACTAAATAAATGGTCATGTGGATTGTTTTCAGTGCATCAGGAGCGGTATGGAGCAAGACTTTGTTTTGAAGAAGTTAATAATTTATTTATGACATTGTTATTGGTCTACTTTCAGAACTAATGTCTTCCACGACAAGCATCTACTGAGATTTTCAGTCCTCCATCTGGTCTGTTGTATGATTTCCTTAGGAAGAAATGTGCATACACACACAAACACAAACACAAACACAAACACACACACTAGTACGCTGTGAGTTGGATTCCCATTACAGTCTTTTGAAGTGATGGTCAATTTTTCACCCCTTTTTTGGTCAGTTTTTCACCCCTTTTATAAATATTTCAAGTACATGTTTAACCAAAGAAGCCGCAGTGATGTTTATTTCCAGTGTCTGGTTTGTTGTGCTCTCTTTTGTACCCCCATCCAACTTCTCCCCTAAGAAGCTCTCCTCACAGCTGCTGGTGTCTTGCCTGAAATTGTTACATATCAAGAAATGGGATCCTTGTTTATCACAGTTAGCAAAGTCTCTCTCTCTCTCTCTCTCTCTCTCTCTCTCTCTCTCTCTCTCTCTCTCTCTCTCTCTCTCTCTCTCTCTCTCTCTCTCTCCTGTGGAAGTGAAGCAGGTTGCAGGACTATGGACAAACTGGGGCATGAGTAAGTGAGTCACATCAGACTCCTGTCTGAGAGCAGGCCTGGAACCACGGGGGGTCTGAGCACATGAAGAGGAGAGAGGAGAGGAGAGGAGAGGAGAGGGGGCTGGTGAATTAGGAGTTTGGACTGAGCCATCAGAGATTCTCTCCCCCCAGCTGCAATAGAAGATACAAAGGCCACCTGACTTGTCACTGTAAGTGTGTGGGAGACGCATGTCTGGAGTGTGTGTTTTTTTTGTGTGTGTGGAGACTAGAGAAAACGGGATATGGCTTTTATCTGTGTGTGTGTGTGTGTGTGTGTGTGTGTGTGTGTGTGTGTGTGTGTGTGTGTGTGTGTGTGTGTGTGTGTGTGTGTGTGTGTTTTGTTGGTTGAGAGATGAGTGGTGTTGAGGGGGGAAAAAAGGACTAAAATGTGGTGTGGTGTTTGTGTGAGACTGGTGTGTGGACTGGGGTGAGTGGAGCAGAAAGAGCTTAGGGGTGCATCTCAGGGGATGGGGTGCAGGGGTGGAGCACAGCAGGGGGGAGTGTGTGTGTGGGGGAGTGTGTGGGGGTGTTGGGGTTGGGGTGGTGGGGGTGGGGTTGGGGGTGAATGAATTATCACATGGCTGCCTCAGATAAAAGCTCTGCTCCTGCCGCCCCGGCCCTCGTGCCAGACATGTACTGGGAGAGCGAGCGAGTGAGTCCCTGTGCGGTGAAACGGGGCCAGCTGGCAGCTCTCTAAACGGTGGAGTTGGAGCGCAGCTCCAGAGACCCTGCTCTTATCTAGGCCCGTTTATCAGCCATTTGGGCCTCATGGCTTTGATAAAGTTCACACAGTTCCCCTTCAGACCGGAGGACTGACTGTCACGCCGCTTTACGCAACCGGGGAGAACGAACGAGACCCCTCCTCTCCTCTCCTCTCCTCCCTCGCCACTCCTCCTCTCCTTCCTCCCTCTCTCACAGCCAGCCCTTTATGGAAACCTTTTGTCTCTCTCTTAAGCACGAGACCATGCTAGTTCTCTATTATGTCAATTGGAGCCTCAGATTTGCTGTCATTTCCTGTTTATCCCATGCAGCCACACTATATGAATTACCTGAATGAATTGCCATGCAATTAATAATTATCTTCAAATTGCAGAGATGCAAATGTCCATGTCAACATGTTTTACCCCCACCATGTTGATTATAGCGTGTGTGTGTGTGTGTGTGTGTGTGTGTGTGTGTGTGTGTGTGTGTGTGTGTGTGTGTGTGTGTGTGTGTGTGTGTGTGTGTGTGTGTGTGTGTATTCATGTTTGTATTGTAACCCCAAATTAACTGAAAATAATGACTGGTACTTGGTATAATTGGCTTAGACCAATTGAGCAAGCTCTATAATAGGCAGTAAGTGGAGCATGTTCTACCAGGTGCACATACTATTGTTGTTTGGACAGTAGACATATTTTACAGACCCCCCCTCCTCCCTCCTCCCCTCCTTTTCTTTTACAGGCAATTGTCCTCCCATTCCCATGGTAGCCTGCAGAGCTATCTATGCTGTACTCTACTGTACCCCACGGACCCACCAGGCCTGATTTGGGTATGCATGCCTGTGACAGGATGAGCAACAGCAGCGTTAACAAAGGGCTGAGCGTCCACGGTTAACGTCTCTGCTTCATTAAGCCTGCAAAGCCCGACGCCGAGAGAGAGAGAGAGAGAGAGAGAGAGAGAGAGAGAGAGAGAGAGAGAGAGAGAGAGAGAGGATGACACGCTTATACCCCAGAGAGAGAGACAGATGCACACACATTTGTGCTGAAGCCGTGTGGCCGTTGTGTTGTATTATTCACCCCTGATGGCAGTTAGCATGTGAGGCGTGGACAGGGAGGGAGGGATGGAGGGAGGGAGGGAGAAAGATGAAGGGAGGACAGAGGGTGAAAGAGTGGAGGGAGGGGGCAGCTTTTTTTCCTTTTTTCAGAGGAGTAATTACCAGTGCAGCGAGCGACTCCTCTTAACAAGCGCGGGTTGTGGTCCACAGCTGCCGCACCCTGCTCATCTCTTCTCTGGCAGCGAGCAGCACAAGCGGCGGCTTGCTTTGAAACATCCGGCGGCCCAATCAACAGGGGCTTGGCTTGAAGACACAGGCCTTTGTCTACTGTATCCTGAGGCGGAAGCCTTCAAAGCCTCCCCCCCCCACATCTTCTATACAGTGCAGTTTTTTTTTTTTTTTTTTTGGTGAGGGGGGGGCAAAGGGGGTTTGGTATGGTGGATTCCAATTAAAGCCACTGGCTGACACGCACATAACTGCTGAGTGCTTTGCCGGGTGGGAGGAGGAACGCCATCATCGGACGATGCGATGCGAAAATCATCCAGCCATGCAAAGCCTCCTAAGAATGTTAGTGAATAAGTAATGTGGCATCCATCCACCCCAGCAGCATTTCATTGACTCTGTCATTCTGTTCTTTCTGCAAGTCTGCATATCTCATGCTTGATGCATTCATGTGTCTGTGTGTGTGTGTGTGTGATGAGAGAGAGAGAGAGAGAGAGAGAGAGAGAGAAAGACGACGAGAGCACAGTGATATGTGTTCATGTGTGTGTGCACGTGTGTGTGTGTGTGTGCGTGTGTGTGTGTGTGTGTGTGTGTGTGTGTGTGTGTGTGTGTGTGTGTGTGTGTGTGTGTGTGTGTGTGTGTGTGTGTGTGTGTGACAGAGAGCACAGTGATGGGGCCATGGAGGTTCTCCCTGTATTCCGCTGCTTACTGGTGTTTCCCTGGCCCCCTAAGCCGCTGGTGGAGCGTTAACCTGGGTGTATTAGCGGTCAGGCGGAACATCAAAAGCCGCGGCAGCGCCACACAATAAGGTTACTGTCAGCTCCAGCCGCCGGTGAGGCTCTGTCAACCGGGCTCACTCTGGGTGCCCCTGGCCCAGTCTCTGGGCCCCTTCTCCGCTCTGCTCCTCTCCCCTATGGCTTGCTGTAATTACTCCATTGTGTAAACACAGATTACGCTCCCTACCGAGGGCCGCCGCATCCATGAGTGCCATCCCCATCGGAATGTTCCGCCGTCGCCTTCAAAGACACGGCTTGCCATTTACACACTTACACAAACACACACACACACACACACACACACACACACACACACATACTCTCTCTCTCTCTCTCTCTCTCTCTCTCTCTCTCTCTCTCTCCCTCATTCACTCACACACACACACTATTAAAAATAGCTGCCATGGCAGGCCTCTGCCAAAAGCCGGGCGGTTTAATCAAAACTGAGGGTGAGAGGAATGCCCTGTTCTCTCTCTCACTCTCTCTCTCTGTCTCTCTCACACATGCCCATGCTGACTGGCATGGCATAACTCAGCAGCCTCTCTCTCTCTCTCTCTCTCTCTCTCTCTCTCTCTCTCTCTCTCTCTCTCTCTCTCTCTCTCTCTCTCTCTCTGCCTTTGCTGTGGTGGGAGATTGGCCAGCCGTCAGTGACAGCTCATTTAATTCCACAGTGTTTGCACTGCTACTGAGAAATGACTGCAGTGCCACAGAAGACCAGAAGACAAAAAAAAAAAATAAACAGAATATAAAGACGAGAAAACAGGATGCCGGTTTGGGTGGTCGTTTAAAGTCAGCCTTGCAGCTGTGAGGCGGTGATAAGTGGCGGCAGGGAGAAAGAGAGAGAGAGAGAGAGGGAGAGAGAGAGAGAGAGAGGCAGGCTGGCTGCTGGACTGCCGAGGTTGCTGTCTGTGCTCGTTTTGTGGGCTCATCCTCATCTCTCTCGCAGCTCCTAAATCCTGCAGCCCTGGGAGCCTCCGTTAAAGCCACACGGCAGCTCTTTGTTCTCAGGGTGCCAGTCGCTTTCCTCCCACTGCTTTTACATCCTGTGCCCTTCCTCTTTCTCTCTGTCTGTCTGTCTCTTAATTGATTTCTCCTCTTCCTTCTTCTGTGTCTGTACCTCTCTTTGACTTTGTCTACTATTTCTCTCTGTCAATCTATTCTTTCCTCTCTTTCCTCTCGCTCTGCCCCCCTTCTCTCTCTCTGTCTCTCTCTCTCTCTCTCTCTCTCTCTCTCTCTCTCTCTCTCTCTCTCTTTCTGCACCTCCCTCTCTCTGTCTCTCCTCAGTCTCGGCTATCTCCTGGGCGGCCATCTCCTCCCCAGTCCGCAGCTCTGTCTCAGTGGTTAGTCTGAGTAGATGTTTACTCTGAGACGCGTGGGGCTGCAGGTCTGGGCCTCTGTTGAGGTTTGGATGGATGAGGGCAATGGGGTGTGGAGGCAGGCCCGGGGAAGGAGGCGCCCGCTGAGATTAGGATGGGGCCTGCGTCGCGCCGCGTCTGCACTGGCCCCGGATCCTCACACGACCTTTCCTTTCCCTTCCCCCGCCCCCGCCGCCATCCGCAGGGGCTGAGCCTCGAGTCAGACAGCAGACACCACAGACGCACCTTGGAATCCGACTAACGACCTCTAACGAGCTCGTTCGCTCCTCAACCTCCACAGGCCTCCGGCAGTCAGGAGGTGCTGAGGTGGGAGTCCAGCTTGAAGTCACTCCTGAACCTAAGCAGTGACTGTCGCTACTGCTGTACCATCCCCATCTGTGTCTTTGTTTTTGTTTTCATTGTGGATTTGGTTGTGGTTTTGTTTTTTATTGTGGATCACACACAGTATTTAGTATTTGTTGATCAAATAAACTCAGTGTAGAACTGATTCATATTTTCTATCTAATTTAACATGATACAGGCTTCCAGTAAATTATATTCAGATGACAAAACCATAATTTAGTTACAGTCTATTGACTAGTTACAAAGACGTGCGTTGTTGTCCCACTGAAGGAGTCCATGCACTCTGTTCTCTCATGATAGACAATTTGTTTTCTGTCCCCAGGCCCCGTCACTGCGCTCCCTGAGGGAACATGTTGTCTGTTGGTGGGGTTGTGTCGCAGTCAGGCCCCCTCCTCTGGGACCAGATCCCGGGGGAAATCCAAGTTAATTCTCCACTAATTTGGCGTCTTTTTTTGTTTTGTTTTGTTTTCAGCGTTCGCGTGAGCCAACCCAGCTGTACATCTCTGGCCTAGGAGACACACGCCACTGTTTGGGTGAAGTGGCAGAACAGAACTTACCCTCGCAACACACACACACACACACACACACACACACACACACACACACACTCCCCTTCCCCCGATTCCACCGCCTCTCTCTGTCCGTTCCAGCCCAGTGCTCCCATTCTGCCCGGGGTCACGGCCATCACCACCCAGCCACACACAGTGTCCCCGCCAGCACAGATTGGCGCGGCACAGCCATCCTTCATCTCCTCTCTGTATCTCTCCTTTTCTCTCTCCCTCTCTCTCTCTCTCTGTCTCTCTCTTTCTCCCCCCCCACTCCATTGCTCCTCTCTGCCTTTGGCCGCCTGTTTGTGTGTCTTTTGTCTGCGGCCAAGTTTCAAACAGCTATTTATGCACGCCAGTTTTGATTGTGTCGGCCCCTGAGGAATCTTGTTTGAAATTTTCCGTTTCGCTTTTTGCATGACAAAGGCGCTATTGACGAGTCGCACACTCCAGCCCCCCACCTCTCCCCCCTCCATCGCCGCCATGTTTCCCTGTGCCAGAGTCCCTTTCAGTGGAGAGAGATGTTTCATCTTCTTATGCATGTTTGTATTGTGTTTGGAAATACATAAATTAAAGGTCTTTTTCCCCTCTTGTGTTGCCACCAACATTCCCTGCAGTGTGGGCATGCATGACTGGAGCGGGACTCTTTTGTTTATAATGATGTCAGATTTAGTGGGAGCTTTTTTAGGCCCGGGGCTTGTTAAATGATGAAAACTGTTTTGTAATCATATAAAAATGTGGAAAAAAAACAAAGGCAGGCTTCCAAATCATTGTTGGGTTGGTTGCTTGTTTTTTCGGTAACGATCATGGAGCAGTCATAATTTGTCATTACGGCCGCAAAAGAACAATTTTCGACGCGGACCGCTTTGAAGCACCACAGGGGTAAATCAGAGGGGAGGCAACCAGAAACCAAGAAATGTCCGTTTCCACTTAACTCAAGTTCTGCTTGTTAACCTCCAGTCCGTCCCAGAGGAACGGCCCCAGCTGTTTGAGGAAGACCCCCCATCTGCCTCCAGCCTTGTCCCCTATGTGCCCTTTCGCTCCAGGCCTCATTCATCAGCACTGGACCACTTGCCCACACGCTGCCCTCACTCACCCCCAGCAGAGGAGGGACCCCGATGGGCCTCGCTGCCTCATCAGACTGGCCTGTCTGGCGCTGGGGCTGGAGCCGGAGCCGTGGGTCACTCTGGCCTGGAGCTGATTGATATAAGAAAGAGGGCGGAATGGACTTCGAGGAAGGCAGCGAATGCCTGGGTCTTTTCTCTGGATGGGTTTCAAGAGCTACTTAATTAGATTCGAGTCAGGATGTGATTCACTGTCAGACAGCAAGAGATCAGCCAAAGTACAGCTGATTCACAAAGGGTCACACTGTTCCGTCTGACCAGTAAGTATCCCTTTTGCCCTCCACTGGCCAACGGCTAAGCAAACTGATACACTGTAGCAGCAGCAGCCATATGTTGTGTTCCCCTGTGTCTGTTTAGGAGACAGCCCTCCAGCTGCAGATGTGGAACCAGGTCACTATTTAGTGCAAATGAACCCCTTCCAGCGTGCGAGCGAGCCTTTCAGACACGCCCAGCAACCTTTACTCAAACCACAGGAACTCAGAGGTATGCTCCTCTCCCTCTTTTTTTCCCTCTCTCTCTCTCTCTCTCTCTCTCTCTCTCTCTCTCTCTCTCTCTCTCTCTCCCTCCTTCCCTCCAGGCTTGCCCTGCGGAATGTGTTGCTTCTCTGTGGTGCCCGAGCTCTCCTCCTTTCTTTGTGGTGAGTGGCATCCACAAGCGCTCGCATGACCTAACCCTGCTCAGGCATGAATGGTATGGGGACGGTGCCCTAGTCCTGCACAGCTGGCATGGGCCACAGGTGTGCCTATTCTTCCTCACCAATCCCATAATTACCTTCCATTGTCTCCACCCTCAAGCTGAATCAAGATGTATCAAAGGATATATACAAAGGGCTTAAAAAAAATTGGGTCTGTTTATACTTGATGACTTGGGACTTTTAGCAGGGTGGAGATGTGTGAAGCAGGCCTGGAGGTGTGCAATTGTTTTGTTTTTGTATGTGGTATAATTGCGCAAACTGGCTGACTTTAATTGGGTAACCACAACAAAGCGAGAAGGTGGTGTATCAAAGAGGGTGTGAACGTGAACGTGGCTCTCTCTGTAGCTGAAAATCTATGCAAACATTCCCCAAAGAGATCCATAAACAAACCAAAATCCTCTCATTTATGCGCAAGTGGGCGAAAACAAGTTGACACTCAACTTAAGTTATCTCTAAATCATCCCACGTAATGCTAATCAAAACAGTCAACAGTTTAAATTGGAACAGAACTCAACCTTACTGGCCTGACTAAATACCTCATTGTTTATATCTGTGGTTTTTAGAGTCACTCTTCAATCTAATAAACTACTGTGTAAGCAAATAGTTTAAAATGGAGACAGCAGCTCATCAAACAGCCAATACATCACAAATGTTTATTTTTTTTCACGTTTTATTTATTTATGTGAGAAAATAAAGTGGAGAAAACCTTTAAAATATAAAGCAAATATACGGTCTTATTCCAGTTGAGCTACATTAAAGTAAGTAGAAAATAAACAAGTTATCAAACCGTTCATCACATGGCTCAGAGAGAATAACAGAGACAACAGTGATCATTTTAAGACGTGTTCAGTTCACAACTCAATAAGGTGCCAAAAGCTACAACATATCAAGAAAAAGATGTACAAGAAACAATCTATGAAAGAGGAACTAGATTGAAGGAAACACTTTTAAGTATGTCTGTACTATCTACATCCAGTTTCACTAACAGAGACACTGTATTTTGGCATTTTTAAAATATCCTTAAAAGAACCATTTTGGAACAGAATGGTCCCCCCCCCCCTCCCACCAACCCCAAACACACACACATAAACACACACACTTGTGTCCTGCAGTGTGTGTCCAGTGACTGGTTTCTCACACACGCCCTCAGATAGGCGAGGAGTGAGCTGGCCCATACCTTGATAAGTCACTGTTTCCAAACCAGACTCAGGGCATTATGTAAACACATCTCAAACATGCAGGTAACAGTTGGGCCAAATGTCAACAAAAAAAAACCCTTACAAGGTAACATTTAACTTTATAAAGTTAACATTAGAGAAAAGCTGTGAGAAGTAACTGCACATCACAGACTGTGTGTTATAGTATTGTGGAAAACGTTGTAGAAGGTACATTCATTCACAGCAATCAGTTAGGCAACATATTAACAATCTGTACAAACATTTACATAAAAATATAAAAAAAGAAAACATCTAACACATCTACACTATACACATTTACACAAATACATATACATATACACAAACAGGGGAAAAAATGAACATGACCGAACTCCTGAGACACAAAACAGTCAGAAACAAAACATTTGAAGAACATTTTAAGCCAAGCCATGGGCAACATTCTGCACATAGCGTTTCCTACACAGGGAGGGGATTACTGATTTCTGATATTTAAGGCATTTCAACCACAAGCCTTAAAATCCCACAAGCTTATCCATGCACTGAATCTAGGCAACCTCTAAATGAAGCTTTTTATATGATGATATAGTTTTTATTAAAAAGAGTCTTAGAGGAAGTTTGTCCATTGGAGCGGTGGCCAGTCATTCACTGATGCCCCTGCGGCAATGCACCTGGCCCCTCCCCTCTCTCCCAACCAGTCTGCTCCATGCCAGCTTAGTTGTCGGCCATATTTGGCTTGCCATGCAGGGGACATTGGTGGGCACAAGGTCCATGCCCACTCTCAGCAAGTCCGTAGCCTCAGTGAAGTGGCCAGGGACAGGACACGGACTCAGAGTAGGAGACAAGATGGAGGCAGTAGAGTAATTGGTGGGAAACTTCTTGGGGACGTATGTGGGGGTTTTCCATTGGACTTGAGTTGAGTTGAGCTCTGTCATTAGTCCTGCTTCATCCCCTCTGCACTGATCCTCTCTAAGGCCTCCTCAAGGGAGTCCCACTGCTGCGGAGGATCTTTTAACACCCTCCCCTCTCCTCTCCTCTCCTCTACTCGCCTCAACCCCCACCCTCTATAGTCCCCTTCCCCTCGTGCCACCCCCTGCAATCCCCTCCACATTCCACAGTCAGCGAGGGGAGACACACACCAGCATTCCAATCACAGCCGACGACCTGGAAGGACAGAGAGAGAGAGGGAGAGAGAGAGAGAGAGAGAGAGAGAGAGGAGTTAGAAAGGCATTCCATGAACTCTGGGGTTCAAGGACTAAGAAATCCTCACATTTTTGTGAAAACTAGCCACATGACCCACACCCTTATTTAGTCCAAGAAAATATCCAGAGCTTTCTATCTAAAAATATCATCACCCCACCATCCACAAATAATCATTTATTCATTCAGAATCATACATTGTTCATTTAAGAAAGAGCACAACCTCAGAGTGTTGTTATAATGTCACAACATCTTAGTAGAAATTAAATGACTTCGGAAATTACATAATTACATTATACAGTTAGTCAGTGCTTCAGGTCTTTATAAAAAGCAACGCTGCAGAGTTCTTGGATAAATATGGAAGATGGTTCTAACCCTGTGTTTCTTTTTTTTTTTTTTTCTTCATATGATTTTGGTTTTGGTCTTCTGCCTCAGGGCCATATTTAGGCAGCTGCGCATCTCGCCCGTGCTAATGTGCAGGTTGCAGGACGAGCAGAGCATGCGGGGAGAGAGAGGGAATGATAACCCGGCCCAGTCAGGCGCTGCTGTGTGTGTGGACACACCACGTGCCAGTGGCACGCTGAAGTTTTCCACTGCACACTTTGCCTGGAACAGTACACAGGTCTGGGTGCTGTTTACCCCCCCCCACACACACACACACACACACACACATGCAGCCAACCCCGTGCCTGTGTTTTGCCTCGTTCCGCTGGAGGTGAGTAAAAATACTGCCGTCCTGCAGATCACCGTTTCACCCGAGCAGCAGCTTTTAAATTTAGTCGGAGCCCGTTCTCAAAGGGCTGCATTCAAAGTCAATGTTCTTGCTTGTTTGCGAATTGGGCCGTGTTATTCTGAGGTAACGAGTCCCACTCAGCACTCTGTGGCAGCTCGGGTCATGTGATTCGCCAAGGCGCAAAAACCGCAAAGAGTTTATTTCCGTGCCACCTCCAGGAGTGGTTACATAACTTGCCCAGAACTGGCATTTTCACTGACTGGTCTTGCAGTCACTCCAGTGCCCTCTGGAATCTCATTCTCTCTCTCTCTCTCTCGCTTTATCTTCTCTTCCTCTCTCCTTGACTTTTTCCTATTTCTTCCTCTTCCTCTCTGTCTCTCTCTCTATCTCTCTCTCTCTGGAAGGGACACACCACCACCATATCCTGGGCAAAACGCTGACCTTCCACCCAGTTATCAGACCAAACCAGTTCCTCGGGTTCATGGCGCAGAGTACACAACACGGCCGGGGCCAGAGCCTGCCACAGCCTTACCCCCCTCTCTGCAACCCCGAAAGAGACAACAGAGGCTTAAGAGACACAAAGGCCCCACTATCCTGCCCCGGCGCTGGATTCCTGATGCTCTTTGTGTCTGCCTTCTTTAAACTCCTCGGACCGGTAAAAAGAGCTCTTTTTTTTCTGCCCCTGCCTTGCACCGACTCTGGAAGCCACTCTCACTAACCTTTGAACGAAGGAAGGCCTTATCTTGAAATTCAAAGGACAACAAGACTCCCTTTTGTAAGGTAGTGGCCTCAGCCTTGAAAGCTGGTGTCACTTGGCTAGCATGTCCATAAATTCTGGTGATCAGACAGCTCGTTTACACCAGAGACTAGGACATTCTGCACCGGCAATCACATCTGCCCATTTGGGGCCTTGAAATACGAACAGCCCCTTCAACACAAGGGAGTGGGGTCGACCTCACTATAATTTCTCCCTAGTGATACGCACACGTATAGGCAACAATGTTTACTAATGAGAAGGTATAATTATACTCTATTGATAAATGGATCAATAAGAAGGTGGCAGATCATTTATCTTGTTTTGCCAAGGCAGTAAACAAAACATGTATCATATACGCCTGCAGACAGCATTGCTTGATATATTATAATAAAAAAGATTGTATCAAATACTAAATCTGGCACAAAAAAACAAATCTTGGTGGTGACAATTTGCCAGGTTGACTAATTTTTCCGTAATGTAATTTGAGCAAATTTTCAGGGCAATCTAAGCCGTTGACAGGGTCCCTGTGACAGATGATATATTAATAACCACTAATCAAATTGTGGCTTAACCACAATTAAGTCACTCCAGGAATCTTATTTTCCTTCCTTTTCAGTCTGTTTCCTTGCTTTCACGCCCCACAGAAAAGAGCAATAAAAACGCTATTAGGTTTATGCAAATCCAATTGTGCAGGCTACCGCAACGGGACAAATTCTCTGGAGATTTGGAAAGGGGGAGGGGTGTTTGCGGGGTGGCAGCACGTGCTCTCCCTGTGTGTGTGTGTGTGTGTGTGTGCGTGCATGTCTGTGTTTCAAAAGGCGGGGGCACTTGCACACAGATGTCCCAAGAATGCCTCTTTCAGTGGGCAGTTGGGTTGGCCTTTAAAAGCATTAATAAAACATTAGTATTGAATAAGTGCATCCCTAGCACCCCACCACCCCCCCAGCCCCCGTCTATCGCTCACACCCCCTGTCCTCCTCTCGGCCAATGACAGCTGTCGGGGAAAACAAGCCGAAACGCGGCTCGTCACCCCTGACCCTGTCCAGGTGCGCCATGTCACAGCCAAAGAGAGAGGCCTGTTTAGAATGCGTGGCTTTGCTTCCCTCCCTCGTTTCAAAAACACACTGTCTGCTTGGCAGCGCATGCAAAGCAAACAAGCCGTTTTGGCTTCACTGCCTTTTTCATGAGCAATCTGGCTTCCTTCATATGGAAAAAAGTTTTATGCAATGCCTTTATTCTGTTTCAAGAACCTATAAAGAGCCATTTCTTTGGAGAATGTATAGTACGGTTTAAAGAGAGGCCCATTTCCATAGGTCCCACCCTTCTGTGGGTCTCTTTAGAGACGTGGCTCAAATTGCTAGGGCTCATCTGCATCACCAGTTTGATTAATGTTGACATCAAATATGTGTCTCCTCTTCGAGATGCTATAAGCAATGCTCTTGGTATGACACACCCTCATTCCTCAAAGACCACCAATTAAATGCGGATGATTAATATACAGGAGGAAGTGCATGTCTAATGTGGGCACAAACAAAAACCCTTTCATTGCCATGTCAAGTATTTCAGCGCGGTGCCACTGGACTCTTCGTAAACATGAGAAGCGGAAAGACAGAGAGAGAGAGAGAGAGAGAGAGAGAAGGATATGTGGACTTTCTTTATTTGTTTCCCTGACCTCTACCGACAGCCGACAACTCCAGGAGTAGTCAGGGTATTTTTAGTTTCAAACTCTTGGCTGCCAAACTGTGCAAAATATAGCTTCTGTCTCTCCCTCTCGCTCTTCCTCCTCCCTCTCTCTCTCTCTCTATCCCTTTCTTTTCCTCTCCCTCGCTCTTCCACTCTTTGCCTCCTTCTCAGGCATCTCGACATGTCTAAGGATGATTAAAAAACTCTGTCAGACGAGCAATCCCTTTGAGAGCTTTGAAAGCAAACCAAAATGAGAGCGCGTGTGGGGAGCTGTCGGCGGCGCTCAGAAGTCGAGACTTCAGAGCCGTGTTACCTTTCTCGCCCAGACATGTGTCTCCACCCTAGCCAGCTGTTTACTGTTGAGTAAGAGCAAACAGCGTCTATACTACACTTCCTGTAGGCTGCCCTTTGGCCAGGCTGCGGTAACCGCTTGAATAAAAGCCTCAGAGAGCTCAATGACTGGATATTTGCTATCATATATCTGAGCCAAAGTACAGGGTTAATTAGTACATCAAAAACAAATATGGTTTCAGGAAGTGAGGGTTAATGATTTCAAGCGCGCTGTGGGCTAATGATTAAATGAGAAACTTGGCAGCCATGCCCTGCGATGTCACAACAGTCTTTAATCATTCTTCACGGCGGACACTTTCAAATGCAAATCGGTCATAAAGGCCATCGAAGGCAGCTTTGTCATTGGTCTGTCAGTCCACAATGAGTGGTATCAGCTCCTAAACAACCTTGTACTGAAACAATGAGCCAGAGTGGAGGAGGAGGAAGAGGAGGAGGAGGAAGATATGGCTACCCTCTCCTGCATCAACATGGCTGGACTCGGAAAATGGCCACCTGGTAGCTCCTGAGGAAATGTCCTTTTTTGAGTGTGTGTGTGGAAACGGTTCACAGATTTTGGGTGCACTTGTTACCAGGGGCAGCAAAACAAGCACAAACCTGATTTTTTTCCCCCCCTTCTCTGCGAGGGTTTTTGAGGCCTGTGGCTTCCACGTCTGCTTTGTAATTAAGGTCTCAGCATTCCTTTAGCACCTCATTTGACACCCAACAGGCCTCATTAGAACATTTTTCAACAATTTATGGGGCAAACACAGACCTTGCTGTCTAATAAAACTCTGTGCCCTTGCCAAATGTTTGGGCTTTGTTTGGCCTTCACATCCCCATGGTAAGGCTAAACATTCACATTAAACACCACTGTACGCAGAGAACAGAGTCTTTCATCTCTCCTAACAGGCACTCCCTGTTTTCCAAGGCACTGCACTTTTATTACAGTACTCACACATAAACTCAGATAGGCCCCCAAACATTGGGGGGTTTGAAGTGCTCCATAGGCTTTTAATGAGGCTGCTTTATTTGAATGAGAAACTGCATTAATGTGTTGTTTAAGCGTACTGTGAATGTATAACTCACCAGATAAGAGGGTCGTCTGTGTTTTACGCTGATAGGTACTTCCACGTGCTGACAAAGGCTGTGGGAATGAGGGAGTAGGGCACGCTGGTGACGCTGTCCCATGTTTCTGTGGAAGGGTCGTAACAGTCCAGAGTCTTGCACCTCTGTGCCCCAAAGTAGCCCCCGACCACGTACAGCCGATTCCCCGAAGCCACGGCGTGACAGCTGATTCTCTTTGCCGTAACGTCGCCAAATTTGGACCACTGGTACGTCTCGCTGTTGAAACGGTAGGCAGAGCTGGCCGAGAACTCGGTGTCGCCTCCGATCACCACCACCTGATTGCCAACCACAGCGGCCGCCGTGTAACGCCACAGCTGCGGGCACATGGCTGGCACGGTCCAGCGGTTCTCACACGGGTCGAAGCACTGCACCTTGGGATATTTCTCTCTGTTGACACTTGTGCCACCGAAGGCAAAGAGTTTGTTCTTGGCGCCAACCACGGCTGCGTTACTAACCCCCTCACGCAGAGGGGCCACTAATGTCCATTTGTTGGCCTGCGGGTCGTATTGTTCCACTTGTTTCAGAGACACAGACGGAGAAGCCGGAAAGGATCCAGCCAAAGACGTGTGTCCCCCAACAACGTATAAATTGTGGTCAAGTTCTGCTGAGCCATGTCCGAACCTAGCAACCAGCATGGGAGAGGCTTTGGACCACTCGTCGTGGAGCGTGTCATAGACCCACACATCCTTTGATGCTCCGTTTTCAGACCCCCTCCCGCCTGTGACGTACACCTTACAGCCGATGGCGCACGCACTACACTCTTTCCGAGGGCTGGGGATGTCCGTTTTGGGGGTTATCTCCTTGGTCTTGTGGTCGATCATGTAGACCTTATCACACATGAACGTTTGACCACCCAAGAGGAGCAGCGCTTGGCTCACTTTACGGGGGCGGGCGCAGAAGCCGGTCACCACGCCATCGTTCTGTAGGATCTTCATCTTGCAGCGCACGGCGTCCTCGACGATCTCCCTGCCCACCTTGTGCCCCATCACCAGCTCCTCCGACGCCACGTTTTTCAGCAGGTAGGTTTCGGGCAACAGGGCCAATCTCACACAGCGCAGCAGCTCGGGCAGGTCGCTGTGTCTGCGTTCCATGTCCGCTTTCACCCAGTCGATGACGGCCTCGTACACCAAGCTCTCGTCTTCCACCTCCAGCTCCTCACTGAATATAAGCTCCTGGATCTTGTCTTTAGGGAGATTGAGGAAGTCCTCTGTCCTGTAGATGGTGGCGAAGTTGGCCAGGCACATCCTCCAGGAGAGCTCATAGAGCCTGTGGCACTGGTGAGCGTCGGAAAGCAGCATCATGCCCAGGCAGTTAGAGGGGTGCAAGTTCTTCTCCAGGAACTCAGCGGAGGCGTCGCGGATGTCGTGGAACTGCAGCATGTCACCAGCTTCCAGCAGAGACTCAGCGTTCTCCTCGTTAATGATGACGCGGGCGGAGTAGGCATAGTCCAACAGGAGCTCCAGCACCTCTGGGTGCAGAGAGTCGTGGAAGTTGACCTCGGCATCACGACTCTCCTTTAGGCCACCACTGAACATGGCTTCGAAGTAGCGACTGCACGATGCCAACACTGCCCGGTGGCAGGGGAAAGCCCGGTTGCCCGCCTGTAGAATAACATCAGTGAAAACCCGTCGCTTGCGGAGGAGGTTGAGGTGAGTCAGGAGGCTGTCTGCATGGGATGTCTTGTGGAAGAGCTGGATGTTCATCGAACCTGAGCTCGACCTCGACTTCCTGTTCTCATGGTTGCTCACAGACATGTTTGACCTTGATAGGAAAGATAAAAAAGCATTTTTTTATTTACCCTGAAGAAAACATTTAATTCTCAATTTCATCCACTAAATGGACAATAACAATGCATGCGTGATGCACATTGCATTTAACTTGAAGTGGGTGCTTGTTAAAAAGAGCACAATGGAATCTAAGAAAAAAATCTAATAGCCTATTCTATCACGCATTGTTTAAAGCTCCGGAGGAATGCGCACCTGACATGGACCGAGAGGTCAAAAACCTAGTGCTTAATCCAATCGCTAGAGACAGACAGCGCATGAATACGACATAAAGCCTGAAATTTGAAACAGACCAACAGACAATTCTCATTATTTTTATCTTATAGAGCTCCTTTGATTAATATACCGCTCCACCCATACCAGCATAGTTCAACAAAATTCATAGGAAACACTTCAGCGCAATGACTAATGGGCTAAACCCGAACAAAGCAGCAGCAGGGTGTATGCACCTGACTTCCTCTTGCTCTCAGTACCTGCGTTAATAATTCACCATCTATGCCTCATAGAATTATTAATAACTATGCGGTTATGCAGTCTATTGCAAACACTAAATATTTGTAGCAGCATTGTTATTATTATGTAACAGTGTCAGTAAAATCAAATGACATATTTACAAGCTTGAGAGAAAATGTTCTGCCGATATGACTGCAAATGTTACGCTATTCAAGACTCCTCAGATTTTTCTTTGTCACTTCTAATGATTCCCAAATTATATCTCAAAATTGTTATTAGGCAAAGCACCCAACACCTTAATCATTTCATTCAATCACGCTTATCTATGCCGTATTAGCAAAAGAAAAATGATGAAAGCAGTCTGAAATAAGCTCAACAGTCCCTGCTCTGAACACAGAAGAAGAAGGCATGTCCATGATGGTAACACGCGTCGTTCCCCATTCGGCAGCACTCTTACATGGATAGACTATACTGGACAGGAACATTTATATGTTGGGTCGTATGTAAAGGTAAACAGCAGTCTGTACAAATATAAATATATGTATTAGTGTATGTGTAAAATTACTTGCCAAGCCCAAAACAGACATTTCTTTCAAGTTACTTACAATTTTCAGTTGTTCCGTGGTATTCTTGGTTGGTTTCTTTGTCGAAATTCTCAGCGCCGATGTAAATTTTTGTCTTGTAAACCACAATTTTTTGAGATACAATGAAAACCCATCTAGAACTTCTTTGAAATTAGTTATACAGCTGGCTAAGTTTTAGTTCGATTGTAGATCTCCAACATTGCACTGCGCTTCTACTAACTTTACAAGTCTTTCCTCAATGCTCTAGTATCCAGAAATGGAATGAGCTCCTCCTACTACTCTCGGTGTGTCCAATCAAGGACGAGGGTGCTGGAATCAAACGCACCCTGTCCATACCGATCATGTTTTAAAAGCAAGGTATTCAAACTACCATGCAAACATACCCTGGGAACTTTAAATATATTTGCCAGTCAGATGTGTTAGATACAGTGGATAACTTCATGATTAGTTTTAAAGTCACTCCCCTGTATGCCAGCTCTGTGTCATCGCATTTTATCATTGAATGTTTAACAATCTATTTGATTAAAAGACAACCCTTTAAAATGTATCACTAAGGTGCAATGCAAAGGTTCCCTGAAATTTATAGTAGGCTAAATCAAAACAATGAAGGCGTGAGTTATACACACCATGATAATATAATAGGCTGCACACGTTTATTTTACCTTTAGGGTTCAGAATGAAAAAAAAAAAAAAACTTAATTATTTCAGTGTGTAGAAGTGCCATATTATTGTGCAACTGCTAGTTCATTCTTGAGCAATTAGTTACAGCACCACCTAGTGTTGACAACTGACTCAGAAAGCAAGAGGCAAGAGAATATTTAAATGATAAGAATTTATTAGAAATAACAACAATCAAATAATCAATCCAAAGTATACTTGTATACTTGTTTCTCAAATAGATGGTTCATATTTGTAACATTAGAGCAGGGGTGTCCAACAAAAAGCCCGGGGGCCGGATCCAACCCTGTATATGATTTCATGCGGCCCCTATGTGGCCTGTGCTTCCACATTATTGAGAGCTGCACATGCATAGCAAGTCATTATTAAACTCAACTCTGAGCTTCATCATGCTACCAACAGGAAAGGAAGCCGACGCATTAGATCTATGTTGGTGATAGTCAGAAACATGAGATAGCAGTGATTCATCAACAGTTTGTAGTCTTGCATTTGAACAAGGTATGGTGGCCTTCTGAGGAAAAGCAAAATGCTCATGTGGCCCTTGATGAAAATTGTTTTGACACCCCTGCTTTAGAATGTCTCCATTGTATTTAGAATAACTGCAGAGCTCCGTCGTTTAATATTAGACCCGGCATTGCTGGTGGCATGATTCGAGCTCCTCTTACGGCCGGCTGTGTCACTAAGCATCTCTTTCATTTCCTTTTCCTTGGCTGTGAGTTTGGCCTCCAGCTCCACCACCTTCTTGCGTGTGGTGGATGCATCCTTGAGACCAGCTTTGTACTTGGTCCATAAAGCCTCCAGCTCCTTTTTGGTTCTAGCAAAAACCGCTTTGCTTTTCTCCACATAGGCCCCGTGCCTATCTAGCTCCTTCAGAAGCCGTTGCTGGAGTTTGTTATTGTCTGATTTCAGTTCTTTGATCAGCTGGAGAGACTGCTCGGTTACCCCCTGGTCAAGCTCCACGCTATGTCTCCTGGCTATTGCGTGTTCCCTCATTATCCTCTCCTGCTTCTCCAGTTTTTTTCTCAGGCGAGCAATTTTGTCTTTCTCCTGCTGTAGCTCTTGTCTCTGCTTAACGTTATCTGAATCCTGCTGCTCTTTGTTTACCACACCAGCAGCCGTCTGTGCCTGATCCAGGGCCTGCCGCAGTTCAACATTCTCTGCCTTCTGCTGATCCAGTGCTTTGGTTAAGTCTGCTACAGTGTCCCTCAGGCTATCCATGGCGGAACAAGCTTCTCTGTTCTTCTCCTGCAGGTCTGCAAGGTGAGCTGTAAGGCCCATGCCCTCCTCAGAGCTGTTCTGGTGCTGACCGTCAATAGATTGGACCTCTGCTACCGCTAGAGGGCTCTGGTCAGACTGAGCGTCCATCTTGAGGTTATCGCACTGTGACTTGTACAGGTTGCCCTTGAGCTCTTGCTGCTGGGCTGACTGAAGTGCTTGGTGGTCGGCCTGCAGGCGCCGGTAATCCGACAGGACCACCCGGTGCTCTGACAGGATGGCCTCGTGCTTGCCGGCTAAGCTCTGGAGTTCTGCCAACAGGTTCTGATGTTCACATGTCAGCTTTTGCTCTGTAGGTCCAAGGAACGTGATTTCAACTTCACAGGCCTGACCCTCTGGGGTACGAGGGACCTCTGCTGTGGACTGGGTCTCGTTCTCATGGATGGTCTCACTGACCAGTAGTTTTGTGGAAAATTCGTCCAACTTGACTAGAAGAGCCTGGTGCTCGACGGAGAGCTTCTCATACCTCTCCTGTTCTTTCTGCAGTGAGGCACTGAGTTCAGATTGAACCTTCTTGCTTTCCTCCAGCTCTGCTGTCTTTTCCCTGAACTGCTGTTCCCAGGTCTGCTGCTCCTCGGACAGTTTCTCTCTCTGGGCCGCCTCTGTCTCGACAGTGGCCTGAAGCTTTTCGCAGATGCTTTTGGTCTCCTGCAGCTCTACAGCGAGCCGATCACGCTCCTCCACTGCCCTCTGCTGGTGAGACAGGGCAGCCTGGAGCTCACCGGAGAGTTTGATCTGCATTGCCTTCTCCTGTGATAGGGAGGAAGACTTCTTGGCCAGCCTTATCTTCATATTTAGGACAATGGATTCCTGTCCCTTTAGGGCCTCCTGAAGTTTCACCTTCTCTGCCCTCTCCGCCTCCAGGGCCTTCATTAGATCCTCATATGAGGGGGTTCCCTCCACTCCTAAATCTGGAACTGGAGCATCCTGCAATATTGTACACACTGTCAGTCTAGGTGAACTTTATGGTCTTAGGCATCTATTTATTTATTTATTAGTCAAAATCGGAACATATCTGGAAGGAATATCTAAGAGGATAGTCTCACCTCCTGCCGCTCTCTAGCAGAGGAGGCGTGTTGCTCAGCAGCAAGGCATGGTCCAGAGTGGTCCATTCTGATGACTTTGACAGGACCTGAAGGAATATTATATTTATGTTATTGCTGATCACTTATGACTAGCTTATAGTGGGAAAATAACAACCATTTCATTCAATGAAACAGTAAAGTAACTTATAAAACAATAATAATAGGAAAGCACTGCTACCTCTCCGAGTTGTATTCTCTGGTTTTGATGAAGACATTTTGTGGTGTTTCATCCTCGTCTTCAGAGAAACAAACTCATCTACCTTCAAGACCCTCTCACCTGGAGCCTTCTCTGCCTGTTTGTCCAAACCTTTATCCTCTGGGAAAATCTAAAACATAGACGAATGCCACTTTTAAACTATGCGTTTCTACAATGCATCTGAAAAAAATAGAAATAATAAATAAAGATTTTATCGTCACCTTATGAACAGAGGATTTCTTCTCATCCTGTGGTCTTTCCACAGTACATTTGTTGGGGGCAGCGGATGCAGGAAGGTCCCCAGTAGGCAGGAGGGTGTCAGGATGGCCAACAGAGGTCGCATGTCCCTGCTTGATGGGCTTTAAGTCTTTCTGAGAGCCCTGTCAGGAAAATTCTAATTGCGTTAGAGAATCAGTGGCTTTATCAGTGCAATATATTCATAACTTTATTCATATTTTTTTTGCCTGTGTGTTTTCCGGAATCTGCTGGTACAAATCGGCGAACTCTGAGTCGGTGAGATATCTCACTGGAACTGAAATCAGAAGAATGGTTGTACTGAAGGCCTTAATCATGAAAATCAAATGTTAAAAAGTTCTATTATAATTATGGCTCTGCCATACCATCATCAATTGGAAGCTCCGGAATACCATACATAGAATCTTCTGGGTCAAGTGACCTCTGCACAAAAGAGAACTTGTATTAGTCTCTTTCCCATAGCCTCAATGGTTAGTCATCTTAATGTCCCAAACTTAATTATTTGTCTATAAGCTGACATGTTTGCAGGGTAGCCTAAATGTAGGCCTATCGCTATTTCCTCACTGAATGATAGAGCAACCCACCTTTGACCTCTTGCGCTTACGGGATTTCTTCTCATTTTGTCGGGATGACTTTTTCTTTGAGATTTTCTCTGCATTTTCCTGTAATGTCAACAAATCAATAAGCCAATTTATTGTCAAAGATATTGGTGTATTATCAACTTCCAAATCACCCCAACAATATTATAAGTCACATGCATTTTAAAGTCATTATATCACATAAGCCTACCATTGCATTGGATCTCTCTCTCTCTCTCTCTCTCTCTCTCTCTCTCTCTCTCTCTCTGTATGTATGTATGTATGTATTAATCTGTGAATGAAGTTTAGCTTTTGAATGTTACACTGGAAACATAGCAAAGATTCTAGAGCTCTCTTTGATTCTCAATTTATTATGACGTTTTCATGACATAATAGAAGAATCGTCATTAAAATTCCAAGAGCCCAACTCAGAACAAGTTCTACTCTGAACTAGTTAGGCCTAACTAGTTGTTACGAGTAAATAACATAATAAATCACCAATAAAAGTGATAAAATGGTCAATTCTATGGACTGACTCACTTGAAATTTACCATGCAGCCGTAAAATGAGACATCAAAATACATCCGTCATGCTACTTAGTGTGCTTTTGAAAATAGATCTCTCAACTGTAGCCTACAGAACTGAAGAATTATAATAGCCAGAGAAATTTTATAAAACGGGCTCTGTTTTAGCCTAAGATTATTCTTTGTCAGGAAATGAATCAATTGAAGATTAATTTCTTGACCAGGAATAATCTTAAACTAAAACAGAGGCCGATTACAAAAATTTCTCTGGATATTATGATTCTTCAGTTATCCTAAACTACATTTCCCATGAACAGTGGGCTATTTGACAGGAAGCCCTCTCCTTCCCCGGTTCCTGTAGCCGTCAAGGGCATAGTGAAGTTATTACACGTGTGGACGTTAGGGTTGTGTGGGGTGTCTAGTTCAAAATTTTAACATGGACGGTTTTGGATCAGATTTTTCCTCCGGTGCTGGTTCTGGAAAAATGGATACCAGTACCATTATGGAACAAGTAAAAGTACAGATTGCCGTGGCTAATGCACAAGAGCTCTTGCAGGTAATGTTGCCTAATAACGTTAGCCAGCCAGCCAGCTAACATTAGCTCTTATCTTTAGCTCTAACGTAATTTAACTATGCCTATCCCTTGGTAGCCTCATCTTCTGAAGTGAATTATGTCATATATAAACTTAACAGCACACAGACCTACTAATATTATACAAAATGAAAGATATAACAGAGCGTTTCTTTGTCCAGCTAACGTTATGTTTGCTGACTAATTCATTTGTCGATTCGTTCAGATTTTGTGTTTAGCATCGTCAGCTAACGTTGACTTTCAGCTGACTTAGGATGACATTTTGCTTTTAATTAGTCACTTGCACTATTGTGTATTTGTTAATGTAACATTATTTAGTACAATTAGTGGGTTTGGTGTTTAAACGGGCCAGCGGGGCCTTCACTACAGTCACTTGATCAGGTGCCCATCTCAGGTTGACATGTCTCAGCTGAGTAACGTTAGGCACAGCAATGAATGCAATGAAAATCATGATGTTGATGTTTGATATTATTTGTATTCCAGAGAATGACGGATAAATGCTTCAAGAAGTGCATAGGCAAACCTGGAGGGACTTTGGATAATTCAGAACAGGTAACTTAATGTGTAACCTCCTAAAAAGTTGCAAATACAACGAGGAATCCTTAGCAAATAATTTCCTTCTTTTTTCTTCCCAGTTTGTTTATGTTTCTAAAGATGTTTCTAGAGATTTTGCATTGCTGTCTCTTATCTCTTAAGTGACTTTACAGGTTTTATTGTTGAAAAGCTCAGTATTCTGTCTACTCTGCATAATCCTTTTAATAGTTTATACACTTATGTCGTACACTTTTTGCATGACATTTTGAATTAAATTTTATTGTGTTCTAAAAGATTTGCATTATGTTTTATTGTAGCTTTGTATTTTTTAACAGTATATAGTCAGCATGGCATAAACAATGACATTTGCTGACAGTGTCTTTCCCTATTTATGGCAGAAATGTATAGCCATGTGTATGGACCGATACATGGATGCGTGGAACACAGTGTCCCGAACCTATAACTCCAGACTACAGAGGGAAAGGGCGCGCATGTGAAGGTCAGCTGTTGGTGAACCACCAGTCAGCCAAACCTCAGTCTTGCCAAACTTGAGGGTGACCATGCCCAGGCTGCAGGTGCAAAATGACTTGGCATTGTCACATTCAACCGGGATCTGAAAAAAAAACATCAGAAGAATGTCTGGAGAATGCAGATCTTACTAAGAAAAGTTTGCCAGTGGACACATATGCAAATTATTACTCAACAACTTATAATCTCCCCTCCCCCCTTATGATGTAAATTGCAACGGTGCATAATGATCAGACACAATACTGTAGGCTAATCATTTTATGTATGCATCTTTTAAGTCCTTAACACTGGTCCCATTCCTAATATGGATTTCTCTGTGCCTATTCATTAGCTAGCCAGCGATTGTGTTGCAGGTGCAACTCCTCTCCCTGAGGGACAAAGTACTTGACAAGCTCACCTTACCTCCTCTATTCAGAAACCGGCTTTCTCTCACACACTGAAGTGATTTAGAAACAACTTTGTTTTCATAACTGTGTCCACTGAACAGGCCAATGCCATGATACCTCTGTAGAACAAACTCTATTTGTCAGACTCGTTTCCCCCCCTCTGTCACACTATCTGCCGCCACAGTAGCGGGTCTGTTTGAAAACGCCCTACTGTACCCGCCGGCTCTGGCTGGCTTTGTGTATGGGCAAGTCAGATTTCTGGGAACCACTCTCCCCCATTCATCTCTGTGGGATTGGGGGGACAGAAAATGGCGTGTGAATGGTGACGCATGGATGCTCCAGAGGATTTGGTCTGATTCTGTAAATCTTCATGATGGAAAGTGTAACTATGTGATGTGCATCTGTATATTAACTGTTGAATGAACCTCTATTATGGAAGTTTCTTAGTGTGTTAAGGAATTAGTACAATAAAATATATTTACACAAATCTCAGTAAATGCAGTCATTGTGGTCGAGTTTGCAAGGGAAATATTCAGACAAAAGACATGGATGTTAAAAATGTTTGACAAATGAATGATGGGCTGTATTGGTAAATGTGATTGATCGTTTAATAAATAACATTGTAATACCATAAATATTCTTTAAACTAAATTCATAATCAACAGATACAATCATTGAAATTGTACTATGAGAGCACCACAAAATCCCAAACTTCCCTGCATCCTGAGTGACTGATGTCAGATTGATACAGATAGATGTCAGACTAGACTGTATTTCCAGAGATGATAAAAAAAACTGCCTTCATATACAGCATATCATGGAGTAGTAAAAGTAGGGTTCCAACGGGTCAGGGAATTTGCATTAAGACTGTTTTTGCATGGAAAGTCGGGTTATCAGGGAATTTTGTTATTATGTATATCACCACACATCCTTCTATCTTGTTTCTCAATATTTTTCAATTTACACTGGAATGAATTTACACTCTGATTGGCTGATGATTCATGCCATTTTAGTGTTAGGAAGTAGACACAAGGGAGGATATTAGGACTAGTTTGGCAATTTCAAATGGCCTTTTCTGCTCGGTGCCCAAACATTTATTTTGCAGGAAGTCATGAAAATTCAGCTTTTTGGTCAGGGAAAGTCTTGGAAAGAATCAAGGAATTTTAATGCTGATCTAGAGTGGGAACACTGTAAATGGTAGGAATTGTATGGCAATGCAATAGATGTTCTATGACTGCCAGACAACAAGGCAGATCAATAATTCACAGTGTCCGCTAGTTCAGCGGCAGAGCTAAGTGAGAAATTCTCTTAGTGTAATGGCAGTTGGGAATAATGATGTGAAGCTAGTCTTTAAAATGGAAGATATTTTGAGATCCATTCCCTGATGGCGGTAACACGAACATAAACACTTTCGAAATCATTTCCTCGACAGCTCTTGCCCCAGCTGGTCACCCCTGCCACAAACCAGCGGCCCTTATGTTCCCGGCATGTAAGGGGTCCACCCCGGCCTCCCTGTTAAAAAAATAATAATAATTACAACCCCAGAGAATGTTTATATTTTGTAATGTGTACATCCCACTATTAAAAAATGATCATGTCATGTAGTTGATCACAGCTGGCATTTTAGTGAATTATATTGACAAATTTATAATTATAATGCATTGACCTGATTCAGAGAAAAACTAATTTAGTCAGTGTAACCCCAGAGGAGGACTCAAATCTAAACCAAAAGCATATTTAATTGCATCATGGTCATAAAGTGTAAGATAATATAACAACACTTTAATTCTATTTCTGGTTTAAATGATATATTCAGCCAAAAAGACTGTTCTGCTATGATAAGTATTAATTCAGTGCTCACCAGACACATATCTGTGTCATCATCCATGGGGCTAGCACACAACATTCTAGCCGACAGACTGTCACCATGGGACCCCTGGCACTCTGTTTGGTTCCTAATGGTGACTCTTGCTTTCTGCAACAGATTGCCTTGTTTGCCTGTGTGTAGTTGTGTAAGAAAAAAAAAAAAGAACAAAAATGAGTGTGTTTCAAGATGAATGAACAATCAAATTCATAGCTTAACAATTAATGTCCAAACAATATGATTAACGCTTGATGCATAAATTAATTCAGATGTTTTTGCCTGTCACCTTTGTTTGCCACTGGTCCCCAGCCAGTGATGTAGCATTCTGTTTTCTCATTAAAGACATGGGAAGGCGATGGAAGACAAACAGGCTGTATGGTGTAGGACATTGGTGCTGGGATGGACAGCTCAACAAGAGCCACATCATTGTCTCTGCTGGTGCTGTTAAAGGCAGGGTGGCTGATGATCCTCTGCACTGGGACCACTAGGGCACTCGGCCCAGCACGAAACACAGAGCCCAGACTCACTGACCAGCCATTCGGCTTTGAATCCCTAAATATAAAGAGTGGTGTGGGGAGGGGTTTAAGGTGGTGGTCGTACATGTACATTTGCATATGAAGAGTTATAACTGAATATCTGGCCAAAATAACTACTGTTCAATACGCTATAAACAAAGTCATTTGAAAAATATAGCCTAAGAAGTCACAGTGTCCGATAGGCCATAGGCTAAATAGGCTAAGAGAATACCCCCAACCTCTCAATAAAACCAACTTTTTTTGAAAGCTCTGACCATACATTGACAACTTCTTCCATCCCATGATCTATACATCATTCTCTAAAAAGAATAGAATTAAAGGCTTTGAAACACAATGATCATTCATGGGATGGGATAGGGCCCACTGCCTATTGCAATTATTTATATTTGTAATTAATTATTGTTTAATTATTGTTATTGTTAATGTTATTACTTTGATTCGTTACCTAGGTACATGTACTGTAAGTGCCTAGTGAAATGTAAAAATTGATCTGGATGCTAACATGTGACCTCTCCTAATCTCCTGGGTCACCTTATGCTCTCCTGTGAGTTGAGTTGAATGACCATCTGGATTACTACACGCACCTGTTGAAACACTGGGCAGCAGTCAGAGCCCATTTGCTGTGAATGAGTGTGACTCCGCAGCGATGAGCTCGCCTGTACTGCAGACTCCCCACCCATGGCCACTCTCCCCGCTGAGCCGACCCAGCACCCACGGCCCGCTCATGCCGCTCCGCAGGCCGCTGCCCACAGTCTGCCAGGAGACAAAATGGGATAATTAGATCTGTGTGTTGTGGAGACTGGCTGGAATTTACAGGCTTCCGGAAAAGTCTGCAGCACAACGGCTTCATTAGCGTCGGATTTAGCGAATGAGTATAATTGCTGAAAAAAGCAAGTGGAACAAATGTGTTAAACCAACAGGCCTCAGAGGGGATTTTCAGCAATGCCATGCCTTTTATACACAGGCCTGCAAGTGTTATGTGAAGTGTTGGCAGTTCCAAAGTTATGCTCTTTGTTCATATAGACCAGAAAAGATCATTCCATTATTTCATGACGTTTACTCGCTTACCGCAATTCTTTTCATCTGATTCATTCGGACAGTCAGGGACGTTGTCACATTCAGGGTTTATTTTGGAAAGACACTTCCCAGCGCCACAGCTGAAGGACCCAGTGCAGTTGGTTTCTTTTAAAGAGAGAGTTACAAATGCTGACATGACTTTATACTATTAATGTGACCAGTGGAGAATGATTAAGTTACTTTTTCACTCTTCATTGCACATAACATTGAAAGTGAAAAACTATTACCTTGTGCATTGAAAGAAGAGGTTGGTGTTTTGGGCATATACTCAAGCACATGTGTGGCATTTGGCAGTGCCGGAGACATCAGGACTTGGCCTGGGTTGGTGTAGTGGAGGATCCAGTTGCGTAGCCTTGTCACCCGTGAGTAGACCCCTGGCTTGTTGACCATAGCACAGCCCACGCCCCAGCTCACCACACCAGCCAAGAAGAACCGCCCCGGAGACCCCTCACACACCAGGGGTCCTCCTGAGTCACCCTATGGGGAAGACATTACATAGCTGTGTTTACAACAGCGCAATAATGGAAGTTATCACACCTTGATGAAATTTCTCGAAATGATGCTCATTACGTCCAAAGACCATTTGTTTGATTACACTCAAGTAATGGGAACATTTAGTGTCCTTGCACAAATATTACAGATTTTAGTGCCACAGCTAACTGAATGACTAGGTCCTAGTCAGAGGGTTTACATAATCACATGATCAGGCAATACTAAGTATACACCATAATTCTACTAAAAATGTGGTAGCGTGGCCGAGCGGTCTAAGGCGCTGGATTAAGGCTCCAGTCTCTTCGGGGGCGTGGGTTCGAATCCCACCGCTGCCAGTATGGTTTTCTATGCATGTGAGAAGTCAATAGTTTGATGGTTTACATGATCATTGACTGACAGAGGTCCTTCTTCATCACATTAAGGTTAAATACACAACAACAAATACTACTGTGTTAACAAATTCAGGCGAGGCACAACATATCATAGTCATTGTATGTATTTCAATACCTTACTGACCATGTTCATGTATCGAAATGGCTATAATGTGTCAATTCATAAAGAATCGTAAAGCGAGACAAGAAACCTTGTACAGGGGAGCAGTATTGAAAGCAAAAACTCATGCTGTCCATTACAAGGCATGAATTAAAAATTATAAAGGTAGACAAGAAACCACACCAGTGGAAAAAAAACCTTTATAAACCTGTTAAAAAGGGTAGCGTGGCCGAGCGGTCTAAGGCGCTGGATTAAGGCTCCAGTCTCTTCGGGGGCGTGGGTTCGAATCCCACCGCTGCCAGCAATGTTTTCATGCTGGAACTGATGAGTCGTTCTGTCCAAAGTCTACCACGTTGTCACTGGCTATCTAGCTAATAATCCACCTTCACTGTGGTTTGAACAGAAGCTAACAAGTGAGAAATCCAAACCAGACACTACATACCATCACCACAATGTTTCACAACTATACTGTGGTGGGTATTTTTAACTGAGGTGGTACCACCAAAATAGTCATTCTAGTTGTCACATGTTCACAAGTTCCTCTATACCGGAGTTGCCAAACTAAGGCCCGGGGTACAAAAGATATCCTTTCGATATCTTTCATGATGTTAGGGGAATGGGCCTTTATTATATTAATCCAATATCAATAATAGCGGTATTTCACTTTTAATTGGTTGAAAACTGGTGCTCATAATTTTCCATTTGCCCTTGGCATCCTAGATTTTTCTAGCCTGACATAGCCCGCCAATAATACTGCTGTTCATCCGTATTCATGGTCTGGAGGTTCTTTAACCTGATGCGATTATGGGAGGGAGGTATTCAATTCTGGTTTAAAACGATTGGACAGCTCGTCTAACCAGCTTCGCTTATTGGCCGGTTGTCTGTTAACCTACTAAACCCCCCCCTCCCAGAAGACCGTCTCCAGACCATGAATATGGGTAAAGAGCTGTAATATGGGCGGGCTATGTCAGGTTAAGATTTTTCAGCATATGGCCCGCAAGCAAAAATGTTGGGCCACACTTGCTCTACTCATAAAACTGGAAAAACCTGAACCCTCACAGTCACATGTACTCATCAGGGGTAGCGTGGCCGAGCGGTCTAAGGCGCTGGATTAAGGCTCCAGTCTCTTCGGGGGCGTGGGTTCGAATCCCACCGCTGCCAGCATAGTTTTAACAACCAACTGTCAAAGCACCCTGTCTCAAATTACAACCACAGACAGCTGTCATGGTAGTGACAATCCCCAATACCTCACTTCAGACAAACATGCATGTATGAACGGAAGCACTGAACTTCAATGGATATCTTTTCGAAGCATTTCCATCAACTTGGTAATTTCTATACTATTTTTGCCTCACCTACTTTTGATTACTTTTGGAATGCACTTCAACTTACCTGGCATGAGTCTACTTTTCCTTGCAAGAATCCAGCACACATCATGTTCTGTGTGATGGTTCCCTGATACACTGCTGATTTATTGCAGATCCTTGAATCAATGACTTTCACCACTGCCTTCTGAAGTACTGGAGGTATCTCACCTGCAGAGGGAGGGATAGAGAGAGAGAGAGAGAGAGAGAGAGAGAGAGAGAGAGAGAGAGAGAGAGAGAGAGAGAGAGAGAGAGAGAGAGAGAGAGAGAGAAAACAACTGATTAATTCAGCAGAGTATCCATCAACACAGAGCAGAGGTCTCCCCTGCAGTATGAAATGAGCTGGTATATGAGAGCATCTGAACTGGACTTTTGTCTCTGTATTTTAGGCAAGCAACTATTCCTCTGTCCGTCAATTAGGCAACACAGGCAACACATCAGTACTCACTGTTGAACTGGTGGAGAGCCCCCCAGCCAGATACTATGCATCTCTGTCCAGGGTGAAAGACATGTGCTGGGGAGGGCAGACAGACCGGCTGGACATACTGGTTGAAGGATATGGGCTCCTCCAGTTCCAACACAGTCACGTCATTATCGGTGGTCAAGGGGTTGTAGTCTGGATTAACAGTCAGGGACTTGATGTTCACTGTGACAGCATCTGTTTCCTCTCCACTCACCAAACTGGCTCCAATTAGTGCCGTCCAGGCTCTGGGGTCACTGTCTCTATGTGGCCAAACAGGAGAAGCAGAAGATGGCTGAAGATGACAATCTGCATGCAACAGCACAACAAAAGCCATACTGTACCTGTTCTTGAAGGATTATCTCACCTCTCAAAGCAGTGAGCAGCGCTGACGAGCCAGCGGTTGTTGATGATGGAAGCCCCACAGGTGTGACGGCCATGTAACTGAAGGCTGACCTGCCAGGGGAGTTCGCCACGCCGGGCATCCTCACCCCCGACCACACGACTGCCCATAGCTGGACGGGTACCACAGGCTACAGGGAAATTGAAAAAGGGACAGTGAACCCAATCAGTCTGTCAGAGCCGTGCTTATGAAAGGATGGAGGAGCACTATTTTACAGTCAGAAATTCTGTTGAAATACAGAGAGTACTTTGCCATGTCCACTGTTATAAACACACAACACAGGGTATAGGGACACCAGGTACAGTGAGTGGGGTACCTACAGCAATTCGCTTCGTCAGAGCCATCACCACAATCAATAATGGAATCGCACTCTGGATTCCGCTTAGTGACACACTCTCCACTGAGACAGACGAAAGTGTTACTTGGGCACACCTCTGTAAATAAAAAGGAATTAAAATGACAATCAGATGCTAGATTCTATAAAACACCTTTTATTTATTGATTGAAATGAGATCATAGTACCTGAATCAGCTCCAATATTGTAAAATGACTTCCCACTTGCTCCTGGAATATACATCAAAAGTAAATGGTAAATTTATGGAAAAGGGAGAAATTTAAACAGAGCTTAAAAAAATAAAAATAAATAAATAAATAAAAATCCTGATTCTGACCAAGTAGTGTGATTGCATGAATTTCTCCAAACTCCGGAACTAGCAGAGGTCTTCCATTCATCAAAGTCTGTAGGCCTTCCCGCAGCAGCTCCTGAATGTATGTGTTGGAGTAGTGCTGGGCCTTAGACACGCTGAAGACCAGCCGAAATGTTGCCATCACATTGCCCTTCATGTTTCTGGAGAACATGAACACGAACTGAGTGTAGTTTTTTACAGCCTTATATGCAAATGTATTTAATCAAAGTCTTTGCAATTGAATTATATTTTCATAACAATGTAATAACATTTCTTCTACTCAGCTGCTCACGAATCTATGCTTCCATTAGATATGCATAAAATAACTTTGCACTTACCCATATGCAACCATTTCACAATCAGTGAAGTGATTTGCTAATGATGAGGACAGGAAAACATTTTTAATCTGCAAGTGAAATTGACCAGATACAGACAGACATTTAAAATCTTTAAAAAAGTATATCGGTGAAGAATAGGTGTGTGCTTTGTGTTCGATGCCTGGAAGACTTTACCTTGCTTTCTAGAGTGGCAGATAACACCACAGAGAAAGCTGAGTCATCCTCTTGAAGATCCGAGTTATACTGAAGTCCTTTCAATTCCACAGTCTCCATGAAATAATGCTGCTCTTGCACCAAATATGCTTAAAAAAAGAGCATTACTAATGATTCACTCTGATCTACTCATTTCTGTCTAGTCTCAACATTAATTTATAAATGACATGCAATGATCAAAATGAACAAATGAAGGCTGTTTGTCATTACTGGACCAACCCAAGCGAACACAAGACTTCAGAGAAGGCAGAAGAAATGTTCTCTTACCAATCAAGAGGCCTATAAACACTCCTAGCAAGAGAAAGATTATGATGAACACCAGTGCAACCCATTTGTGGTGAAGAAAAGATGAGGCAGCATGGTCTTTGTCCACATTCTTCTCTTTATCCATGTCAATCTATGGGAAATCTTCCAGCATTAAGCCCATGTATCTTCTCTCCGCCTGTTCTGACAGCTACTGACCTGTATCTAGTAAAAATAGGAGTATGAATGTGGCTTAAAAACAACAACAGAAACCATGGCCTATCCCAGCTTCTGTTACAGAACTCATCACCTCGGGGGGGAAGAGTGACGCGTTTGTATCATTTCACAAGCACTGTAATTTCAGCAATAGTGGGCACATCCCTACTAAAAGTTATCCACTTTCTGGTGTCAAAAGGCCTGCGTTAAAGTTCATCAGCACATTTTCATTTATTTCCTGACTTCATATTATAGAGCTCAACTATTCATACTATTACAATACAAATAGCCTACAATTTTAACGGGCAAGGTCTGCACTGTAGCCAATATGGCCACAAATTTGTGATGAACAGCAGGTGCCCTGATGCGCAAAAACATCTGCCAACAACAAACTGCCAACAACTTTTTGTGGAATCAAATCAATGACATAAAACTCGCATTAACGTATTGCATACTTACCCAAAACCTTCCCTCTGTCGATGGAGAGGGGATGAAACACCTGGAGTGCGGACCACAGAAAATCCAACACCACTATTATCTTTACCCATCAGTGGGCGTGCGCTGCAGTTAAATTGTGGAGTGGACAAACTTCTCAAGTTGCCTACCTCCCATACCAACTCCTTACCATCATGTTTAAACATTTTACGAAATAATAACATTTCTCTACAAACTTTGGTAGGCTATTTGAACAATTAGGGTGGGCTGTAAATCTTGGGTAGGCTAAATTGTTTGGTTTGGAACTGGTTGTCGTCTCATTATTGGACAGCTGATATCACTACGCTACGGGCTAAACAAATAGGCTATGGCATCAATTAAGGAGAAACTTTTAAAGGCTTTAGCCCTCACGACACACCCAGAAACGCAAAGAGATTCTCTCTAGGTTAAAATAACAATCCGGTGTATACCAGGCCTATAGAAAGGTGTTAAGTCCCCCTTCCTAAACGTTTGATAATTTGGGAGGACTGAATGCCTAGCCTTTCAAGGAGACCTACTGTACATTAGTATCAGGTCTCTTTAGCGACGCTGGCAGGCTATTAAATCTCAGGCCTTTCTTTTAACTTTCTTATCAGTGCCTGTAACAGCACACCTCCACCGGGGCTCTTCGTCTGGCCACAAACCATTTGGGTATGTGAAAAAGAGAGGCTGTGAAATAGAGTAATATATTGCATATAAATTAATGTGTTAAGCCTATTAATCTCTCCAGAAGGCACTCTTACACTTACTCAGCAAAGAAAATATGAAGTAAAAATGTGGGTTCTCCAACAAGTATCTTGCAATTGAGACAATCTTGTACGGGATCCTGTTCCACATCAGGAATACATTAACACCATCACCACCTCTTCTCTTCTGTGAGGCTACTCCATAGCAGACATAGAAAGTAACCTGCCGTTAAAACCAAAACTAGAAAGTTTTATTTCATTTTAACTGTAAAGTGCAGCTGAAGTGGAATGCCTTTTTATTCCTGCAAAATTTGCATTCTTGCCCATGACCAAGCTTAGTTAAGGATGCACTCTGAACCTTCTGCAGGAGAAAGAAGGCGGCTAGATAAACTACATGAATATATATTACATTATTTATTTACATAGTAACACATTTGGTTTTGTATTAATAAATCTCTCACGTAAGAGGAAATGTAAATGGCACAGGTTTACTTTCTGGACCAACATTTGAAATGCAGAATCATTCATTGTTCTCTGCCTCACACACACACACAATTTATGTTAAATCAAAATAAGTCTCACGACGGCACTGTTTATGAAAGATCAGTTTACTTGAAAACTAATATCAATTTCAAACATATGGACACTCCAAAAATGTCTTTTTCAAAAAGACAAGAGGGAAATAGGATGCCATAACTATGCAATGTTTTCAATAGACTCAGTGAGCCAAACAAAGGCCAGAACTTAAATACATCATTGCAAAAGTTGTGAAGCACTGAAAAAAAACCACACATTTTCTCTCCAATGGCAAGTTACAAAATTACAGTTGAACTAAGTTTAAAGCATAACCATGATCCCAGACACAACTGAAATAGTCTGTGAAACAAAAATGTCTACTATTTCAATCGAATAAAAAAAAAAAAACAATATACAACTGAGCTCCATGGGGTTTTGCAATAGACTAGCCATCTTGTTGCTGAATGAAAGGGTTTGGAATGGCCTCCATGCCATCCTGAGGACAGATGAGTACGACAGAGGTCCCTCGACACACCACTAAGCCCAGTTGCCGAGTGTCTTCTGTCAATTTGTACTGGTCATCAGGGTCTGCAGGAAAGACCAAGGGCACGAGTTAGATTTCGGGTTGGCAGGGTAGGGCACACAGTATGATGCAGCTTGAAAACTATAAAGTTATGTTAGGCTACATCTGGCGACCAGGAACACTTTTGACACATTTGAACACCATGTTCACTCTGCGTTGTAACGTTACTTCAACAGATACAGAACCAATTCTGAAGTGCAGGATATAATGTTATCCCTTCCCACTCCACTCACCACGCATGTATTCGATAGTCCCATCCAATACGAGGTTTAATAAAGGGTCGAAGCCTTTCAAAACACCACTGGCTGAAATGAGAAAAACAGTAGGTTTACTTTGCATACAGACTGAAACCATTTAGTCTGCAATTAAAAGGAATTTGCAGGATGCTAGCGTGTTGGCGTGAAGCCATGGCTTACTATGCCTGTTGTAAGTATGCAAGCTTACAATAAAAGCAGGTTTACTTTATATGATGTGGCTACATAGGCCCTCAAACAGCACATATTTGCCTGCGGTGCAGTACACAAACAGAACTTTATGTGATGCTACAGAGCCATGCTAATTGCTAAAAGCTACTTCAAACAGTTCCAAGTTGCTTACCTTCTCTTCCACCTTGGAATTTCACTCTGATTGGCTTGTCGATGTATTTCGACAGGTCGAATATACTTTCCTTCTTCTTCTTCTCTTTGTCCTATAACAGGAATTCATGTATGTTTACAAGGGCTAACATTCTTACTTAGCATGCTTACTAGCCAGCTAGCTTTCCAAACGCAACTGCTCCACTACTACACATGAGAGTAATGCTTGCTTAATCTTATGCTTGAGACTAAAGTAAACCCGTGATGTAACACCTGAATGATCATTTCCATTTATTATAAACTACTGAATAGAAAAATTCTCAATGTGATGCTCATATAAATAATAACTCCATTCATTGCGTTGATGAGACGCACTACTCACCGCCATGTTCAAATTGTATAAGACCGCCCCTTTTACGATTTCAACTTTGACCCCATCTCAGTTGGGCATGCTCATACATCTGACATGAAAATATATGAGATATATGGCACTTCTTTGCACATTTATTTACTTGCGACTAAATACATTTAGTCAGTGTTTTATTCAGGACTATGTTGACATGATTAATATACCAGCAGTATCAGACAAACAAATTATACCTTGAGTATTATGGTTAACTTAAGGAGAATAAAGGCTTAGGCCTATCTTCATGTTGTGAAGATATCTTCTTGTTAAAATGCAAGGAATGTCTTCTTATGACTGAGGTATGCACAGCAAACTTGGGGTTATATTTAGCTCTTGTTTTCAAACACAGTGACCCCATTGCGTAGCCAAGTTGGCAACCCCTCGTGGTATAAATACCTCTGCCTGCAGTCTGTGAAGGTGGACCTCTAATATGGCTCTCAAACAGAGAGAGGGGGAGAACTCTGGACTTTCACTAGGTCTCTCAGAGGCACCGGCCAAGACTGATCATGTGGAATCAGAGGACAAATTAGTGCCTGATGTAGTCCTTTATGTGGAGTCGGCGTCTTTCTTTATGAACCGAAAAAGATTGGCTGACCTTAGTCCATACTTCCGTGCCATGTTCTATGGTGGTGGCAAAGAGAGCACTAAAAGGCACATTGTGATTCAAGGAGTGCATGAGGAACAGTTCCGCATTCTCATGGAATTTACAAAGACTGAAAAACTACCTCTGAATAAACATGATGTCCTGGGAATCTTGGAGGCTGCGGATTTCCTTCAACTGGAAAAGGCCAGAGAGCTTTGTTGTAAATTCCTTGAGAGGGAGCTGCATTTAAGCAACTGTTTGGGCATGATGGCATATGCTTGGCAGTTTGGATATCACCAGCTATATGGTGCGGCTAGAGATGTGGCTCTCACCCACCTGTCAGCCATAGCCACCGATGAAGACTTCCTGTATCTGCCTAAGGAGAGCGTGGCCGATCTGCTTGCTAGTGATGATCTGGTCATGCCCACAGAGGACTTGGCTTTTGAGGCCACTCTGCGTTGGGCGACCTTTGACCCCAGCAGAGAGGATGATTTCATGGAGCTGATTGGACTGGTGCGCCCGGAGTCCCTGACTCTTCCCTACCTCACAGATCTGCTGGCTCGTATAAAGGGATCCGACCCGAGAGCCAAGCTCATCTGCAAGCTCAACGACAACTTCCCCGCCAGTTGGACGGCAGGCTTCTCCATGCCCCGGGGACGTTCGAAAGAATCGCTGTTTGTAATTGGTGGGCCCCATGATGTGGAGGAACAGCCACTGTTCCAGTTCAACCCACGTAGCAGCAGGTGGCATCGTTGCGCTCCAATGAAGAAGAAAAACCTTGTACAGTACTCTGTTGCTGCAGTAGGTAAATGGCTCTGTCTGGAAGAAAACAACAACAAACTATATGCTGAACACTTTTTCATTTTCATTTTTAGTCTGATTATATCCAGGAAAACAGCAGTTAATCCTTATAATTTTGATATTTCTGATGCATATTGTGACACTGATGTATTGTACACTATTTGTATATCATTAAATGAATGACATCCATGTTAATAAATATTCTTCTTTTGTAGAGGAAAATGTGATTATCACAGGGGGCCACTTCCGTGAGATTGGCTGGTACAGTGTGGACTGGGTGCAGATATACCTGTGTGGAAAACAGCGCTGGCTTAATGGTCCAGCACTGCAGAAGTCCAGACACAGCCACTGCTCAGTGGGTGTGGGCAACAGGATCTATGTGCTGGGCGGCAGCATGGATGAGGCGGTTGTGGATCACGTTGAGGTGCTGGTGCTCGGGTGGGACTCCTGGGAGGAGGTGAGCCCTATGGTGCGGGCAGTGGAGAGAGCGGCCGCGGTGGCCATGGGTTCATGCATCTATGTGGCCTGCGGGCTGGATGAGAATGGAGAGGTGTACAGTGGCATTCAGCGCTACCACATGGCCACTGACCAATGGGATGTGGTCTCGTATTGCCCTCACCCTCGGTATGTTCCCATGTTTTCCTCTGCATGCAAAGAATAACAAGGTGGTCCCCCATATGATAACTACAGACTTTTTTCCATTCCAATTGTTTACAAACCTTTCTTTTCCATTTACCTTACACAGAGGATCTAGGTCTGATTTTGCAATGACAGAATGCTCTTAGTCAATCAGATGTGCACGATAATTGCACAATACAGGTATAAAGTGTAAGGTGGCCCTTCCAGTTAGTCTAGCTCCATCATGTTTTGCATTCAAAGCATGTTCTGTCAAGACCTTGGTGGCAATGGGTTGAAAAACCCCTGCAATTTATGGCTCACTGCCCTGAACTTCCCTTTTCAGCTATGACCTTCTGGCGACGGCGCTGAATGGCGCAGTGTACCTCTTTGGGGGACAGGCCTTACGACTGGACATAGAAACAGATGAGTGGACGTTACTAGAGGAGGAGTGCCTGGACAGGAAGTTCTTCACGGGCTGTGCCACGGCCAGTGGGCAGATCTACCTGCTGAGCGAGCGAACGCTGAAGAAAGCCAAGAGCAACATGGTTCTCCTTGATCCATACATTGACACTTGCAGGGAAATAGATGATTCTATACCCTGCCCGGTCCCTGTACATGGATGTGTCACGATCCGTTTGATCAACGTTTGATGACTACCAGCATACCACTAATAAGTACTAAGCACAAACCCAGAGTAGCCTAGATTTACTGACAAAATGGTCTCTTCCATTTGTTCCTCAATCATTGGTTTTATCTTCTAATGTAATTGTAAGCTTCCTTTTGTATTGAACCTGCATTGATGTTTTGGGCACATATACTCTTTGTGTTGTGGAAGGAGAAGACAGGAGCACACTGATAAAACTTGCAGTCTTTTATTTGTGCGAAATTGACTAACTCTTTGTGTTGTAACTGCACTGATTTTTGGGCCACATATACAGTACATACTGTACATACATAAACAGATATCAAGCACCACATTGTGTAAAGCTATTAAGGCTGGTTGACATTTAGATATTTATTTTATATTATGTGTATAATTAATTTATTTCCCCTCATTGTCCTCTGGCAGAAAAGAATAAAGGAAGGATATCATACAGTATGTGTGTTCTAATGGTGCTCATGTTAGTGCTGATGGTGTAATAGCTACAGCATGTCTGGGTAAGTGATGGTGTTTGTGCATGGGTGTGATCACAGACACACGTAACAGGCAGTCATTGTCTATTGTTCATTAGTCTGGTGAAATAAACAGTTACTGTGCCTGCTGGTCCAGGCCTTCATATATATTGCAGTGCATAGCCTGGCTTGTTAAAAGTGTAATACTGAAGACCAGCTGTAGACTTATATTTCATCTGCATCATGTACGGTTGGCATAACCTTCTAAAGAACAAACATTTCTAAAGATTAGGAAAGTGCCCTTTCCCTTGACAAGAACCTACCAGAAGTGAGTGTTGAAAAAGATGTTTACATCTGACCCTGACACAGAAAATGCTTTATCTCATTTCTAAAGGATTTTTTGACGGGACAGAATGATTTATATTCAAGGTCACAAATGTTAAACATGTGAAACTGAACAAGCCAACCATGGTATTAACAAACAAGAACTGAACGTTAAGTTTATCATGGCTGAAGTAAGTTAAAATGCCAAAACCTGGAGAACTGTCACAGGTCAATCCTTTGTCATCTGCATGAGAATGCTGTTAATCTGATGAGCTATCACTGATGTCCAAAACGACACTCTGAGCATCTGTCATTTCTCAAGTTTAGTGTTGTCCTGAGATTAGCTGTGACTCCTTAGGTTACTTCATTAAGCCGAGAACCTTGCTTCTTGGCATACTCTTCCCACAAACTTAGTAATAAACAAAACCATAAATATGTCATGTAGTGTTGGCATTCTTGTTTCAAGGCATTCTTTTCCTCTGTTTTATTGTCCTGTATTAAGTTGATAACAAAGTAAAGCAGTTTTCTGTGTGCCAGTATATTGTACAATTACAAAAACGTTAAAGTCATTGTTGAACAATATAATAATTTTAGATTATGTGACATAACATGGGAACGTCAGGCCAAAAGTGAGGTAGAAAGGAAAAGTCAGACATTTCATTAGAAAAAATTCTGGCCTGTGAGTTATCAACAAATGCATGGTGATCTCATTGACTGCATTATTTCTTTTGAGTAGACAAACTTGTAAAACACATTTCATTAACACATGTTTATTTATCTTTCCACTTGTAAAATATATTACTTTAAACAAACTGACAGTCATCACAGATCTTCCAGTTCTGTAAAACCTGACCATCACAGACACGCATAATGTATTTTACATTTTTATTTAAAAAAAGCTATGTTTTCATGTCTTTCATAATTGCACTACATTAATAAATTTTTCGTATTTTCAATATATTCATAGGTCTTCAATGGTAAATAAGGGCAAGTAATTACTTGGGTGATAAATCCCAGATGAATTACTGTAAACAGGAAATGAAACTAGTAATATTCCTGTCTTGTGCTCCCATTCTATAATTCTATAACCAATCCATTGGGGCTGAAACAGTGGAGAGAAAACAAACAGTCTGTGATTCAATTAGAACCTGCCTCTCTTTTGTGTCCCAATATGACTATGAATTCATGTGAAATTATGAGTGGACCTCAGTAGTAATGCACAAACTACATACTTGAATAATTAACTCTAGGAAACAAAGATAATACATAATGTATCCACCTCGTGTTTGATCTACGGAGACCTAAGAACAGTACTATCTGGTATTGGCTATCCGGTAACTCATGTTTCTTCTTTGATGGGTTAAGTTGTTGAGGACACAGTTGTTGGCCAGTGAGGCAAGTTTAGAGTTCAGAGTGGTGCCTTTCTTTTGTTCCCAACTACACTCCTCTTTCTCTTCCTCTTCTTCCTCAACTTCACTTTCTTCATCGCTCCGCTCGTCACGTTCCACCTGTTGATGAGATGTCGCACATGTTAAGACTCTGTAGGATCTGTGTGATGCGACTGACATACAGTATGAAGGCTCTGTGAATGGGAAGTCTGCTCACCTTGCCCAGGAAGACAAACTTGTAGACCATACGCAGGATCAGCCAAGCCCAGAAGATATGCAGTGCTTGTAATACCAGCAGCAGCGCATTGAAGAAGTAGTAGCCAAAAAATGGTGTGAAAAAATCTAAACTATCCACAAGTGTAGTATAGATAATTCTACAAGAAGAGAGAGAGAGAGAGAGAGAGAGAGAGAGAGAGAGAGAGAGAGAGAGATTGAGTGATAGAAACAAGATTAATACTACTGATAAGCCTACATACGTACAGTAATTCTCTTACTGAAAGGGCTAATGCCATAGGGCCTGTTTGTTAGGCTAGCACATACATGTACGCTGCAGTAATCTCACCTGGTTGGGAAAACCACTAGCCGAGTGACCAAGAAGATCACTGCAAACATGACAAACAGCACATCACAGGTCTTCCTCCATCCAGCGTAGTTGAACATCTTAGCAGACTGCAAAGAGACACACAAACTTACATGATTCTAATTGAGGGATAAGCCCTATGCCTCATTGGTAGCGACTTGTAATTAACAGCATTCATCTCCACAGTTAGAACCAAAGAGTCATGGATGGGCTTGAGAGACAGTTGCCCATGACATGGCAATGACAGTTCATGAGGTGCAATTTTTTTCCTTCCCTTGTTGACAGATCACATTTGTGTTTGTAAGTGATCCCTATCGCTCACTATCGTGAATGTAACCCTGCCCTAAGATGACCTGTATGTACAGTAGTGAATGTGCACTTTTCAAATCACGTGTAAACAAATGCATGCCGTCTGACATTCTCCTTGTAATCTGAGCGTAGCCTAAACTCTTCAGAAGGACACAGTGAGATTATCATATCATGAGGACACCCCACCCTCCCTTTTTCTGGAAATCAAATACTGAGGATAATATGAATGATATTCATTAGCACAAACAGTACTCAACACACACTAAACACATCACAGTCCTTCAAAATAGAAGGAAGCACAGAATGTTCCAGAGACTCAAAAGAAGCAGCTGTGTACCTCAGAACTGCTTAACCAAACACCTCCCTTCAACATCCTCCTTTTAACTACACCCAGCACCTACTGCATGAGAAATGTGTCCTTTACACACTCTTTGATCAATGACTAACTTCAGCCACATTTATCAGATACACATTTACTAGATACATTTTTTTTTGTATCATACTTTTGCATGTTTTCGGCCCCAACTCCGAGCTGATAACTTTTGTCAATTCTTTTTCCCCTTTTCTAATCTACTTCCTTTCACCACTTCCTCCTTGGCACAATGCACCTGCCCGTAGCTCTCCCAAACGGGCGTGTCTTTTCTCACCTTACCCTGCCCGTGTCATTTCCCTCTTGTTACTACGAACCCTCACGTCTGACCCTTTCTTTTTAAACACAACCTGTAGGCCTGTAAACACACCTTCAGTGATCTTATATGAGGAAAGACTAATGTTTTATTCAAAAGATCCTAATTATTTGACTTGTGTAAGAGATACGAAAAGTGGGTGTTGTTGTAAGCCAGCGTGGGTCTGGTGTTTTGTCATGCTGCCAGAGTTTTTCACCATCAGTGCGTAAAACAGTTCTAACAACGAAAGGCACACCACACAGTCTGATGTCACCAGACAGGTCATGCATATTTCAGCAACCCTAAGACAATGATTTCGCACAGATAGCATCAGCGATATATCATGCCGTAGTAAAGGAGAAAATAATATCTTGATGCCTGGAGGATTAGGGCCCTACAATAACGTGTCTGTCTGAGTGTTCTCAATATCCCCTTCCATTGTACAGTACTTTCCTACTGGTGCTTACCTCCATGAGGAAGTCTGAGGAATCGTGGACCAGCATGACCAGAGTCCCCACACGCACATAGTTAGCACAGTAGGAGAAGCCGATGAGGAAGATGGTGGCAATATGGTGAATAATCTGCTCCTTGAAATCCTGCAAGAGCAACAGATACAGACACAAACACAATGCAAACAACTTTAAAAGTGTATCAATTTATTATCCTATACCCCTCCTCCACACATACACTCACTCTCTCTCTCTCTCTCTCTCTCTCTCTCTCTCTCTCTCTCTCTCTCTCTCTCTCTCACACACACACACACACACACACACACACACACACACTGTACATTTACTGCTGTTGTGGTTGTGGACCTGTATAGTTGATAGTGTGATTTTGGTTCGTTTTGGTTCATGTTTAGTCCATATCAAGCTGAAGCTCTTCACTTCAGGGCTGGATACTAGCTAGCTTGGCCATGCTAGTAAGTTTGATCACTCACCCAGAAATGAAGGATGTAGGCCTACTGCTGCAACAACTTTTCCAGTAGCCAACCTGGCCTACAAGATCACCCAGGTCTGTGTGAATACTAGCGATAAGATCTGCTACCACAACTCCACGGAGATGTTTGTGCTGCTAGCTAACGATGCTACCTGTGTCCGGGGAGGGAGTATCAACAACCGGAGCTGCTAGAAGTACGGCGATGAACCCAAAAGTGCATCCAACAACAGGTCTTTTTGAAGACCGCCTGGCACTGTTCCCTGCTTCATTTCCACCTCCCTGATGATTATCCTGCGGACCATGAGCGTCACCCAGCTGGATTTATGAGACGAGCAGGCACATCATTGGACTGAGTTTCAGCTGTTATGGACTTGTTGTTTGTTTGTTTTATGTTTGTCAGTTTTTAATTTCATTCCTCCCAAGCGCTTTGGGATACAATCTGTGTATTATAAATGCGCTATATAAATAAACTAACTAACTAACTAACTAGTGTTGCACTTGCCACATAAAATTACTTGTATGCAAGAATGTATGCCTTGACTTCATTGATGCATTAAGTAAGGGGATATGAAGACTGTTATCTGATATCAACTAGTGTATAACAGTCTGGATAAACCTTGACAAACCTGCTAGCAAACTGGAATCCAGGAACTGTCTGGACTTGAGCCCCCTGCAGCCTATCATTGGGGTGGAGCTCGTACAGTATATTGCTGGGGGGTTTATTATGAATTTGAATATCACTGACTTTTCATGCCTTTGCCAACAGTTAGTGAAAGAGCCAACTCCAGACTCACTGTAAGGATGGACTGAGGAGCTATTGTATGTAATGCACTGGTAGTACAAAGTATATCTCCTCATCATCATCAATCAGCAGTTTAAAATTCACCTGAACACTTTCAATGACACATTCCAAAAGATTACTATGATATGTCTTACTAAAGAGGCCTTATTGCTATGTGAATGTGATGTCACCCTTCATTAATCGCACCATTTGCCGTCTTCACATCAACACTTAGAACATTTAAATGCTCTTCTGAGGCATAAAAAAGCAAGGAACTAACCGTCTCCCTGTGCAAACACAGCTAAACAATGGAGGATGACTCCCCTGAGAGGCCGCAGCAGCTAAGGCCTGCTGAATGGGGACACATTTCTGTCTCATTCCCCAACTCCCCGAGCTCTCTGAACACCACCTCTCTCCTGGCACAGAAACACACACAGTCCCCCACCCCCACCTCCTACTCTGCATGTCTGCTGCAATGCTTCATGCAAATCGGCAAAAGATAGGCCCTTTTGTACCAGCTACAGTGGCATGGCGGATGGCTAACTTTCAGCCTCCAGGCTCTTCCTGTCATGGCTGTTGCAGGTGTAGTTCATACTCCGATAAAGCTCTGACTGACTAAGAAAAAAAAACATTTCCTCTCGGGAACCTGAGAGGCAGGAACTTGTTTAACGACGCAGACTAAATAATTATTTGTGAGGTAAAAAACATTAGCCACCTTTCCAAAAATTGGAAAATTAGTAGATAAATACTGTATTCAATACATAATAAAACAAAGAATCAATATCCCACAATACATGAGAGAATCAGTGTGTAATGTGTAATGTGTAATGTCACGTGAAATGTCTTTTTACAATGAATTGGCTGCAGGAGCCTGTGTGAAATTGGGCCGCATGCAATGGGTTAGCACTGATTCATCAATAAGGACCCAAGGCAATCAGTGTGCTACTGCCTCAGGACCAAGACCTGCTACAACCTGCCTGTCAATCTTCACAGCAGGCAGAAGCGATTTCACTTTTTTTTTTCTTCCTACTTCCAAATGACAGCAGGGTGCCATGTAAACAGCAAAGGGAGGAGGAGGTGTAATTTGAGACCAGTGAGAAAAAATGGAAAACATACAGTCGGTGTGGAACAACAACTTCAAACATTCACCTTGTGACTCAGCCTCTTACGTACAAAGACTACAAAACAGGCAGACATAGTAGCAGCTTGTAGTAACCTTGCTTTCCTCTCGCAATTAGTTTCCCTCCAGTCGCTGCTTTGCTCCAGTGGCTGGCTAAAGCCCAAATTGCTAATGGGGCAGCCCTGGCACTTACAGCGTGTTTGTCTGGCGTTCAGGTGAGTGAAGCGCTCAGAATAGATTTGATTTACAGCCCTTTAATCGCTGGGATGGGAGAGGTGGGTGTGAGTACTGGGCCAGTTACAGCAGCAGCAGTGGCAGCACCTACCTTCCTCTTGACGTCCACCGACACACAGAGCAGCAGGGACCAGTAGAAGCTCAGCTCCAGGATGTAGTACCAGTAGTGAGCCTCGGCCACCGGCTGCACACACAAAACAAAGGAGACATTATGATGGAAGCCAGCCATGTGCAACGGAGGGGGGATGGGAGCGAGAGGCCAGTCCACCCCATGGTTAGTTACATTCACACACACACACACACACACACACACACACACACACACACACACACACACACACACACACACACACAGATACTCAACTAATCAAAAGCTCATATTCCTCAGGAGCAAAAGGGAAAGGCTGGCCATCTATGTCTTTGTTCACAGTATTTACCTATGGCAAACACTTCCAGAGACACACAGGACTCACTTCCTATGGCCATATGTTCTGTGGGGCTTTTCATGAACTTCTTACTTTTTGCATGGACACCTTGACATACAGCTAGAGTGGAGAATGTCACTAACCCAACCCTGGATGCAGCTTAAAGTCATTAACTTTGCCTGAATGTGTTTTGCTGTGGGGAATAGTATGTGTAAGGTGTAGTAGGTGTAAGGACTGGGGTCACTGAGAATCATTGGGGTGTTATTGGGGTGAGAAACAGGCCCACACCTGGAGAATGAAGTTGTGGGGTCCATTTCCCAAAAGCATAGTCGCTAACATAGTTAGCAACTTAGCAAAAAAGTAGCTAAATTATTTAGCAACTTTGTTTGCAATGCAATTTCCCATTGCCTACCAACTAACTTACAGACTGCTTTTGGAAAAACAGAGGCCAGATCTGATCTCAAAACAGACCTCTGTCTCCTCAAAACAGACCTCAGACCTCTGTCACCTGCTCCTGACCTGCTATACCTGCCTCTGCCTGTCAATCATAATTCCTCAAGTGTGGCGATGGGAGGATGGAGTGAGAGCCAGTGTCTGATAGCATGGTTTGGGTCTCAATATGCAGACAACCACTTTGCTACGGCCATGTGGACCATGTTTTTCATTTCAAAGCTTAATACAGATTAACATAAAACAGCGAAGGTGATATAGAGTCTCAGACCACCCTTCCCTGCCTCAGTGTAATCTGTAATCCCACAGTGGGAGCCTGACAGGAGTGGCCCTGACTAAAGCAGAAACTCAAACAGAGACAGAGTGGATGGATCTAATTACAAACGCCTGTGCTAAACCAAACAGCATTTTAACAGGACTGACCCAAAAAACAATGAAGGGAAGTTGACTTAAGTTCTTAGAGCCCCAAAACTCACATCCTTTAACCCTGAGGGATGAAAACACTGCTACGTTTTAGATCTCCTTGAGAGAGTCAATACCATTAAACTTTGCCGTCTAAAAAAGAGGGATTGTTTTTTATTTTATTTTCCTGTTCACATTGGGAGTGGGGAATAGGTTAGGACCTTGGGGGGTTTCTCTGAGGAAACTACTCTGATATCAGAAAGAAAACTCAAGTGGAGGGAGGTACTGTATGTTCTTGGAGCTCCACACCACAGTGCTTCTAAAGAGACTAGCAAAACTTTGTCACGCCTGCTCGCTTCCTGCGATTCTTCCAAGGGAGAAAAGTACAAGTGGTCAGCCAGCTGCTCACCTGTTTGGGGTACCCTTGCCAACACTCCCTGTGGTCCCAAAACCAGGCGGTCTGCAGGGGAGGAGAGAAAAAAAGAAAGAAAAACAAGTCACACAATGGAGTCAGTAGGAGTCAGTTGTTCAGACACGTGTGCAAAGCATCTGAGTACGGATAGTAGCCAAGCCCAAGCAGTAGCCTGCGCTACACAAGCATGGCAAGAGATCATTTATAATTTAAGCATATATTTTTAACAGCAACTTAGGCAAGGCACGTGTAGACATAAGGCACAGGGGAGAATATGCATAGTACTCACATCTAGGAGAGAAGCAAGGCCTGCTGAGAAAGATATGAGGTAGAAGACAAACCTCCACCTGAAACGTTTGACACACAGACAGTATTTCGATTACAGGGGACAACCATTCACAAATTAACCAGTGGATTTCTTTAGACTAATATGTGTTTTAAGGATTGCAAACATGTCAACAAATCAGCACCAATTAAGAATTAATGGAAGAGAACTGGAGCTGTGTAATGACTTACGAAGCCTCGCAAAACTTCTTGGTGTTGCTTGGTTTGTCCTGATTGCGACGATGGCGGAACCATGTCTCAATTTGCCTCCGAGTTAGACCACACTGCTTCTCCAAGCCAAGTATGTCACTCTGCTCTCAAACAAGAGACGAGGAATCATGAATCCTGCGCCATACTCACCAGCATGCCATAGAGCTATGTCATCATCAACAGGTAGCCTTTAAAACACAAAATGGCAGCAGATCATGTGGCTTGACTTTTCAAGCAATCTAACTACCTTAACGACAGAATGACATAAAGAGCACTATTAACTAAATATCTGGGCCTGTATATTAGGTATGCTGATGTAACTTTGCTTATTGAAGAAAACATGGATGATGGTGGATGACCAATGGTGTGCTAAGCTCATAATTAGCTGGTACTGTGTATACAAGGACAACTAGAACTAAAGCCCAGTCTGAGACAATAGGCTTTGTGATTTGCAAATGAGCCAGGGAATAGATCAGACTGCCCTGAAAAGGCAGCTTAGTGGATGACCCTGTGTTTTGCAGTAACCTACAGTACATTAGAGCAAAATATATATATTTCATACTCTGAAGTCAAAAGCCTGCTGTCAGCTGTGTATTATAAAACATTATGGTAGCCAGTGTGAAGCCCGAAACCAATTCCACCTGACAGAAACTCACTCATGCCTGCACTTGCAAATTCTGTCCTGCACATTGAGGTTGGACCATTTTTTCCTTGTAACTTCGGTCTTCTTCCTGACTTCTACTCTAAGCAGGGTGGGGACAGGCTTGCAAAGACCTGGAGGCTCTATTGGCTTGTGCCTGTGTGTTGCTTGATCCGACTCAACATTTCTGTTCACACATCCTGTTCACAGACGCACTCATCGTGGTTTGATCACGGAAAACACACACCCATTATATGCAATCAATAGGAAACAGAGTACAGTACAAGAAACTACTGAAGTGAGAAAAACTTTGGTAGCACTTAAAGTCTATATCCATAAAGCATTATAAGCACATTAATAAAGGCTTATAACACATTCATAAAGTTTTATAACTAATAACATTAGTGCTCATAACTGTTTATGCATTCTCACACTGCACTCATAAAGCATTATAATGTTAACTGTATGTAATGAGCTATTACAGTATGCTGTTCAGCGACTACCAATCAGATTATTGCTTTCATGGTGTGACTCCTGTAGAGAAGCAGGATCGAACGTTCGTCTGCTAACGTCATGGGCTTCGCCCTTTTTCGTTGCTGTGCCAAGCGATATTTCTTGAGAGTCTTCGGTAACTCTTGACAATTTATTGCTTGCGGTCAACGTACAGTAATAAACCTTTATGAATGCATTATAACCCTTTATGAATGCATTTATAATGCTTTCTGAATACTGGGCACATAGAAAGTGTTACCAAAACTTCCTGTTGTTGTGGCACCACTGGTGGGCTTGTGCATCTGGAGCACTGACCTGTGAAGGCTGTTGCTTTCTTTTCTTTAGGTAAAACGCCTCCAGTTTTGGGATAAAGGCCACCCGCACCCGCTGCCTGTCCCGGACACCCAGACATCTGCTAAGAGGCAGGGCTACGACCCTGTAGGGATAAAAACAATTTGCCATATCACTAATACACAAAGGACAACTGTCAGTTAGGTTTACAGAGGTGTTAAGCCACAAGACACACACACACAAGGAAATCATCGAGGATCTCTTTCACGCCCCTTTAAGACTACATCCTTTGGAGACTTTGGAGTCCCTTGATGACTAACGATGTTTGTTTATGGGTGTCTTCTGTATGTGTAATTCTAGAGACTTAATTAGATGGAGGTGAGCTGACAAGAGGCAGTCAGGCTGTCACATAAGGTCAGGGATGGGTTTGCAGCCTGAGGAGGGCTTCAGGTTACATAGAAACAGCTGCCTTCCCAGCTTCACCCACAGGCTAGCCTGCTGTTCTGATGTAAACAGACCCCACCCTCACCCCTTACCCTACAGTTGGCCTCACGCATCTCAAACCGGTTAGGTGCTATCAATGCGAACATAAAGTGTATTCATGAAAGAGGAAACCATTATAGTCTTGAACCACCACCACCACATCCTTTGATGTTCGTCATAGTTTATTACGCCCTAATTTTAGTGCGATTTTCCTGATGCAAGGTCCACTTTTTATCTATTTTATCTTTATACTGTAGTTCTGTCCTTGGCACAGTGATTTTGTGACTGGTTTAAAATATAAACCAGTGTGTCTTATCTCAGTGTTTTTATGCTCATAGATATTCAACTGGAATATTATGATAGCCCCTGTTGTAAAACAATGCATTTCTGAATATGTGGTCCTTTGCCATCTGATATCTGTGCTCCAATCTTGCTCAGCCTGTCAGGAAGACTCTCAGAAGAATCATAAGCTTCTCAGTCAGTCGCTTAAGAAAAAAATGTAGTTTACACTACATGTCTACTTGTCTGTGAAACATGTGAAACATGCCTCTGTAGTCTACCTTCAACTCAAGTCCTAGAAGCTGGACGGAAATGTTTTCTTTTGAACAGTGCGACATCTGACAAAAATATTATGCACAGTCGAAAATGGGACATCAAACATGCTGTGTAAAATAAGCTATGCATGTAAAATGAATCCCCTACTCACTTCTCCATCTCCTTACAAAGCAAAAGTGGTTTAGCAGCGCATTAAAGCTCATGGCTTGGAGGGGATGGGCGGTGGGGGGGTTGTTTCTGAAGAAGAGGTGCTTTTAAAAGGCAAGGCCACTGACCTTTCAAAGACATAACGGAGGGCAATGAAGCCAAGTGCCAGAGGCAGAGTGAGAAGCAGGTCACGGGGTAGAGGGTACCGACTCCCTTTCTCCATCCTCTCCTCCATCCGCATGTCTTTCCACGTAATGCCAGGGGGCAGCCAGTACTCCTGTTGCCATAGCCACTGGTTCAGTAGTGCGTCCATCTTACTAGAGGAAACATTTCCCAAAAGCAGCTGTTAATAGGAACTTGTAAAAATAAACAAAAAAAACATAATATGCTACTATTACTTCTATAATAGTCCTATAATAGGCCTAAATATGATTTAGCAAGATACTGCTGTTTGCCTTCAGTCAGAAGTGTGGGAAAGATGGCAAAACTCTCAACTTCCCAATTGTAGGCTATCAACAAAGGTCCTGACATGCAGAGATAATCATGTGTTCGATGACGTTTGAGAGATAACATGTGAACAACTTCTTATGCCTTTATTACTCCCTCATCTCTTGAATTTCAGAAACTCTAAACAAGGATGAGAGGAGCCTGCTTGCTAGGGCTACAATAGAGCTGTGACGCATGATTACAACATAAACAGTCTGCTGGTGCGATTAAGACATCACATGTTCCCAAATCTTTTTGGCTGCTTTGATTTTGACAGCAAAACATGTCTCTCCCAAAAGAACACATTCTGAAGTTGTCAGCCCTACGTAATGTTTACTTGCATCATCTACACTCTCCGTCACTAGGTTCATAGTGAGGGGCATTACTGCACACGCCTTGTAAACAGCATCATCAGCACACTTAACAAACATTGGATAGGTCGCTCGAATATTGCTCACAGCTCTGCGATAACTACCAATTCGGCTTAAACTGACCAATCGAAAATCATAAGCTAGTCAACCAATGTAGCCAAAATGAATGGGTACAAAAAACGCCAGGGAAGAAAATTAAGGAGTCTGCCGAATCAAACCGCATAAATAACTTCGGTCAAATGATTACTCAGTGATGTTAGTCCATCAACTTGCTTTGAATAATAAAAACCGACAATCACAGACATAGATGTAAAGCTAAGAAAACAACTTATCCATGTAATGGAATAAGATGAAATATTATGGCTATCTTTACCTCTGCTCTGCATACTCCGCGGTGTCCGATGATGGGGAGAAAGGTGCGGAGGGGGAGATGAGGGGATGGGGCAGAGACAAGAAAGAGTATGGGCGGGGCAGATAGCGCTTTCTCTTTGGCGGTAAGTCAACCTGCAGAACGGCGGCGGTACGTCACCCTTAAAGAGGGCGGGGTTTAAGCTCAATCGATGGTGCAGTCGAAAATGATTTCGTAATGAAAAATCTTGTTAGGCCTACTGACAGAACAGATCAGGCAGGAGTTGACACCTAAACATTATGCTTGGTCCTATGCGCAATGCTAAAAAAGTGGGGCACATGCGGATCTTACCGTGAGCTATATTAGAGTTCCCTTAGGCTATGTGTATTTTTTTCCTCTGAAATCAATTTGAAAATCAAGAATAAACAAATAAGGTAATGACCTATGACTTATTATAGGCCTGTGTCCTAGCCTATAATAACGGGCTGTAATATGGAACAACTCAAAGGCATCTGTTTTTGCAAACATTTTGGCTCAGATGGAATAGACTGGTGGCCCTACACAATAATAGCCTAACACCGCCCTCTGCTGTTCAGTGTAGCCTATCTACTTTGACTTTATCCAAAAAGTGAGAGGCAGCCGAGTACTATTGGGGAAAGGCTTGAGCTGTAAATGTCTCTATTGATCTGGTCCATCTGGGCATCCTATAACCTTCACCCGCTTATCTATAAAACAGTATGAAAGAACAGCACTGCTTACTGGTTACTCACTGTTAGATCAAATGTTAAGGACAGGCAGTGTGGCAAGAGATCCCCTATCAAAGTCCTCTCAGACTGGCTCCTCTCAACACTCCATACAGATGGAACTGAGTTGCAAACCGGATAGGCTTGTGTCTTGACAGACAAAATCGTCCCTGAAAAATGAAGGTTTCAACACTCACAAGTTTTGTATTGGGACTCGGGAGTGCAATAACTCCAGTGTTTACGTATTACTGTGTGTATAGGCCTTAAAAGAAGAGACAGACACACAGATCATAGCAACCTTATCACAGCTCACCACAGATTCAAGCAAAAACAGAAGTTAAATACAGGCAAACAAATGTCACCCTGGTTACCTGAGTGTGTGGAGTCTAGCCTACTCTGTGAGAGAGCTCCTCAATTACAGACGTCTCCATATTCCAGTTAGCGACGATAACCTCCAGCCGCATGACAAGGAATGTGGGAAGAGCAGGGCTGGAAAAGTTCTTATTCACCTGACTGAAAAGCCTTCCAGCCCCAAATGTTTTTACTGCTCATCTGCTCATGCAGTGTCTACTTGACAGACAGAACAAGCACCAGTAAAATTCCACGTTACAAAAAATGAGACTGATAAAATCTTACATTCTTACTTTGAAGAGACACTTCTGTCTAGAAAATTGTAAGTGTTGTCTGATTTAATTGTGTACTTGTTTTTGTACATTTTGACACTGTAGGCCTATTTACCTTGTTGAGAAATCATATTTTATACCATGTTCTTGGTATTATCTCATTTTTAACCTGTATAGCTCATCTCAGACCAAATGTAATAATCTCTCATGTACAGTATGAAGATATGTGGAGATTCTTTGTCTAAATGTAACGCTCAAGCTCTATTAATTAATACAGTTTATAAGCTGTGGCACTGACTTTGACACTGTGTATGTTGGATTTCATACAGGAGTAAATTAATTTGACTCATGTTTAGGCGGAAAAAGTCTAAAGGGTTTACAGCTGTCTATTTGAATGGGCCTTTACAGTGTATATGCTTTGGCAGGCTCAGCTTCTGGTTTCTGTGGCACTTTGCCCGAGTAAACTTCCTGAGAGAAGGGCTTGGGGAGGGGGGAGGGGAGGGGTGTCATATCTCTCCCGATGTTTGTAAACAGCACAGGTCCCACTGTGTGCTTAAGACATCAACTAATTGTAACTACCTTGCCATGTGTTTGCGGGCGTAAATCTCAGTTATGTGGCCACATAAAAAGAGAAAATGCCGGCCTCCACCGGCTAGATATGTTTGTGATTGATTATGTAGTCTAAATGGCAGACTTTGTTTACGCTCCAGGTGTGTCCCAGAGGCAGTCAGCATGGGAGTTTAGCCTTATTACCCTCTCATTTTGACACAAGCATTTGTCAGAGATGGGAGCTCAAGTTTGAGACTCCGGACTTGACTTGAGACTTGAGGTCTAAAAACTTGTGCTTAATTTGGGCCTCGAGATGTGGAACTTGAAAATGTATTCAGTTTTACAGTTTTACAGAACATTAATTTACACAATTTCTATAGTTTCCCTATCATGAGCACAGTAACTGTACTCTCGCAAGCAGCAACTGATGTCAAAAATACACAATATAAATGCACAAGCTACACCTCAATGTTGACAACAGTAGGTTTTGAATTAATAGTGTAATAACCTGCAAGTTTGTGTGATAATGATGTTTTGTTACCTGTTATTTCGTGTTACCTGAAAATCTAATGTTCCATGAAAGTAACAGAATGGACAGAGACTTCACATGGTCTTGTGACCAAAGACTTGAGTCTTGACTTGACCCTGCTCCTAAAAGACTTGAGACATGACTCAGACTCAAGCTCAGAGACTTGAGACTTGAACTTGCAAAAAATAACTTGTGAACATCTCTGCCTTTTGTATTTACAGTAATGATGTTTCAGGAGACAAACAGAGAAAGACAGTGCAACAGGTCCATGGGCGTTAGCACACAAAGTTAAAACATAGAACAGTGGTTCGGAAAGAAATGAGGAGCACCAGCCTTGTGAACACTGCCAACAGCACAGTGGGCTCTGATAGAAAAATATGGAGTGGGATGGATTTAAATGATATCTGGCAAACTGTTTGGCAGTGTAGCCTTGCGGTCTTAAGCAGACCTGCTGATAGACTTCTACGACCTCTTACTTTTCTAATGACACCCTAATTTTTTATGAGATAACATCATGTTGAATAGGCTCATAATAATCATATACAAAGAATATCCCTCTGGGATACTATGACCAACGACCCATGTGTTTATCCAATCTTCCAATGACCATACAGTATAGTAATAACAAAAAAGGCAATTAATATGGCATGAATTGATTAAATGTAAATATTATAGCAAGACTAGGAGTTCTATTACTTCCTCTGTTTACGTCCAGTAGTAGAAAGTAAAGTTATGAATGTCTTGGATTCCTTTAATACCAGTGGAGACAGTGACAGTGTGACAGTCAGGTGAGGGTCATGGGATGCTTTTAAAGTGGTGCTTTCACAACATGATTTACGCTCACCGCAATGCTACCATCAGATAAACTGAGACAAAGTTGTATTAAGCTAGTGCAGGAATGTGGCCCAACAACAGAGTTCCCGTAGCAAAGAGGACTGTCATGTCAGACTGGCATGCCCTGGAGAGGGAGGGAAAAAAAAGACTTTGCCATCACTTTACAAATAATTACATGCATTGTCTCGCTAATGTTCTTTTAAATGTTATACATGCACATCATTTTGGCACAAGCGGCATCAAAAATTCAGGATCTATCATAGAAATGTAAAACCGTTAGAAACACAATGCCTTAAAACAGTTAAGACATCAAGTCATTATCACTGAGGTATTCTACTCTCACCAACATTCCACATTCTTTGGGAAAATGAAATATATCCTCAAGGCTGTGATTATTTTGAGCATTTGCCAATTAGTCACTGATGTACACTATTCACATAGGCAGACATCTTGGTTGACATGTCTCTTGTTAATGCAAATCAAAAGTCATGCTTTGGCTCACCCACTGTAAATATTTTGCCCTGGAGCTTTGAGGCAGAGGGTGTGTGCAGGGTCAGAAAGGGTAGATAATATAGAGGTGGATTTGGATGGCGGCCTGTTGTCTGGGGCCTATAACCTATATCACAGTGGGCCCAGCCTACTCCAGAGGGACACCCATTCGGCCAGCCTGGTACCTCTCCCATGGCCAACAAAAACACGGGCAGGGAGGTAGGGAATGTGGACAGGAAACCAATATTTCACATCGCTCTGAGCTGCGTAGGACCCGATGAAAGAGACAGAGAGAGGGAGAGAGAGAGAGAGAGAGAGAGAGAGAGACAGACAGACAGAGAGAGAGAGAGAGAGAGAGAGAGAGAGAGAGAGAGAGAGAGAGAGAGAGAGAGAGAGAGAGAGAGAGAGAGAGAGAGAGAGAGAGAGAGAGAGAGAGAGAGAAGCTTATGGGCACTATATCTGCTGTGGTCACGTTTTTTTTTTTTTTTTTTGCCAGTGTGGTCCTGCACAGGAAACGGCCCAGGGTTTTTTTTCCCACGGGAGGCTCCGCGAGGTTGAGGAGCAGTGACCCCCTCAGGCCTTTGGCTCCAGCTAATCTGAACTCAGGTCCACGTGACTCCGCACTCCCAGGGCTCCTCCACGCCTGCTACAAATCCCCACAGAGGCCACCATAGCAGCAGCAGCAACAGCTACAGCAACCCCAACCGCAAAGGCGGCGGCAGCAGCCCTGACCAGCTAAAGCCCCTATAAGGCCCCCACACAACGGCTCCCCTGGGGCACCCACACAACAGCTTAACTGTTATAGGCCCCAAAATTAATGAATACTGCTGAGGAGTTTTCTCACCCCAAACGTAGAGATGTTGAGAAAAGAAGGAATCAAGGGCAAGGGGGTGGAGGTGGGGGTAGGGGAGGCAGCTCATAGACTCTAGACCCCAGCAGTGTAGAATCGGCCGCAGCTTCCACTCACTGTTATTCCCCATCCTGTTGCTCTTGGCTCTGATCAGGGCAGCCTCAAGGGCGGTGGGCTCAGTGAGTCTGAGGAAGGGAGAGAAGATCTAACCGTCGGGCCAACTAGCTTACAAGCAACGATAACATCTGGCTGTAAATATTACCATGAGATAATTGAAAATTTCACTCACTCGCTGCTGACATTTTCACTAACTCCTCCTTTGGGTGCACTTGCATATTTCTGTCAGCAGGTGGCAGCGGCTGGCACACTCACTCGCAATTCAAATCTGACATGGCTCAGACCTGATACAGTTTATTACACACACATTTTTACAAGGGAGGCTAATCAAGAGGGATTTCTCCTCTGTCTATTTGATGACATTTATTGTCTTGTCTCTTAAAACTATTTTACTGGGGCAACGAGGAGAATAAAATCCTTGCTCTTAATTCAAGTCATCAACACCTTGTTGAGCAGCAAGATGTTTTCTGGCTTAAGAGGATGTTAAAAAGGGGTTGAGGGGAAAAAAAATCAACACGCCAACTTTTGTGAACATGTAGTAAGGCGTACATCTGAGGCCAACAGTGACCTTTCATATCAGTCTATGGGGGCTTAAGTTGGTTTTATGTTTCAAGCTTTTGGAACAAAGGCCTTAGTTTCCAGCTCCTTATCTACTATCTGGAACGAGAGGGGAACAGCAGGGACTGAGTGAGGGGAGGGGGCTGTGGACTGCTTCCGAACACTAGAAGGCCCATATCTGACATTAACATATGTGTCAATGATCTAACTTCCCCTGTGCTCTTTGTAGGGATTTCTGCAGAAACTACTGGAAAAAAGTAAAATTAAACCGGCTTTTTATGGATGTGGTTGTTGACGTAAACAGCAAAAAAAAAAAGTTACTGGTGTGAGAATGGACCCTTTTCTGTTACTCCCATGGCATTATGTGTTTGCACGTCTATTTGAGGCATGGCTGCCGATACTCAGATAAATATGTGAGCCATATGTGTAGCGAAACCACAAATGTGTTCTACACATTACGACATGGGCACAAAGGATGTGTGTATGTATCAAGTTTCAGAATTCAAGACTTACAGTAACAGGCACAGTTCCATATCCTTCAGAGCAATGTTGCTGATTGGTCAATAGGGGGCTCTCTGTTTCCAAAACTATTCACTGTGTAGGCCTCCCTCCAGAGCACAAACAACATACATACAAGTCATGGACAAATTATGGATTCGTTTTATTTGTAGTTGTAGTCTGTTACTAACTGCTGCAACTGTAAAATATATGTAAGATGTATCATAACAAGATAACAACATACAACTTAATCTCAATGCAGACCGTAAAATGTCAGAAAGGAAGTTCTTTTCCCATAAATGTTTTTTTATATATTGAACGCAGTAATTGTCTGCCTCAGTATGTTTTGTATTTTCTTTGTGTTCCACTCATTAGTTGCGTGCCAACATTCCTCATCTCCTCATTCCTCCAACCCGTCGCCATTAGTCTTACACCTCTCTCTCTCTCTCTCTCTCTCTCTCTCTCTCTCTCTCTCTCTCTCTCTCTCTCTCTCTCTCTCTGTTGGTTTCCCTCCATCAGGAACTGATGCCAACACTTATGCTTTTAACTGCTCCTTTTATTTGGTCATGGTCTGAATTGCACAGGGCTGTTTTGAAGCATTTTTTGGCGGTTGTATGTACAATCACAAAAAAATGAAATGGAGGATTGATGATAATTTCAGTCAATTTTGATGTACATGGGGAAGGAGCAGAAGAGGTAAAAATGTCTGAGTAACCTAGTTTGTGTGTGTTTGCCTGTGTTTGTGCCATGAGAGAGAATGTGATGAAAAAATTCCTTCCATGAAGAGAGTTCCCTTAGGGAGAGGTGGGAAAGACCTGACCCCCATTCCCATTCTAATTACACACACACACACACACACACACACACACACACACACACACACACACACACACACACACACACAACACAAACACACCTACCTCCCCTCTTCCCTGCAGCTGTCTCTCACACACACACTCTTGAGGCACATGCGCCTCTGAAGTTTATTTGTTTGCTCACTTAAAGTGACTCTAACTTCCCCGTTTGATTGTTTCGTTCGAACGCACTTGGCAGAGAGAGGAGTCCCTCTATCACCCACCTGTTTACGGGATTAATTAACGGGCAAACGATAAGCTGACGCCATCCCCCTAGTGTCAGAACATCATAAACATACTGGGGGTCACGCCGTAAAGACACTCTCACTCCACAAGCATTTTAAAGGGACTGCCCTGTTCACTCTAGGTCACTGGCATCATCGCATAAACCCCCCACTGTCGGCCATGTTTGAGTTGCTTTTACTGTCGAAGGGCTTTGCAGCTGAGCGATTGACCAGACATGATGCGGCTTCACACAAGTATGCAAGTCCTCTGAGACAAGTGAAATGAAAATACAACAGAGAGAGATCCAAATCTTTGGTAAACACTAGACACCTCTAATCTCACCACAGAGTATTTACAATGCCTGTTAGACAATAGACCAGAAAAATGGGTGGGCGATTGCTTGAGCTGTATCGGCTTTCAGATGTTTGTCATCTCGGCATAATGAAACGTCCATGATGATGTTAGCACCACAGGAAACAAACCAAAAGAATGCTATCAGTTGTTGGACCCTTCAGAATGTATGGCCTCAGGAGTCAGAATGCGTATAGAAAACAGTCAAGAGAGCAAAGAGGGAGGGGGAGAGACAGAGAGAGAGAGAGAGAGAGAGAGAGAGAGAGAGAGAGAGAGGGAGGCTTGCCAAGAAGTGGAAAAAACAAAGACTCTCTACAATTACTTACACAGTGTGTGTGTGTGTGTGTGTGTGTGTGTGTGTGTGTGTGTGTGTGTGTGTGTGTGTGTGTGTGTGTGTGTGTGTGTTTGTGTGTGTGTGTCTGTGTCTGGGTGTGATTGAGTGAGTGATTGTGTCAGGGGGACAGTTATTTCTAACTCTTTTTTCTGAAGTGAAATATCTGCCAAACAAAAAGACCCATTCCAAGGTCCCCCTTGTTGTTTTGGAAAACTTGGAACAAATTGTCATCAAGTACCTATCAATTGTTCACTTTAAGACACTAATTTCTCTAGAAAACAAGAAAAAGTGTCACCAAAGATAGAACTTGTGATGAATGAAAGCTCTCAAAGTGGAGAAAAACAAATCTCACTTGAAGGATTGGACCTCCATTAGGCACAGCAGGCTAATGAAAGTGGATTTTTGGATGTGGGTTCTACTTCTCTCCATTAAAAAAAAAAGCTTTGTGAAGCTTTTGTAATTTAGGTTCGGTCAGGCGATTAACCAGGTCCCTCTGGGCCTGGTGTGGTAATGGCCAGAACTCTGGTCAGACCACATGAAGGCGAGCCATTGAGGCGACTGCTGTGGCTGTTGTTGATTCAGCGATAGCACATTTGCCTCACACTTGTCTGCCTGCGACTCCTCTCCCCTCACACACATGTTGCAACTCGCCTAGCCGTTTGGAAGCCTTTCATTGTCCCCATATGATATCACTGGAGTTTCGTCATTTCGGTTAATTATCATTATTATCGAAGACTATTAATTCTCCTCGTGCTGCATCATATTTTACCAATTTCCTGCGACCGTGAGAACACTATGGAAATAAAACCCTGAGATGAGACGCAAAGTGGAAACACATGCGGTTAATAAGCACATTGTGGACCTACGCATTGGCGGAGCTGATGTCCGGCGCCAGGACTAAAGGTGTGTTTGGTGCTCAGCTTCCTTGTCATACGAGCTGCTGCTGGGGTCCACTGGTGATTCTGGTGTGATTCTCAGGTCCACAAGCAGGGGTGCTGCCAGTGGGAGAAAGTTAGGATGAATCTAAGGCCCTGGCACTGACAAGGGGCCCCTAAGCACATTTGAGGAGTTCTTCGCTATAAAAGCCATTTTAATGCAATTTTCCTGTCTTTTTTTTTTTTTTTTTTTTTTTTGGTATCCTGGTAACATCGGGCCACTTTAAAGCGTGTTAATGTTATCTGATTGGTCCTTACCCAATTAAAACAACAAAACTGTAATTTTATTAAGTGAGAGTCAAAATAAAAACACATTATTTTTGAATATTTTTGAAAAATGGACATACAGCATTTAAGAAAAGAGCTCTTAATTTTAACTTTTTTGTACTGTATTTTTAAAATTATAAACAGTGTTTGAGGGCCCAAAATAATTTGTCGCCATAAGGCCCAAAAAATTCTGCCAGCACCACTGCCCACAAGATCCCTAAAGCAGAAGCTAAAAGTGTTTACCGTCCTTCACTGTTTCCTGTCGTCCACTTAGAGTGACTCTTTAGCCCTGCTGCGCAAACAATCTAAACTCACACCGGAGCACTGGCCCGGACCCACACTTTATTATGACTCACACTGACATGGCCGCTCCGCTGAGAAGCAGTCTTCATATCCAGGCAGACCCTCCATCTTCTTCCACTGAAAAAGAGTACTGTATAGACGGGAAGAGAGGGTCGCATTTCAATTAGTTTTGTAACGCACTCTGAGTCATTTTCCTGAAACAACTTGGAACTTTTAACACTTGCTGGAATTCAAGAGTTTGAAAAGGTTCCAGCACAGACTGGTTTGTGTAAAGGGAGAGAACGAATGTACAGTACTGTGTGAATCAGTGTGAGCATGAATATGAAACAGTGCTGAAATCACAATGAGGCAAAAACATAACTGAAACATTATGTGCTCCTTCTCAAGAGGCCTCCAGCACCAGGGGCAGCCCTGCACTGCACGTGAGGAACCCAAGCACCAGACCTCCTCTCCCCCTCTCTGGAATTAACCTCTGGTCTTATGACCACCTACAGTACTACTGTAAGGGCCGTTAATCAGCCCCTTAATCTGAATTGAGACTCTTTCAAACCCTGACAGTCCCACCCACCGGTGTTCCAAAGACAATCCCTCTCAGACCTAAGGAGAAACCCCACAGTTAACCCTCCAAAGTTTCTCTCTGTACCCCTCCCATAAGCAAACTCCCTGTGACACAAGAGGAAGGGGAGTACAGGAACATCCTGCCCGCATGTTGCACCCCTCTGACCTAAAATCACCACCACCGCAACCACCCTCAACCACCAGCCACATCAACATCATCATCATCACCACCAGAAGCAGCAGCAGCACCACCCTCATTATACAGTGGGGCTGGGCTGGGCTGGGCTTGTGTTATCTCCAGACCTGGCCTCATCCCAAGAAGGAATGTGCCCCCCTCCAAACGCCCCCCATCAGTAGAACAGTAGAGGCACTAAATCACAGGAGCATGGAGGGGGCGGTGGGAATAATGAAGACAGACGGTCAGGAGGGAGAGGCGGTACAGAGATTGGGGGGTGCGGGCGGGGGGTATTCTCCTCCTCAACTCCAGTAAGGCAGCCTGGCTTGCAGGGCGTCAGTCATCTCCAGATCACTCGGCAGTGGAAGCTAAGGTCAAGACTTCAGCTGGCTTACTGTATGCCATCGTTGATAGTCTCTCTATCTGTGAGGGATTTTTAAAAAAATCTTTTTAAGGGGAAAGTGCCGTTTAGAGAGGATAGAGAGGAGTGTGGCGTCATCAGGCCTCAACAAGCAGCAGATGCCAAGGGTTCAAGTACACATTCTCTGGGGACACGCAGATCAACACAAAAATCCCTTTCTTCTGTCTCCCTGATTTACAATTCCATCCAAGTGATCAAGCATGTTGTTGGTGAATCTGAACTCAAGCGAGAAAGAAAGAGTTATACATCTTTGGTAGGTATTTGAAAGCACTAATCTCTGAGGACATGGTCTCAGGGATAAATATTGACTCAAGCGTCCTGTTCTTAGTCATCACACTGGACCTGAACACTCAGCAGCTGGGCAGACTCAAGGGTCCCCTTACCCGCACACCCCCCTAAAAAAAAAAACTCCACTCTCCTGACCCACCCATCCACCCCCACCCCCAGCGGACACATCAAAGCGGCCGTGTGGGAGTTCCAGTGGGGTAGAGGTGACAGCACACGCTGCCTATAGGCCACCTGATAGCATCACACTTGTTAATGCTCAGCAAACACAAAGGGAATGTCCTGGAGGGGAGCTGCTGAAGGGGAGAGAGAGTGTGTGTCTGTCATGCTCCACCTGGACCGCAAACTCTCCCTCACACCCCACCTCTCACTTCTCACAGTGTGTGTGTGTGTATGTGTGTGTGTGTGTGTGTGTGTGTGAGAGAGAGAGAGAGAGAGAGAGAGAGAGAGAGAGAGAGAGAGAGAGAGAGGTAGATCTGATGAGTTTTCCACACATTGTTCCACAGTTCCTTCTTTCTTTTGATTAAAAAAAAAAGGTTTGTCTCTTCTCTTGTCTTCTTCTTTTATTGCTGACTTGCCCTGAGCTCTGTAGGCAGATGAGACGAGATGTTTGTTTGTAGGTGTTTGTCATCGCACTTCCTGCTCCTGCTGTCACGGATGCAGGCAAACACAGCTGGCCACCTGATGCACTCAACCCACACTGACCTACAACTGTGACCACACAGAGAGAGGAAGATCCTCTTGACACTTCCCAATCGCAGATTGTATGTGTGTGTGTGTGTGTGTGTGTGTGTGTGTGTGTGTGTGTGTGTGAGAGACTTAGAGAGATACTGTGCTGAGTGTGAAAATCAACCAAGCTGATATAGCTATCAGATCTTTGGTTGCTGTCTGCGTGACGTATATCTGGTGTCATTCCACGCACCGCTGCACTCTGTTGCTTATCCTCTCATCCCTCCACTGTTAGTTTGGATAGACCTCCTGGGTGGTCCGCTGAGATTACCAACCCTGGATCCTCACGTGTTCCATAAAATCCAGAATCATGAACCATAAACAAAGAAGTAGTTCTTGAGAGCAACCAGACACAGATTTTGATAAAGATAATTAAACCGTTACATAAAAACATACACAATGACCAAAGCCTCTTCATTTTTGGCCTTTGTGGGCCTGACCTATATTTACCGCCATCCCTAAACAATAACATCCCATCCACTCACTTCTAGGAACACTGCGAAAAACAGCTGCAGGAAGTGACCTAGACACTGGATGCAGGTAGAATGTTCTGGAATGAAGCAGCTTAACGTCTGTTGTTTAAACCCCTTAATGATCATCCAGGCTGTCCGTCCATTTGTAAAAGGTACACCTGCTTTACTTGAGGTTCACACTCGTAAAAAAAAAAAGAAGAAGAAGAAAAAAAGCCTTGGCCAGAGTGATTTGTGGTCTTGCTAGCATTTAGAGCAATCCTCCTTTGATTATTTTAAAGAGACATGTAAAACAAATAATAGCTCAAAATAAGAGTAGGTTGATGGTCTTATAAACACGTGCATCATTCCCAGTCAATCTCCTCAGCTGTTAGCTCTGTTTTATATGGGTCTGATCTCACATGGGTTTTGGAGCTTCACATCAAAGTTATGCATTTCTCACCAGCATATTATTTACTAGTGCAACTAGTTAGCTATAAAACTTTGCAAATGTTAATAATGTCAGCCTTAAATCATTTATTTCCTCATGCATGATTAGACTTTATATTAAGGTGGAGAACAACATTCTCAGCTCAACCTGAATTTATTGTTCTGATCCCTAAACTAGTGACACCATCAAGTCTATAAGCTGAGGACTGTAGTATAAGCCCCATAACCTCAACTTTAGCAGGTACTACTTCTGAGCCGCTTGCTGTCCATAAGGATGATGGCTCCTGACTGGGAGAATCTCAATGTAAATAACCGGAGGTGGAGTGGGCGAAATGAAGCCCTGCTGTGCAAATAATCAGAGCTCACGCCGGAGCCCTGGGCGAGACCCACACTTTATTATTACTCGCCGAGAGAGAGAGAGAGAGAGAGAGAGAGAGAGAGAGAGAGAGAGAGAGAGAGAGAGGCAAGACGGCAGTGAGATGGCCCCGTCCGTTGAGCAGAGGCTTCATTTCCTGGCAGACCCTCCATCTTCTTCTGCTGCTCGGTCGAGTAGACAGACAGGGAAGACACACAGACGCATTTAAAGGTCAACTGTGATAACCTGCACAATCAGTCCCCCCCCTGTTTTGGCACACTTCTCACAGTTTGTTTATATTCACTGTCTCAATAACTTCATGTAATTTACATAGTAGCCTGAAACTTTCTTCATATCACCTATAATAGAAGGTCGTTCAGTGAAATCTATTACACTGGCTGCCAAAAGTAAGCCTCTACTGATGAGGGATTGGAAAACTAATGTGAACCATGATGGCTCCTCAATCATCTGCTCCAGCCCCACTCCCTAACATCTGTGTCTTCATGAGGTTTCCATTTGGAGGTCAGCGCCCCGAGAGGTCAGGATAAACAGATAGAGATGGAGTCCTCGTGGCCCAGAGTGCAAGGTCAATGTCACGGTCCGGAACGGAGCGGGGCGAAGCGGCCCCCGCTCTCCAACTACGTCAAAACAACGGCGGTGCACCATTCCCTACACATTTCACGGAGATGGAGTGCTTTGCGCACACCTCAAGGCTTGAGGTGAAACCTGAGCTTTGTTCTTGCTGAGCCCAAACCACCCAGCTCCCAGCTTCTTGCCCTGGGACCTAAAATCTTGCTTGTCTCAAGGAACTCAGATGTGGGGGGAAGGGCTCTCTCTCTCTCTCTCTCTCTCTCTCTCTCTCTCTCTCTCTCTCTCTCTCTCTCTGAGGTTTAATCATGTAGCTTTTTTCCTCAGGTGTCGACAACATTACCTTCTCATCTGAGGCTAATGAGAGGCACGGCTAAAGACTGTGTGACGACTTACCACCTGGATGGAGAAACATGGCCCCCATTTTTTTTATTGCTGTAGAAAAATCACGTGGCGTATAGAATATCCAGTGGGAGTCTTAACCTGTGAATGACACCAGTACTTTTTTTTATTGCATCAAGGGGGCATGGCCGAACCATTAAGTATAATGATCATAATTTGAGTTATATCTGAAAAAGGCATAAGTCAACTCAGGACTTGAAGCCCAAAGCCACTGCGGAGGACAAATGGTTGAACGGATTTGAATGTTGCCCTCCCACATTAATCTGTATCCGATGAGAAGATTTACGATACGGTGACAGGAAGTAAGGGTGCAATTAAAGTCTTCATTTAGACTTGAGTGAAGCCATGTGGGTTCAGCAGAAAGGGAAAGTTATTATATGATTATGATGATAAATGATTAAATGCTCCTCGGTGTAGTCAGAGATAGTTAAATAAATAAACAAATAAATAATAATGACACATTCACATTCACATTCATACACACATTCATACACACATTCACACACACACACACACACACACACACATACACACACACACACATACTGTACAAGTACACAAACACACACACACACACACACACACACACACACACACACACATACTGTACAAGTACACAAACACACACACACACACACACACACACACAGTCACGAGACTTACTGTCTGGAACTGTGATGCAGATGTAGGAGTGGGATTTTTCTCTGGAGATTTTTGTCACCTTGGGATACTGCAGAGGATCGAATGTCAACACACAGAAATGATCTCACTCCTTCCATGCTTTATCTGTCCCTTGGCACTAGGCAAAAGGAAGAGTAGCATTGAGTGCATATGGAGGGGCGCCACGCCTGAAATATGGTAACAGAGAGATGGGGGGCTGGTTAAAACTCAACTTTAGACATGAGGTGAGCTGATAGTACATAATTGAATCGAATGGTGACTGTATGGCTGTAAATTCCTACCGTAACACAGATTCTCCTGAGACAGTGGAATGTTTTATGTGCTTTTGAAAATGAAAGACGTCTCGTACATCTGAAAGCTATTAGTGCAGGGGGCTGTAAGCAAAGCGGACGAATCCCTCTGTTCACTTGGATTCCTTCGACGTTACTGTTCTCCCTCTCACTTTTTTCTTGCTTTTCCTTTTCTTTTTTGTCTTTTAAAACAGTTACAAGGACTGTGGAATTTCTGAGTCCTTTTTCCAGGAAGTCTTATTGCATGGCCCAATGAGTCCAAAGCTCCACAAACATCACCCCACAAAAAAAAAGCACAACATATTCAGCTCTCTCTTGCTTTCACTCTCACTTTCTCTCTCTGTGTGTGCCTCTGCTTCAGCCTTTCTGTATGTTTTTAAGAGGCAGTAAAGCATGCACGAGAGACAACACACAAAAGCTCCCTATCAGTGAGAGAGAGAAAGGGAGTCCAAGAGAGAGAGAGAGAGAGAGAGAGAGAGAGAGAGAGAGAGAGAGAGAGAGAGAGAGAGAGAGAGAGAGAGAGTGCAAAAGAGCAACTGGCGGACCTCACGTGTTTGTTTCCTCCCCGATGCTTTCAGACCGGATCTGGAGACATGTGAGGCAGACTCTCCTGCGAACATAAGTGGATCAGTGTGTTTAGCGTGTTCCTTTTTTTATGAGAGGACACAGACGCGTAGCGCGAGCGCAACTTCTTCTATGTGTCCCCCCCAACTCCCCCCTATTCATCGCTTTGATGTGCTGCATTCTTTGTTGGCTGCATCATACCCATCCAAGCAGCTGGGTGCAGAGGAGCGCTGCTGGGTTGAGGTGAGGTTAATGTGTTTAGGGGAGTAAACATCGCCGAGGTGTGGATGCGTGATAAGGGCTCTGTCAGCTTAAGTACAGCCATGGATGGGGTGATGTCAGAAAGGGGGGCCTCCAAAAATAACCTCCAACCTCAGACATCAGGCTTCAACAGCACACGCGTCAACAAGTAGGAGGATGAAACAATGGGACAGGTTGCCTAAAAATAAAGGTGTGTGTGTGTGTGTGTGTGTGTGTGTGTGTGTGTGTGTGTGTGTGTGTGATGGAAAAAAAGATCAAATGAGGCCTTGGTGAAGCCACTTCCTAAAGTTTTCCACTACATGCACTGCCACCCCCCAGTAACCCCCCACCCCCACCCTCCACTGACCACAGGGCAGTCCACCGCAGTCATCTGTCCTAGTGATGAGCTAATGCTCTCTGGTGCCTGACCCCTTGGGGCACAGGACTGCTCATCCCACATTCAAAGTGACTCAGACAGAGAGAGAGAGAGAGAGAGAGAGAGAGAGAGAGAGAGAGAGAGAGAGAGAGAGATGGAGAGAAATGAAAAATGCCTGTTCCCGCTCGCTTTTTGCATTCTGCCCCATTGGGAAGTTCCTTCTATTTAATCCTCAGGAGGCCATAAACCACCAGACCACAGGGTTCAACGAGCCGCATTCCAGCCTGAGCCCCATGGTCCTCCTCACCGCACTGTGTCTACATGATGACACTTCCCAAACCTCCCCGCAGCCACACCTCACGAGCCTCTCGCACCACAAGGCAAACCGGTCCCCCAAACATGGCCATTTGTTTATATATCTGTGTGTGTGTAAGTGTGTGAGTGTATGTGTGTGTGTGTGTGTGTGTGTGTGTGTGTGTGTGTGTGTGTGTGTGTGTGTGTGTGTGTGTGTGTGTGTGTGTGTGTGTGTGTCAGCTCTGGGGGCCTGTGAGGAGAAAAAAATGAAGGGGAGGAAAAAAAAAAGTCGAGTGGAGTTTCAGGAATCTTCTCCTTGACACTGACATGTCAAGGAAAAAAAACAGCCTCCACTAAGAGCTCAAAAAAGCAGGGTGCAATTCTCCTTCCATCTCCAACTCACTTTTCATCACCGATGATTTCATGAACACATATTTGAAATGCGCCCTGTACAAACACAGACCTGTGTTGCTGTCTCGATTTTTTTTTTTTTTTTGCAAACCGGTGTAACAGCCAAGGTTCCCCATGTGTCTTAAATCTACAGACTCGAGAAGTTAGCCTAGATGCATTACACTGTGATTCACTGATCAACACTCTCATATGAATACTATTTTTTAATGGCATGCAGCAGGAGAGAGAATGACATAGACAAATTAATGGTGATTATTCACAGAGTAAACTTTTCATGGTGCGTGACAAACAATCTATAACTAACTGGAAAAGCGTTCAGAGAGCGCAGACCTCCGCCAAGGCAATGTAGTCACGGACACAATATACATTCCAAATCATGTTCTGGATCACCGATCGAAATCGAAATCGAATCGAATCGAATCAAATCGAATCAGATCTTGCTTGTCCCAATATACACATTGCCCGAATATTTTATCAAAATCCGTGCAGTACTTTTCGAGTTATCCTGCTGACAAACAAACAGACAAACAAACCAACAAACAGACAGACAAACAAACCAACGCGACCGAAAACTTAACCTCCTTGGCGGAGGTAACTAGATTAATTTGACATTGCAGCTTTCTCTAAAACTGTCAGTCAGAATACACAGTAATAACAAAGGCATGTGTTGGTTGTTATCGATGCATTGCAGACGCATTACAGAGTGCTGGTCTACAACAAACAGCTACCTTCTAGCTAAAACCCTGCCAATACCACCAACAGCCCACTTGGCACTCACAAAACTCTGTTACATGCGCTCATCTTTTGGCTATCGAGCTGTTGATGATGTTATGCTGTGAAGGATTTTCTTACATTTCAATGTTTTGATGTAAACTGCAGAACCATGCAGTCCACAGGGTCAGGTCAAGTGGGAATGACAGACCTGTTTATCTGTTATTTGTATGGCCACAGTTAACTGAAAATAGACTGTGCTTTAGTGCTGCTTTCAAAGCGAGTAGAAGCATTTAAGAAAGTTTATAGAATTGTGTTGAATTCACAGTTGGCTTCACAGTGAAACTAGGCCAAGACGCTTCACATGTTTAATGCTTTTTCTCTGTTTTCTCTTACTCACAGGCTTGCCTAAACCTGGATCTGGGTTAGCAACTGTGAGGGGGGTCATAAACAGTCAGTGGGAATGATAACATCTCTCCTTTTCTTTATGATGGCTAATGGTGTCCTCCTGCTATGGCCTGCCAGCCAGGTGAAACGGGCTGAGCTGAGGTGAGGTGCCTGAACGAGATGCCACTGATGAGATGTGATGGGCCCCCCCACCCTGAGGTGGTCCTGCCTCACTAAGAGCACGCCGAACAGACTGGGCAAGCGACCAAGAATCAGCCCCCAGCGCAGCGCACAGCATGGAGAGTCATTAGTGACACCCAGGGAAGGAGGGGAGAGGTTTGGCTAGGAGGTCTAACAGCGGTCGATGCAAGCTAGCTAGGCGCATATGGGCCCCAACTGTAGCCTACTCTCATCTGCTTTCTGTATGACTTGTCATCCTCCATACACAAAAGGGGCGCTGGGAGGGATCCCAGTTTCAACACAAGTCAACAGGGCTGACGGCCCACTCTGGGCTCTCATGTCACGCACATGTGAAACTTGTGTCCTCAGGCACTTAAACAGCTACAATAAACAAACCAACGCTTATCAATGTGCTGCACTATCAAAATGCCAAATGACTGGAAGTGATTAAAGAAAGAAAGAAAGAAAGGCAGAAAGAAAGGACATTACTTTAACGACAAAAATCTTAAAAGACCTTTTCTTTTATGGAACTAACCTGCCATTAATAATGTAAGTCTTGGTGAGGGTTGAAGGAAATTCTGTAGACTTTCTTATCATAATGTGTCAGATTCGGAAGGGACTAAGGACTAAGAATGAGGTACCCATTAAACTATCCTCAGAGAGGTTAGTTATGAGGCAACAAGGAAGAGAAGGACATGGAAAACATTTCCCAACTCTTGCTGAAAATGTGTTTCTGCTTAGCAGAGGAGGAGGATGAACTAAACTCTGTTTTTGAGAGAGTTGGTAGGGGTTGGTGGGGCAGCGTACACCTCGTCCCTATCTTGTGCTTAGTAATGGCCACCACACTACTGACGGTCCACAGAGGCTTCAGATTGCGATAACAAATCATCTCTATGGAACCCCGTTTACATCTGCAATGTGTGTCTCTGGACCATGTACTGTATAATAGGAGGAGACCACCTAGTCCTTAAAATTCATCTGTTTATTTCTACACATAACTAATCACTCATCATGTCTCTAGCATTTTGAACTAAAGGGAGCAAGTTCTGTGAGTGGGCTAAATTTCATGATAGTGACTATGAAGTGTATATAACCTGTTAAGGTGAACTGGAGGATATTTTCAGAGCTAATATTGCTTTTCGTTTGTTTACAAAACCTGTTGCCTGGTCCTATATTGGCACTCAACAGGATAGGTATTTGAGATGTTCTCAGCTGCTCCTGCAATTGACTGCCCAGATGGCCCTTCTCCTCACGAGGGGGCTTCAGGGAAGGGCGTATGGGGGAGGAACGCAGGAGAAGTCCTGGATTCACTTGATGACCATTTTCAAGTAGATTTGTCCTTTCTCCTGTTCATACCATTCTGCACAGATACTGTCTCAGCAACTACGTAGCCTACAGTAGACTATCAGCTTATGGCCCCTAAGAAGCAGAAGAACAATACACTGGTGAATGTGTTGAAGTAATGTTAAACCTCAGAAAAATAAATAAATACAAATAGCCAACAGCATGTGAACAAAATTTGGAACAGAATGAACAGTGTAAGCATTCAGAATAACAACCTTCCCAATGTCTGTTTAAACTATGTCTACCCTGTGAAATAAATAGAACATTTCAAGTAGCTTATGGTGTTATCCTCACGAGGCAAAGAAAGATGTATTTCAGGAGACATTCTAGTGCAGATGTATTAATAAAGAGAATTTCACAGGTTAGATTTTTGTCCCCCTACATAATAGACAAGGCATGTGGAATGTAGTGGGTTTGTCCTGCAGTCCGTTAGAAACCCCCCTTTCTCGGTGTCTTAAAAAAAGCACCTCCCCTCTCCCATTTGGAGTCATTCACTAACTTTTCCCTTTTTCTCTCAAGGGTAGAGTTCAATTTACCATTCTGGGCCACATATCCCATTACAAAAAAGGACCCTGGGCTCGTCTACCTCAGGCCACTCCAATCTTTGCAAGGTATTGTGCTAATGCTTTGATTATTGATTTATTTCCAAAGTTGACATGATGAGTTTGAGATGACTTAGCGCGAATACTTAGGCTACATTTATGAGAAGGTAACAAAAATTGCGGTTACTGTAACAATGCAAAAGAAACACGGCTATGAAATTAAGTCTTGAGCACTGTAGCATGCAACTTTTTTTTATACGTCCTCAAGCCGGCTTTTCCAGAAGTCTGCATTGTCGACGCGTAGGTGATCCTAGGAAGTGAACCAATCTTGAGTGAAAAGAAAGGACTTATACTTGTAGGTGTCAGTTTTTTTCTTCATTTTCACTGTATCTAATGCATGGTTTACCACAAACTGATACGTGTTCAGCCGGTCGTTATAAGTTGCAGCGAATGGTGTTTTATGTCTTGCTGACTTATTGTAGTCGAAGTGTGTAGGCTAAGAAAAGACAGCAGAAAAGTTCTGCAAATAGTTTTGCTGAACCGTTAGTCATGAGGTATCGAATAGATACTTGCATGTGAATTTGCATGGATAAGGGGCACATTTTCAACTTCTTAAATTTGAAACAATCATCTATATTCAAGCGTCTTTTATGATTGCCTTCCCATGACATACTGGTTGACATGGGAGAAATGGATGTTTGAATGCCAAATACCGCAGGCACGCGGAGGTAATTGATCAGACATTTTCTTTGTTCGCTCTCAATTAGACCCGCCCCCTTTTATTCCTCCTATAGCCAGGCTACAGTATCACATTTTCATTTTGTCGACTATTAATTCTACTTGCAGTGTTAGCTTTTTTATTTAACTGCATTAGAAAGATAACCCCTCTAACAATTGCAACAAGCCAATCACAATGGCTACAGAATTTTGCAACAACTAAAACCATGAAATCAAATATGAGTACAACTATGTTAAAAGATTATTCTAAAGATTATTCATTTCAAAAATAGATTATCACCTTAGAAAATAAACAACTCAAATTGAAGATTTGACAGCAATGTTGGGAATATGTATTGGGCACTGTTTATCTAAAGTCATGGTGGGTGGTAGACTGGCACAGCCAGGGCTTTCTCATTCATCTCCAGTCAGACAGTTTCAGATATTTTTCTTGCCTTTCTGCTAGACACCAATATGTCCGAGCTCTAAAGAAAACATCTAGTCACAACAAGCTGTTTCTTAACCCCCCCCTAAAGTAGAGACCCGCCGCGGCTCTGGTTATAAATCATTTGGGGCCCTTAGTTTAGACCTAAAGCCAAGATTTTATGAGAACAAAAAGATTGAAGTTGTAATGGCTGTCCTTCCAGTGTATATATTATAGCATCTAATAGTCAGAATAGACTCATAAAAACTCTGCTTGCTGTTAAGCAATTCAGAATTAATTTGCTTCAGAAACCAGGTGAATAATATGGTTTAAAGAAAGACAAAGGACCCCTTTACGAACAGTTGGCTCACAAACATAATGTCGATTTGGCTGTACAAAACCTACCAGTTGTGCAAGACTAGACTGAATAAAACTTGCACATCTAGTTGCTGTGCAGAGGGGGCTATAGGAACACAATACAGCTTGCCTCCAAATGCCTTCTGCCTCTCAGCTGTAAGTCCTTTTTCTCCGTCTCCCTTTCCAGCCCCCCAACCTGGAGTGCACTGGGACGGAACAGGTCCGCTCAGCCACGTGTTGCTCGGGGCAGTCGAGGTGATCCGCGGGGCAGTGTGACATCCGGAGAGAGACCGAGCGCTCGCGTCAGCAGCAGCTGCAGCAGAGCACGGTGCACGTTCACGGAGTCGAGTCGAGTCGAGTGGAACGCGCACCACTAGTCGGGGCCAATGGGAGCGTGGCAGCAGGCCAAGCTGGTGCTGGGATGGGCCGCTCTCCTCTGGGCCTCCCTCCAGGCAGCGCATGGCCAAGGCCAGGCTCAGAGCCAGAGCCCGGGCCAGGGGGCCGGGGGCTACCAGGCCAGCCGCTTCTCTGGAAAACCTGACGAGGTGCAGAGCCGTGTGCGCAGGCGAGGCCAGGACACTCTGAGGGGGTAAGTGTGCTCTTGTGTGGCGTCTCTTCTTTCTAGCAAACATCTACATGAATGAGCACTACAGCCTTACTACAGGTAATGAGTGGATGACTTTCTGGTATGATTAGGATGTCGTGTGGCTGAAAATAGTGCAAAGTGAGGTTGACATCATTCTGAGTATAAGTATAAGCATTGTGCATTATATATGATACAACAAAAAGGGAAAAGATGTCTATGCTAAGACCAAATGTCCTCTTGTGCAATGTTAAAAATAAAAGAATGTGGAAAGGAATCCACAAACCACCTCAAAATTCAGTGGGTCCAGATTCAACTCACCACAAAGTTTAATGAAAGTTGGTTCCCACAATCATACAGACAGCCAGACAGACAGATGGACAGACAGACAAACAGGCAGGCATGAAAAACATGACAGAGTAATGGACTTAATGGAAACATTGCCTCCTAGGGGGAGGTAATAAGTGAACAGTAAGCCCATGTGGATCAGCTTGCCTGCTGCTAAATGCATAAAGGTACTGGTCAATGTGAATTCCCCTGGTATGTGACATTTTCATATGAAGGTCTGGAATGGGGGGCAATTAGGGGACTTATTAAATGGAAGTGTTGTGGCTTGTTGGTGATTAGTGCCACCGCAAAATGAGGTTTTGCCATCAGCCTGGACTAAGGGGGGACTCCCAAGATGGTTACTCTCTTAATACGTCTGGCTGAGTCTGGACCCGTGCCACCCCAGGACTGGAGCAGAAACTACAATGAATACGTCATTGTTCCTTTTAAGAAGGTCATGTGCTGCGAAGCAAGCTTAAGAAATGCTTTCCACAGTGTGTAAAAAAAGCACAGAAATACAGGAGATATTCACAGCCAAGGACTGTTTTTACAAATGGGGGGGAAATAGCAGTGAGTATATTTTTTAATGACTACATGATGACACCAGTTTGTATACACAGATGATGCAATGCCTCACCAAAGTGAATACTGACCATTGGGACATGCCAGTGCAGTGAGCTCGTTTTATGTGACGGCTGCACTGCTCCAAGGAAACTTTGATGAAGCTGCTGCTGAAAACTGAAGTCAGTGCAGTCGGCTTGGACTCAGGGGCCCAGTTGACGTTGGGAAGGATTACTTTTCCTGTGGCCCCAGCAAAAAAAAAAAAAAATCCTTTGCTTATTCTGCTTGCTTATGAGAAACTCAGAGTTTTTTAAGGGGCAGGGAGGGTGTTGTCACTGGTGCACGACAACGGAGCACACTGTATATTTTCTAATTTTAGATAAACAAAGGATGTTTTGTCCAGTGTGGTTTTCAATGTCAGAATCAGTTATTCTAATCTGAGTCTCCATCTGGGCAGGCTTCACACTCCTGCCTGTGGCCCCCCAGAACCCCCTCACTGCTGCTGGGGGAAATGAGGTATTCTGATCGCTCCAGGGACACAACAAGGGACATTTGTTTTAGTTGTGCAGGTGATGAGGCAACAGGCAGACTGTGGCCAGAGGGGAGGGGAAAAAAAAAAAAACGTTCCTGCAATTTAGGCGAAAACTGTTTTTAATCACATGCGAGGGGCTCGAGTGACAAAGCGCAGGCACACAAACAAAAGTGATTTCTGAAACAACATTTCTCCCAGTTGGCTTGCATGGGGTCAAACAAACAGACCTACAGAGGACGGTTGCCAGTCAGTTTGATTAACTTGCCGAATACTCAGTCTACTTAGGCGGTGGTGCAAGAATGATACCATGTTTTAGGGAACGGCAAACATCTCAATAGGCCCTTGTGTTTAAACACACTGAGTATGGAATCCAGCATGTCTGGCACTCACGCTAGACCTGTGAGCCATCCGGTCTGTGCTAAATTATATGTCTGGGCAATTGCACTGTATTACTAAAGAAGATAAATATCTGATCTTGTCTGGAAGCAGAGTCCTGCTGCATGGCACTCACTCAACACTAAGATGTGAAATAATGCCACATATGCGCTGTTCAGAAAAACTTGGCCATTGCCTGAACAGCCAAGAGGGATCCAGGACTTGCACAAGTCCACAGATTGTTTTCATCAATCCGTTGCCTTGTCATGGTATTTCAGTGCATAAATCAAGGATGTTTTTTATATTCTGTTACACTGAGGTTGTTGGCCAGATTAGATGGCCTTGTTATAAACGGTGCATTGACATAAATGCCTCGGCAGAAGCATTCTTTTCATAGCCCGCACATACGCATCGTGCGGACACTCACGTTGCATGAGTGGACACGACTGAATTTATTTCTGTGGTGTAGACGAAGAGTAATTATGGCGAAAGATGTGGCTGCAGTTGGACATTGCCTGTTCGATTCACTATTGGCCAGTAGTGTGTGATTTCCTCAGACGTTTTAAGACCCCCTCTTTCAGGCTGGAGGTGATTTTGAGTTGGTCTGATTTACTGGCGTTCATAGCGAAACACAATTTGGCCCTGAACATGGGAGATATCTGATCACGTTGCGGTTTGGGAGCCCCTAAATTATTCTGAGAAACCTGGGAGACTCTTGTAAACCGGTGGGCCCTGACTGGGAATCAGTTTCATGGCACCTGTCCATCCATGCCCAGCTCAAAAAAAAAAAAGAAAGAAAAAAAAACCCTTTCGCTCTGAACTCAGAGGAGGAGTTTTTTAAAGGTTTCGGTCGCTGGGCGCCAGTCCTCGGAGCTGAGGATCACATTTAGTTTCTCAGGTTTCCTCCAGGTCGATGTTAGCGCCTCTCCAAGGAGCAAAATGGGAATCTCCTGGGACTCCCCAGCGGTCTCTTCTGCCTCTGTCAGACAAAAGTTCCTGGAGATGGATCTCCATACCTCCATTTCTTCATGGTAAAACATCCATCAGTTGGTATTTCCTGTTGGACATGTGAAAGGCTGGGAAATCTGAAAGAAATATGTAGGTTGTAAGAAGGTTTGCCAGGTTCTCTCTTTTTATATGTCAGGACTAAATACATATTGTGAAACCAAAAGAGTTCAGATGAATGCAGCATATGGTGAGGTCAGCACCTCGGTCTGCTGGGAGAATGCAAACCAAAGATCCAGTGTGGAGAAATCCATTGTTTAGCCAATCTCACAAAATTTTTGATGTTATTTTTATGTTTTTTTTCACAGAACGTTTTGTTTTCTTGTTAATCATTGACATCATATGTTGACCCATAAATGTTGCTTGCCCAATAAAAGGAAAATCTTGGCAGCAGGACAAGACAAACCCAACAGGGTCGAGGCTATAGCTAGGATCACAAGGTAGAACAACCCCCCCCTCCGGCCCCCAGCCCTCTTTATAACTCTGTCTCATGAAAAGAGAGAGGGGGGCAAGAGACCCGTCTAGACAGCTATGAGCTCAGTGTACAGGGCAGCTCGAGGGTAGAATGGCCAAGTTGGACCTCAAAAAAAAAAAAAAAAAGCAGGAAAAAAAGTCGGTCTTGCAGCAGAGATTTGGAGATTTAAAGCACCTTATCCCATTAGTGTCACGTCTGATAAAACTGTATGTTCATTATCTGCAGACTGAATTTTGTAAAGAAAATCCTCTAACTGTGGTCAGATGCCAGAGTGGTAACCTATGACCCTTAGGAGTGATGTAGTAGCTTGAGTCAAAAAGGGAAGCCTGTTAATAGAAGACGTTTTTTGATGTTGATGAATGGTTTTGGTAATGACCTGCTGCCAGTCTTTTTGACTCCACCAAGGGGCAATAGGTGGAAAGCTTCAGAACTTCCTCCTAATTTTGCTTCCTTGACGTTTTGCTCTCAAACAGCTGGTTTTGACCTCTCCTGTCTACAGAAATGTAGTAGAAGAAGGAGTTTTCACTGCGGTGTGTTATATCCTCCAACTCCCTCGATCTTTGGCCTTGACAGAGATTAGTCATTGGGCTTCACTGATGTCTCACACAAGTGGTCCAAGTTTTGCATAGGTTTACTATGATGATAATATCATCAAGCCAGTACTAGTGAATCATTTGGATCTCTTTTAGTACGTGTTCACTCTGACTCTAGACTTTTTCAAGTGTTCTGTTTTCCCTCGTGCCCCACTCTGTACTGTTCTTTACTGTCATCAAATGAGACCTTCAGAGCTCTCACATCAAAGTGTCATGATAAAACTGAAGTAATTGCTTTTTAAGTGGAGCTTCCAAGGGTTGCACTTGAGTTTCAATGCAAAGAGAAATCCCCATCCATCTGTTTAATCCCAACCCACTCATACGGACAGCAGTCAAAACCCCTAAGGACAGAGGAGGAGGCATCAAAAGCCCTGGTACTACCCGAGGTCACCTCAGAAACCTCAAGAGTATTAATGAATCCAGATTTCAGTATGGGGATCATAGGGAAAGGGCCGCCTGTGAAGAGCCTGTTTTCAGAGGTCCATTAATCTGCTGTTTTTAGCCCCAGCACGCTATATTGTGTTGCAGTGCTTGTTCTCTCTCTTGTTTCAGAGGTTGTCTTCATTTTTCAAGCACGAGCAACTCTTAGCTCGCTTGCTTGTTCGCTCTCTCGCTCCGTGGGAGAGGAGGGAAAAAAAGGAGCTGGCCTCCGCAGGCTTTCGGCACTCGTAGCTCGCTTTCCATCATGCTCTAGTCTCGTTTCCACTCTTTTGTTTTTTCCCCTCTCCCCTCTCCGCTGCTCCTTCTCACCCCCCCCCCCCCCCCCGAACTTGTTTTCTTTCCCTCCCACTGCTTCTTGTCCTTTTTCCCACCATTTTGCCTTTTCCTGCACCTCTCTCTCTCTCCTCTATCTCCCTCCCTCCTTCTTCCTTCTCTCCCTGCCTCCCCCCATCTTGCATTTTTCCACCTCTGGACTGACAGGCATCTGGTTATGTGGTTTGAGATTCTGTCATGAGATGTAATGCACAGCTGTACCATCCCAGGTGACAGTAACTGGTAACATTGGTCCTATTTGTTGTCTATTTTAAAAAGCCTCTCCTGTCATGGGCGGAATGAAGAAACAACCCCCTGTGGTCGTCACTGCTTGATTTGCATTAGCCGTAAGCAGGCGATGATGGAAATAAAGTCGTCTGTGCTTTTAAAGGCAAACTGTACAATGTTGCGTTTGCATGCATAGGCTTGTTTCTGTCATGTGTCATATGGGGTTGGAAGAGCAATGAGAAAAGCAGCAATCACAGCGGAGAAGAGGAGAGCACATCACATGGGCTGCTGAACTCAGATGGCTAATCCGAATGACTTTTGCGAACATGTCTCAAAGAGGGGTGGGGGGGTATTCCAGGGGGGGCAGAGAGGAATTCCAAGAGGGCGGCGTTATGCTTAAACCAGAGGCCATTTTGAAAATGAGGCTATGAAACACAGGTGAAGTGCAGGGACATAAACCCCTTACAGTCAGTGATGACTCTCACATGTGGCAGGAGAGACGGGGTCAGGCCAACTCCCTTCCGCACTGAACCATCTCCATCGGGAGGAAGCTTAGAAGTGCTCATGCAAAAAAAAAAGAAAAGAAAAGAAAAGAAAAACTGCGGAAAAAAGGGTTCAAGGAGGAATACTACAAATATCCGTCCCAAGAGTTTAGAAACATAGCAGTATAAAAACAAGCAGAGACAAGCGTTTTTTTCCAACAGCCCTCCCAGCCCCTCAACCCCTTTGAATATGTGTGTTGTCCTTGGAGGCCTCAGATCAACATTAGCCATATTTTTATCAAAAGCAAAGAACCCAGGCTTTTATGAGATCCTAAATAACCCTATGCCCATGTGTGTTTATGAAACAGATCTGTCTAAATGATATTTGGCCTCTCTCATTGCCATGTTTGTTTTCCCTTGCCTTTTTCTATTAGGCCCAATGTGTGCGGCTCACGTTTTCATTCCTATTGTTGCCCTGGCTGGAAAACACTCCCCGGAGGAAACCAGTGCATTGTCCGTAAGTATGGCCGCCCCTCTAATGACTGTGAGAAAGAAGAGAGAGAGAGAGTGAAAGGGGAAGTCAGACATCATTACCATACATTATGGCCTGTGTGCAGTCCAAACGAGTTGGACAATTGTGCAGTTTAGATCAGTATCTTGTTCGACTTTCCCAGTCAAAGAGTAAATGAACTGAAAATCTAGGCTAGCGTGTCAAAATATTTTCTAACAAAACATGGTCCGGGGATCATCAGACATTTTTGCTGATGTCTCAGAGTGGAGGGCAAAAAAAGAAGTCGCCATTGGTGGCTCTTTTCAAAGCTATATTCTGAGCTAATTTTGTGATAGCACTTAAAAGCCACACTAACACCGCATCAGACTATTTAAAGGAGAAATCTGATTCTATCCATAGCCCTGTTGTTTAAGGTCACAGCGTGCTGTCTGAAAAAGGACTATACATTATGATAGTACATAGACTGTATAGCAAACCAACTGCTTATGTTAATTGAATGGGGCATAGGAAAGTGAAACTGAAACTGAGTTTTTGTGCCCTTTTCAGTTGGTGTTCACTGCCATTTCATTAGACTAATCTTTGTTGTATCAAATGTCCTCATTCTTTTTCCTACTAACAGTACTCTTTGGTTTTGAACAACAGGGTTTTGGATCGATTTTCAAAGTTTTAGCTTGATTTTTTAATTGTGCCATTTAAAACGCTGATGCTATCATTTAGTGCTGAAGATAATAGTCCAGCTCTGGAGCTGTGGAAGTAATTCAGAGGCAGCTTGGAGGGATCTGCTCAGTTGGGAGGGTCTTTGATTTTCCTTCAAGGACTCCTTAAGAAGTTCTGTCCTCATTTTGGATCAGCCCAGTGAGAGAGAGCTTTAGTGTTTAGTGCCACTCCTCAAACCGCCCCCCCCCCCCTCTCTCTCTCTCTCTCTGACCTCTGCGCTAACTCTCTTTTTCTCTCTCTCTCTCACTCTTTCCAGCCATCTGCAGGAACTCCTGTGGCGACGGCTTCTGCTCCAGGCCCAACATGTGCACCTGTTCTAGCGGACACCTAGCCCCCAGCTGTGGGGCGGGGGCCGGAGGTGAGTTCCCGTGTCCCTTTGACCCACATAAAGCCCACGCACTAACTGCTCACAGGATGCAACAAAAGCAGGTCATTATTGCGCTTCAACCGCAATGCATTGCAGTGTGTTAGTACAAAACATGAATCGTGTTGAATATCGCACAAAAACATTTAAAAAAAAATCACACTGAATCCATATAGTCATTTATTCAGGTCACCAGAAACCCTATTGACCCAGAAAAGATGTTGCTGGCGTCTTGTAGTCCATGCTCCCAGCAAGCTGGGGTCACGACCGCGACACTTTGTCAGCATGTAGCATGAGCTCCGTCATTTGAACTGCAGTCGGAGGAACACTAAATCAGAGGAGGTGGCTCATGGTCACTTGTGTTCATGTTGTAGATCTCCTGCGGAGGAGTAGCTTGGCCCAGCTCCGGCCCCCAGGGGCTTTGCTGTTTAGTTTATGGCTTAATGTGCAGGCAGCGCAGGTAAGAGTGTTCTCCCCGCTGGGCTCAGCCAGTGGTGCTGTCAGTCTTCAAGAGGGAGGAGAAGAGTTACGAGAGAGAGAGAGAGAGAGAGAGAGAGAGAGGCAGAGAAGGGGGAGAGTGTCCAAAACCACTTAGCTTGACCTGGAAGTGTAGAGCATGATCCGACAACTCCCCGACCATTTTGGACGTCCTAGTGGGCCTTGACGCCAGCTTTAATGTGCCGGGAAAGCATCTCCCCAAAGCCTGGAAAGTCAAAGAAGCTCTTTTATTCCCTGGGACTCCTTGGGATTGGGACTGCCCGCAGCTAAATGCTAGGAATGTTGTGTGAGCCGACCTCCCTCTGAAGGGGCCTCCTGCAAAAGTATAGCAAACTGATGGTCACACTTACTCCAGCGTTTTGTTTATCATGGACAGTTGACGGGTCACGCAGAGATTCCCGGCCCCCCTCAGGCATCTCACTTAGTGGCCTGCTTTTTCCAAAACTTCTGGACTGGATTCACTCTACCTGGAGAAATGGAAAGTTGGATCGATTTTTGTTTGTCTGGACCGTAATGCCTCCTTTGCTTGGAAAGCAAGAATGTTTTTTGTTTCGAATATGTCCCTGCAGTCCTATGATTTCTATTTCGTTTTCTCTCTCTCTCTCTCTCTCTCTCTCTCTCTCTCTCTCTCTCTCTCTCTCTCTCTTCTCTCTCTCCTTCCCTCCACAAGTGGTCATTTTCAGCTTTCTGAATACCTTGGAAGTGAAGTCATATGCAGGCAGGTAGTCTTAACACAGACAAATAAACAAACACAAGCAGGAAATGTCACCTTCCTGACCCAATCTGTGATCTCCTGAGAAGATCTAAACAAACCTCCTGCAGAGAATTAACACAAACTTTAGCGCCGCTGTACTCTACTGTACGTTTACTCGCTCCGACAACCAACCCCTTAGTGTGTGCCAAAACCTCTCCAGTCACCCATATTAATAACAGCATCTTAACATTCACCATGTCAACGGCAACGGTCACACCAACCGCTCAAACGGTTATGGCAGGGCTACAAATCTGTAATTACTCTATAAATCAGCAGCGGCTCTGTGGCTGTCATAATCTAAGCCCAAAAGCATAGCAGTGGTACCTCGGGAGTCGGGAGAGGAAAAGACTGAGGCTGAGACCCAGAAACCTTTTGCCTCCCACTTCACCATAATTGCAGCCTGTCTGCCATAGACATGCGCTCTCTCTCTCCTCGGAACCAGATGTGACAGAACAGACAGCAGCCACATTGTGTTGCTTCTGGGAAGATGGCTGCTATGGGATTGACAGTAACCTGTGGCGTACGCATGACTGGAGCAGAGACGATGGCCTGGCCTTAAAGCATTAACTCAATAAGGCTCTGGGCTCTCCCTTCCTATCTTAGATATGGTAGCAATATATATTCAGTGTCCCTGAAGCAGAAGGACCATATACCTCTCATAGTGCTGAAACAGGACCTTATAGCCCTGAGATAAAAAAACAAAAAAACCTTCTGCCCTCAAACAAGATGCTTATAACAGCCCTGAGGTACAAGTAAAAACCATAAACCTAACCAGTACCATCAAGGGAGGCCTTGTCCTCGGATTTGGCTTTGGAGGTGGAAAAAAATGGATTGCCATCTGGTTGTATGAAGTGTCAGATTACAGTTAAAGAGTATGACTCATAGTACATCAGCACTTGAGCTCCCTGTCCAGTCAGGAGGATGGTGGCATGTCATGGCTCCCAAGGCTGAGGTATGCATCGCTGCCCTGGGCCCATAAAGAGGCTCCTGTGTTCTCAGGCACACGTATGTTTCCTGCGTTCCCATAAAAGCAGACAGATGTGACACACACACACACACACACACACACACACACATACACATATACATACATACACATGCACACACACAGTCACTCACGTGCACACAGAAGGAGCATTGTGACTGAACCAGCAGTGGAGACCCCCCCCCCCTCTCCTTCATTCCCCTTGTCGTTCATTCTTTTTCTTTCTCTCTTTTTTAAAAAGTGTTCTTTCTCTTCTGCACGTGTGGCATTGTACTGCTCCGTGCAGGCAGGTCAGGGAGCTGAACCATCTCCCCTCCCGCAGCGGAGCTGTCAGCGGGTCTAGCCAGTGAGCTCATCGCTCTTCCGTCCGTCGAAAAAGGAAAACACGCCTGCGCTGAAAAAGCAGCCTGAAACACAAAACTAAACATGCAAAGAAAAGAACCATGTTTAATGTCCTGCCAAACTCTCGCTCTCTCGTTCTATCACTGTTGGGTTTGCTTTTTAAAGGCTTTACATTTTTTTTCTTTTTGCTTTTTTTCTTTGGTGAAGAGAAATGGAAAATGTGATTAATCTGAAGCAGATTTAATTTGTCTTTGATGAGCATTTGATCCAATTTAAGCGAAAGACGGGTAAAATCCATCAAAAAAAGAATATTATACTGTAGTCCTCACCGTTGGCCGAAGAAGAACTTTTCCCCTTACTTACATTTTGTATGTTTTTTGGCTCTGCTCACCAGACTAGGCTCAAGAAAAGAAGCCTTCGACTGATTGTATGTTGTAAACACACAGGCAATCAGAAAGCAGCGAAACAGCCCCTTAAACTGACACTTTCCTGGAACAGTGATCAAGATAAGGGTCGTTTATAGTTACTGTAGGTCTCAGAACATGAGCGTTACAACCTCTTTTTACATCGAGCAGGGACTGACTAGAAAACCGAATTCCAGCAAGTCTAGTCACATCCCCCTTTGCTGATCTGTAATTCCCGTAGCATGTTGAAAAGATTTAAGACGGCGGTGAATAGAGGGTGTTCCAAGGTCTTGGGCGTCATTTCAAGCCCGTCCAGCAATCTGGCTCTTTGGGCCGAGTTTCTGCCAGGTGTAATTAGATCGCTTTAGAGGTGAGCGTTTAAGAGCGGGAATAAAGCCTGCCCACATACACACATTAGGAGTGAGATTGTGGGTGGTTCAGGCAGATAGGGTTAGTGGCATGCGGGTGGCATTGGGCGCTCTGTGTGTGTGTGTGTGTGTGTGTGTGTGTGTGTGTGTGTGTGTGTGTGTGTGTGTGTGTGTGGTTTTTGGCTGTTATAAGTCTCAACATGAAATGTATGGTTAGGCCTCATCTGTTCAAACAGACAGGAAACATTCTTGGCTGTAAGACACATATGGTTGGCCTCCTGTGTTATGTGTTGTGTTAAGTGTGTGTGTGTGTGTGTGTGTGTGTGTGTGTGTGTGTGTGTGTGTGTGTGTGTGTGTGTGTGTGTGTGAGAGAGAGAGACAGATGTATGTCATCATATCTAGGTCTACTTGTGTGTGTGTGTGTGTGTGTGTGTGTGTGTGTGTGTGTGTGTGTGGCTTGTTCTGTCCATTGGTAGAGCTGACCTGATGCTTCTCCCCCCACAGTGCAGTCCTGTAATGTCAGGTGTATGAACGGAGGGAGCTGCCAAGAGGATTCCTGTTCTTGTCAAAAGGGCTACACCGGCATGCACTGCGGACAGCGTAAGTACTCCCCTTGCACCCACAACAAGCACACACACACACACACACACACACACACACACACACACACACACATGCACAACACTCAGCTTAGTCATCACACATTCCCAGCAGATGCTGCTCATAACATGGGCTACAGGGGAGATGTAAGTGAACACAGCCCAGCTCTGCTCTACTCAAGGCTCCTATAAAGCATGAGTCAGTCTAGTGCGCTTGAGGCTTAAAGGATACTTTGGCCTGCCTGCTCAGTGGAGTCTTCCCAGAGCCTACTTTAAGATTCTACTGGTGAAGGATGGCCAAAGAAACCAATTTGTGAATACAATAGCTAACTTTAGCATTTGAAGATGTCCCCTTTCTAACTGGACATTGCTTTCAGATGCTAAAATAATTTTTTTGTTCATTGTGTTCAATGTTTTTTCATATTATGCTCTGCTTGGTCCACAGCCGTGTGCGAGAGTGGCTGTCAGAATGGCGGCCGATGCATCGGGCCCAACAGATGTGCTTGCGTCTATGGTTTCACTGGGCCTCAGTGCGAGAGAGGTGAGACTTATTGCTTCTTATTACAATTTATTTGTCTCCATCATGGTGTGTGAAGTTTGCACGTTTTGCTGTATCCCACTGCAGTAATGACCCACTGTGTGTTTATGGGCACAGGCAAGTAAGTTACACTGAGCTGTAGTGTACAGACCCAGGAACATGACTTGGGCCAAAACCTCTCCACACTTTCATTTGTAATGTTTTTATAGCACTGTTTCATGCAGAGGGTATTTTTCTCCATGTTGTGCTAGCAACAGTGTAATCAGTTTTAAATGAAATACTCTGACAGGGGCAAAGTGCCTGCTTGAGAAACTAGACCCTGGGACTGAATGTGTGAGAATAAGCAGAGCTTTCAACAGGCCTGGGCTTAGATTAGGCCTCAGGAGAGGGAGAAAGGGAGAGAATAAGAGAGAGAGAGAGAGAGAGAGAGAGAGAGAGAGAGAGAGAGAGAGAGAGAGAGAGAGAAGGAATAGGATTGACCCTTTTCCCTTACCTAACCCTCCTCTCGCTCGCTCGCTCTCTAACCGTTGTGTCTTGGACCACCACCACCTCCCGATGCACACTCTCTCTCTCTCTCACACACACACACACACACACACACACACACACAGTATTGTACACCCCATACTCCGGTGCAACTCTGGGCTTGTTTTCTTCGAAAACACAACAGCGCTGAGGGAGCAGGAGTTGGAGACATCTGGCAATAAATAAAGCTCCTTTGGAATGACAGAGGAGCGTTTCTTTCTTTGTGGAACTGCAGACATTTCCTGATGAGGAGTGGAGAGAGTTTAGAGAGGAGCAGAGCAGAATGGAGAGGAGAGGAGAAGGAATAGGAGGAGAGGAGAGGTTTAGGAGTGGAGCGAGGACAGAAGAAGAGTGCAGAGTGGAGGAGAGCAGAAGAGAAACGAGAAAAGGCGAAGGGGGTTGGGGGGGGGGGTGAAGGCAAAGGCGGGTTGGCTACAAAGGGGGGGAGGGAGGAGGGAGGGGGGAGGTAAAAAATGGACTCCACAGCTGTGTACACAGAGCCAGGCCCAGGCTAGCACAAACAGTCTGGTCTCCGTGCTAAGAGCCGGGGCTGTGCTGGCCACGGGACCCCACCAGCCTCCATCCACCACACCACCCACCCACCCCCTTCCTGTTCCCCCTCTCCAGTGCCCAAGAAACACAGCGCAGGAGTGGGACTGGGGAGGTGGGGGACTGGATCAGGCTTGGTTGGGGGATTTACCTCCCTACCCCCTTTTGTCTGGAGAGAGCAATAAAAATGCCTCACCAAAGATCCCCCAAATCATTTACACTGCATTTGTCAAGCATGGAAGAGAGATTTGGTAGCTTTGTGAAAAGTGTCTGATACCTATCCATTGGCATACGTTTAGGCAGATTCTTTCTGCTTCAACCAATCATTCAACCAACCAATCATCATGACATACTGGAACGTGAATTCAAGATTATCACATTCAGGTCTCTGTCTATTTTGCTGATTGGCTCACACACAGGAGGGATGGCCAATGGACAGATTCCTGACACAGTAGTGGAGTTAATAAAAAGTTGAGCAGAAGCATTAGGCAGCGAAAGCTTTGCATGAAAACCAGCATCACAGCCAGAGGGCCTGTTGTTCATAAATGGCAAAATGTTGAGTAACTCCTGATTAAGTAGATTTACCTTTAAGGGAACCAAATCATTGCATCCATTCCTGAAGTCCCAGAAATCTCTCTTGGTGAATGTTAGCGCTACACATCACAGGTCTCCCAAACCCCAAAGGCATCAACTAGGATAAAGAAGTCGTGGGAAGAGGCTGAGGTTTGGGTCGGTGTGTCCACTGTCTCATGTCTAACGTACAATGAATGGCTGAATCCAGCGGCCAAACCAATTTTCCGGGTTAGTAGTAACAGAGTCACGCGTGAGAGCTCTGGCAACAATAACCCCACTGAGGTGATGGAAATAGGGGAATGCTGCTATTTTGGGTCTCCTTCGGCGAAAAAACGGTGGAATTCTCTGGTGGAAGGGTGGGATTGACAGCGAAGAGTTTGTGCTCTTTCCCAGCCCTCCTCCACTCTCCTAGCAGCGCATCCTGTTTGGGGGGATTTACCCATCATCCCTCTGGCCAATCCTGACAGTTTGAGTATAGATTTAAACAGCATTGACACCATGATTTGTTCTCTGGAGCAACAGTTTGATTGTGTTTTGGTACATTTGCCATTAAGTGGATTTAGAAGTGGAACTGAAGTCTGACACTTTAATGGTGTGCAAAACCGGGGAGAGGTTGAAATGCACAAGGAGCTAGAGGCATGCGGGCCACGTCCCAGACAACATAGTGTTTATTCCCCCCACCGTAGTGACCACAAAGGGTTAAAAATACAGTTTGTGCTCTGGAGGACTGTTAAGTTCATTTTCTTGAGCAGACATGTGCGCTCTGCATAATTGTCCCCAGTAGTTTCCAGCTGAGGAAAGGTTGCCTATTAATTTAGCAGGCCTTAAAGGTCTCCATTGCCAAGTTGGCACGTGACTGCAACGCGGCACTGTCCGACTCATTGCACCTCCGTGCCTTTTTCTACGATTCTCTAAACGTACCAAAAGCAAACTTGTCGGAAGGGGTAAACAGTACGATGACTTTTGCACGGCACTGTGAAAGAGTTTCGACTATAAGGTCTCTTCTGTGTTGGAAAGAGAAGGCTAGCTTACGCGTGATTTATTGGACACTGTCCCCGGTCGATGCAAAACCCAGAGCCGCTGAAAGGGATGCAAGAATGGTTGGATGTGGGCCTGGAGGATCCCTGCGTGGGCCAGCTGGAGGAGTGAAGACTGAAGAGGTGCAGACTGGGCTATTTACTGTAACTGTTCTATCTGACAATTACTGTAAGTCACAAAAGGCTCGCAGCTTTTCCATTCAGGAAACATCAGAACCCCTGGACAGGAAGGCAGGGGTGTCTTATTATTTGCCCTCACTGTCAGGAGAACACTCTGACCTCTTTTAACAAGCTGCTTGAGTTGCAGAGATTATATTTTTCGTCAGTGAGTCTTAATGCTCATTGCGAGCTGATTTATCGTTTAACGTTTGGCTCCCGCCGAGGCGGTTTTTCCCCATCACTGACTATAGAATAAATATGGGTCAGACTCGGCTCTCTCCCCTGCTGACAATTCATCTGGGTTTTGGTCTGTTTCCTCAAAGGAAGAGCATTCCAGACAAGATTAGGTTCACTCTATCATTGGGCTGATTTTTCATCGTCTCTTTTCTTGGAGAACAATCCTCACAATAGCAACACATCACGTTTTGGCGGCGGTGATATCAAGCAGACCGAGGCTTGCCAACTCACTTAGCCTACTTTCCCAGTACGAGAGCACAATGTGACATTTCCACACACACACACAGAGACTGTTGATGGGAGCGCGCTTACTCCTTTTCGACATTCCATTTTCTAGTCTCTCATGAGAAGTCTGGAAGACTCCAGTGCTGTTTAGCTTTTCGGAGCTGTCAGCTAAGTCAAAATTAGGTATAATGTAACGGAACGCAAGCATCCAACGTCTTGAGACCCAAACAAGCTCACATGCCTGCATACTTTATATTCCCGACTTCTTTATTTGACTTGTTTTATTCGGCTGTTGGCTGTCACCTCACCAGCCAGGGGGCCCCTAGCTCTTACATGTGATGTGTTATTCAGTCCATTAAAAGTGCTGGGTGATGGCTCCAGTCTTTTGTTTGGCCCCACTCTTGTGTGCTGTTGTGCTTTCCCCTCTGGTGTGGACTGTGCACATAGACGATCCTTGCTGAACTTGGCTCGCTGGGATAGACGCAAGTCTGCGAGCCTCCTGAAATGATTTGGCCAAGGCTGCGGCCCGACACTCGAATTGCAAAAAGGCTCTTCTACAACATCAAAGCAGCGGGGCTGTCGGGGAAAGGGGGTTGGAGTGCCTCCCAAGAAACGCTCTCCTGCAGTCAAGCTTTCTCACCGAATTCTGTTTTTTTTTTTTCTTTTCTTCCTTCACATGAACGACTTCCTTCGGCTTCAACTGGGCCAAGTTCATATCAGCAATTAAGGTGAAAAATGAAGAGAGTGAGAAAGGAGGAGAAAAAAAAGTGATTGCACAGCTTTGTTGTTCTGCCCCGATCACGGTTGAGTTTCTGTTGCTCAGCCGTTGCTCAATGGCCCAAAAAAACCCACCCCATTCAGATAGAATGGATGGGAAATAATGACCTGCCTGCCAGACCTGTCTACAAGGTTGTCATTGCCTGAAGGGTCAGTATGAGCGGAGTGTCTGAGAGCGTGAAGGTGAGCGGCGGTATGGAGGAATAGAAAAAAAAGAAAGGCTTGGCAGAGATCAGAGATTGGGACTTGGATGGACACATCTGGGCTTGAGGTCCCTCCTCCCCCTCCCCCCTCCATCCTCCTCCTCGGTTCCGAGCAGACATGATTAATCAATCCCAGATGTGTATAGGATGTATGCAGCGGGCTGCCGAGCCTTGGAGGCGACTCACATTCCACGACTCAAATTGTCCACGAAGAATTGTCAGGGTCAGGGGTGCATGCAGGAGCAGAGGAGTACAGAGAGAGGGGGACCGGAGCGGGGAGAAGTACAGGGGGCGTCCTTCTCCGCCGAAGTCTGTACTCTCCTGACCTACTTTCCTCCACATGCTCTCATTCCCTCTTCAGGATCAGTGTAATTCACCAGTAATGAAGCACAATAGACACAAATACATGAAAGACCTGGTCGTTCATCTCCTTTAGGTTGGTGTGTGCGAACGGAGAGTAATATTTCATCGCTGGAGTTAGCAAGCCGTGCGATTCAATCTAGTCTAGTGATCTGTATTAATAAAGCAATAGTGCATTTGGCTGTGCTATTGCAGTTAATTAGACTTCAATCACACAGTTGGGCGCAGTTAGCCCTCTGAGTTGTATTATGTGCGATTGACTGGGCCTTGTGTTGCTTGACTGGCCGCGGCATGAGGCCATTGTGTTTGATTTGTGAAGTGAGCTTAATGAGATTAAGTCATATTTGAGGACAAATAGAACAACGAGGTGGTCACTGAGGTAGAACCTGCGAGAGACACGATGTCCCATTATTTTTGTTTCGGCATGTAACCTTGTTCTGTCAAAATAGTGATGATACTTCATTTACAGTCTGTTTTACTTGGGGCTAAGTGAGGATCACTCAGTAAGTAAAACCAGAGAGCGCAAGAAACAGTTCTTCATGGGAAAAGGTCGTTATTGATGGCGACTTGCAAACAGGCTCCTATTATGTAGTTATCCTATTAGACAGACAAGAAGTATACTCACTGTCCAAGCATTTTCAGACCAAAGTTCAAACTTGGAATGCATAGCAGCAAACAGCGTAGGAATGTGATCACGAAAAGTTCGAGCTACAGGAACTCTATCTGTGTCCTGCTGAGGCTATTTGAGGCACGTAAATTACAGAGTTGGTTTGTCCAATTATTTTATACATGACCATAAATCTTGACAGTAAATGAGAAGAATTTTTCCATGTTCCCCTCACATTGCCTCACTGTCTCACATCTCTCTTTTTGTTTTGTCTTTCTCACTCTCTTCCTTTCTTACCTTATCCTACTTGTCCACCTCTTTCTATCTCTTTGTTTTCTTCTGTCTTTCTTACAGACTACCGGACGGGTCCCTGCTTCATGCAGGTCAACAACCAGATGTGCCAGGGTCAGCTGAGTGGCATTGTGTGCACCAAGACCCTCTGCTGTGCCACCATTGGTCGTGCCTGGGGTCACCCGTGCGAGATGTGCCCTTCCCAGCCGCACCCCTGTCGCCGTGGTTTCATCCCTAATATCCGTAGCGGAGCATGTCAGGGTGAGTAAGAACGACCCCCCCGACACATCCTACCCTACATTCCCTATGATATGGATCCACAGGGGACCCCTTCCCGCCATCCCCCTTCCCGAAAAAAAAAAAAAAAAAAATCCACCCTTGCCGCTCGCTGCTGCCTGAACACGAGGCAGGGACAACTTCAAAGTCCCCCGGGGGCCAGATGAACTGCGCTTCACCTCGCCTGCATCAACATTCCAGCCACAGGGCCAGTGTCTGTGCAAATAGGAGCCTATTTTCCCCCCTCATTGTCTGGCTCACGCATTTGCACAGGGCCCGGCCAGACTAAGCAGTAAAAAGACAGTATCAATACATGGCACGCATGTGAGGAGAGGAGGGTCGCGGCCTCACTGAGGTAAATGCTGCTCGTCACCACTCAGCAATGTGGAAATCCCGCCACTTTCCCACGTTTGGAAGGGTTGGACTAGGAGATAATGGCTGTCAGTGTCTGGGGCTGACCCAAGCAAGTCCTTAAGACGGGGAATGTTATTTCAAGTGAATGTGATAGACGAAATTCTTGACCCTGCAGATACTGACTGCAGTGTCCTTAAGCACTAAGCCCTGAGCCCTACGTACTAAGTCTGGTATTCTCCCAGGTGCTTAAGTCCAAAAAAGTGCTTAGCTCCATACATTTCAGTCTACACTAAGCACTTTTTTGGACTTAAGCACCTGGGAGAATGCCACCCTAAGGTTTTAGGGCTAAGGCCTGAACCCCTTTAAAGAAGTAACTGGAATCGACTTCATGATTGGCTCATTCAGATTTTGAAGGCTTTGGGCTTTAGGGAGTGTATTGGAATCCAGCCATTGTTCCACTTGTGTTGGTGTCCTTTTTTTCTGATGGTCATCACTGACAGTGAAGCCTCAGTCATTATTTGGGGTTATTTGAGGGACTCGGACAGAGAAGACAATTGAGGGAAATATTTACGTCGCTGACTGCATAGCCTGCAGTTATGCAGAGAGAGGCCTGGATTCCACCCTCTGCCCTGAGAGCATGTGTCATGGTCTGTGCTGACAACCCCCACTTGTACACACACACACACACACACACACACACACACACACACACACATACAGTTTCACACTGACCGCAGCTCACAGTTTTAGGTTTCCGTCTGATGCAAACGATCAGAAGGGGCCGTGGAGGCGGTGAACTTTCATTCGGTCGTTTTTCCCGTCTGAAAGGGGACGCTACATCAGAAAGAGGCGTCGGAGGGAGACGGAGGGGCTCATATGTTTCCTCTCAGTCACTCAACAGATAATACTATGCGCTGGCATCCCCCGCGCCTCCTAAGAGGAGAGAATAAACGCCCGCCAGGGGAGCCGGGTTGGAGGCAGAACAAAGCGCGCAAAGGGGTCTGAAAATTGCGTTGCTGGGCATTTTGAAATGTTCTTGGCTTGGAGGCTTTCGGCAAAATCTTGAAAAGCACAGGCTGTTTTTGCCATGTTGTATTTTCTTTCTTTCTTTCTTTCTTCCTTTTTTTGTTGGAGAAAAAAAAAAGAATAACAGCGAACTGTTAGGCTGATTAGAACCAGACGGAGGGGTGTGGAGATTGGCGTAGTAGAGCAAGCGCTGACGCATGCCAACTGTCCCCCTGTCAGACCCGACCGACGGGGCGAAAACAAAGAGGGCAGTCAGGTACCAGCGGCCGGCGGGGTAATAGATTCCTCCCGCCGAAACGTGTGTTTTGCATGACACCCCGACGCATAACACAGCATGAGCTCACATCCATTACATGGGGCTGCAGTGGAGAGAGAGAGAATGCGGAGGATTGCCAAGCGAGGCTAAACAGTCTGGCCCAGAGCGCTTCGACCGCCAGAGGGGGAGGAAAAATAAGTACCACCATTATTTTATTCCATTTCTCCACTGAAATCCCATGTTTTTGCAGTCCCTAGATCATTAGCAAAGGCAGTGTGCGTGGATACAGAGAATGCTTGGCAAGGGTTTGGTGCGTGGGTGGGGGTGTGGTGTGGTGGTGGTAGGGGGTTTTGAGTGGCTGACTGGACACAGACTCGTCAGGACTGCCAAAAGCCCGCATGAGAAAGAAAACGCTGGTGCGGGGGTACGCCCTAAGCACTAATGAAGTGTAAATGTGTGAAGAGACACAAAAAAGGAGGTGATAAATGTCCGTCTTTCTCGTAAAACAACAGGAGAGACGCTGTCGTCCTCTGGAGATAGGACAGCGCTCCAAGCCAACGCTCCACGGAGCACCGACCGCATTTATCACTGAAGCAATGAGCTGCGCCCTTTAGACATGAATATGTTTGGCTTTTTTTGTTTTCAAGTGACTAATATGCTGATGAGACCATCATGTTTAAAACAAAGTGGACGGGGTGGTTTTGGTTTACAGCGCACTTCAAACAGTCCAGTAATCCCCCTTGGGTGGACGTAGCTTTCTCCCTGAGACAAGCTAACCAAACGTCCTCCATCATTCTCTCCAGTTCTTCTCCAGCTGCTCCCTGTCCCTGAGCTTCATGTCCATTATTACTATGAAAGGGACTCATTTGTCTTGGGAGGACTCCAGTGGCTATATCCTGCACTGTATATGCTGAACCCATCCTGTATATGCTATTCTTATGTATATATGCAGAACCTGTCTTATATCCCCCTTTCTCTTTCTCTCCCCCTCTTTCTCTCATTTTTTTCACCATCTCTGTCTCTGTCTGTCTGTCTCTCTCTCTCTCTCTCTCTCTCTCTCTCTCTCTCTCTCTCTCTCTCTCTCTCTCCCTCCATTAGATGTGGACGAGTGCCAGGCTATCCCAGGCCTGTGTGCTGGAGGCAACTGCATTAACACTGTGGGCTCCTATGAGTGTAAATGCCCAGCAGGCCACCGCCAGACTGAGACTAGCCAGAAGTGTGAAGGTGAGTCACAGGGGCACGAGGGGCCAACGCTCAGCGCAGCCCATTATGTGATTTTCTCTCAAAGCATCATTTCATTTTGTAGCGAGTGCTACTGTCTAAAGGGACTCGTTGCAGGAACAATACATACAAGGCTGTATGTCGGAGTGTGTTTTCCGGGGCTAACCGCATCACTTTAGGCATTTTTCCAGCACATGAACTATTTCAGGGACTCCACGCACCGTTGCACGGCTTCCATAAGACCCAGAGTTTTTCCCAGAGATCCCTGTCATAACGCTCCCTGTTTGTGGTGTGTTAGCCCACAGCTAACCTTCAGCAGATGTCAGCTTAAGACTGCCTGACTGTTCTTTGTTTAAAAACCGGTAGCAGAGCAGCACATACATGCAAACCTAGACTCACTTCACCTAGAGAAAAAAAAGGCAGCAAGTCCTGAATTCTGAAGTCCCAATTTAAATTGAGGGAAAAGTGCAAAGTCTAACTAAACCAAAGCTAACTTAATA